>CM030368.1:185863102-186463102 GCA_017893485.1 Hemerocallis citrina | reverse complement strand
TCAGAATCCTGGCAAAAGGCCATGAAATCCAAAATGGAGTCTATGTACTCTAACAAAGTCTGGAATCTTGTAGAACCACCTGCAAATATTAAACCTATTGGATGCAAGTGGGTATACAAGAGAAAGAGAGGAGTAGATGGGAAGGTTGAAACCTTCAAGGCACGATTAGTGGCAAAGGGTTTTAATCAAAAGGAATGCATTGATTATGAAGAAACCTTTTCGCCAGTGGCTATGTCGAAATCTATTCGAACTCTCTTATCCATTGTAGCTCATTTCGATTATGAAATTTGGCAAATGGATGTCAAGAAAGTATTCTTAAATGGGCATCTTGAAGAAGAGATTTACATGTTTCAACTAGATGGTTTCATAGTTAAGGGCCATAAGGATAAAATATGCAAGTTGGATAGATCCATTTATGGACTAAAACAAGCATCTAGGAGTTGGAACATGTGCTTTAATCAAAAAATAAAGTCCTACGGTTTCGATCAAAACAAAGATGAACACTGATATGGCTAAAAATGGGGATAAATCGAAACCGTCCAAATCGGGCACGAATCTTGAAGCCCGGGGGTAAAACGGTAATTTCACCTACCAATGGGTCTGAAGCGGGTACTGGATCTCCTCCTCGAAGACCCACTAACCCACGAACGGATCCACCTCAACTGGGTGCAGGTTTCAACCCGCAGCAAACCCGGTTCAGAAAGGATAGAATTAGGGTTTCTGATTAAATCCTAATCAACGGCCCTGATTCATAACTATCCCTTCACTGGGGATTAGGGATTGCTTTCCTTATCTAACCATAGGGGGATTACATTCCTAATCTGATCCCAGCGGCGCCTATAAATACCCCCCATCCATCTCCATTAAGAGGTAATCAATCTTTTGCCAGTCTTTGCGCTCTCTCATAATCATCCCTGATTACTGACTTGAGCGTCGGAGGGTGCGACGCCGGGAACAACCCCGGTGTCTCGCACTTTTTGCAGGTGTACGGCGGAAGACAGCGTCAAACTCCGGCGGAACAGGTAACAGGTTTGCTATTCAGTTTTCCTAAGAATCCACAAATACTATCTGTTTGCCCCCACACCAGATTCAGCGGCAACAGATTGGCGCCGTCTGTGGGAAACTAACGAATAGCAACCTCCCCTCTTCCCGTTGGTCAGATCTTCTCCAGCCATGCCTCCTAGGAATGTCAGATCTAGAGGGTCCAACCGAGGACCCAACCCCGATCAGCAACAAGAAGTTCCCCCTCAGCCCGCTCAACAGCAGGGGCAACTTCCTCCTCAAGCCGTGGACCCTCTTCAACAGGACCTACCTCCTCCTCAGAATCAACAACCTCCTAAGGGTCCCAACCCGCAGAAACAACCTCTCCATCCGGACCACGTCTCCATCCACAATGCCTCTTTGGATTCGATGGCCTCCCACAATCCCCAAGTTTCTAACCTTCGCAACACCGTCCTCAATAGGCAGAAGGATGAGGATCTTCGCCGCCGTCTGGATGAAAAGCGGGCCCGAGAGGGAGCCTCCCGCCAACACCGTCCGGATGAGCGATCTCCTCACCGCCGTGACAACAGAAGGTCCCCCGTCCGAAGGGGGCGGAGAGAGTCCCCCGAACATCACAGAAGAAGACCACACTCCCCTGTAGGTCGGCAGTAGCCTAGGAACAATGAGGCACCCATCACCCGTGCCGAGTTCCAGCAGTTCCAAGCAACCGTCTTACAAGCGCTGAATCTCCGTCCCAACGCAAATGCTCCGAAGATCCCCTCCCCTCCTCCGGTCCGAAGTCCTCGCCGACGGTCCCCAACTCCTCTTCCAGCTCCTAGCAACTCCCGGCACATGCCAAGTCCTCGCTGCTCCAGGAGCTACCGTCGTCATAGCCCCCGCTCTCCCTCGTACGAAGACGAGTCTAGAGGCTCGGCTGATTACCGTCGAAGGGATGACGACGCCTACCGCCGTCTCCACGAAATGGAGAGGCGCTTGGGTCGGTTAGACCGAGAAGAGGAGCTTAGAGGAAGGACCCTTCGTCCTAGTCGACCTCCTGTTTCCCGAACCATAATGGATGCACCCGTACCAATCGGCTTCAAGCCTCCTCAATTTGAGACCTATTCCGGGGAGACTAACCCCGTCGATCACATTGAAAGCTTCAAGACCCTCATGCTCATCTATCAACCTTCCGATGCCTTGCTCTGCAAAACCTTCCCCGCAACTCTCAAGGGCCCAGCTCGAGAATGGTACTCTTGCCTCGCCCCTTCCTCAATATTCTCCTTCGAGCAGTTTGAGACTCTCTTCGTCACCCACTTCGTGAGTAGCTGCAGAACCGAGAAGACCAGCATCTCGCTACTCTACCTCCACCAGAAGAAGGGTGAGAAGCTGAGAGACTATGTGAAAAGGTTCACAGCTGAGGCCAAGTCCATAGCCTCCCTCGACCAGTCGGTCGCTGCAGCAGCATTTCAATCCAATGTCCTCAACTCCAGCCTCCGCTCCTCCCTCGCCAAGAAGCCCCCACAGAACTTCTCTGACCTCCTCCTCCAGAGTGAAAAGTATATTCGGGCCGAAGAAGCTGAGCACTGCCCCAACTTGGAGGGGTCTTCCTCCGGGTCTAAGAGAAAGGGAACAGAAGAGGAATGAGCCAAGAAGCTCCAGAAGGATAATGGCGGCCAGCGCCGACCTCCCCCCAGATTCGAGAAATTTACTCCTCTCACCACCAATGTCTCCACGATTCTAATGGAAGTTGAGAAGGAAGGGATCATACCTCCTGCTCCGAGGATGAACACCCCCGCCAAGAAGAGAGATAAAGAGAAGTGGTGCCGCTATCACTGGGACCATGGCCACGACACCAATGATTGTCGGGCCTTGAAGAATGAGATAGAAGCCCTCATCCAGAGGGTCTAGTTGACCCGGTTCGTGAGAAGGGACCGAGCCGACCTTCCTCCCCCGCCTCGGGGGGCTAATAAGCGTCCGGAACGCAATGAAACGCCCGACTTCGAGGAGGAGCGCGTCCTGCACCTCATTCATGGGGGCCCAATAGGGGGCTCCTCTAACTCCTCTCGAAAGGCGTTCATTAGGAAAGTCAATTCGGTTCGCGCCATCCCTCCTCCTAAAGGCCTCGGAGTGCCCGTCACATTCTCAGACGAAGATCTTGAAGGTGTCCGCACCCCCCATTGTGACGCACTCGTCATCAATCTCCACACGGCGAACTTCAAAGTGGAGAGGATCCTAGTGGACAATGGCAGCTCCGTTAACATTCTCTTCCTCGCCACTTTCAAAGGCCTCAAACTATCCCGAGACAGACTCAAGCCTGCCGGCGTTGTTCCGGGGCCCAAACCGGTTCAACAGAAGAGGCGCAAGTTCGCCCCTAAGCGCCAGCTAGCTATAAAAGAGGAGGTGGACAAGCTCTTGAAGGCCCGGTTCATACAAGAGGCGAACTATCCCGAGTGGTTGTCGAATGTAGTAATGGTGAAGAAGTCCAATGGGACTTGGAGGATTTGTATCGATTTTACCAATCTAAACAAGGCTTGCCCCAAGGATCCCTTCCCTCTTCCGAGTATTGACACTCTGATTGATGCCACCTCGGGACATGAGCTCCTCAGCTTCATGGATGCCTTCTCAGGTTACAACCAGATTTGGATGTTCCCTCCGGACATCCCGAAGACCTCATTCGTGACCGACCAGGGCCTCTACTGCTACAGGGTTATGCCCTTTGATTTGAAGAATGCAGGCACAACATATCAACGCCTCGTCAACAAGGTTTTCCAAGCTCAAATCGGCCGGAATATGGAAGTATATGTTGACGACATGCTCGTAAAAAGCATCCGAGGAGCCGATCACGTGACCGACCTACAGGAGGCGTTTGACGTTCTGAGAAAGCACAACATGAGACTCAATCCGAACAAGTGTGCATTCGGTGTCTCGTCAGGAAAGTTCCTCGACTTCATGGTCAGCCAACGATGAATTGAAGCTAACCCTGAGAAAATCAAGGCCATATTAGACATGGCCCCTCCCAAGAACGTTAAGGAAGTTCAGAGGCTAACAGGCCGCCTAGCCGCCATAGGGCGTTTTCTCTCGAAGTCCGGGGAGAAATGCCTCCCCTTCTTCAAGGCCCTCAGGGGGGCTAAAGGTTTCGAATGGGGTCAGCAGCAACAGGAGTCGTTCGACCAGCTCAAGGCTTACCTCGCCAACCCTCCTCTCCTCAGCAAACCAATCCCTGGCGAACCCCTCTACCTCTACCTGGCAGCCTCCGAGCAGACCCTCAGCGCCGTTTTAGTAAGGGAAGAAGACCGGGCTCAAAAGCCCATCTACTATGTGAGCAAGGTACTTCGGGATGCCGAGCTCCGCTACCCGAGGATAGAAAAGATGGCTTATGCCCTGGTGATGGCCGCGAGAAAGCTTTGCCCGTATTTTCAGTCCCATTCGGTGGTCGTTCTTACCAACCAACCGCTGAAGCAAGTGCTCCACAAGCCAGAGACCTCCGGTCGCCTTATGAAGTGGTCTATCGAGCTGAGCCAGCACGATATAACGTATCAGCCTCAGACCGTGATCAAGGCTCAGGCCTTAGCAGAATTTATCGTTGAAAGTACTATCCCCGAGTTTAGCCAAGCAGTGAAGGAACCACCTGTCTGTTCGGTCTATGTGGATGGATCCTCCTGTAACGAGGAAAGCGGAGCCGGGGTCATTCTGGCAGGCCCAGATGACTTCATCCTCCAATACTCCCTCCGTATCAACTTCAAGGCCTCTAACAACGAAGCAGAATACGAGGCACTCATAGCCGGCCTTGGGATGGCCCGCAATGCAGGGGCGCAACGCCTCCGGATCTTTAGCGACTCTTAGTTAGTCGTAAATCAGGTCCTCGGTGAGTATGAAGCACGGGATGACCAAATGGTTAATTACTTAGCCAAGGTCAAGAGCCTCACGGCACTATTTGAATAAGCCTTCATCCAATGAATCCCCCGGGAAGAAAACACCCAGGCCGATGCCCTCTCCAAGCTAGTCTCTTCCTCCCTCCAAGGTCTCGAGCAGACCGTCTTGATAGAGGTCCTCCTGAAGCCAAGTATAGAGGATGAAACATCCGACTCTATGGAGTTGCTGTCAGTCTTGCTCGAAGATAACTGGATGAAACCCATTGTCGAATTCTTAAGGGACTGGCTCCTCCCCGAAGATCCTAAGGAGGCTCGGAGAGTCAGAACCCGAGCCAAGCGATACACACTGATCGGAGACATCCTATATAAACGCTCCTTCACACAGGAAGACGGCAGGCCATACTTGAGATGCCTTTCCCCAGAGCAAGCCGAATACGCCCTGCGAGAACTTCACGAAGGCATTGGCAGGGCAAATTCAGGGTCCAGGTTCCTAGCCCGCAAAGTGTTGAATTACGGATATTTCTGGCCCACTCTCCTACGAGACACCGAACAACACGTTCGGCAATGCAGCTCTTGTCAGAAATACTCCGACATCCGATGCCTCCCACAAGCTCCACTCGCTTCCCTATCAAGTCCAATCCCTTTCGCAATGTGGGGGATGGATTTACTAGGACCATTTCCACCGGCCCCCAGTCAGTTCAAATTCTTAGTCGTGGCAATCGACTACTTCTCAAAATGGATAGAGGTCGAGCCCTTGGCCACGATCATTGAGAACAAGGTCATTCAGTTCTTTTGGAAGAATGTCATCTGCCGATTCGGGGTCCCTCGGGTCCTCATAACAGACAACGGAACCCAGTTCACGGGGGCCGCCTTCCAAGCTCTATGTGAAGACCTCGCCATCCAACACCGATTCTCCTCCGTTTTCCATCCCCAGTCGAATGGCCAAGTCGAGAATGCTAACCGACAGATCCTCTCCGGCATTAAGAAGAGGTTGGATAAATGTTCCAAAGGCTTGTGGGTCGATCAGCTCCCCAATGTGCTGTGGAACTACCGCACCACAAAACGGACCCCCACAGGTGAGTCCCCGTTCAACCTCACCTATGGGTCCGAAGCTATGATCCCCCTAGAGGTTGGAATACCTTCTCCCCGTTTAATGGCCTATGAAGAAGAACAGAATGCTAGAGAGCTCCGAGCAAATCTAGACCTGATTGATGAGATCCGAGAAAAAGCTGCCATTCGTCAACAAAGCTACCGAAGAAGGATCGAGTTGGCATACAAAAAGAGAGTCCGTCCTACCGACCTCAAAGAAGGGGACCTGGTCCTCAGAAGGTTAGCCATATCTTTCCCCGGTCAGAAGAGCAAACTAGCTCCAAATTGGGAGGGACCCTAAAAGATCGCCAAAGTCGTTCGGCCCGGCACATACAGACTAGAAGACCTTAAAGGCAGGGAGATCCCCAGGACCTGGAATGCCGACCATCTCCTGAAATACCAAGAGAGAGCACCAATGCCTCTCTAAGTATTCTGGGATGTCGAACCGTTCCTCTCCTATTACTTGTTTTGCTTTTCTTTTATTTTCTCTCTTGTAATAACGGCTCGCAACTTTAGAAGCAGCCAACTATTAGTCATTAATAAAGAAAGCTATTTCATATTTTACTATTGTTTACATCTCTCTGCTTTTAACTCTTCACTCTAACGATGGTTCGGAGTCCAACACTTGGCTCGATTCTACTTCGCAAGTTCGCTCCTAAGCGAGCTAGAAGTAGTTCGTCATTCGGAATTGCTCCCACAACCGTTGAACAACTCTAACGATGGTTCGGAGTCCGACACTTGGCTCGATTCTACTTCGCAAGTTCGCTCCTAAGCAAGCTAGAAGTAGTTCGCCATTCGGAATTGCTCCCACAACCGTTGAACAACTCTAACGATGGTTCGGAGTCCAACACTTGGCTCGATTCTACTTCGCTAGTTCGCTCCTAAGCGAGCTAGAAGTAGTTCGCCATTCGGAATTGCTCCCACAACTATTGAGCAACTCTAATGATGGTTCGGAGTCCAACACTTGGCTCGATTCTACTTCGCAAGTTCGCTCCTAAGCGAGCTAGAAGTAGTTCGCCATTCGGAATTGCTCCCACAACCGTTGAACAACTCTAACGATGATTCGGAGTCCAACACTTGGCTCGATTCTACTTCGCAAGTTCGTTCCTAAGCGAGCTAGAAGTAGTTCGCCATTCGGAATTGCTCCCACAACCATTGAACAACTCTAACGATGGTTCGGCGGTCGGTGCCCCTGGCCGAACGCTCGCAACGCCGACCCCTAAACGAGCGGAAGTCCCGCTCCGGGACCTCGGCACAATAGACACCGTCACAAACAAAGTAACCATACAGAGCAACGAAAAATGTACAAGTCCAAGAAAGAAATATTATTAAGAGTTGGGACGCAGTACAAGGTGGCTCTTCCATACAACAAGATTACACGACGTTAAAAAGCAAAAATTACAATGCTGACTTGTTACACTTAGGCTAAATACAAAGACTTCAAAAAAAAAAAAAAAAGAAATCTTCAATGCCTCCGTGGCGCAGGGATGTTCCGCTTCAAGGACACTCGAGGGCGGCGACGTTTACCTCCGGAACTCGACCCCAAACCAGCGAATTGAGACGTGTCCTCGACGCTGCTCCTAACAGCCGCTCCGACGGACGCCCCTCTCGATGAAATGGCAACAACACTTTGTGTGTCCCTGGGACTAGGTTGGCCGATGGGCGAACGAGTCGCGAGCTCCTAAAACGAAATGCCACGCTCGCTCTCCGCGCGAGTACACGAAGTGCTCCTGACGTTGATTGGCCCCGAATGCGGTTTGAGGCGAGCCACCTCCGCCTCCAGCTCTGAGATCCGCTCCCTCAGAGAGTCGTCTTTTACATCGACCTCGAAGCGAGGGGGTATTGCGGAGTCCGGCACGCCAGAGCAACTGGCTATAAGACGGCGGAGATGAGTGACTTCAATGCTCTTGTCCACCGTGGCTCTCTTCAGCGCGTCGACCTCGACCGTCAGTTCGTCACGCTCGATCGTCAGTTTGGCCACCTCGGCCGTCAATCCCTCTCCCTCTGTCCGAAGCTCCGTCTCTACCGTTTGCAGGTGACAAATCTCAGAGAGCAGATCGTCCCTCTCTGCTGTTATTTTTGATAAAGTGTGGCGGATGCACTTGATCCGAAGGCCATAGCTAAAGGCGGTCGACGAACCATCATTCTCTCCTAAGGGGGCCATCTCGGCGATCCTACTCTCCAGTTGCCAGATCTCGATGTCTCGCCGACCCAGGATGAGTTGAAGGTGGTTCCGCTCGCTTTCGGCTCTGCGCAATCCCAGCTCGACTTCATAGAGCCGCTCTCGGCACCTCGCCAAGCACAGCCTCGTCGCCCCTAAGCCAACCTTGGCCCGAGCGTTGTCCCCCGAGCGAGTGGGCTCGATGGCTTGAGTCACCACCACAAGCTGAAAAGAAGTCGAAGCAAACAACAAATTTTCAAACACATTGCTGAACTTCTACACTTAGCCAAATTTCAAGAATTTTTTAGAAAAGAAAGACGTGAAGTCGAGCCCAAAAAGATGTTTTCATTCATTACAAAAAGAAACAGCAGTGGCTAGTCCGCGATTAGGCGTTACACAAAAAAAAAACAAAAACAAAAACAGAAGAAAAGAAAAGTGAGCGGAGTCAGGGCGCGACCTCTTTCCCAGGGCGGCGAGAATGGGTGGGGATCGACGTCTCTGAAGGGGTCACCACCGCCAGCGGGGTAACCACAGACCCGGGGACCTCGGCGACGACTTCGACTTCAGCCTCGACTTCGTCCTCCC
Organism: Hemerocallis citrina; assembly: GCA_017893485.1. Classification (NCBI taxonomy): domain Eukaryota; kingdom Viridiplantae; phylum Streptophyta; class Magnoliopsida; order Asparagales; family Asphodelaceae; genus Hemerocallis; species Hemerocallis citrina. The sequence goes on along the minus strand of CM030368.1, from coordinate 186,454,414 downwards.
CTTCTTCTTCTTCTTCTCCCTCCGACTCGGGGTCGAAGCCTTCGACATGGCCCGAGAACAATCTCCATCCCGAGCAGTCCATGTCAGGGTATGCCTTCATCACCCAGGCGAGGGCTTCGGCATAGGCTTTGGCCATGTTCTGGGCAAGAAAGCCTTGCGCCTTCACCATGGTCACGTCCTCAGCCTCCTTCACCGCGGCAGCCTTGGCCTCTGTCGCTTCGGCCAATTGCTTGGCCGCCTCCTCCTTCTGGCGAAGAAGGTCGCTCTCCAGCTTCGCGACCTGGCCCTCGAGGTACTCGACCCTCGCCGTCTTCCCTTCGAACTCGACCCTGAGCTTATCGAGCTCGTTCCCCATCCGAGCCTTCTCCTTCCGAGCTTGGTCAGACTCCTGCTTTAGCTCCTTCTCCAGAGCCGTCAACCTCTCCGTGAGGTGACCAAAATGAAAGATGATCTGCGACAAGGGAAGAGGTATTAAAAGAGTTAGAGAAATCAGACCTGAAGGGAACCAATGACAGCAAAAGTTCAACACTTACGGAGACCGCCGAGCGAGCAATCTCGATGACGTCGTCGCCTTCTTGCCCGGCCTCCATGGCGGCGCGATCCTTCGGCGTCGCCAGATGCTTGACCGCCTGCATACTCGCCAAGGAGTTGCCGAGGAATCCGTCATGTTTCCGAACCTGCCAGTCCGGAACATGAATCCTTTTGTGCTCCTCGGTCAGGAGCTCCTCGGCCACCACGGTCAACGGGGGGGTCACCATCCTGAGGGCTACGGCAATGGGGAACTCGCCGGCCGCGGTTGACGCCGAAGCACCTCCATCAACAGCGGCCGGGCTTCCAAGGGTCTCCACATCCTTGACCACCTCCGTGACCCTCGGAGCCTTAGTGGTCGGCAACTTGGTGGCCACCCTCTTGCGCTTCTTCGGCGCCTTGCTTGCAAGACCGGCCCTCAAAGCCAACATTGCATCGTAGTCCATCACCTCTGCATTAAAAACGAAGTTTGTTAGCGCAATAAAACGTCGTGAAAAATGAAGTATGAAAAACAAAGCACGGAAGCGTAAAAGAAGCCGCGTACTGGGATCTACACGGCAGAGCCCTCCCCTGAACAAGACATCCTCGGTCAGCTCCTTCCAATCATACTTCGGCCGATCGAGAAGTGTCTGAACTGCCTCTTCTTCTTCAGGGCGAAGCTTGGGCAGCGCCTTCAACCTTTTCGGCACCTCTTCCACCCAACTGGAAGGGATAGGCCAGGCCTCCGCACTCCACACTATCAAGAACTTCTCACGCCATTGCTTTATGGAGTTGGGGCATATGACGAGCCTACCACCATGCCTCGGAGCCAAATAGTACCGGAACTCCGACCGGTTCCCTTGATGAAGCCGATAGATCGTCCGAAGTACATTCAGTTCCGGCTCGATCCCAGCGGCTTGGCAGTAAAGTACGAACCCGTTTATGACTCTCCATGCGTTCGGCATAAGTTGGATGGGGCTGACCCCAAACCACCTCAGAACAAGGATTGCGAACGAATGGAGAGGTAACCGAGCCCCGGTGATGAAGGCATCAACCGGCTAGCAACACATAGTCACTGGCAGCGGTGAGTTGGCCTTAACCCCAGGACCCGGCAGCATAAGCTCGTACTCCTCCGGGATGTGGAAACAGTCCCAGATCACTCCCAAGTCTTCTTCGCGGAGGATCGACACCGTCTCATCCACCTCGGTCGTCTCCCTTGCCACATTCTCCTCGAAAGTCCTCCCCCTCCAATGAACAATACGCTCGGCGTGTTCCTCCGGAAGCTCTCGAACTCTGTGGAGCCCAGTCAGTTGCCCCAGCAATCTTCCAAACTCCCCCATACGCTTCGGCTCTTCCACGATCGAATCTTTGCCAAACACCTTCTTGCCTTTGTCAGGAGTGCGGGCTTTGACAACTTCAAGGGAGGGCTCGGACCAAGAAGAAGACGACTCGGAGATAGAGGGAAGAGACATATTTATACTTGAAAAGAGACTAAGTATAAATTACCTTAAAAAAAGTGCTGTCAGAAACTTCACCGGAATACATACGACGATCACCGGAAGCACTCGCTTAGCACAAATAATCGCCTGAGTAAAAGAGAGGAGAAGTGAAAAATGAGAGAGGGGGGTGAGGTTTTATAGAGAGAGGCGCGCAAAACGACGTTAATGGGCCAATACTGCAGGCCTTTTCACGCAAAACGACAAAAGCGACCTAAACCGTTGCCTTGTTTGCCACGCCAAGTCGTACATCGCATTAATTGCTGTCCCATCTGACAGAGGCTCAGAGATCACTGCATTAAAGGAGCTTCTCATCCGTCAGAGCTGTCAGAAGTTCAAAAGCCATCACAGTTAATGACTGCCACGTCTGCCAGGAGCGCAGAAGCCACCAACTCCGCAGGGTGTGCTCCGCCAGAAATGACAAGTCTCGGACCTCAGCACCAGCTGCCGAGCGTTCTTGACACCGACCATGTTACATGGAAAGTTGGGGTTCAGCACCAGCTGCCGAGCGCTCTTGACACCGACCATGTTACATGGAAAGTTGGGGTTCGGCACCAGCTGCCGAGCGCTCTTGACACCAACCATGTTACATGGAAAGATTGGACCTCGGCACCAGCTGCCGAGCGCTCTTGACACCGACCATGTTACATGAAAAGTTAGGGTTCGGCACCAGCTACCGAGCACTCTTGACGCCGACCATGTTACATGGAAATTTGGGGTTCGGCACCAGCTACCGAGCGCTCTTGACACCGACCATGTTATATGGAAAAGTTGAGGTTCGGCACTAGCTGCCGAGCGCTCTTAACACCGACCATGTTACATGGAAAGATTGGACCTCGGCACCAGCTGCCGAGCACTCTTGACACCGACCATGGTGCATGAAAAGTTGGGGTTCGGCACCAGCTGCCGAGCGCTCTTGACACCGACCATGTTACATGGAAAAGTTGAGGTTCGGCACCAGCTGCCGAGCGCTCTTGACACCGACCATGTTACATGGAAAGTTGGGGTTCGACACCAACTGCCGAGCGCTCTTGACACCGACCATGTTACATAAAAAGTTGGGGTTCCGCACCAGCTGCCGAGCGCTCTTGACACCGACCATGTTACATGGAAAAGTTGAGGTTCGGCACCAGCTGCCGAGCGCTCTTGACACCGACCATGTTACATGGAAAGTTGGGGTTCGACACCAACTGCCGAGCGCTCTTGACACCGACCATGTTACATAAAAAGTTGGGGTTCCGCACCAGCTACCGAGCGCTCTTGACACCGACCATGTTACATGGAAAAAGCTACCTCGGACCTCGTCGAACTCCCTCTCAACACTCACAACCTGGCCAAGGCGCCTCTCTTCTTCGGAAAAAGGTGTCGAACCACCCACGGACTTCGGCCTCCTGGGCAGCGAGCGCTGGAAGGGGTCGGTAATGTGATACAAGGATGTAGGCCGCACAACGAAGGAAAACGACCAAGCCATTCGCCAAAAAATTGCGAAAAAACAATCAAAAATTCGGGAAGTTAAGGAAGAACTCCAGGAAAGTAATTATAAAGTGGGGGAAACGTTTTCTGATCCCCAGACAAGTAATTATTGCCAAGAGCAATCTTCTAAGACCCCCGAACGACGAATTGACACTTCGCAAAGATAAACGAAAACACCGTGTGATCCGAAGAACTCAGGAGCAACTCAAAGTGCGACCAACTTGAAAAATCACCGCACTACCTCCTTCAAAGATTCAAAACCTTCCATTTGGACTCTGATACAACTCCACTAGCCATTAAAACAGTAAAACTACTCCTCAAAGGCTGATTAAACTTATTCTTCGGGAGTGGGGGGCTCATGATATGGCTAAAAATGGGGATAAATCGGAACCGTCCAAATCGGGCACGAATCTTGAAGCCCGGGGGTAAAATGATAATTTTACCTACCAATGGGTCTGAAGCGGATACTGGATCTCCTCCTCGAAGACCCACTAACCCGCAAACGGATCCACCTCAACTGGGTGCGGGTTTCAACCCGCAGCAAACCCGGTCCAGAAAGGATAGAATTAGAGTTTCTGATTAAATCCTAATCAACGGCCCTGATTCATAACTATCCCTTCACTGGGGATTAGGGATTACTTTCCTTATCTAACCACAGGGGGATTACATTCCTAATCTGATCCCAGCGGTGCCTATAAATACCCCCATCCATCTCCATTAAGAGGTAATCAATCTTTTGCCAGTCTTTGCGCTTTCTCATAATCATCCCTGATTACTGACTTGAGCGTCGGAGGGTGCGTCGCCGGGAACAACCCCGGTGTCTCGCACTTTTTGCAGGTGTACGGCGGGAGATAGCGTCAAACTCCGGCGGAACAGGTAACATGTTTGCTATTCAGTTTTCCTAAGAATCCACAAATACTATATGTTTGTCCCCACACCAGATTCAGCAGCAACAAACACTGTGTGTACAAAAAGATTGTGGGCAAAGTAGTGGTATTTTTAATTCTTTATGTTGATTACATTCTGCTCATTAGTAATGATGTAGAAGTCATGACAACGATCAACATTTGGTTGTCAAAACAGTTTCATAATACTTGGGGGAAGCCAATTATATTCTTGGCATTAAGCACTTTCGAGATTGCCAGAAAAGAAAAATTGGACTTTCTCAAGCTGCGTATATAGATAAAATACTGGTTCATTTTGGCAAGCAAAATTCTAGGAAAGGTCTTTTACCTTTTAGACACGGAATACCTCTTTCCTAAGAACAGTGTCCAAAAATAGCTGAGGAAAGAGAGAAAATGAGATCAGTTCCTTATGCATCAGCAGTAGGAAGTCTCATGTATGCTATGCTTTGTACACGACCAGACATCTGTTACGCAGTTGGCATGGTCAGTAGGTATCAATCAGATCCAGCTTCGAACATTGGTTAGATGTTAAACACATATTGAAGTATCTCAATGCTACAAAAGATTATGTGTTAGTATACAGCAGTTCCGAATTGTCACCAAGAGGGATCGGATTGCTATTTTTGAGTGATTGTTTGTATGCCCTCAAAGTTTATCTTTAAACTGTGAGTGCAAATGGGAGTTGTAGGGTTATATGATTAGACAGAAATTAAATTTATTTATTTGTCATTTAATTAATAGAGCAATTTTTGGTTTATTCACAAATATTGATATTATGCATTAATAAGGTCCATGCTGCATAGTAATTATGTCTATGCACAAAGAACATATTTACAGTCTATAATAGAACTGAGCATTCTATTTGGCAGACTGTAGCACAACAAGTGAGAGCGTTGACTCGAACTTGTTGTGCTAGTTCGTTTAGTACGAATTGATGGAATAAAGAATGATTACATTTGTAAATAACCACAAAACAGTGTTATCGTTAAAGGCAATATAAACATGACCTCTAAATACTGAGCATATAGTGAACTCATTTTTTTTAATATCGCCCATTTTGATAAATCAAAGAGTGAGGTCTTCTAGACCAATACCTCGATGCATTGGATGTGTCTTATTACAAATATGAGAACATGTATTTGTAATACGGAATCCTATCTCTAAAAAGAGAAGATATTCCCTTGTTCATTTAACGAAGGTTATAACCTGATAATAAAATCCCATGAGTATATTTTATAGAAAAAATATTTTATTATATACAAAATTTTATTTTGTAAAAAAAATTAAATTTGAGAGTCATTGTCAGATTGTATAAAAGGTTAAATGTGAAAGCAATGTTTAAGTTACAAATTGACCTATGGAGGTGGTATCACGAATTCCAATGGTGCATTTGTGAATATCGGTAAAAGAGGAGTGTCTTGTAGAACTATATTGTGACAGGGGTCTAATAATAATATAGATTTTAGTTGGTGAGCAAAATACAAATACATAGTGGACAGTATTGTAATTTTATCCCAACTAGGATTTCCTAAAGTTCCAACCCTAGGCTTTCATCTTCTCTATAAATATGAGAGCAAGGGTAAAACCTAGTTGTCTCTCTTGTGCCTCCCACCAGGATATAGAAGAAAAGGTGATGAAGAACTAGAGTTAGAATTGAAGGAGAAAAAGAAACAAGAAATCAAAACTTGAAGGTAATATTTATTGATTTCTATTCTTTTTATTTTACTGAAGGAGAAAAAGAAACAAGAAATCAAAGCTTGAAGGTTAGCTAAGGGTAACATACAAATACAAAAAATGAGTTCACTATATGCTTAGGATTTAAAGGTTATATTTATATTGCCTTTAACGATAACACTGCCTTGTGGTTATTTACAAGTGTAATCATTCTTTGTTCCATCAATTCGTACTAAACGAACTAGCACAATGATCACAATGATTTAGAGGTCATTTTATATTGCCTTTAACGATAACACTGTCTTGTGGCTATTTACAAGTGTAATCATTCTTTGTTCCATTAATCCATATTGTATGTTACACTATGCAATATGGACCTTGTTGATGCACAATATCAATATTTGTTAATAAACCAAAAATTGCTCTATAAATAAAATAAAAAATAAATTTATTTATTTCTGTCTAATCATATAACCCTACAACTATATCAGATAGATCAATCTCTCCTTTTTAAGTTTAGGATGAAAATATTTTTGAAATTAGTATAGTAACATCCAACGCTTGTAACTCATGCTAAGGGTCATCTAACACATTTGAAATGAAGGAATTCCAATATTATCACTATACTAGGTTTGCCCGTTGACACGTGCCTACGGCACGTTTTCGGAACGGTGCACCTTTTTTTATCAAAAAAAATAGTTTTGGAGGTTCAGTAAATTAATTGAAGTAGCAAACATAGAACAAAAAACACATTAGATGTTTTTTTTGATTTTTTTTAAAATTATTTTTAAATTTTTAAATTTTTAAAATTTTAAAATTTTAAAATTTTTTAATAAAAGAGGGAGGGAGAGAGAGAAAAAAAAATTAAATAAATATAGGAGTTGTTTTGGGTGGGAGATTTGAATTGAGTTTTGGAGGGAACTTTTGGGAGGAAAATATGTTTTGTAAGGTTAGATCTGAACCTTTAATTTTTGTGAGGACTGAAGGAGAGTCACTTGATAGCTTTCTTTGTGTTTTATTATATGTTTTGTAAGGTTAGATCTGAACCTTTAATTTTTGTGAGGATTGAAGGAGAGTCACTTGATAGCTTTCTTTGTGTTTTATTATATAGATATCACTATCAGTCCAACCGCCTCTCACTAACAGCTAATGCCAGGCAGTGGCTTTTACTGTGAAAAGGATGGGCAAGCATATTTAAGCTGGAATATTCACTTCAGGTTGATAACTATGTCATAATATTCTCATCAGGTCAATAACTCTGTCGGAATATTCTCATCATGCCGGTAACTATGTCAATAGATTTATCCTCCACAGCCAAATCCATTTTGATGGGTATATAATGAGAAGAAAATTGTCATTTCAATCTCATGCAGTGAAATTGAAAACTCTACTGATTTCTTAACAATTATATCAATCACCAATTTGTACCACTTGCTCAATACCTCATATAGCATCTTCACATTCAAGCAAAAAAGCACAAAACAAGCAGCACTTGAAATAAACTTATATCTAGCATATTATGCCTATAGTTAATGTCCCCCAAGCACCACTTACCAAACTCATCAAACTAACAAAAGAACTGTATTTCCCCAACACTATATATCAAAGAAATTCTATATCCCAAACCTACATTACATCTCAACTCTCAAAATCTGAAGATTCAAAGATAGCACACAAAAAAACACTAAGCATACCTCAGGTTTTCCCAAAAATTCAAATTTGACTACGTACGGTTCCCTTGCCCCATTTAATTAAATTGAAGGGGTCTCCCTTATCTCAAACTATACTGTACGATATCCTTCTACACTGCCTCAGTTTGGTCTATGCTTGTTTTTAGCACCATTTCGACTATGATCCTATCCTCTTCAACCACATTTTAATCTATCGGCATGTCGCCTCTAACGTGTTTATTCCATATGGCTACTCATCACACTAACTTTATAACAACATAGGACTCATATGGGTAAAAGTAGAACCAAATCGGGGTTGTTCAAATTGGGCACGAATTTTAAAGTTCTAGGGGGTAAAACGGTAATTTCACTAAAAAGGGGTCCGTAAATGGGAATTGGGTCTCTTCCAAACCCCACAACCCAAAACGGGTCTATCTTACTGTTTTTTCATAACAACCCAATAGCAATGGGTCCAGATTATTTGAATATGATTTAAACTCATAATTATCCATTAGAGACAGGGGCGGAGCTATGTGGGGGCCCGGGGTGGCCCGGGCCCCCCCAAAATTTTGAAAAATCCCTTAAATTTTTTGGAATTTTTTTAAAAAACCCCTTAAATCTATTAAATTTTATTATTTGGCCCCCCTAAAAATTATTAAAAAATACCTATATATTTATATATAGTTATAGAATTTTTTCTTGGCCCCCCTGAAAATTTTGTTCTGGCTTCGCCCCTGATTAGAGACGATTCAAAAACCATATCTTTTATCCCGATGAGAGTTTAAACTCAATCCCCTGAACCACTCTTATCTCTTAACTAAGAAGAAATAACAGATTCAATCCAAAAATATCGGGAAGTAAAGATAAATTATTATCTTGAAAATGACCAAAGTGACTATAAATATTAAATACCCCCTACCTCCACCAGAAACAGGTGATCAATATCTATCCACAAAAATATCCCTTATAATCTTCTTGATTTCTGACTTAAGCATCCGAGGGTCTGCCGACGAGATCAACCCCCGTGTTTCAGAGTTTCTGCAGATCAGCGAAGGCGATTGTCACCACACGAATCAAATCCAATTATGCAAACGAGTTATATCGAGAAGTAAACTGCAGTCAAAGGTATTTAACACCGCTGAAAGTCAAAATGTCAGTTCTTGATTGTTCCTTAAAAGAATCTACATCATCTGTTTTCTTCCACACCAAAAAAAGCAACAACAGATTGGTGTCATCTGTGAGAACATCAAAGAAATTCTGACCAGAATTTGCTGGTATAAAACTACTTTCAGCAATGCCTCCTAAGGAGAAAGGGAAGGTGGCGGTCTCGAGCTGACGAGCCAACCCTCTTCCTCCACCTCCTCCTCCTAAGGACCTTCCTCCTACGTTTCAGCAAGAGCAACCCCAACAACTTCAGCAAGAAGAACCTCTCATTCAACAGGTTTAACCTCCGTCTGGAGGAGCTGCACCTGGGGGGCTCCCGCCAAAGTTGTCCCGAACCACCTGCTTGACCCTTCATTGAAAACAGGGTTCAGTTTATACCTTGACCCCTTCCACGCTGCCTCAATCGCAACCCGATCTCCGTTAGGTCATCATCAGACGCCAGTAGGGGTCTGACCTCCTAACACGCCTCAACGAGAGGAGAACTCGTGAAGAAGCCCCCCATCCAGAACAATGAGGAAGTAGGAGAAGCTTATCTCCTTGATGGCCACGATCCAAAAGATCTCCCTCTCCGAGGGGGCGCGGAAGAACTCCCTCTCCCAGAAGGCGAAGAAGATCCCCATCTCCTAGGGGACAAAGAAGCCACCGCTCCCTAAGGGACCACAGAAGAACTCCTCCCTGAGAGAGGAGGCATCCAACAATCCCTAGAAAAGGGAGGGAGGAAGATGTACCTATCACCATAGCAGAACTATGAGAGTTCAAAGATAAAATTCTTCAGGCCCTTGACATAATCCTCCCGACTTGACGACCCATTAATCATCGCTCTACCCCTCCACGACGAGATGAGTCCCATGGGTTCACTAGATCTGATCAGCAAGAGGGCCTCCGAAAGATAGATTATCGTCTAGCACTATTGAAGCATGAAAAAGGAAAACAGGAAAGAAAATACAGTCCTGTCAGACCTCTCTTCTCTAAGAAGGTCATTGAGACTCTTGTCCCCGGTAACTTCAAGATTTAACATTTGAGTTGTACACTGACCCAGTCAACCACATAGAGAGTTTTAAAACTCTCCTGATGATCCACTAAGCGTCTGATTCTCTCTTATGCAAAACTTTTCCAGCAACTTTGAAGGGCTCTGCACGGGAGTGGTTCTCCCGTCTCTCTCCAGGACCTATATTTTTTTTCGACCAACTTGAGGATATCTTCCTCACACACTTCATCACCAGTCGCAAGTCAGAGAAGACCAGTGCTTCCTTGCCAAATATGAAACAAAGTGACAGGGAGTCCTTCAAGAGCTATGTTCAGCGCTTCATGGTTAAGTCCATATCCATCCCATCACTCGATTCAGCAGTGGCCATGGTCGCCTTCAGGTACAGTGTGAAGAATGATGACCGTAAGGCTTCCCTCGTCAAAAGACCTCTTCAGGACTTCTCCGACATTCTTCAAAGAGTCGAGAAGTATATCCGGGTGAAAAGACAAATCTGCCCCTAAGAGCAGAAGGTACTTTCATCCAGGAACAAACAGAAGGGCCTCAATGAAGATGAACATCGAAAATCACAGAAGGATGCCACGAGCCAACGATGTCAGCCTTCCATGCCTCGCTGTGAGAAGTACACCCCACTTAATGACAGCGTCTCCACCATTTTCATGTAGGTTGAGAAGGACGGGCCCCTTCGACCTCCCCCAAGATGAATGCCCTGAGCAAGAGAAGAGATAAAACAAAGTGGTGTGCCTTCCACAAATATCATGGTCACTTCACAGATGGTTGCTGAGCACTCAAAGATGAGCTCGAAGCACTGCTCCGACGAGGATAGCTCACCAAATTTGCACAAGTGAACGACACCGAATCTCCACTTGTGAGGGGAGCCAACAAACGAGCAGAGAGGTCAACCGAGTCCCAGAAATTGGGACTGTAACACCTCGACTTCCATATATAGGAAATTCGTAGCACATCCAGGATATTTACTTAAATTTCATACAAAATTACAGGGTATATTAATTTTTATTTTATTTACAACATTATTCTTTACAATACGTAGAGAGAATTACAAGTAAAATACAACTTATATTATTATAAATCTTCAATCACATTACATCTTTCTTCGATAGCCCGAGTCCACGCCATTCGCTAATCAGAGTCCTGCAACACTAGAGAACTGTGGGCACACCAATTAAATGTACTGACGTAATGCTATTACAAAATTGATCCTCAACTTTACAATCACAAACTTGAATGCAGAAACAAAGTATTAAAGTGACTATCCTAAGTATGTCTGTGTATGTCATGAACCTAGAGACCAATGCACAACACTTATGCACGCAAATGAAATTCTAATGCACATTTGTTCAAATTGTATGCCACCAATACATCATAGGTCCGAGGGCAAGTGTAACGCCCCGAATTCCAAACATATGTAATTCGTAGCAAATACATGATCTTTTACTTCAACTTCGTACAAATTTACAAGGAATTTAAAACTTTTTATTACAACAATGTTCTTTACAATAGCACAGCAGAAATAAATGAATACAATACAATCTACGATAATAAAAATTCTTCAATATTATAACAACTCATCATAGTGACTTCAAGTCTGTGTCAAGTCCAATCCTGCAACTAGGAAACTGTGGGCACAGCACGTCAGTTGCATCAGTTGACACAATGCTATAATACAGCGATTCTTCAACTTCAGAAAATAAAAACTCGAATGCAAACTGGAAAAGTGACTATCCTAGCCATGTCAGTGTATGATATGACTTAATACCTAATGCAGACATTATACTACGATGACATTAATGCATACTTATTCGGATTCTATGCATCCCATACTATACAGGTCCGAGAGCAAGCCCTTACTTAATCCACATTATAGGGTTCTATTCCTCACCATGAAATCCTACTCGGCAACAAAACAAGGTTCAGACATCCCACAAGTATGGATTCCAGCCCCGAAGTACACCGCTCTATTATACAGAATCCACCTCATGCGGACATCCCGCAAGTACCGCTCTAGCCCCAGAATATCAGAGCTCTGCCTCCCATCCGCCCGACTATTTATGATCCCGGAGTACACTGCTCGATCATTCATAATCCCAGATTTAATTGAGGTTCATCTTCTGCATCACAGTCCCGAAGTACACCACCCGACTGAATCTATAGTCCCAGAGTACACCTCCCGACTATATAGAAATGCACAACTTACGTTTGCCCAGGTTTCATCACATCTTCTTCTAGTGCCTATCCTTAAGTTTAAACATGAATAGTAATACAACATAGATCAAGCTTACCCTCCTACCGATCTTAAATATTTATACTGAGAATGATAACCCATATCGGCCACTTATCAAATTTCAATAATCACTTTCATCACTTTGCTGGTACCTGGGTCTCACTTAGCCTCTAGTATTCACAATTCATGTTCACAGTAGTCATGAGTTATCCATACCCGCTTATAAAAAATTTCATTCATTAAACATCTTTCAACTTCTTTTATTCATTCTCTTTGCTATTATCAATCATGAAGTAACAAACTTCTTATAACAACATTCAATAACACTTGATGAGTTAAAATCCTTATAAACATCACATGTTTAACATTCCAACTTCATACTTCAATTATCCCTTAATCCCTCATAAGGTACATCTTACTAACAATCCAATTTTAAATTCAATTTTACACGTTTTAAATGTTTTAGGACAACTAGATAAAAGACATCAACCCAATGGTATTGAGAAAATCATCTAAATTCTAATACTACTCCAAAAATAGACTTCTTAGTTTCATAGGAAACATAAATGAGTCTACTACAATTTTGTAGTTACATCTAAATTCATCCTCAATTGCTTCTTTTAAATTCATTTGCAAAATAGTAGGTTCAAAATCTGAAAATTGCAGCTCATGCTGCTTGTAAAAATTATAGAAAATTATATACTTCATGAAAATTTGTGTTCTTTAGATCAAATTAAAGGTATAAAAGTCTATTATAACTTTTTAGTTATAAGTTTCCCCAAAATATTGTGTCTATAACCCTGAATTCTTCGAAATCTATAGTAGTGTCGAAATGTTATACAGACTGCCACTGTTAAATCTTGTAAAATTCACTATAAATAGTATTCTTCATGAAAAATTGATTTCTTAGACTCTAAAGAAAGGATAATGAGTCTAATTCAACTTCTTAGTTTTGACCTTTCTCAAAATACTGCATCTAAGATACTGAAATGATCAAAATCCGAAATCTGTACAAATTTCCAGCAACTAGCCAACTGTCAACCAGTCATAAGTTTGGATTTTATTAAAATAGTAAACAACATCCAAATATTATGAAATTTTAAGGAGGTGTCCTTGACATGTATGGGGTGCTCACATAAAAATTTTAGCTCTAAATTCGATCTAGTTTAATAGATATAATTTTCTGAATTGCAACTAAAACTTAAAACAGAAACTTAAAAATATCCTCAAATTAATCATATCATAATTTCACACATTCAATCAACAACACATAATCTAAATATGAATATATATAAGTTATCATGCATCTACCAATTCACACATATCTAGCATTTTACTAAAAAAACTATATTAGAAAGTTGGAGAAACACCCACCTCAAAAAGAGAATTCCTAGCAAATATGAACTCCTAAAGGAGCTCCCAAGCTGCCTCGAAATCCGAGCCCAAGAAAGAAAAAAAACCCCGGCAAGCATGTCGGCAGAAATGCTTGTCTGTATAAGTTATCATGCATCTAATAATTCACACATATCTAGCATTCTACTAATAAAACTATATTAGAAAGTTGGAGAAACACCCACCTCAAAAGGAGAATTCCTAGCAAATATGAACTCCTAAAGGAGCTCCCAAGCTTCCTCGAAATCCGAGCCCAAGAAAGAAAAAAACCCGAGCAAGCATGTCGACAGAAATGGCAACAGTGAACACTTCTTCATTTTTTTCATTTTGTCTTATTTTGTTGTTTAGAAATATGATGGGGTGGGGTTTATAAAATGGATTAATTAGTGGGGTTTAACTAACCACCCACTAAGCCCCTTAATTTAATTGAAATTCCTTTCCCTCATATTCAATTTGGCTGGCCATTAATTGGGGGAGAAAGCACGTGCACGTGCGTGCTACGTGTGTGCACACAATTAAGAGTTTTTATTTAAATTAAATGCATATGTTATAATGTGTAATATGTATTTAATAGAACTAGTTTAACATAATTAAAATTAGAGTTTTTATGCACCAATAAAATAAACACACCTCATAAATTTTATTTTGAAAGAGAACACAGCCAACACGTGCACTGCAAACACGTGCATCGCACGTAAAAATAAATTTTCAAATACGAAATAGATTTAAGCAGCGAAGAAATGTTTATAAATAATCGAAATACATTTTTTTATAACGAGGATAGAATCATTCGATTACAGCCCAATATATAAAAAAAAACAAGATAGTTACAACGAGATACAATTTTACAAGCAGTAAAACCAAAACCAACCACGAAGCAAAAAGCCAATATACAGACGTTAGCGATGGAGAAAATTGCCTGGAAACAAAACTACATAGAGATAGAGGGCGAGGATCTACACAACGGACAGGGGACTAGGTTGCAGGTCTTCTAAACGAGACCCTGGCTTACCAACAAAGCGGCAGTCGACAGATGATCAAGGCCAGCAACACACTCTACGACTGTGCTACTGAGGAAATAAATCAACCAGAGGGGGGGAGGTAGCCGAAAATCTGAACGACTAACAAGGGATACCTCTGGTCCACCTGACTGCTGCACCGACCAATACCCACTACGGCGATGAGGAAAGCATCGAACCGTGATAACGGACGAGGAAGCCAACAAAGTAAACAGTGGTCGGGTCTGAACCAAGTGAAACAGGCACAGTCCACACGAAGGGTAAGCACCAAGGAAGGCAATTAACGCTAACAGAAGGCTTGACTAAAACCTGTACCCCATGGGGATAAGGGTACGGTGTGCTCTGGGGAACGAGCACACACAAGAGCTCACAACTCAACCGCCTCACTCCTTAACAACCAAGTTCAAGGAGGACAAAAAAAGGCAGAAAAGTCCAAAGGATGACAATACACCAATAACAAAGATCAACTCAAAATACAAACTCGACAAATAGAAGGGAAGAAAAAAAAGGTCAACTCCTACCAGATGGTGGCTCTGACCAGCGAAGCTGCTCGGCCAAACTCGCCCAGAAGGTTCTCTAGCAATCAGGCCCTCTGGTGAGACTAACCACACCACAACCAAAAACAATAAAAACCAATGAAGAAATCACTGTGCAGAACATCCCCCGCATTAAGGAGCCAGGAGCAATAAAGCAAGCAAGCAGAACATAAACCAGAAGAAAATAAAGCGAACATTTAGAACATAGTCAATATCAATTAGGGTCCCAACTAAAGCAAGAGAAGCCTATTCTGGAGGATAAAAAACCATTCATACAAACAATTACAGCAATAAAAAGCATCAGCCGATGCTCAAAACAAAAAAGGGGGACAAAGAATGTCGGAATTCAAAGGCCTAGCATCAGCCACCAAAAATAGGATCAAGTGACCTCTAGAGCAACTAGAGTCAAGAGAAGGTAAAGACCTCTCAAACCTGCAAAGAGAAGGAAAAAAGAGCACATATTAGAACGAAAAAAGCTAAATAGAATTAATAAGATTAGAACAAAAGAGTTGGTAGGCCTCCTCAAGACGACCTAAATGTAAAGCCTCCATTTTAACAAGCGTTAAAGTGGAGGACCACAAATTAGTGAAAAATAAGAATTCATCAATCATCACAGCTATCGATGATGCGGAGTGCAAGAAGATACATTTATTTCTTTCCGACCAAATCACCCAGATTATGTCCATAATGGAGAGGAACCAAGAAGAGCGGTATTCTTGCCTAAGCAAGTGCGCTCTCCAGTAGGATGAGAAATCTACGGGGGTAGAGGGCGCTTGCCAAGCAAGACCCGTAATGGACCACAAGGGTTGGATAACGCTGCACCGAAGGAAAAGATGTTCAGCGTCCTCGCGTTCAACCGAGCAGAATGCACATAATTGCCCTAAAGCAAGGTTCATTTTGTTAAGACGGTCGACGGTGAGAAGTTTGTTATTAAGAGCTAGCCAAGTGAGAATTTTTTATTTCAGAGGGGTGCAGCTACTCCATAAAGGTTTAGCCAGATTGGAGTAGACTCCACCAAAGTTCAGGAAATTGTAGAAGGATTTAATTGAGTAGGTCCCCGAGCTAGTCCAACGCCAAGATAGTTTATCAGTGGAATGCCAAGGTACCTAGTTTAGTTTAATAAAAAGCTCGTTGAGATCCGCCTCGAGGTGCGTTGGAAGGGCATAGAGAATGGGGATAGACCATAACTTTTGGTGGTTAATGATGATCACATAATCCGCCACCATCGCTGAAGGGTTGGAAGCTAATTGATAGAGAGAAGGAAAAGAAAAAGCTAACTTCATATTTCTAAACCATAGATCGACCCAGAACTTGGTTTTTGCCCCAGTAGCGCAATCGTGGGAGATCCCACAACGGAATGGGGAGGCCGCTTTCCATGCCCCTTTCCAGAATGAGGAAGCCCTGCAGGACAAAGAGGGGGAAAAGTCCAGGATTCTTTTCCGAGAGAAACAGTTAGCGGAAATGAGTCTAGCCCAAGGCAGTTGATTATTAACTAGAATTCTGCATAACCATTTACCCAGAAGAGCTAAATTTTGCTGCCTGAGGTTGATAACTCTTATTCCACCTGCAACTTTAGCAGTGTAGATCACCTTCCATTTACAAAGATGGGACCCAGCTTTATAAAGACCAGTCCCTGACCAAAAGAAATTCCTGCTGATTTTGTCGATCCTCTTAATAACCCAAGAGGGGACGAAAAAAAGACATCATATATAAGGGTATAGAGGACATAACAGAGTTGACTAGAACTAGTCTACCTCCACGAGAGAGATGTCTTCCGATCCAAACGTTAAGCTTAGATTCGACTTTCTCAATCATCGGCATCCAATCAGATTTAAGGAGCTTTCCCCAATGCAGGGGAATACCCAGGTATTGAATGGGAAAGGATGCCGAAGCACAGTTAAAGAATTGAGCTATTTCCGCTTGCCGATTGATCGACCCCCCAAGCCAGAGGACCGAGAATTTTTTGAAAGTTAATAGGAAGCTCAGAAGCTTTTTCAAAGATGTATAGTAGTAACTTCAAATTACATAAAGAACACCCGTCGGGTTTTGCAAAGATAGTAGTGTCATCGGCGTATGGGAGGTTCAGCACGCCTCGAAAAATGTGTGTTCCCCCAAGACCTTCGATGACGCCAGCCTCCCAAGTATTGCGAAGTAATTTACTGAACACATCGGCGAAAAGGGAAAATAAGAGGGAGGATATAAGGTCTCCTTGGCGAAGGCCACACTTACACTTGAATTTGTGACCTTCCGAACTGTTGATGATAATCGAGGAAGTACCAGTGAAAAGGCTGGATTGGACCCAAGCAATCCATTTAGGTCCAAAGCCACGATTAAGAAGGATGTCAAAAAGAAAATCCCAACTAACGTTGTCATAGGCTTTTTGAAAGTCCAATTTAAGCATGATGCCCTCAGAGTTGGATTTATGACAATCGGAGATAATTTCTTGGGCCGAAGCCACACTGTCCAAGATAAACCTATCTTTAATAAAACCCGATTGAGCCGAGTCAATTAAAGGTGAAATAATAGCACTCAGACGAGTCGAAAGGACTTTCATTATGATCTTGAATGAGGTATTAATAAGACTAATCGGTCTAAAGTTGGAGACCGAGTTGGCTCCCATGCTCTTGGGAATGAGAACGATGTGCGCGTAGTTGATCCGATCAAAAGAGAATGACCCTTGGTGAAGATCAGACAACATTTGGAATAGATCATCTTTAAGTTCCTCCCAGAATTTTTGGAAGAAAAATGCTAGAAACCCATCCGGACCTGGGGCCGAATCACTTTTTAAAGAGAACACAGCCAGTTTAATCTCGTCTAGAGTGAAGGGCACCTCCAGGATGGACAAATCATGGGATTGCTGACCATACAATTGGTTCCAGTCCAGTTGGAAAGGACGAGGTTTATGAGAGCCTAGCAGGTTTTTGAAGAAGTTAAGGAAGGTGACATGAAATTCCGAATCGGTCATCAACTCAATAACATTGTCGATAATAGAGGTGATGCGATTGATACGCTGACGATGCGAAGCATAGTTGTGGAAAAAGGCGGTGTTGCCATCGCCTTCCTTGATCTGACGATACTTAGCCCTCTGGGCCCATTTAATATGTTCATTGTGAAGAATGGAAGTATATTCTCTCTTGCAAGAAGCTTGTTCCAAATGAAGTGGTTCCGAAATTGGGCCAACTTCCTCAAGTTTGTCGATTGAATCGATGGAGGAAAGGAAGACTTGCTTGAGGAAATTAGCATGCCCAAATCTCTCTTTATTCCATAATTTACAACCATACTTGATAGCGTGAAGCTTGAGAAGGATGCGTCCAAGACCGAAAGAACCCGTGATAGAGGAGAGACACTCCGTGATGAGATTCACGAAGATTTGGTCTTGCAGCCAGAATTTTTCAAAGCAAAATTTGTAAGGTTTGGTGAAGTTAAAGTTAGAACATAAAGAGATAGGTACATGGTCTGACGACGGGTTGGGCAAGGCTGAAACAAAGGAATTATGGAAGAAATTGATCCAGTCAAAAGAGAATAGAAAACGATCGAGCTTAGCCATAGTGGGCATCTGTCTCATGTTGGACCAAGTGAAAGATCTACCATTGAGGGGGTAATTCGAAGAGATGAAGATCACAAATATAATCGTTAAAACGATTGGAATCTACTTGGTGCACCGCCAATCCCGATCGTTCGGAAGAGAATCTGGTGACGTTGAAGTCGCCACAGAAAAAGCAGAATCCAATGATGTGGTTTTGGAAGGACTCAAATTCGGACCAAAATTGAGGTCGTCGATCCGCAGTGGATGGTCCGTAAACTGAGACCACTGTGAGAACACGATTGAATTCATTCCAATGTAGACGAACGATCAGGAAGAAGGTAAGGAGGCAAATAAATATAAGCGAGAATCTTGATTTTCTAAATCCAAAGAGAATTCCACCCCTGGACTGAACCGCATCAAGGGATATCCAATTGGTAATTAAGGAACCACCTATCGAGCGAAGAGTGGAAGGGGACGGGGAAACGAGTTTTGATTCCTGAATAGAAATTAAATCACGGTGGGAAGAAGAGATTAGTTGAAAAACAACTTGTTGTTTAGTCGGGCATCAGAGGCCCCTGACATTCCAAGTGATGCTAATCATGATTAACACGAGTCTCAAAAGCTCTAGAAATTTTGCATTGGCAAATATTGTCAAAGGCGTCCAAGTTCTCCGAAGAGATCGTAAACCCCATATCCTTTGAAAGACAAAGCATATCAAGATTAGAAAGGGAGTCGAAGTGCACCTGATTGATGGATCCCAGTTGCTTCTGCCCTGAGGAATAAGGGGAGGGATTTGGGATATCTCTCTTGCGAATTTAAGCTGCAAGGGAAGCTAGAGAGTCCGTCTTCGAAGAAGTAGCCCTTTTCGCACGAATACTGGCGCTCGAGCGAATGACAGAAAAGGGGGATTTATGCGCGCATTCAGTCTGCTGCTCCCCAAAGTGGGCTTTAACTGCTGACTGACACGACGAAACAACGAGGGGGGAAGTAGATCCATTATTAATGGATACCCAGGCTTCAATACCTGGGGAGGGTAGAAACTTTCAAAGAAAGAGAGAAGCGGGAAAGTTATAAAGGGGGAAAACGAAAGATATCTCATAGCCTCGTCAGGGGGGTAAGGAAACCCTCCTCCGACACTGTGAGATCCCTCAATCGACACTGAATGTTAAGGAACGTGGTAAAATGGAAATCCAAGGTGTGACCAACAGGAAACGACGAATAAAGTCCATACCGCAAACATAGTTGACGCTCGCCATTACAAGAACAGTAAAAATCTGGTCTAAAAGGAATAACAATCTCAGTAAAGGAAAAAGTTACCAGTTGTTGCAATTGGGAACGATCTAAAATTTCCACTTCTTCTTCCAAGAGGTCATCCTGATCAACTCAGGAATCACCTTTCAAAGAGGATGCTTTCATAAGTACAGGCTGAACTATGGTCCCAGCAGCTGTAGAACTTTGCACCGCACCCTTGTATGTAACGCCCCGAATTCCAAAAATACACCGAATTTGAGATTCCACGGGATCTTTACACTTCTTTCGTACAATTTTACAAGGACTTTAAAACTTTTCACTTTACATCAGAGTTACATGAAAACTTTACACTTTACATTGTACAGCGGAAGCAAATTTACAACATTTAAATAAATGTACATCAACATTTAAATAATCTCTAAGCATTTGTGCTTCTTTAATCTTTATCATGTCATTTACCCTACATACAAAACTGTGGGTACGTCAGTTTATTCAACAGACGAACATTATACACGGCCATCCTCCCTATGCCGGAAATAGTATAACTGATTTTCCATATTTAACAAACACAAACTTGTCACATATCAAACTAAAGGGAATACCCTATTGATGTCGGGTTGTGATTGTGCACTTAGTCCTTAATGCAATTATTTATATTATATGACACTAATGCACACTTGTTCGGATTCTATGCATCCCATACTACATAGGTCCGAGGGCAAGCCTCTTAATCGTTCTTCATCTTGTAGGGTTCAATCCCTCGTCATGACTTAATCTACTACTGTAACTACGGTAAGTATCATAGATGATCTATGAGTACAAGCTCATGTACAGAAAACCTGGAGGGGAATTCCACGCCATGTCTTGACGCATCAAGCATGCATTCTGTGGCAATTCAGCCTCCTTCATGGCACACGATCCTCTTGCAGTCACCAAACATCCCACAAACATCGCCAAGATCCCGATAATTCCAGAGTAGTGCCCACGCCATGTCCTGACGCATCAAGCATGCATTCTGTGGATCACTCTCACATCGTAGACTCGAGGCCCTCATACTTGTGTTTTTCTTTCACTTTCATCACCTCTTCACTATGTACTAATTCTTAATTTAATGAAATCATGAACAAAATCAATCTCTTAGAGTTAGCCCTCTCACTACTACCGGTCTTATTTCTTTCATTTCACAATGACCCAAACTGATCTTTTCAATGTCAATAATCATAATTCATCACTTTCACTTGCCGGTGTGAGTTTTGGCTACACCCTAATTTTCAATTTCAATTCACAAATTCACATATTTGAGTTTTCATACTCAATAACATTTCTCTTTTCCAATCACATGATTTCAAAATTATTCACGAGTCAATAACCATACATGGAGTTCAATTATTCATCATGTATTTCATCCAATATTTATTTCCACATTAAAAATCATATCACCAAGTATATGGTCAAAATGAATATTCATAACTCATTATTGTCACACTATTCTTTAACAAGAATAATTCACACCACTTCACCTTATATATTTTCTTTCTTTGTTATTTTTCTTTTCTAGCACTTATTTCAATTCTCTTGTAAAACACATTTTTCACAAAAATATACAAGTGTAGAACCATAGTTCTAACTACACTTTTATTCCCAAAATATACTATATTTCATTTCAATAACTCCCAATTTATTTTTCATAAGTCACACATAATTTTAGAATAATAATAGTATTTTTTTCATAATTTTTAGACATCAAAATCCACCAAAAAAATTCATTTTTTTCCACAAAGTTTAATTCTGGCCGAGACCAGGATTCGAACCAGCGACCCGTGAGAACCCAACCACACACACTAGCCACTTGGCCACTAGTGCTCATCGGAGAAAGGTTAGAGTGTTTTATACTCTCGAACTGAACTTGATTAATTTTTTTTTTAAACGCACACAAAAAATATGGTGTCATCAAGTTTCGAACCATCGATCCATGAGACACAGCCGCAAACCCTGTAGCATTTAAAAGCCTCCCGACCACTTGAGCTATAGGCTCAGGTTGTCTTGAATACAATCAATATTTTAGTTAAATCAATTCTCTGTTTAATAGAACATTTCGATGTTTCGAAAGCTCTCATTTGAGTTTTGCTTTTACTAAATTTAGTGTAAATCTCCAGAATAATTATCCAAATAATATTTGATACTCCAGTAATTTAAAATAATTTTTCCAGTATTTAAACACATATTTTTCATACAATTAGTTTAAATTGTATACTACTACTACCACATCTCATTTCGACATTTCTTATCCAACTTAACATCAATATTCCCTATATCAATTCCCTGTTTATATTCCTTTCACAAACCCACAAATTATATTTTAAGTTATTCGTTACAACATTATCACAAAAAGGTTCATTCAAGCACATAAAACAACATTTTCATCTACTAACATTTGCATTTAGTTTTTGATGCTAACAACGAATTTTACTTCAAGCAATCCATAGCTATAAATAATTCACACACAACTTAAGTTTGATAATGGAATCACATACAATCTATTTAGCAACATTCCAATCAACTAATAAACCATTTTTCCAATTAAATGTACTCTTATTAATCTTTTTCATGCATTATCATTTTAATTCAATTTTAGCATGCTATCTAATTAGAAACATAGAAAATAACCCACCTTATTTGGAGAGAATAAAATTGCAACACCTCTTAAACACAAGAGTCCTTGCCAAAAGAGCGTTCCTCCTCCTTGATGCGCACAACCGAGCCTCAAAGATGCCAATCCGAGCCCTCCTTGATGTCGGCCTTCCTTTGGTGCAAGCACAACTCACTCACACACAACTCTCAATCTTTTATCTCACTTACTACTAATAAATCACTACTAACAAATGTATTTTCTATTATAGGTTTCGGAGAAATGAAGAGTACAAAAATAACTAGGCTAGGGGGGGGGGGGGTATTTATACTCAAATTGGGAGCAAATGAAGGGTTAGGATCAATCTAGGAGTTAAAAATAAAAGGCTAGGATTCAAGGGTGAGTTGTAGTAACCAACCATGATCAAGCAACCACCACCCATAACTCCACTCTTTTTTCATTTTCCCTCCATACCAAAACCGGCCACTTTGTGTGCTTTTTGCACGTGTACGTGCAATGCACGTGCATTCATTTGTTCTCCATTTAAAAAAGTTGTACATTATATTTTCTATAAAAATAATCTTATAAAAATATCTTACATTACAAGTTGTAATTAAAAGAGAAATAACTCATGGGCTTTAATTAATGGGCCAAATATTAGTTTTACAAAAGATAATTTAGATTTGGACTAAAAATAAGGCTTATGTTTATTTGAAGAAAATGGGCTTTATAAAAATAATTAAAGAACACACACACACACACACACACACACACACACACATACACACACACACACATATATATATATCCAAATTATCCATAATGAAAATAATTATAAGATTTCATACTACAAAAAATTGCACGTGCACACTATGTGCAAAATTAATAATTTTCATAAATGAAAATCGGGGTATTACAACACTCCCTCCTTAGAATAGTTCTGTCCCCGGAACTACAATCAAGAGAGAGAAACAAAACACTCATAACAAGCACAAGAAAATACAAAATACAAATCAAGCAAAAAGCTGGGGATAATCCTTCAACATCCTCTCCTCTGACTCCCAAGTAGCTTCTTCAACCAAATGGTTCCTCCAGACTACCTTGACCATCGGTATCGTCTTATTCCTCAAGACTTTCTCTCGATGATCAACAATCTCGACAGGAGACTCGATGTAGTTGAGATCCAAATGCAAACCTTCCGGCACTTCAGGCAAATGATGACTCGGATCTGGAATATAACCTCTCAGCATAGACACATGAAAGACATTGTGCACCTGAGATAACTCTTCCGGTAACTCAAGCCGGTAAGCAGTTTTCCCGATCCTCTTCAATATCTTATACGGGCCTATAAACCTCGGGGCTAACTTCCTGCCTTTGCCAAATCGAATCACACCTTTACTGGGCGATACTTTCAGAAAGACGAAGTCACCTTCCTCAAACTCAAGGTTCCTTCTCCGGTTGTCTGCATAGCTTTTCTGCCTGCTCTGAGCTTCTACCAACCTTTTCCTAATCAGATCAATCTTTTCAGAGGTTTGCTGCACAAGCTCAGGCCCAAACAATTGACACTCCCCAACTTTAAACCAACAAACAGGTGTCCTGCACTTCCTGCCATACAGAGCTTCGTACGGCGCCATCCCAATACTAGTCTGAAAACTGTTGTTGTAGGCAAACTCTACCAAGGGTAAATACCTTTCCCAACTGCCTCCAAAGTCTAGTATACAACACCGAAACATATCCTCAAGAATAGGGTTGACTCTCTCGGTCTGCCCATCGGTTTGCGGATGAAAAGTAGTGCTGAAATTCGTCTTGGTACCCAAAGCTGTCTGAAGACTCCTCCAGAAATGCAAAGTAAACCACGTATCTCGACCAGACACAATAGTTGACGGAACACAATGAAGCCTGACGATCTCGCCAACATACAACTCAGCTAACTTGTCCATCAAAGCAGTGAGTTTCATCGCCAAAAAGTGAGTGGACTTGGTTAGTCGACCGACTATAACCCAAATCACATCATTGCCTTTAGGACTCTTGGGCAATCCCGTGATGAAATACATACTGATATTATCCCACTTCCATTCCGGAATAGGCAACGGTTGTAATAGACCTTTGGGTCTCTGATTCTCGACTTTGACTTGCTGACAAACCTCACACTTCGCCACAAATTCAGCCACATCCCGCTTCAAACCTGACCACCAGAAATGCGGTTTGATGTCTCTGTACATCTTAGTACTTCCAGGATGTACCGACAAAAGAGTAGCATGCACCTCCTGAAGAATACTTTCTTTCAGGTACGCCTGATTTGGAACACATAGTCTATCGCCGAACCACAGCACTCCATCCTTGATTTGAAATCCGGGCAACCTGCCAGCACCAACCTGCTCCTTCATCTCCAAGATATCAGCATCAACCTCCTGACTTGCAATGATCCTTCCATTCTGTGTAGGCTGAAGCCTCAACTGAGCTAAAGATGCTCCCAATCCTTGCAAGACAACTTCAATACCTGCTCGATCCAATTCTTTCACCAGATGCTTCTGAGTTGTAATCAAACTGGATAAACTGCTCTTGCGACTAAGTGCATCAACAACCACATTAGCTTTTCCAGGATGATACTTGATCTCAGGTCGCATGTGTAATGCCCCGTCCCAATACTCAGACAAATTATAAATACTATGTAGTACAACTGCCCACCACAGGCTGCCTCTCAAAAGGTGGTTAACCGGATTGGTGACTCTTGATCATTGGCTAATAGTATTTATACTCAAATTATCATATCAAACTTCCCATGTGGGACTAAATTTCTCAATCTCAATCTCAATCTCAAATTCTGCGCATACCAGTCGACTGATCTACCCACCAGTCGACTGTTCGCTCGAGATCTGGGGTATTACATACACCCCCCCCTTAGGAATCAGTGTCCTCGCTGAGTACAGGGCACACATTTAGTGTAGGACCGCCCTTTCTAGCCGATGTAGTATAGTCCTTGATCCCGGCCATCAATCATTCACCACACCGCAGATCGGATAAATCACACTCAACACCGACCCCGGAGCTCAATGATTCCCAGCACCGGAGACCATATAGACCTCTACTACATCCAGTGTCGAAAGTCGGCTCTGATACCATTTGTAACGCCCAGCCCCAATACTCAGACAAATTATAAATACTATGTAGTACAATTGCCCACCACAGGCTGCCTCTCAAAAGGTGGTTAACCGGATTGGTGACTCTTGATCATTGGCTAATAGTATTTATACTCAAATTATCATATCAAACTTTCCATGTGGGACTAAATTTCTCAATCTCAATCTCAAATCCCGTGCATACCAGTCGACTGATCTACCCACCAGTCGACTGTTCGCTCGAGATCTGGGGTATTACAGCATGTCCTCAAGCACTTCTAACCATCTCCGCTGCCTCAAATTCAGATCCTTCTGCTGATATATGTACTTCAAACTCTTGTGGTCCGTGTACATGTTCAATTTCTCACCGTACACGTAGTGCCTCCATTGCTTCAGGGCAAAGATAACCGCAGCCAACTCCAGATCATGAGTCGGGTAATTCTTCTCATGCGGTCGTAGTTGCCTAGACCCATAAGCGATTACTCTTCCTTCTTGCATTAAGACACAACCAAGCCCACGATGTGAAGCATCGCTGTAAACATCATACTCAACACATGCTCTAGGCAAAGCCAAAATAGGTGCAGTAGTCAGCTTCTCTTTCAACTCCTGAAAACTTCCCTCACATTGCTCAGTCCACTTGAAGTTCACATTCTTCTTGGTCAAACTAGTAAGCGGCACGGCTAACTGAGCATAACCTTGAATGAATCTCCTGTAGTATCCAGTTAATCCAAGAAAACTTCTAACTTCCTTCACTGTAGTAGGCCTTGCCCAATCTCTCACTGCCTCTATCTTCTGAGGATCAGTTGCCACTCCTTCCTTAGAAAGGATGTGACCTAGGAATGCCACTTCAGATTTCCAGAAATCGCACTTGGACAGCTTGGCATACAACTTCTGCTCTTCCAGCTTCCTCAAAACTGCTGCCAGATGCTCGGTGTGCTCCTCTTCTGACTTAGAGTACACGAGAATATCGTCGATAAACACCACGTCGAAAGAATCAATAAATGGCCTCAGAACTCTGTTCATCAAATCCATGAAGATTGCGGGTGCATTCGTCACTCCAAATGGCATAACTAAGAATTCGTAATGCCTATGTCGAGTTCTAAATGCAGTTTTGTGCACATCTTCAGCTTTCACTCGAACTTGGTGATATCCTGATCGAAGATCTATTTTGGAGAAAACAGTTGCTCCTTGTAGACGATCGAACAAGTCATCAATTCGGGGAATAGGATACTTATTCTGAATAGTGACCTTATTCAGCTCTCGGTAATCGATGCACATTCTCATCGATCCATCCTTCTTCTTTACCAAAAGCACTGGTGCTCCCCAAGGTGATGCACTAGGTTGAATAAAGCCTTTCTCCAACAGTCCCAACCGATAACACTCAGGGTGGACGAGGGAGAGGCGATCAGAGTTCTTAACATGCGATTTCACTAAGCTACCGAAAGGGTAGAAAAAGGACGTAGAAGAGCCCCCTAGAACCTTCTGGTTCATGGGCTTATGAAATGGGAGAAGAACGTTTTTATCCAGAGTAATCTTTTTTTTATTTCTTTTCACTACATCAACCCAAGTAAAGCCCATGATGGCCCAAGCCCAGTACAAAGACAGAAGGACTCGAAGAGAGAGAAAGAATGAGTGAAAAACTAGCACTGTAGCGAACTGAAGAACCTCAAGAAAATGGAGAAAATTGCCCAAGCGCAACCTTAAAAAGAAAAAAAAATAGATAGACCGAACTAAAATAGCTCACAAGATTGAACACCAGCTAGATAAGAAAAGATAGGCGAAGCACTCAACACTAGGATCTCCTGATCCAAGAGCAACCAGGTACTCTAAACAACCAAACCAACAGAATTCAAACACAAACAACCGCACAAAATGATACCTGAAAGATCAGTTGCGCCTGAAATCTTAAAGGAATGGGAGAAGCGGAGAAGAGATCAAGAGGGATCTCACTAGGAGAAAGCCCCACAAAACACTAGAGGGGGAGCAAGAGAAAAATAACAATGAGAACCCAAAAAATACAAAACTTACATTGACTGGATAATGGAGCAGAGCTGATCAGATCCAAAGGTCACCCTAACTCGGAAGATCGGTAGCCTCCCAGATCTCTGAGAGGCAGGGCGCCGGGAAGTGGATCTAACTGTTGAGGACGTAGGTCGCCAGTGAACTCGAGGAAACGGAAACTGCGAGATGGGTCTAGGAGAGATAAAGAGCCCAACGGAAAAGAAGAGGGGGATTTGAGATCCGAAGGAATGTGTGATCAGAAAGACTCAAGATGGGGAAGAGGGATCCAAAATGTAAAGAAAGATCAAAATCACTTTTTTAATCCCCAGCAGGCTAAATGCACGTTGAAGTGGCCAATTGCCCACCATGTATTTTGTTTTAAAATCATATAAATAATCGAAATATATACAAAAAATATATTTCATTAATTTTATATATGCAATAATGAAATCAACACGTACATAGAAAACACGTGCATCACACGTATAAAATATATTTGAGTCAAAATATGAGAAAATTGAATTTTAATTTATAAAATGAATTCGAACAAGTTATAAAAATAAATAATTGAAATACGTAGAAATATTACATGTAACAGTAGAATATATGTAACCGTCACGTGTATTAAAAACACGTGTAATACACATAAAAATACAAAGATTAAGATCAATATTTGAGTAGACTCAAAATAGGATGAAAAATTAATTTTGAGATGACAGAAATAAATATATATATCAATATTTGAGTAGACTCCAAATATGATGAAAAATTAATTTTGAGATGACAGAAATATATATATATATATATATATATATATATATATATAATCGAAATAAAAAATACGTAGGACATTTATATTAAAATACGCTACGGATATTACAAACAGCAGTACAAAATAAAACTCCGTAACACCCGTGGGAAAAATTGTCATAACTCAATTTTGTGGGATGTTACAGCAAGCCCTTAGCATTCTCCTCGCTATAGGGTTCAGTCTCATGCCATGAAATCCTACCACGGTGACAAAGGCAAGATTCAGATATCCCACGAGTATAGGCTCCAATCCCAAAATCTACCGCCCGACTATACAGAACCCTCATCATGCGAATATCCCGCGAGCATCGCTCTAGCTCCGCATAGCAGTAGTCCTAGAATCCACTTCCTGACTATGAAATAATTGAGACTTGTCTCACTCGGCACAACAATTACAATCTCGGAATCCACCACCCGACTATGAAATAATTGAGACTCGTCTCGCTATGCACAACAATTATAGTCCCAAAATCCATCGCCCAACTGTAACTATAGTCTCGGAATCCACCGTCCGACTATATAAAGCCCTCATGGTGCATGTTCTTATATAGAGCCCTCATGGTGCATGTTTGCTCAGATTTTGTCACAACTCCTTCTCTAGTGCATGTTCTTATATCCAAATATAATTAATTTCGCCTGGAGCTAGCTTACCCTACTGGACTTAAACCAACACACTGAGAACTCTAGCCCACACTGGCCATTTCTCAAATTTTCACAAATTATCACTTGTCGGTATCCTGGGTCTCGCTCAGCCTCTAGAATCCACACAATTCAATATTCACAAAACTTTATAGGTCATCCTTAACCAATTTAAAGTCATTAGAATTCAATTCATTCATATAGTCTCAATTCATCTTTTATTTATTTCACATACTAGTCATTCTCAATTGACTACATTTCTTCTCTTCAATCAAAATTTCCATTCCTAGTATAATAGGACTTCACAAACCTCAATTTAATTAATATAATCTCTATTCTAATATTTCAAATCTAATTACCAAATCTGTACTAAATTGTTTATTTACATCTTGAATTTAATCCAAAACATTTGTACCAAATTTTCATTATGATAATTTCCTTTAAAATCAATTCTTAATTCTCCAAAATACCAAAAAGAGTAAATAAAATTAATCCGATCACACAAATTCGAACTCACAATCTCTAAGCCCTTGATCCGCATGCACTAACCAAAAAGCACAAGGCTATATCTGTCATCTGCATTTAGTTTAATAAAATCAACTATAAGAAATGGGAACTAAAATTTATAATAAAAATCCAAATCTGAGCCCACACTGGCTCGAATCAGCCACCTTACAGCACCCAAATCTCACACACTAACCAGGCTCTCAAGCCTCACAATCTGCCATACCTTTTCCAGGATACTAATTAAATCATACGGGCCGAGATTCTAATCTTCTTTGAATCAAATCCAAAACAGCTCTAACTACTTGTAAAAATCATAAAAAATTATATACTTCTTGAAAATTTGGTTTCTTAGACTCGAAAGAAAGATTAATGAATCTACTTCAAATTCTTATTTTGGGTTTCCTCAAAATACTGCATATAAGAGGTTAAAATGATCAAACACTGGAAGGTGTACAAATTTCCAAAAACTACACAAAACTGTCGACCAGTCGTAAGCCCTAATTTATTTAAAATACCAAATGATATCCAGTCCTCATGAAATTTTGTGAACGTAGCATCGACATATACTAGATTCTCCTATAAAAGTTTCAGCTTCCAATTCCATATATTTTGGGAGAAATGATTTTTGAAAGTGAGACCAAAACTTAGGACAACAACTCTAAAAACAGGATAATGTAATTCTGGATAGTAGTACCAATCTGCACTAAAATTTACTTTCCCGCTTCTATGGGAGAGAAAAATCAGATTTTGTTAGATATTCTAGAAAGTAGAATCTCTACCGGATCCAACGTCTACTCACTCGAAAAATTATAAATTAATTTAAAATACGCTAAAGTGTGATCTTCACGGATTTGCACAAATGCATTTTTTCTCTGTATATTTAGACGATACAGTACTAAAACATCAATCACTCACAAGCTATACATCGGATTACAAAACCGTAATATGTTCTGGATTCTACACTCGAAGGGCTACAAGATGCATATATAAAACACTAAATTTGGTTTCCAAAACTGGGTCAAAACCTCAGTATAAAGCTAGACAATTTACCGTGCATAAACTATAAAAACATTTACAAGTTAATCATATCATAATTTTACACAATTAATTAACAACACATAATTTAAGCATGAATACTTAATTTGTAAGGATTATCTAGCATGTTACCACAAAAAAATAAAATAGAATGTTGGAGAAACACCCACTTAATCGTTTCGATAGGCTTGAGTTGGTGTAGCTATTACGATGCAGATTCCTCGTGCATGTAGAAACTACGCCACTCGTCGTTGTGCTCTACATCGTGCGACGCTTCCGGAAAGCATAGAAGAAGAAGAAGGTTGTAGGAGATGAGGTGGTGTGGTTGTGTGGTGTATTGGAGTTGGAGTTTGAATGAGAAGGAGCTTCGAGTTGCGGTGGAGCTTCGGGTGATAGCTCGGAGCTTCAGGTATGGGGAGAAGGTGGTGGCTCGGTGGTGGAAATGAGGTGTGCGGGATTTGATGGAGGTGAGTTTGGTCGGGGTGGTGTCGGGTTTGAATTGAGGAAGAGTTCGGGTTTGATGGTGTAGGAGTTGAAGGTGGGGGTGCAGCAAGGAGAATGGTGTAGGGGCTCAGGTTCTAGGCAGTGTAGAAAGAAGAGGAAGTGTAGGCTTTAGAAGAGATGAGAAATTATATATATATATATATATATATATATATATATATAGGGAGAAAGGGGTATGAGCAACTTGCTCATTTAGTAAATAGGCAATTGATGATGTGGCATACATGTGATTGGAAAATCACTAAAAGGGTTAGTTGTCCAATGTATCACATGCATGCCACATAATCAATTGCTCATTTACTAAATGAGCAAGTTGCTCATATCCCTTTTACCCATATATATAAGGATATCAATAATTGATGGCAGTGAGGGGATTAGGAAGTTGGGGGGGGGGGGGGTTGGATTAGTTGAGGGTGGGGGAGTTCGGTCGGGAGGATAAGAAGGAGAAGAAAAAGAAGGAGAAGATGACAAAGTGATGGGGTGTTGGAATGAAGAAAGGTATGAATGGATTGTTTATATGTATATAGATAAGGAGTAGAAGGGTGTAGGAGGAGGTGAATAATTTATGCCGTAAATGTAGTTGGGGGTTGGGGTTGGCTGTTGAGTGAGAAGGAGAAGGGGGTCGGGTTAGTGAATAGGAATGAGAAGGAATTAGGGTAAGAGAATAGGAATATGGGGTTGGTTGTGAGTGAGATGAGAAGAAGTATGGGTTAGTATATAGGAATATGTTGGAGTTGGCAGTATGGGAGGGGTGGGTTTTCCTGTGGAATGAGAAGAAGAGGTTTTAGATTAGTGAATAAGATTATGGGATTGGTTGTAGTGTGAAGTTGGAGTAAGGGTGGAGTTGTCAGATGAAGTGGGGAAGAGACAGTGAGAAGATGAAGGTGAATAAGTGGGAAAATAATTAGAGGTGTAGATGTTGGGTGATGTATGGTGTGAGCAACAAGTGGAGAAATTATTGGGGTATATGATAACAATTGGTGGAAAGAAGAGTAGAAAATATGTATAGGTGAGAAGTGGAAATAAAAGAGTTGATACAAATGTATATATGAAAATTACGTACGGATGGATCAGAAAATATTTGGGTTGGGTTTAAATAAGATATCAAAATGAATTCAAATACAAAAATGAATTCGAGAAACGGATATATTTATAAAATATCGAAATACAAAATACGTAAAAATATTTATATTAAAAATGTTTCAGATATTACCCGTAACGGTTCAAAATACATGTGTGTGGCACATGTAGGGTAAAATTGTCATAATTCAATTTTGTGGGGTGTTACAGGGAAGGATGGAGATACTTCACGCTATTCATGGGGGACCTATGGGGGAAGCATCTAGCTCCTCAAGGAAAGCATTTGTCCGAGAGGTAAATTGGTTCATAACATCCCACCTCCAAAAAAATTAGGAGCCAGCATCACATTATCATAGTGAGACTTAGATTATGTTTGAACACCTCACTACGACACAGTCGTAATCAACATGTCTATGGCAAGACATGAAGTGCATCGAGTCCTAGTTGATAATGGCAGCTCGGTTAACATTATCATCCTGAATGTGTTCGAAAGCCTCAAAATCAAGCGAGATCGCCTCAAGCCTGCCGGATACACCCTCCATGGATTCTCTAAAGCCCATGTACCGATCGAAGGAATCGTTATCCTTGACGTAACCTCAAGAAAGGCTCCAGTTACTCGCACACAAGCTCTAGACTTTTTGGTGGTTGACATGATGTATGCCTACAATGCCATCTTCGGTCGCCCGAGATTAGATGCCCTCCAAGTGGTGGCCTCGGCCTACCACTTGAAGATGAATTTCCCCATGAGCTTAGGTGGAAGTTAAGGGAAGCCAACAATCTGCTCGGGCATGCTACACCGCCACAATAAGGGGCTCAGTCCTCCCTCTCGATGCCTTAGAAATCCCCCTCGATAAGGGCAAGCCAGTTCCGAACCCACGGATGAACTAGCACAAATCCCCTTCTCCAAAGAAGATCAAGGCCTGGGTGAGCAAGGCACTCCCCCGTTAAGTCACAGAGCAACACATCACCTGCATTAAACAATACCGATACCTTTTCCTTGGTCATCCGAAGACATGTCGAGTATTTCTGAAGATCTAATCATGCACCGTTTAAGTGTAAATCTGGAAGTCAGGACGGTCCAACAGAAGCATCGCAAATTTTCACCCGAGAGACAACAAGACATCAAGGAAGAAGTTGAGAAGCTCTTAGCTGCCCGCTTCATCCAGAAAGTTAGCTACCCTGAGTGACTATCAAACGTGGTAATGGTCAAGAAAGCCAACAACAAGTGGAGAATTTGTATAGACTTCACCGACCTCAACAAAGCATGTCTGAAGGACCCCTTCCCCCTACCGAGCATAGATGCCTTGATAGATGTCACCTCAGGCCATGAATTTTTTAGCTTTATGGACGCTTTTTTGGGATATAATCATATCTGAATGTTTCCGTCCAACATTCCGGAGATATCCTTCACCACCAATCAATGACTCTATTGCTACCGAGTCATTCTCTTTGGGCCAAAGAATGCTGGAGCTACATATCAATGCTTGGTGAACCAAGTCTTTAAAAAAAGATCGGCCAAAACATGGAAGTGTATATGGATGATATGGTTGTAAAGAGTCTCAAGCCGATCTCCAAGAAGCGTTCAATGTACTTCGGATCAACAACATGAGGCTGAATCCTTCGAGGTGTGCCTTCGGGTCTCCTCATAAAAGTTCTTGGGGTTTATAGTGAGTCGGAGAGGAATAGAAGACAACCCTGAAAAGATCAAAGCCACATTTGACATGTCTCCTCCAACCACAATCAAAGAAGTTCAGAAGCTTACGGGCAGCCTCGCTACCATCGCGCGTTTCCTCTCCAAGTCAGGGGAGAAATGCCTCCTTTTTTTCAAAGCTCTCCGGGGAGCAAAGAATTTCAAGTGGGAGGAAGAGCAGCAAGCAGCCTTATAAAGTATTAAAGAACACCTCACCAATCCTCCACTCCTAAGCAAGCTTACACCAGGAGAAACCCTCTACCTTTATTTAGCCACTTCAAATCAAACCCTCAGCGCTGTGTTGGTAAGAGAATAAGATGTCGAGTGACCTACTATGTATGCAAGGTGCTCCATGATGCTAAGCTTCGGTACTCAAAGATGATAAGATGTCATATCCTTTAGTGACAGCCACTCAGAAGCTCAGACCCTACTTTTAAGCACACTCCATATGGGTCCTCACCGATTAACCACTCAAGCAAGTCCTTTACAAGCCCGAAAGCTCCGGAAGACTTATGAAGTGGTCCATTGAGTTAAGCCAACACAATATCACCTATCACCCCAGAAGAGCAATTACGGCCTAAGCTTTAGCCGAATTCATCGTCGAGAGCACAATCCCTGATCCTCCCGAGGAAGGAGACAACCCTCCACTTTGGAGTGTTTACGTGGATGAGTCATTTTTCCTCGAAGAAAGCGGAGCCGGGGTTATTTTTATCATTCCCGATGAGTTCATTCTCCAATACTTGTCACGCCTCTGTTTTTTGGCTTCTAACTACGAGGCCGAGTATGAAGCCCTTATCGTCGGCGTCCTCCTTGCAAAGAAGGCAGGGGCAAAAAAAGTCGAAAGTATTCAGTAACTCACAATTAGTAGTCTACCAAATTCGAGGAGAATACGAGGCTAGGAATGATCGTATGGTCAAGTACTTAGCGTATGTGAAGAAGATTATGTCGACCTTCGAAGAAGCCGAAGTCACTCGCATTCTGTAAGAAGAAAACGGGCAAGCAGATGCCCTCTCCAAGCTCGCCTCCTCGTCATTTGACGGACTCGATCACACTATGCTGATTGAAGTCCCACTCAAACTAAGCATTGAAGAAGAGACACTCGAACTCATGTCTATAACCCCTCAAGCAACCAAAGATTGTTGGAAAAAACCTCTAGTCGATTTCCTCGACAAAGGGATCCTCACTGCGGACACCAAAGAATCAAGAAAGATCTGGGTAAGGGCTGAAAGGTATGTACTCATAGAAGGGGTCCTCTACAAGCGCTCCTACACTCATGTTGATAGTCGACCTTACCTTCGGTGCCTCTCTCCCGAAGAGGCCGACTATGCCTTGAAAGAAGTTCATGAAGGAATAGGCGGTGGTCATCTAGGTGCGAGGTCCCTTGCACATAAACTCCTTAATCATGGTTACTACTGGCCCACTCTCCTCAGCGATGCTCAAGCATATCTCTGCCAATGCATCCCCTGTCAGAAACACTCCTCCATCAAATGGATCCCCCAAGCCAACCTAAGCTCCATGTCAAGCCCCATTCCCTTCGCAATGTGGGGAATGGATTTGCTCGGTCCCTTCCTTCCTGCTACCAGACAATAGTTCTTTTTAGTGGTCGCTACCAATTACATTACCAAGTGGATAGAAGCAGAACCACTTGCATCAATCACCGAACAAAAATTCCAACAGTTCTTCTAGAAGAACGTAGTTTTTCGGTTTAGGATCCCCGCACAGTAGTCACTGATAATGGAACTCAATTTGCTGACAAGGGATTTCACAAATTTAGCACCGATCTGAGTATTGAGCAGCGTTTCTCTTCAGTATTGCATCCCCAGACTAATGGTCAAGCCGAGAACGTCAATCAAAAAATCTTGGATGACCTCAAGAAGAGGCTTGGTGAAGCTCCGAAGGACAATGGGTCGAAGAACACCCGAGTGTGCTTTGGTCTTATAGAACCACAAAGAGAATTCTCATGGGAAAATCCCCATTAAACCTAACTTTCGGTACAAAGACTTTCATCCCTCTTGAAGTGGGAATACCATCTCCTCGCCTCTGTTCATTCAAAGAAGAGCAAAAATTGAATGATATCCGAGTGAATCTAGACTTCCTCGAAGAAGTCCGAGAGAAGTCCATCCTCCAAAAGAAACATCTACCAGCAGAGGGTAGAGAGATTCTACAACAAAAGAGTTCGCCAAGCCAACATTCAAGAAAGAGACCTTGTCCTCTGAAAGCTCGAAATATCTCACTCCCGGATGAAGGAAAAGCTTGCCCCTAACTGGGAAGGACCATACAAAGTCTCACAATTTTTCCGCCCAGAAGCTTACCGACTTGAAGATGAGGGGGGGAGATATCAAGGACTTGGAACGCCGAGTACCTCATGAAATACAAAGAGAGCTCTTAACGCCCTCGCCTAGTAGTTAGCTTCAAACATGTAATAAAGGCCGATGATTATAATGTCACAATATGTAATAAAGGCTTGCAATCAAGAAGCCGCGTAGTTTGAATTTTTTCAATAAAAATAGTTTGTTCTTTTGCAAAATTCCTTGTACAATTCAATAATTCCTTGAATAATTCAACCTAAGGAAAGTAATGAGTTAGAAACATGGTACTCCCCCGAGAAACACTACATTCACTAGGTACTCCAACGAGCAAGTGCGAGATCCATTCATGATTCATATTGTCGCATAGGAACACTTACCCCCGAGCAAGTGTGTGAGGTATATCTCACTGTACAAGTGCTCAGCCCAGGAAAAGTGCAGAGTCAATTCATGGTTCATATAGCTGCTCTAGCCACATGCTCCCGAGCAAGTGTGCAGGGTTCGACACGTCATTCGAGTACTCCAAAACTCGTCGTCACATTGTTCGAAGTCCACTCATGGTTCATAGGACCACTCTAGAAACTTTCTCCCGAGCAAGTACACGGAGTTTGGCTCGCCGTTTGAGTGCTCCTGAAACAAATCCGAACAGGTGCGGAGTTCATTCATTGTTCATAGAGCTGCTATAGCCATATGCTCCTGAGCAAGTGTGCGGGGTTCGGCTCACCATTCGAATGCTCCCAAAACTCGTCACATTATTCAGAGTCCACTCGTGATTCATAATGCAGCTTTAGTCACTTGCTCCCCGAGCAAGTACGCGGAGTTCGGCTCGCCATTCGAGTGCTCCTGAAATAACCCCGGACAAGTGCAAAGTCCATTCATGGTTCATAGAGCCATTCTAGCCATTTGCTCCTGAGAAAGTGTGCGGAGTTTGGCTCGCCATTCAAGTACTCCCAAAACTCATCGTCACCTTGTTTAGAGTCCACTCACGATTCATATGACCACTATAGCCGCTTGCTCCCGAGCAAGTACGCGGAGTTTAACTCGCCCTAGAAAAGTACAGAATCCATTCACGGTTCATAGAGCTGTTTTAGCCACATGCTCCCTGATGAGTGTAATTTATACCTGATTTTATTACTCTTTTTACACAAAAAATTGTGAGTTCACATTTATTTATTTGAATTTGATCTTCTTTCTGAAGGGATGAGATGATTTTTAGGATTATGGACTCAAATAAATGAAGTCGCGGAGCTTGGAGTTGGAGAAGAAGACAGAAAGTAATGTGAAAAAGCTGCAACAACAACACCTAGAACTTGTATGACTGTTTTGAATGTGAAAATTGACGAATTTGAACATGTGTTACAAATAAAATATGTTGGACATCGATTCTTCTTCAAAACGATTACTCATACGTCACAAACGGAGTTCGACAGATCCAAGAAAATTATTTTTCTACATCCCGAATGCAGAAAACAGCAAGTGGACAGTCGACCGCACACCCGACCGAATGACTGGTCGACCGCGTAATCGGCGGTACCTCTCGCTGTCAAAACCCTGTACACTTGAAGGGCATGAACGGTCACCATCCGAAGTTGCGATCGGTCGCGTCGGTGTTGATGTTATATTTTGAATGCGGGTTTCAGGTCCAATGGGCTGTATTTGCATATATCTTTTTAGGGATTCGTTGGGGTGCTATATATAGATGTTGATGTGAATTCTAGGAGAAGGAGAAATATATTGGAGGCTAAAAGAATTGGAGGAGACGACTCATCACACAATTGGACAGCAAAAGCCATAGCTTTCGTCAAGATCGTCTAGAGTTCTTTCTTCTCATATACTTTTCATTATGCAATCCAATACTAAGTTTGTTAGTTGCAAATTTATCATGAACTAATTTTATTTTTGTAGGGCTTCGATGTAGCCTAGTTTTGAGGATACAATTTGAATTCTCTATTATTTTATTATTCTATTTTCCATGGTTGCGTGTTTAATTTTTGTTCTAATGCAAACAATTGTTTGGCCGACTATTGTTTGATTTATTGAATCAATGGGAGACCGAGAGGTAACTTGTGATTTCGAATTATAGTATTAAAATCCCTTGACTGAGCAAAGTTAGAGACAATTTATCGTGATTAATGTGACTGTAAAAAAATCCATAGAACTTAATGAATCTTCAATTAATAAAATTCGCATAAAAATATGACAAACTGTTAGTTGGAGATATGTTTGGTGTTGTTCGAGAGAAAAGTTTGAATAAATAAGAAATTTTGGTCTACAACTCGGAAATGTAGAATTTCTAGCTATATGGAATTATGAATTGTGGGAGATAAACTACGTAAAATCAAAATCCCTAGAACTAGCTTTGCTATTAACAAACAACAAAATTTCATTTTTTCATTATTCTTAATTAGTTTAGCTTTTCTTTTAGTTTAATTTAGTTTAGTTGCTATTTTATTAAAATTTCAACTTTCCAAATAGCAGTTAATCTAGTGAATTTTGGTACATAATAAAATAATTAGTCCTTGTGGGTTCGACACTCTTTCCTTTTAAAACTATACTACTTGATGCGATTTTGTACACTTGCAAAATATTCCATCTAGTTTTTGGCGTCATTGCCGGGGATTAAATATTCTTTTATTGATATTGATAATAATTAGATTGTTACGAATTTGGATTTTTCTTTTATTTATCATTATTATTATTAATTTTAGAAAGATATGTTAGATTAGTTTTTTTGATATTTAATAGATATATTTCAGGAAAAAGAAGTGTATCACCAAAGAGAACGAGGGTAATGGAGAAGAAAATAAGGCTTTGAAAGACTATATTATGCCCTCGGTTAATGGAACAACATCAAGCATAAAGAGGCCGAATATACAAGCTATCAATTTTGAGATTAAACCTCTATCAAGCACGGATGCAAGATCTGGCGTAAAGAGAGATTTGCAAATACATTTTTCTTAAAAATTACTTCCTCTCCTCTATTGAATCCATTGATAAGCTTGAGGAGCGGGGTCCTATCTCTAACCCCCTCTGTTCTGAACGTAGCTCTTGTAAGCGAGACTACGCGGTTATTCTTAACAACGAGCACACTAAATGGGCTCAATGGGCTAAGTGCAGTTGGCTTAAGGAAGGCGATGGTAACACCGCTTTTTTCCACAATTTTTCTTCGCATCGTTAGCATTCCAATCGTATTTCTTCCATTATCGACAATGGCAACGAACTTTCTTCCCATTCTGAAATCCATGCTACTTTCCTTCGCTTCTATAAGAACTTTCTGGGGTCTCATAAACAATGTTCCATTCATTTGGACTGGGTGCACCTATATGGTCCGATTTCTCATGATCTGTCTAGTCTGGAAAATCCTTTTATCATAGAGGAGATTAGATCCGTTGTTTTCTCCTTGAAAAGCGGGTCTGATCCTGGACCGGACGGCTTCCCCTCTTTTTTCTTCCAAAAATTTTGGGACTTTCTTAAAGATGATTTGTTGAAGATGTTTGTTGATCATCACCAAGGGTCCTTCTCCTTCAACCGAATCAATTACGCGCATATCGTTCTCATCCCCAAAATTATGGGAGCGCATTCGGTCGCTAACTTTCGGCCTATTAGCCTTCTCAACACGACCTTTAAAATCATTATGAAAGTTCTTTGTATCGTCTCAGTTCAGTTATCTCACCTCTTATTGATTCCGCTCAGACGAGTTTTATTAAAGATCGCTTCATCCTTGATAGCGTGGCTTCAGCCCAAGAAATCATTACTGAATGCCATAGGACCAATGCAGAAAGGATCCTGTTAAAATTAGACTTCCAAAAAGCTTATGATAACATCAGTTGGGACTTCCTGTTCGAAATCCTTCTCCATCGGGGTTTTGGTCCTATGAGGATTGCCTGGATTAGGTCCAGCCTTTTCTCTGTCACTTCCTCCATCCTCATTAATGGGTCGGAAGGTAGCAAATTCAAATGTAAGTGTGGTCTTCGTCAAGGTGACCCTATTTCTTCCCTGTTATTCTCTCTTGTTGCCGATGTGTTCAGTAAGTTACTCCGTAATGCTTGGGATACTAATGTCATTGAGGGTCTTGGTGGCTCTCAAAGCTACCGTGGTGTTCTTAACCTTCAATATATTGATGACACCATCATCTTTGCAAAAACCAACGGGTGTACCTTACGGAACCTGAAGTTACTTCTTTATATCTTTGAAAACGCTTCTGGCTAATCCATAAACTTTCAAAAATCTTCGGTTCTGTGGCTGGGAGGGACTCACAACCGACAAGCTAAGATTGCCCAATTCTTCAACTGTTCCTCGACCTCTTTTCCCATCCAGTATCTGGGTATTCCCTTGAGATGGGGTAAGTTTCATAAAAACAACTGGATTCCGATGATAGAAATAGTGGAATCCAGACTTAACAATTGGTCTGGGAAGCTTCTCTCGCGAAGGTAGATTAATTCTCATTAACTCTTTTCTATCCTCTATTTCTCTTTATATGATGTCCTTTTTTGCGTACCCTCTTGGTTCATTAAGAGGATTGACCAGATCAGAAGGAATTTCTTCTGGTCGGGTGCGAATATCTATAGACCTGGAACTCATCTCTATAACTGGAAGTTGATTTGCACTTCCAAGGCAGCAGGTGGCTTAGGTGTTCTCGATCTCAGAAACCAAAGATTAGCCCTCCTGGGTAAATGGTTATGGAGAATTTTGAAAGAAGATCAATTACCCTGGGCTCGCCTGATTTCTTATAATCGCTTCGCTCGGCGGAAGGTTTGGGATTTCAGGCCCTCCCTTTCCCGTAGGGCTTCACCCTTCTGGAAGGGTGTTTGGAAAGCTGCCATTTCCTTTCAATGTGGCATTTCCCATGTACGTTTCAACGGTTCGAAGACCAAGTTCTGGTCCGACCTATGGATCGGTGATATTAAGCTCGCGTATGCTTTCCCTTCCCTATTCCTATTGGCCTCCAACCAATCTTCCTCTGTAGCAAATTATATTACGGTTCACAATAACCTTAGGTCTTGGGCCATTCCTTTCAGATGTAATCTTCCGTCGTCTCTTATGCCTGTATTCAATTCTCTTCTAGTTTGCCTAAATAATTAATCCTGGCATCTCAAAGAAGATTTTATTTGGCCATGGACCAACTCTGGCTCCTATTCTATTAAATCTTTTTATAATTTTCTTAACTTCAGTGGTGTCTATTCTCCATTTGCTAAGGCTATTTGGAGTAGTTGCGCACCATTGAAGTCTAAAATCCTAACATGGCTCGCCCTGAACAACAAACTTCTTACTGTTGAGGTGCTTAATTAAATGAACTTAGCCCTGGGACAATTATGTTCGTTGTGTCTCAACGAGTATGAAGATGCCGATCACCTTTTGTAACACCCCGAATTCCAAATACAACTGAATTCGAGATTCCACAAGATCTTTACGCTTCTTTCGTACAATTTTACAAGGAATTAAAAACTTTTCACTTTACATCAAAGTTACATGAAATCTTTACACTTTACAATTTACAGCGGAAGCAAATTACAACATTATTATATAAAAATACAACAATATTTGAATAATCTTTAAGCATCAGTTCTCCTTTAATCTTTATCGGACCATTTTCCCTGCATACAAAACTGTGGGTACGTCAGTTTATTAAACCGACGGAAATTATACACGGCCATCCTCTCTATGCCGAAAACAGTATAACGATTCTCATTTCTTAACAAAATCACAAACTTGTTCACAAAATAGAGCTAAAGGGGCTATCCTATTGATGTCTTGTCGTGCTGTGCACTTAGTCCTTAATGCAGTTGTTTATATTACATGACACTAATGCGCACTTGTTCGGATTCTATGCATCCCATACTACATAGGTCCGAGGTCAAGCCCTTAATCGTACTTCATCTTATAGGTTTCAATCCCTCGCCAAGACTTAAACTACTACAGTAACTACGGTAAGTATCCTGGATGTCTTATGATCTACGAGCCCATGGCCAGGCAGTCTGGAGGGATATCCCACGCACTGACATGACGCATCAAGCAGGCTGACTATGGACAATTCAGCCTCCGCCATGGAACAATGGCACCATCCGTAGCCACCAAAACACCCCACAAGCGTCGCCACCGGGACGATAATTCTGGAGTAGTGCTCACGCCATGTCATGACGCATCAAGCAGGCAGTCTGTGAATCACT
Source organism: Hemerocallis citrina (assembly GCA_017893485.1). Taxonomy (NCBI): domain Eukaryota; kingdom Viridiplantae; phylum Streptophyta; class Magnoliopsida; order Asparagales; family Asphodelaceae; genus Hemerocallis; species Hemerocallis citrina. The sequence goes on along the minus strand of CM030368.1, from coordinate 186,412,087 downwards.
CTCACACCGCCAATCTGATGGCCCTCATACTCGTGTTTTTCTCTTACTTTCATCACATCTCCACTATGTATCTAGTCCTTAGTTCGTTAGAATCATGAACAAAATCAATTATCTAGAGTTAGCCTTTCCACTATACCGGTCTTAATTCTTTATTCAACATGACCCAAATCTTGGTCTTTTCATTTCAAATTTTATTTCAATTCATTTCTTTCCAATGCCGGTATGAGGCTTAGCTACACTCTAGTTCTCAATTTCAATTCACAATTTCACAAGAATTGAGCCTTTCAAGCTCATAAGTTCATTTTTCATGATTACATCAGATTTTCCTTTTCATGTTCATAGCATTCATAATCGTAAAAACCTTTCATAAATTCAACAGAATAATTTACTTCACTTCATATGCGATTTCATGCAAAGGTAAATAAAATTCACTTTTCTAATCCGTCACATACTACCTCCATCAAATCTCTTTCAAACAATATATATATATATATATATATATATATATATATATTCATTTTTATCACGAGCCAGAAATAAAAATCTGAGACGTCACAATAATCTGGACAGTCGACTCTCAAACATAGCCAGTCGACTGTTCAGCTAAAGAAAATATTCAAGAAAAATGCTCGGGATAGTCGACTACTAAACTTGATCAAAGAAAAGAATTAAAACTCGAAGGATTCAGGGCAGTCGACTGTTACTCAGACCAGTCGGCTGTTCTGCAGGATTTTAACCCGAAGAATTCAATAACCAGGTCAGTCGACTAACTACACCTATTCGGTCGACTGATCAGTAACAAAACTTGAAATATAGAATCGTTTCTTCTTTCCTTTCGATTAATACACAACATTTTAGTTTAACTAAAATATGTTCATTTTTCGAAACTAACATGCAACTTTATTTGACTACCATCATTACACGCATGGTTTACAATTTAATGTAGAGATTCTCACAGCTCGTATTTTTCACACAACCACGATTTCTAACACGTATTCATTGTTTTTCTACAGAGATGAATATTAAGTCCAAATTAGCATGCTAGATTACAATCGAAAATAACATAACATTAATCATATCATTCTGTTAAGTTCACTCATTCGTTTCTTGCAATCACACTGTATTTCATTCAAATCGTAGTATTAACAAGAGCAATAATTTCACTTGTTTATTCATGCATAATTAGTACAAAACTTAACATGGTGTGTTTCATTCTTTCAGACCAGTCGACTGTTCGACATGATCGGTCGACTGTACATCTAGTTTTCCAATTTCTCAAAATGTCTTTAGATCTTTTCCATTCATTCAAGTTTTCACATGATGTATATAGCATGGGAGATTTCATTGTAACAATCATTCAATCAATCTAACTTTACACACACATAATGACAATTCAATCTCAATCCTAGCATGATTTCTATTCTAGAAGTCATGAGAAACACCCACCTTTTTGAAGAAAACCAATGAAAAATCTTCTAAAGCCTCCTAGATTGCGATGCACGAACTTCTCCTCCTTGATCCTTGCCAAAAACGAAAGCTCCAAGTGTGGGGAAATGGAGGCCGGCCTCCAAGGGAACACACTCAACTCCACTAATATGTCTCTTATAAAATTTTCTCTTCTTTCAATAGATTGCTTGTGTAGAATACAAATAAATGGGAGGGGTATTTATACTAGTTTTGAAGTAGATTGGAGGGCTAGGATTCAATGGATGGTTAGAGAATGGAGGGCTAGGATAGGAGTAGGAGTTATAGCAACTACCCACATACTAAGTAACCACCCATGTACACAAACCCACTCCTATACCCAAAACCGGCCCCAATTTGTGTGCAATGCACACTACGTGCATGCACGTACCACCTAGTAACCATATTTAAAAGTTGTAAAATATTAATAAATCAATTTTTTCACATTTTGTCTCTACATGACAAGTGTGGCCATTTAATTGATTTATTAAATTAGTGGGCTTCATAAATAGTGGGCTTAGGTTGTGGGCCAGAACAACAAATTAGTAAATAATTAAAATGGGCTAAAACAATTAATTAGTGTTTTAGGATTTTTGAAAATAAGCTTTTTAGGAAAATAAAGAAAAGAAAAAATAATTGTTCATACTATTAAAGAAATTTTGTGTATAAAATAAATAAATAATATACATATGAAATTTGCACGTGCACAACACGTGGAAAGAAAAAAAAAGTATTTTTATTAAAATGAAATTTGGGATATTACAACACTCCCTCCTTAGAATAGTTCTGTCCCCGGAACTACAATTAAAGGGTGAGGAAACAGAAATACAACAAGAAGAAAGAAAAATATACAAATCAAACAAAGAGCTCGGGATGATCCTTCATCATCCTCTCCTCAGATTCCCAAGTAGCCTCTTCAACCAACTGGTTTCTCCAGACTACCTTGACCATCGGTATCATCTTATTCCTCAAGACTTTCTCTCGACGATCAACAATCTCAACTGGGAGCTCAATGTAACTCAGATCCAACTGCAAACCCTCTGGCACTTCGGGCAAATGATGACTTAGATCTGGAATGTAACCTCTCAACATAGACGCATGAAAGACATTGTGCACCTGGGACAACTCTTCCGGTAATTCAAGCCGGTAAGCAGTTTTCCCGATCCTTTTTAATATCTTATATGGACCTATGAACCTCGGGGCTAACTTCCCACTCTTGCCGAATCTGATCACGCCTTTGTTGGGCGATATCTTCAAAAAGACAAATTCACCAACCTCAAACTCAAGGTCCCTCCTCCGGTTTTCTGCATAGCTCTTCTGCCTACTCTGAGCCTCCACCAACCTCTTCCTGATCAGATCAATCTTTTCTGAGATCTGCTGCACAATCTCGAGCCCAAACATCTGACGCTCCCCAACTTCAAACCAACAAACAGGCGTCTTGCACTTCTTGCCATACAAAGCTTCGTACGGCGCCATCCCGATACTGGTCTGAAAACTGTTGTTGTAGGCAAACTCTACCAAAGGTAAATGCCTTTCCCAACTACCTCCAAAGTCTAGTACACAACACCGAAGCATATCCTCAAGAATACGGTTGACTCTCTTGGTCTGCCCATCGGTTTGGGGATGAAAAGCAGTGCTAAAATCCGTCTTGGTACCCAAAGCTGTCTGAAGAATCCTCCAAAAATGCGACGTAAACCGCGCATCTCGATCAGACACAATGGTCAACGGAACGCCATGAAGCCTGACGATCTCAGCCACATACATCTCAGCTAACTTGTCCATCGAAACAGTGAGTTTCATTGCCAAAAAGTGAGCGGACTTGGTTAGTCAATCGACTATGACCCAGATCGCATCGTTTCGCTTAGGACTCTTGGGCAAACCTGTGATGAAATCCATAATGATGTTATCCCACTTCTATTCCGGAATAGGTAACGGCTGTAATAGACCTCCAGGTTTCTGATTCTCGGCTTTGACTTGTTGACAAATCTCACACCTCGACACAAATTCAGCCACATCCCGTTTCAAACCTGACCACCAAAAATGCTGTTTAATGTCCCTATACATCTTGGTACTCCCAGGATGTACAGACAAAAGAATAGCATGTGCCTCCTGAAGAATACTTTTTTTCAAGTCCGACTAATCCGGAACACACAGCCTCTCACCAAACCACAACACTTTATCCCTAATTTGAAATCCGGGCAACTTGCCAGCACCAACCTGCTCCTTCATCTTCAGACTCTCTGCATCTTCCTTCTGACTTGCAATAATCTTTTCGTTCAGCGTCGGTTGAAGTCTCAACTGAGCTAAAGATGATCCCAAGCCTTGCAGAACAACTTCAATACCAGCCCGATCCAACTCCTCTACCAACTGCCTCTGAGTTGTAATCAAACTCGCCAGACTACTCTTGTGGCTAAGTGCATCAGCAACAACATTAGCCTTCCCAGGATGATACTTAATATCCGGACGAATGTCCTCAAGTACCTCCAGCCATCTCCTTTGCCTCAGGTTCAGATCTTTCTGCTGATAGATGTACTTCAAGCTTTTATGGTCTGTGTACATATTCAGCTTCTCACCATACACATAATGTCTCCATTGCTTTAAGGCAAAGATATTCGCGGCCAACTCCAGATCATGAGTTGGATAATTCTTCTCATCGGTCTTAGTTGCCTAGACCCATAAGCGATCACTTTTCCTTCTTGCATTAAGACACAACCAAGCCCACGATGTGAAGCATCGCTGTAAACATCATACTCAACACCTGCTCTAGGCAAAGCCAAAATAGGTGCAGTAGTCAGCCTCTCTTTCAACTCCTGAAAGCTTGCCTCGCACTGCTCGGTCCACTTGAAGTTCACATTCTTCTTGGTCAAACTACTGAGCGGCACGACTATCTGAGCATAACCTTGAATGAATCTCCTGTAATATCCAGTTAATCCAAGAAAACTCCTGACTTCCTTCACTGTAGTAGGCCTTGCCCAATCTCTAACTGCCTCGATCTTCTGAGGATCAGTTGCCACTCCCTTCTTGGAAAGGATGTGACCTAGGAATGCCACTTCAGATTTCTAAAAATCACACTTGGACAACTTGGCATACAACTCATGCTCCTGAAGCTTCCACAAAACTGCTGCCAAATGCTCCATGTGCTCCTCCTCCGACTTGGAGTACACGAGAATATCATCGATAAACACCACGACGAAAGAATCAATGATCGGCCTCAGAACTCTATTCATCATGTCCATGAAGATTGCAGGTACATTCGTTCCTCCAAACGGCATAACTAAGAATTCGTAATGCCCGTGTCGAGTTCTGAACGCAGTCTTGTGCACATCTTCAGTTTTCACTCAAACTTGATGATATACTGATCGAAGATCTATTTTGGAGAAAACAGTAGCTCCTTGTAGACGATCGAACAAGTCATCGATTTTTGGAATCGGATATTTATTCTGAACAGTGACCTTATTCAGCTCTCGGTAGTCGATGCACATCCTCATCGAACCATCCTTCTTCTTTACCAAAAGCACCGGCGCTCCCCAAGGTGATGCACTCGGTTGAATAAAGCCTTTCTCCAATAGTTCCTCAATCTGCCGTTTGATCTCATCCTGCTCCACAGGTGCCATCCTATACGGTGCCTTGGAAATAGGTGCACTCTCAGGCTGAATAGTGATGCTGAACTTTACATCACAATGCGGAGGTAACCCAGGCAAATCTTCCAAGAACACAATCGGATAATTCTGAACCACAGGAATCTGCTGCACCTCTGCAGGAATCCCCTTCTTCTGGCTAATAGCAGCGACCAACTCTGAACATCTCCTCTTCCCTTGGAAAGTGACTTCAGGTCCTCCTGGAGCCTTTACTGTTACTATCTTGGTCTTGCACTCGATATTCGCATTGTACACCGACATCCAATCAATCCCAATGATAACATCGACTCCCAAAACATTCAGCTCGATCAGACCGATCCCGAAAATTTGATCTCCAATCACGATCTCGCAGTCAGTATAGTACCGATCAGTGGTTAAAGTCTCCCCTGATGGAGTGGCTACAGCTAAAATCTTGCGTGGAAAGATTTTCGGTTCAACTCCCAGAACTTTAGCAAATCTAGGTGTTACAAAAGTATGAGAGGATCCAGTATCGAACAGAACAACAGCTTCCATTCCATTCATATAAAGTTCTCCTGTTACATAATACACACTCATTACGTAATAGTTCACTAAATAAACAGGAAAAGAAAACAACATGAACCTCTAAACATCCGCCCTCGTACCAGTGATGACATGATCTACTTCATCAGCATCAGCTTCAGTCAAGGCAAATACTTGCCCTTGCTGGTACGGTCGCTTTCCAGCCTGCTGAGTTGGTCCCCTTTGGACGACATCCTGCAACTTCGGGCACTGGGATCGTTAGTGACCTGTCTCCCCACAATTGTAACAAGTCACCATAGGAGGTCTCACCCATGCATTTTCGGGTCTCCTATCTATGTTGACAGCATTCGCTCCCATTGGTTTGAACCTCTAGGCTGACGGCTATCCCCTGGCACTCCCAGCAACTGCAGGCCTCTTTCCCATGTTCCAGTTGTTCCTTCTATTCTGAACAGTGTGGAACTGCTCCGTGTCTGCCTCCGTGGCTGCCGCCCGTTTGACTAGCTTGTCAAACCTCCTGATACCGAAGGGTATCATCCGGGACCTCAAGCTCGGCCTCAACCCATGCTCGAACTTACGAGCCTTCTTCACCTCATCCATCACTAATTCGGGAGCATACCTTGAGAGCTGAGTGAATCTCGTCTCATACTCCCTAACTGACATGCTGCCCTGCTGCAGTGACAGAAACTCTATGGCCTTCTTCTCCTGGACATCTGAGGGAAAATAATGACTGCGGAATTTTTCCAAGAATTCCTTCCAGCCAAGAACAATACCTCTCATTGTCCGTTTCATCGACTGCCACCACACAGCCGTATCCTTCTCGAACTGCAGAGTCGCCAACTTCACCTTGCTGCCTTCAGGGGTCTCCAAGACTTCGAAGATAGTCTCTACCTGCCGGATCCAGTTGTTAGCCGCATCAGGGTCTGACTTCCCTTCAAATACCGATGGTTTCATCTGCTTGAATGATTCCACGAGTTTTATTGCTTCGGGTACTAGATTCACAGGCACCCTTCCTTGGTTCTGGTTCATGGCCACGGCATTGAGTGTCTGATAGACCCTCGCTAGTTCCGTTTCCAAGTCCAGACCTTCACCGTTTCTTGCTCTTCGTCCAGCCATATTCTGATGCAAAAGATCCATTAAATTCGAAGTATCAAACATCAATTTTGAATCAACTTTTCATTTCATTGAATTTCAAACTTTATACATTTGAATTGAAAATATTTCTTGACATCAGAATGAAAGCAGTAGAAGCTACAACAGTCTAACTCCTACGGTTTCTCTTCGCTTCACGAAGCTCTCCCCGTAGTTCCTCAACTTCCTCCTTCAGTACATCGGTCATGTTTTTCCTCTTCTCGAGTTCCCATACACGATGACTGAGAACTGCAAAATCATCCTTGCGCTTCGCCAACTGAGCCTCTAATAGTCCGACTCTCTCCCGCAGTGTTCCAACCTGCCTCTGAAGAGATATCACAAGACAACTCGGAACTGGTTCTTCTTCGTCAGAAGAATCATCAGATGAGTCCGGAGGTGGGGTGATCTCTCGGGACTCAGGTCGTTCCTCTCCGTCAGAATCTGCTTGTCCTGGATAGTACTCTTCCTCAGAATCTGCTTGTCTAGGATAATAATCTTCCTCTATGATATGCCATTTTTCGTCTCCAGCAGGGTCGAAGTGATCAGCCATCTTAGAAATAGAGAGGAAGAAGCATAAATCATAGAGCAACACAAATGTAAGTAACTTACATTTGAATCTCTAGACTCAACACACACTCAATGTCCACTTCTCGGGTGTCGTTCCTTATAAATTTGTACTAGAGTGAAGCGTGGCTCTGATACCACTCTGTAACACCCCGAATTCCAAATACAACTGAATTCGAGATTCCACAGGATCTTTATGCTTCTTTTGTACAATTTTACAAGGAATTAAAAACTTTTCACTTTACATCAGAGTTACATGAAATCTTTACACTTTACAATTCAGAGTAGAAGCAAATTATAACATTATTATATAAAAATACAACAATATTTGAATAATCTTTAAGCATCAGTTCTCCTTTAATCTTTATCGGGCCATTTTCCCTGTATACAAAACTGTGGGTACGTCAGTTTATTCAACCGACGGAAATTATACACGGCCATCCTCTCTATGCCGGAAACAGTATAACGATTCTCATTTCTTAACAAAATCACAAACTTGTTCACAAAACAGAGCTAAAGGGGCTATCCTATTGATGTCGTTGTCGTGCTGTGCACTTAGTCCTTAATGCAGTTGTTTATATTGCATGACACTAATGCGCACTTGTTCGGATTCTATGCATCCCATACTACATAGGTCGAGGGAAAGCCCTTAATCGTACTTCATCTTATAGGGTTCAATCCCTCGCCAAGACTTAAACTAATACGGTTACTACGGTAAGTATCCTAGATGTCTTATGATCTACGAGCCCATGCCCAGGCAGTCTGGAGGGGAATCCCATGCACTGACATGACGCATCAAGTAGGCAGACTATGGACAATTCAGCCTCCGCCATGAAACAATGGCACCACCCGTTGCCACCAAAACACCCCACAAGCGTCGCCACCAGGACGATAATTCTGGAGTAGTGCTCACGCCAAGTCATGACACATCAAGCAGGCAGTCTGTGAATCACTCTCACACCGCCAATCTGATGGCCCTCGTACTCGTGTTTTTTTCTCTTACTTTCATCACATCTCCACTATGTATCTAGTCCTTAGTTCGTTAGAATCATGAACAAAATTAATTCTCTAGAGTTAGCCTTTCCACTATACCGGTCTTAATTCTTTATTCAACATGACCCAAATCTTGGTCTTTTCATTTCAAATTTCATTTCAATTCATTTCTTTCCAATGCCGGTATGAGGCTTAGCTACACTCTAGTTCTCAATTTCAATTCACAATTTCACAAGAATTGAGCCTTTCAGCTCATAAGTTCATTTTTCATGATTACATCAGATTTTCCTTTTCATATTCATAGCATTCATAATCGTAAAAACCTTTCATAAATTCAACAGAATAATTTACTTCACTTCATATGCGATTTCATGCAAAGGTAAATAAAATTCACTTTTCTAATCCGTCACATACAACCTCCATCAAATCTCTTTCAAACAATATATATATATTCATTTTTATCACGAGACAGAAATAAAATGAAATTTGGGATATTACACCTTTTTGTCATTGCTCTTTTATTCGTCCGTTGTGGAGAATATGTGTTCTTTCCTGGCAGGGCACCTTCTATCACCACCTCTTGTCTTTTTCTGCTGGCAATAACATTTAGTGAGGAAAGAATTTCGTAATTCTTGGGTCCTTTCTTTATGGCTGTCATTTGGGTTATTTGGACAGAAAGGAACAATTGCATTTTTTCACTCACTTCTTCTACGATTGACTCTATTATTGACAAGTTTTTATTCGTCTCTAAATTTTGGCTCTCCACTTTAAATCAAGTTAAAGTTACAGCCCTGAGTCTTGACCGCCTTGATGAGGTTGTTATGAGCCTACGTTCTTCTAACTCTCTTATTCCATAATTTTAGGGTTTTTTTAATCTCCTTTTTCTCTCTTGCTTTACAGATCTGAGACTTTTTGAAGATGCTTTACGTTCTTTTCTGGGTCTGCTTGTTTTGAGGGATCGAGACTTCAGGTTTTGTTTGGACTGCTCCATCACCTGCGGTTCTATCTATGATGGGTTTGAAATTTTCTGTTGTTTGTTCTTGCTGTGATGGATGCTGGTCTTTTTTACGTTGTCTTTGATGCCACTTCTGTCGTTAAGTGGCTTTAATTATCGACTTATTTATTTATTTCTCTATTTAAGCGCCTGATATAGGACGCTGTAATTTTGTTCTCCCTTGTTATGTTCCCTTTTGTTTCTGCTTTGTGTGTGGTTTTTGGCAGGCTTCAAGCCTTTCTCTGGTTGTTCCTGGTCTTTATTTTCTAGTCCCTGGTGACTCTGTCTATGTAGATTATTTACTGCTCCTTTTATGGTAGGTTGGTACTTTACTTTGTGATGTTATGTTGCTGCATTTGTCCTTAGGTGGATGTTCCTCTCTAGTTGTTCACTGCATTTCTTGCATTACGCCTTTATGGTGTGTCTGCATTTGTGGTTTTCCCTAGCTGTGCCTACTTTTTAGTAGGCACAGTGGGGGATAGGTGCCTCTGGTAATGCGCCATTGGCTCTGTCCAGGTTGTCTTTCTCTTGTTATTACTATCAGTGAGTAGTCGGACAGTTCTCGTGCCTCTCTTGCTTTCTATTGTGGATGTTTTTGTGTCTGGTATCAGGTGTTTCTCTTGGCTGGTATCTTCAGCATCTTATAGTGCTACCGATGTCTGGCCTTAGCCCTAGTGCCCTTTGGTTCCCCTATTTCATTTTGGGGCTTTATCTTCTGGCGTTCTGGCATTTCATCCTCTTCTTTGCAGAGGAGCCCCACAGCGGTGAGGTTTTCTCTGACTGAGAGAGTGGCTATCTGATGTAGGGACTTTCCTATCAGCTGTTTGTTGCGCTGAGTCCCTCGTTTAGCTCTCCAGCTTATGATCTGCTCCTTTCTATGCTGTTGGATCCTGTAGGCAAGGCAAGAAACACTAGAGGGGGGTGAATAGTGTTTTATAAAAAATAATTGCGGAATTGAACATTTCTTCTGACCAGTCGACTTGAAAAGAGAAACAAGTCGACTGGGGCGACAGTTAAGAAGTGTATTTTAAGACGAGTCTGATCAGTCGACTTATAGAAGAACCAGTCGACTTACCAGACAAGTTTTTAGAGAGAAAGTAGTACAAGTTTGACCAGTCGACTTAAAAAGGGACACAGTCGACTGTCCAGACAAGTTTCACAGAGAACTTAAAAAGCAAGTAAATGAAATGCAAGTTTAGAGAAATACAATCACAGAGTACACACGATGTATCCTGGTTCGGTCCTCCTGACCTACATCCAGTCCCCAAGCAACCCACTTGAGATTTTCCACTATTCTTGAAAAATGTACAAGAATACCTTACAACGTTAGACAACAACCTTGTCCAACCTGTAGTCCTTTCTCACAACTAGAGAAAGCAACCCACTCTTCCACCAAGAGTGAAAATCTGACTCTACACCCTAGAGCCCTACTCTCCAACCTGAGAGGAACCACTCTACAACTCTGAGAGTGAAGAACAACAACAAAATGTTTACAATCAACCTATAGCCTTGTTGTGAATGTGATTTTGTGCGTGGTTATTAGGTCAACTTCCGAAATCAGTCTAAAATGAAATCACAGTTATACTAGACTGATTTCAGTGAACCAAAAAGCTTAGAGAATTTGAAAGCTTGTGAACTCTTGTTCTCTTTTTGAAAATAAGTACTTGTTGTAGTGTTGTAACCTTTTCCAAATGATTTCTACATTCTATTTATAGAGTTAGAATCAGTGGACGTTGAGAAGCAGTTGTACCAACTGTCAACCAACGTAAATACAACTTTTGAATTCGAAAAATCAAGTTTTGAAATCAGTAAACTGTCGAAACGACTTGAACAGTCGACTGGGTTGCCGTTATGAGTCGACTGATCAGAGTTTGAATAAGTTCAGACAGTTTCGTACTAGGACAGTCGACTGGTGCTTAATGGCGGTCGACTGGTGCTTAATGGCGGTCGACTGGTACTTAACAGCTGAGCTTTTTCAATCTTGTTTCGATCTTTTTAAGTTTGAAAAAACACTCAATTATTTTAAAGATATGTGTGAGTGTGTGTGACAAGGCTATTACAGAATGTCTAAGACTCAAAGAAAATAAAAAAATTACAATTGTTACAAGATACTTAATACAACATAATGAAGCAAAGGTCTTGTCTTGAGTCTTGAGTCTTGAGATGAAGCTTTAGCCTTCGTCTTTTTCTTTGAAGCTGGCAACCTTGTAACTTTCTTGATCAATTAGCTATAAGAGCTTTGTTTGTAGCTTTACGTGATCAACTTGCTTTAAGAACCTTGTAAAGCTTGTTAGAACATTTTGCTTTTGTGTATATCCTGTAATATCAAAGAAGTAGCACAACAACTTTGCATTGTGTTGTGATCATCAAAATCAAGAATCAACATGTGCTTCCCTCTTCGTCCAGCCTGCTTCCCTTCGGACTCCGGTTGCTCCTTGGTTGTTTTCTTTGTTTTGTTTGTTTGTTGTTTTCTTAGCAATACTCTTCTTTGCTTGTTTAGTTTATTCTTTTTTTTTCTAGATGTTTGTTCTTAGTTTTACATCCTGTAAAATTGATTATTGATGTACTCCCTTGTTTTTATTTATATATCGAGCTGGAATCTCACGATTCTATCCTCTTTATCAAAAAAAAACAATTTTGAGATTAAACCGGTGATAATTCAAATGATTCAAGATTGTTCAGTTTGGTGGACTTTCGCATGAGGATCCTAATGTTCACATTGCAAACTTTATAGAAATTTGTGACACTTTCAAGCAAAATGGAGTATCAGATGATGCAATCCGATTGCGACTATTTCCTTTTTACTAAGAGATAAGGCTTGGCTTGGCTAAATTCTCTACCATCAGGTGTTATCACTACTTGGGAGGGACTTGCACAAAAATTTCTCGCTAAGTATTTTTCGCCGGTAAGGTTAGCAAAGTTAAGGAATGACATTACCACATTTACTCAATTTGAGAATGAATCTGTGTATGATGCATAAGAGATGTATAAAGAGTTATTGAGAAAGTGTCATCATCATGAACTTCAGAAATGGCTGCAAGTCCAAACATTCTATAATGGTTTGGGGATTACAAATTGATCTATGGTAGATGCAGCAGCTGGAGGAGCTCTTATGAGCAATACTCATGAAGCAGCCTCTGAGCTTTTAGAGGAGATGGCATCTAACAATTACCAATGGTCTTCAGAGAGAGCAATGCTAAGAAAAGTGGCTGGAGTTTTTTAGCTTGATCCTATTACCACGTTGGCTGCAAAATTGATATGCTATCAAAACAATTAGGTAATATGAATGTTAATGATATTCAAATTAATATTATTTGTGATCATTGTGTAGGAATCACTCAAGTATTGATTGTCAAGTGGAAAATCTATTTGCTCAACCACATTCCTATCAAGCAAATTACGTGTCCAACTTCCAACATCAAAATAATCCTTATTCGAACACGTATAATCCAGGATGGAGAAATCACCCCAGTTTTTCTTGGAACAACAATCAATGAGCAATTAGACCACCTCAAAATTTTCCACAACAAGAAAACAAGACAACACTTGAGGAAATGTTCATGCTATACATGCAAAATACATATTTGGTGATCCAAAATAATGCGGCTTCAACCACGGCTTCAATTCGCAACCTTAAGGCTCAGATTGGTCAGATTTCAAATATTCTTACATAGAGGACAGCGAGAACCTTACCCAGTAACACCGTGACCAATCCTAAAGAGCATGTCAAAGCAATAACATTGAGAAGTGGACGAACAATTGAGCAGCCACATGAAGAAATTGTCAAACAAAATGTGGTTGAAAATCAAGATGAGTTCGAGCCAATTTTAGAGGAACAAATGCAGCAGGTGTCTAACCACCATATTGGAAATTCTAAGAAGATTAAAGGTGCTTCAAATCTCATGGTTTTCAGGGAGATTAATTCTGAAACTTATCTTAATTCACCTTATGATCTACTGATTTCTTTTCCGCAAAGACTTAAGAGAAATAATCTCAATAATCAATTCTCTAAATTTTTAAATATATTTAAGGAATTTCATATTAATATTCCACTTATTGAAATTTTAGAACAAATTCCTAAATATGCTAAATTTTTTAAGGATATTTTATCAAACAAGCGGAAGTTAGTGGAGCATGAGATGGTGATGATAATGGAGGAGAGTAGTGAAATTTTACAAAAGAAGTTGCCTCCTAAACTGAAAGATCAAGGGATTTTTACAATTCCTTGCACTATTGGAAATTTTCTTCCTTTCATAAAGCTTTGTGTGATTTAGGAGCAAGTATTAATCTTATGCATTTTTCTATTTTCAGAAAACTTGGCCTTGGATAAGTGAAGCCTACTACAATTTCTTTACAATTGGCGGACAGATCTATCAAGTACCCAAGAGGAATAATTGAAGATGTTTTAGTAAAGGTAGACAAGTTCATTTTTTCAACTGATTTCATAGTGCTTGACATGAATGAAGATGAATAAATTCCGTTGATTTTAGGGCGACCTTTTATAGCTAAAAGGAGAGCTTTAATTGATGTCCACAAAGGAACACAGAGGATGACCAAGTAACGTTTGATGTCTTTAAATCCATGGAATTTTCTGTCGAAGTACACTCGTGTTTTCAAGTTAGTGAAATTGATTTAGTTGTGGGCGAGACACATAGGGCTGAAGTTAAAGAGTTACCTGTAAAGTGTGTTTAACAAATTCAGCAACTCTTGAATCTGAGAAAGAAAAGATTTTGGAATATGTTCGGTATTTGGAAGATGCACTATCTATTCATCTTTCTTCTTAGCTGAAATTCAAAGATGTCAGGATATCAAAGATGCCATCTTTAAGAAACAAACAACTCAAACTCGAGCTTAAACCACTGACATCTAGTTTGTGGGATGCACGGAGAAAACCCAAGCCACACATGAAGGAAGTTGTTAGAAAAGAGGTTCTTATGTTGTTGGATCTTGGCATCACATAATAATCTCAACTACGATGTCCGGCTAAAGACTTAAAATTAGCGCTTTTTAGGAGGCAACACATATTTTCTATTTACTTCCATTAGATTTTTATTGGTTTTGTTTATTTTAATTTTTGATTTTATTTTATAGGATTGCATAAGTTTGGGGGTTTTTGAGCGGAGTTGTTTTCTAGACCTATTTGAATCTGGAAAAGTGTCTCAAAGAGAGATCGAAGGAAATTGTCTTAGCTTTCCAAAGCAAAACGAATCAGGGAATTTGGACATCTACAACTCCATATATCACCAAAACGATGAACGTCACTCATCCAGAATTTCAACATGAATCAGGAGAGCAATTATGACAATGTGACATTTAAGTTTGGGAGAAAGAGTTAAATTTTTTATTTTTTTTATATACAAGAAAAAAACTGGATTTAAATTAGGATTACCATTACACTTTTGGGTTCTTTATTGTGCTAAAGCATTGCCATTTTTTTTAAGGATAAACAATATCTTATAAAGCAAGATTAAGCATACTTATTTTCTTATTGAAGTTCAAAATTCCTTACATTATTGTGAGAGTCATGTGATTATATATAAAAGAGCGATGTGATATTTTTCTAGTGATTATCCCCTCTGAGCTAGTCCTAAACATAGTTTAAGTAAATAGAGTAATAGTAATTAAATAATTGAATGAATAAAGTTTTATCTAGTCCAATGTTTTGAGTTGCTTAGTAACTAGGGGTATTCATCACAAATGTTTACTTTTATGTCAAACGGCAACTTGAAATATGAGTATGCAAAAACACTCTGAGTGTGTGACTTGTTGAGTAACTAGGTTGCCTGTTGACACGTGCCTACGGCACGTCTTTAGAACGGTGCACCTTGTTTGATCATAAAAAATAATTTTGGAGATCCAGCAAATTAATTAAAGTAGCAAACATAGAGCAAAAAACATATTATATGTTTTTTTTTTGATTTTTTTGAATTATTTTTAAAGTTTTTAAAATTTTAAATTGTTAAATTTTTTAATTTTTGAATATTTTAAAATTTTAAAAAATTTTATTTTCTTAATTTTTTTAATAGAAGAGGGAGGGAGAGAGAGAAAAAAAATAAAATAAATAAATATAGGAGTTGTTTTGGGTGGGAGATTTGAATTCGAGTTTTGGAGGGAACTTTTGGGGGAAAATATGTTTTATATTGTTAGATCTGGGCCTTTGATTTTTGGAGGGATTGAAGGAGAGCCACTTGATAGCTTTCTTTGTGTTTTATTATATAGATATATATATATATATATATATATATATATATATAGTTTACTACTCGGTATGTAGTAATGAGAAGGGGTGATCACAGATGGAGTTGTTACATGATATAGTTGCATTAATTGCATGACAAATTTGATTGGATTTGGAATTATGTATGAATAATTGCTCTGGAGAAAGTGAGTATGCTTAGTTTTACTATATTTGCTATTGTTTATGTATCAAGTTGAAGATTTGATGCTTGCATGATAAGTCCTTTGGATGCAATGAGTTAAGCCTAATTATGATTAATATTCTGTGGTTTATGGGTTTTTTTCGCTCGAGGACAAGTAAAATCTTAAGTTTTGGGGTATTTGATGAGTGTAATTTATACATGATTTTATTACTCTTTTTACACATAAAAATTGTGAGTTAGCATTTATTTATTTGAATTCCATCTTCTTTCAGAAGGAATGAGATGACTGTTAGGATTATGGACTCAAATACACGAAGTCACGGAGCTTGGAGTTGGAGAAAAAGAACACACAAAGTAATGTGAAAAAGCTGCAACAACAACACCTACAACTTGTATGTCTGTTTTGAACATGAAGATGGATGAATTTGAACTTGTGTTCTAAATAAAATATTTTTTTGTCGAGTCTTCTTCGAAATGAGTAATCATAAGTCACAAACGAGTTCTACAGCTCCGGGAAAATAATTTTTTCTACAGCCTACATGCAGAAAACAGTAAGTGGAGAGTCGACCGCACACCCGACCGAATGACCGGTCGACCGCGCAATAGACCTTCCTTCTAGTTGTCAAAACCATTTACACTTGAATGGCATGAACGATCGACCGTCCAAAATTGCGATCGACCGCGTCGGCGCTGATGTTATATTTTGAATGCGGGTTTCAAATCCAATGGGCTTATTTGCATATATCTTTTTAGGGATTCGTTGGGGGTGCTATATATTGATGCTGATGTGAATTCTAGAACAAGGAGAAATATATTGTAAGTTAAAAGAATTGGAGGAGTCGACTCATCACACCATTGGAGAGCAAGAGTCATAGCTTTCGTGAAGATCATCTACAGTTATTTCTTCTCTTCTATTTTTCATTATACAATCCAATACTAAGTTTGTTAGTTGCAAATTTCTCATGCACTAATTTTATTTTTCAAGGGCTTCGATGTAACCTAGCTTTGATGACACAATTTGAATTTCATGTTATTTTATTATTCTATTTTTCTATGATTGTGTGTTTAATTTTTGTTCTTAATGCTTACAATTGCTTGGTCGACTATTGTTTGATTTATTGAATCATGAAGAGACCTAGAGGTAACTTGTTATTTAGAATTAGAGAATTAAACAAATTGATTGAGCGGAATTAAAGATAATTCACTGCGATTACTGTGACTGTAAAGAAATCCATAGAATTTAATAAATCTTCAATTATTAAAATGTGTATAGAAATATGGCACTGTTAGTTGGAGATATGTTTGATGTTGTTCGAGAGAAAACATTGAATAAATATGGAATTTTGGTCTACAACTTAGAAAAGTAGAATTTCTAGCTACATAGAATTATGAATTGTGTGGAATTAACTAGGTGAAATCAAAAGTCCTAGAACTATCTTCGCTATTAACAAACAACAAAATTTCATATTTTCATTATTCTTAATTAGATTAGTTTTTTCTGTAGTTTAATTTAGTTTAGTTGCTATTTTTTTTAAATTTTGATTTTCCAAATACTAGTTAATCTAGTGAATTTTGGTACTCAATAAAATAATTAGTCCTTGAGGGTTCGACACTCTTTTCTTTTAAAACTATACTACTTGTTGCGATTTTGTACACTTGCAAAAGAATCCATCACTAACGAGCAAGTGTGCGGGGTTCGGCTCGCCATTCGAGTGCTCACAAAACTTGTCGTCGCCTAGTTCGGAGTCCACTCACGGTTCATAGGGCCGTTCTAGCCATTTGCTCCCGAGCAAGTATGCGAAGTTCGGCTCGCCATTCGAGTGCTCCTGAAACAACCCCGGAAAAGTGCGGAGTCCATTCATGGTTCATATAGCCGCTCTAGCCACATGCCCCCGAGCAAGTGTGCGGGGTGCGGCTCGCCATTCGAGTGCTCCCAAAACTTGTCTTCACCTTGTTTAGAGTCCACTCACAGCTCATAGGGCCACTTTAGCCACTTACTTCCGAGCAAGTATGTGGAGTTTGGCTCGTCGTTCGAGTACTCCTGAAACAACTGCAACTTTAAAGAGACATAATTCAAAGAGACAATGCTCAAACACTTAGGAAAATTTTATTTCACAAGAAGAATCTGATTACAAGTTTTATCGAAGAACATGTCTCTATAAGATTAGAACGTCTTACTCTTTTGTGGCAAAGTGATGCTTCTCTTAAGGGACACACGCAGTCTACGGTTTCCAACATTCGCTCGGGCACTTCTCATTCCCTCGAATCATCTGACGGGATGTCCAAACCTACGGATCAAGTCCTACCTTTTGGGCCTACTGCTTGTGCCACCCCTCCAATCGATGCCCAACTAGACGAACTGGCCACCTCGCATTAGGCGTCTCCTGGATTCCGTGAAACCCCAAGTAAACGTAAAGCCAATTCATGAAATGATCTCCCCTGAGCGCGCACTTCACGAGAGCAAGAATGCTCCTAATATTTCCTCCCTCGAGAAGTCACTTCAACCGATGAATATCTACCTCTTGTTCAATGAGCCTCTCTTTGAGGGAGTCATCCTTCACCTTAAATTTCCAATGAGGCACACTAGCATACGTCGAACCACTCGGTCGAGTCCCCTCCGAAGACTCAAGAATAGTTCTTCTCAAATGAGCCGCTTCCAAGCTTCTCTCAAGCACCATGTTCTTCAACTCGTCTCTTTCAGTAGTAGCCGCAAGCAAAGAGCGACGAAGGACTTTAAGCCTCAAAGACCTCAAAGACTTTCCAGCGGTCGCTTCTCCTGAAGAATCATCTTCCACACCAACTGGGGGGTACCTCTAGAAGGATCTCATCGTTACGCCTTACTTCAGTATCCCTTCGGGTCAACACTATCCTCAAGTGATCAAGCTCCATCTTCGCCTTAAAAAGCATCTCCCGTGAATAAGTGAGCCCCAGTTTCGTCATCTGGAGCTTGGAACGGAGATGGGTAGTCTCATGGTCTCTAGAGTCGCGTGCATCATACACAAGAACCTACTGACGAAAGATCGATAGATCACTCTAATGGAGGCAACCAATGTCACAAGATACACAAAAACTCAAGAGCTCAAATCCAACACAAGATGCGAAAGACTAAAAAAAACTTCATTGCAATGTAAAGATACATCAAGCGATGGCCAGTCCGCTATTAGGCATCCATACAAAATCAAATCCAAAAACAAAGAAAAAAATACAACAAACTAAGAGAGGATTCAAGGATCCACCTCAGTCGACGGCCCCACAGGAAGAGAAGGCTTGCCACCTGTTCCCTCAACCACCCCCGGACTCACTACAATCATGATCAAGGGATCCGCTATGACGTCCTCCTCCTCCTCCTCCTCATATTCCTCCTCAGTGATGGGAACGACATCGTACAAGGAGTACCCCAAACTATCGAAGCCAGGGACTCTCGCTTTGACGTGCCGAAGAGCCCTAGCGTATGCCTTCTTCATGTTCTAGGCCAAGAACCCCTCTGCCTCGGCCTTCGCCTGCTTCATCGCGACCTCTCTCTTCTTCATAGCACTCTCCCTCTCCTGGGTTGCCTGATCCCTCTCTCGGGCCACCTGCTCCTTCTCCTTCGCTAAGGCCACATCCAGCAGCACAATGTGCATCGCCTGGGTCTCCGCTAAATGCATAGTTGCCTCCAACTCCTTAGCAGTCTTCGCTCACTCCGCTCTGTCCATATCACTCGCCACCTTCATCTCCATCTCCTAATCCGCTTCTTGTTTGAGCAAGTAGCTAAAGTGGCAAGTGACCTGCAAGAAGAAAATGATTCAAAGTCACGAAGGGGAAAACAACTGCTATCGCTTCATAAAAATTCTAATGTAGAAAGAAAATTACAAAAACATGCCACCATATTGGCCCTAGCTATCTCCAAGGCTGAGTCGCCAACTGACCTATAGCCATCACAACTCTGTCCTTGGGGTCGCAAGGTGGTGAATTGCCTACATATAACTCGCTGAATCGCTAAGGAACCCGTCATGCTTCCTGACCTGCCAATCCGGGATGAAGATCTTCTTGTGCTATTCTGTAAGGATCACCTCAGCCTCCAAGTTCACCACCGGGGCAACACTCCCCAATCCTCATGCAACCTTCGCCATCGTAGGTCTAGTGGTCGTCCACTTCCTTTTCTTGTCTTCAAGGGCTTTGCCACTCAAGCCTTTGCCACTCAAGCCCGCACGGTTGGCAATGATCGCATCAAAATCCAAGCCAACTGCTCCTACCAAACAAAACATTAAGTGATTAGAAAGGAAAGGAAAGAAAAAGAACAACAAAAACAAAATTAAAGTGCAAGGAAAAAACAAAGATGCGTACTAGGGTTGATCGGACTGAGGCCCGAAGAGAAACTCCTCTGTCACCTCTCTCCAACTCAGAGTTGGTCGATCTAAAAGAAATCTAAGCATCTCATCCTCTTTGGGACTCAAAACTGGATCAGCCTTTGCTCTCTTCAGTACATCCTCCCTCCACCGCGTGGGAATCGCTCACGACTTCGAATGATGAAGTACTTATCCCTCCAATACTTGATCGGGTCAGGGTTGTCAATCAGCTTCACCCCCCAACGAGGAGTGAGATAGTATCTGAACTTCAACTTATTCTTTTGGTAGATCTTGTAGAGCATCCTCAACACGCTCAATCACGGCTCAATCCCCGCTGCCTGGCAGTGCAACACGAAGCCATTCACATGTCTCCACAAGTTTTGCATGTACTGAATATGACTAAAAGAATACCACCTCAGAACCTCACTTACAAAAAGGGGAAGGGGGAGACGGAGCCCCGCAAGAAAAGCATCAAAGGGGAAGAAGCACATATCAGGGGAGGTCGGTGAATGAGCTCTAACATCAGGGTCATGCAACACAAGATTGAACTCCTTCGGGATCATAAAGCACTCCCATATACTGCCCAAGTCCATCTCCGTAAGCATCGAAGATATGTCGTCCACCTTCGAGTGCTCATGAGGCTCATTACCCTCATATTGTGGTGATATCCGATGCTTGACTCACCCAATGATCGTTGGAGTAATCTCGAATGTCGCCGAGATGCGACAATGGGCTAGGAAGCCTACCCAACTCTCCCACTTCTCTCAGTCTCTCTAAAATCATCTTAACAACAACTGACTTGGGCACTTTCTTCCCCTTGTCCGCTCTAGAAGGCGTAGCTGATGGCTGATCTCCAACATGGCTAGAAGGGGAGGTCTCGTCTCCCGAAGAAACTGTAGAAATCTCGATAAATTATATATATATATATATATATATAGAGAAATCTTCGGTTGCACACTACTTTGGTGAGCACTCCGTGAGCACTCACGAACTAGAGACCCTATGAAAAATCCGAACCGCTCATATTGTTCTATATGCCTTAGATAGACTAACAATAAAAAATCAAGTAATTTGAAGTTCATTTGCCCATGATTTACATCAACACAAAATTGTATGGCTGAAAATTCTAACAACATGATGGATGGGCAAATGAACTTCAAATTACTTGATTTTTTATTGTTAGGCTATCTAAAGCATGTAAAACAATATGAGCGGTTCGGATTTTTCATAGGGTCTCTAGTTCGTGAGTGCTCACGGAGTGCTCACCAAAAGTAGTGTGCAACCGAAGGGGACTATATATATATATATATATATATATATATATATATATATATATATATATATATATATATGTATGTATATAATTAAACACAAAGAAAGCTATCAAGTGGCTCTCCTTCAATCCCCTCAAAATCAAAGGCCCAGATCTAACCTCACAAAACACATTCATCCCCCCAAAACTCAAATTCAAATCTCCCCACCCAAAACAACTCCTTTATTTATTTAATTATTTCTCTCTCTCTCTCTCTCTCTCTCTCTCTCTCTCTCTCTCTCTCTTCGAAAAATTAAGAAAATAAATTTTTTAAAAAATTTAAATACTAAAAAATATTTAAAATAGTTCAAAAAAATAAAAAATCTTTAAAAAAATCCTTAAAAATTTTTTTAAAAAAAATTAACTTTTTAAAAAAAAATTTACAAATTTAAAAATTTAAAAAAAAAAAAAAATTTGAAAATTTATGAAAATTTTTGAAATTTTACAGATTTTGAAAATTTAAAATTATAAATTTTTTTAAAATAAAAAATTTTAAATTTTAAAATTTTGAAATTTTGAAAATTTTTAAATTTTTAAATTTTTAAATTTTTAAATTTTTAAATTTTTAAATTTTGAAAATCTCAAAGTAAATCCAAATCCAATGTCGAAACCCAATCAAGAAGTCGTCACCAATATCTGATCCGTTGCTGATTCCGTATCGGTGACTATCCTCCACCAAATCGAGTGCGAATATCAAGCGGCTTTGTATCGGCGACTCCCTCCACCGAATCGAGAGCCTCTATATGCGATGTGATGACTCTAATTTTATCTCATTAACCGAATTCTCATTCTAATTTTTAGTTTTTTGTGTGCAGAGGATTACTCAGTTTTTTGCTGACTCGAATTTTGTGTGTGCATGGGATTTAAGTTCAGAGAGGTATGATTATTTTATTTTTGGGTTTAAAAAATTTTAATTTGGTGATTTATTTGATGAGTTTTTTTATTTGTTTTGATTTAAGGTGTACACGAATGAGAGATGGATTATTTGATGGCCTCAATTTGGTCTTTCAAACCATATCAGGACAAGTAAGCTGACTAGCAACCTAAAATAACTTGGCAAATATGCAACATTAATTTCTTTGCTACAAGAGAAAATATTATCGTGAAGTGTTCCCTTCACTGGTTATTAGAAACTAGGGATAACATAACATATAAGAACTTTTAGTGTATGTTTGGATATATAAGATTGGGATGACTGGAGTTTACCAGTGAAGGGTGCAAACTCTCCACTTAAGAAAGACAGCTAAAGTAAATTTGTTATTTATCCATTTTGATTTTTTTTTTATAAAGGTGCAATGGGGAGACAAAGTGTAGATAAAAGAAATGATTAGCTTGGATTAGAGTTTTGAGAACTTCATGTATTTCATTTTGGTTGAAATAATAACAAGAGATATTTCAATTGCAAACTGAGTCTCAGACAAACAAATGTTTAGATTATTGGTAGTGTAGATACCTTCACATATGCACTTGCGTTACCATTGTATTTAGACATGCTCGTAGTGGTTATGAGATTAGAGTAAGCTCTATAAAACCTATATGTTAATGTTCTTGCATAACTATCACAAGCATCTAAAGTTGATACTGAAGTTAAAAAAACTCTATGCAGTGTTTCTAACAAACTAGATGCATTCTAGGTAAGTTCAAGCTAATGATCAAGAAGGCGATGATTGAGCTCAAAGGTAGATATAATGCTTTCTCATATAATATGTTTGCTACTTCAATTAATTTGCTGGACCTCCAAAACTATTTAATATAATCAAACCAGGTGCACCGTTCCGAAGACGTGCCATAGGCACGTGTCAACAGGTATATATATATATGTATATATATATATATACTGCAACGGTCGGAAAGTTCGCTAGAAAAAGAAAATAACCGATGGAGTGCTCTAACAAACCTCGTTGGGAAGAAAAGTTTGAGGATGACAAAATGAGAGAATGAGAAAGGAGGGTTGTAACCCCCGTTTATGATTATACGGATTTGTATTTTATTTTCTTTGTATTATTGTATTTTAATTTTTCCATATTCTTCCTTGTTCCTTTAAATCCTATTATTTGTCATAACCCAGTCTATTCTATAGTTTGTAAGCTCATATGAAATTTCCTAGTCACTTCTAGAATTCTTCATTCTAATTTTAACCCAATCTATTTTAATTACTATTATATTTTCTCCCAGCTCATCCTACAATTTTATTTGTGGAGCTCAACTCAATTATTTATCCTAATTCTTGTATAGCCCATAATCACAAGCCCACTTCAACCCAAACAGAAATTCATGACAATCCCCAATCTCTTCCTCTTAACCTGCCTAACTCTCACTCTAATTGCAATCAATTATAACATATTAAAAAACAAATCATAACCTACCCCACTAACCGAAAATCAATTCTATATTAATATTATATTAAATCTCTCTCTCTCTCTCTTTCTCCCCTCTCTCTCTCCCTCCTTTGTTTGAAACAGAGCACCCTTCGAAGCCATCTCCAAGCTTCGACTACCTCCAACCCCCAACGCCATTGTCGTTCTCCAACCGCCAATAGCCACCACAACCACCGCCGCTTGCTACCCCCCATCGACAGCACCCTCGAGACCCCGCGACCACCCTGACCAGTCATAGTCTCGCCGTCTTCCTCCTCGACATGCCACCGTCGACCTCAAGCTCTCCTAACCACCATCATCACCCCCTAGCCACCCCGCAGCCCCACCACCTTCCATTGTCGCTGCTGCCTTGTCGTCGTTCTCGCTGTGGCTGCTGCTGCTCTTCTTGCTGTGCGTTGCACGTAATTGTTTGTTATGTAATGTGCGTGTGCTATTTATGTTGTGCTTCTTGCTGGTGTTGCTGTCGATATTGTTAATTGCCACTGTCCCATGTGCCACCATTGTGTGCACGTGTTTGCTATTCCATGCTTTGCATGTGTCATTGTGCACGTCGTTTGCACGTGTTGCCATCGGGACTTTCGTCCCGTTATTCTTTCATATTCGGCATCGTCGTCTATCAAGCAAGTATCCCTTGTACACTCTTCTTGTTCCCGTACAAGCTTTGCTTGAATCCCACAAATAGTTTTCTTCTTGTATCCATGTTATTAATCTTTTCCATTGCCTTCATGTATGGTTTGAATTCGAACCATCCATTGTTCACCATTTTATTCGACTTTAATCCATCCAAAATTCATAATAAATCATGAAGATCCATTTATACATGCATGTATTACATGAACACAAACTAGATGCACGAGATTATGAAAGGAATGGTGATTGAATGAGTTGCATTCGTATATGATCGTATGACTGCATTTGTAGTTTAACACTGTTAATGTGCTAATATTTTTCATGTTAATAATAGACACTATGCTGATTCTAAGGAAGGCACTGGTGGAAATCAGTAGAAATCAGACGCCATCACCAGGAACTAATCAAGACTAGGCTCGAGGAAGGATCTGTCGACGACCAACTGAATCATTTTTTGGAAGCGGCAGAGTTTTCCATTATCATCTTATGATAAAGCAACCGCCAGGAGCACACCAAGGAGGAAACCTCGCCAGGACAGAGGACGATCATGTCAACAATTCAACAAAATCATCAAAGGAACGGCTAAGGGCTAAAGCGGCGATTCGTGGCTTCGACCTTTTCTAAGGAGTGAGTGGTCACCAACTAGCAAAAGTTGCAATCAAGGAGGGAATTGGAGTCACAGGTGAAGAAGAACAAAGCAAAATAATGTGGCCGTTGTCCACTCCAGAGCAGAAGCAGAAGAATATCAGCATCAAATTCATCATGGATTTGTCCAGAAGACTGAAGAACAACAATTCTACTGGGTAGAAGACCAGTTTGTCCAGAACATCACTCGAGAAACTGGAGATGGTTCAAAAAAATATCTCATAACCATTGATATTTGTGTTCTGTTTTCTTCTCCGCTAGCATCGTTCTGAGGACAGAACAATTCTAAGGAGGGAGTAATGTAACACCCCGCAAAATAGCGTATAACTATTTTGCATTGTAATCCGTGCACATTTGAGAATTGTACGTGATTATGTATTTGTAACCCCTGTTTCCCCAAATCCGTATTTTCCGTGTACTTTTTGTATTTAAAATTTTTGTAAATTATTTTTCCGTTTTCAAAATTCTTTTGTTAAAATGTATTATTAGGTCCTCTGTTAAACCGTATTCTAATCGATGGTTTTAATTGTGACTATTTTCCAATGATTTTGTATTATAACACAAATCTTAGTATTATTATTATTACTGTTATTTTATTTTTATTGTTATTATGATTGTTGTTATTATTATTATTATTATTTTTCTTTTTTACTATCCTTGTTTGTTAATTTAAAAACCTATCTCTATGTATTACTCATATTTGTACTTATTTCAACTGAATTCTATACTTTAATGCAAATTATATTTCATTATAAATTATATATTTTATTAGTTATTTTTTCCCTATTGGATTTAAACCTATTAATTGATTTACAACCCAAAATCCAATACACATTCTCTTATTGGATCCTATATCATCTAAACCCAATACCCATAACCCTATTTATATAAATAACCCTATATCCTAAAACCTAACCCTAACCCCCCTAACCCCTTTACTGTGCTAACCTTAACACCCCAGCCACCTATCGTTTCATCCCCCCTTTCCTCCTTCCTCCTGCTCTCCACCTCTTAACCCATCAGCCGGCGCCTCGCCCCTTTAGCCATGCCGTCAACCAGTAGCGCAGCTCCCCTCCACCAGCGGCGACCCCACCTCGACTACATCGCCCCTGCGTCACATCGCCCCTCCGTAGCGCCGTTCACCACCAGGAGACCTCCCCCTGTGTGCACCAGTACAGCCAAACGATAGCCCCTGTCAGCCAGTCGCGACCTCGCGATGCCCAGCCATTGTCGCCCCTTCGCCGACTGCTCCCCTATCGGACATCTTCAACCGATGCCAGTGCCGACCACGCTACACCGCCCTGTGCTCCCCTCCGACAATAACAGCGCCAACAGCCCTGTCCCGTCGCCGCGCTGTCCGCCGTCAGCCTCGCCTGAGTGCTGCCCTACTGCCAGTGCATCCATTGGCTTTTGATGTTGGTTGGGTTTTGATCATGTTCGATCCTGGCCATCGATCATCACAATCATCATCATCATCATTTTTGATTGGATGTGGACCATCCGATTTCCTCTTGATCATCATGATCATGATGATCATCAAGATTTCTTTGATCACAGCCGTTCGACCGATCGATCTTGGTCATCATCATCATCTTCATTATCAAGGAGATCTTACCGTCCGATCTGATTCGATCATCTTGATCTTGATCTCTTGATCTCAGTCGTTCAATCGATTTTGATCATCTCGATCATCGAGATCCGTGCTTGTGTTCGTGATTGCGGTCGTGATCGTGTGTTCATGTTTGGATCGTTATCCGTGTTTTGAGTTCGCCACCTGGGATCCATTCCCGTTACATTTTCGTCGGATTCATCGTCTACACCCTAAGGCAAGTATCTTGTACATTTCATTTTCTAGTACAAGCTTTTTCTTGAAAATACTGTAAATAGTTTGTGATTGTACTCCCCTTTGTTTATCATTGATAATCTCATGTTTCGCCTTATCTATCACATGATCTAAGAGTCACAACCCTTCATTGATACACTTGTTCACAACTAGTAAGATTTTGATTCATTTCATACAAAAAGTGTTTTAGTTGGTTTCTGTTTTCGTCTTACCTTGCTGTTTCGACTCCGATAAAACCAATATCTGAATTTGAGTCCTGAATAAGAAATGTAGCCCTAAGTGTCCAGTTGTCAATAACATCCAGAATTTTTGAATTCCGAGTTACGGTCTAAGAGATATCGCAGATTCATAAAACCTGCTGCACCACTTTGCTTTATAATTATTTTCACTATGCTACTAGTAAGTAAATGACTTGAAATTTTTCATTATGATAATGGAAATCCTAGAGAACATTCCCAAATTTTATCAGAATTAATTAATGATGTTTCAATCCTGTTTCATATGTATAAACTCAGTTTCACAAATTCTGGCTGAACACAAATGCTGTATAGTTTGCTGTTTTGACACATGTTACCACAACTTTTATGTACCTTAATTATATGCGTTGGAACCGGACAGGAGTCTAGTTTCTAGGCCGCCTGACGGATCCACATTTGCTATCTTGTAGCAATGGGAATCGTATTTTTGGTGCAGCAACGTCATGCTGTACAGATTTGGAATTCTCGTTGTTCTGGATATTTTGATTTGTTTTGACTCTCGAACATGTATCCACCTAGCCTAGACTTTTTCCATGTTCTTAATTATTTTTACTTGACTTATTTCACACACTTTCATGCTTGCTTGATGATAATAATAAATAATAAGCCGGGGTTTAAGGGAAAGACCATAGTAGTAGACATTATAGGTAAGTGTACTCAGAGGAGGGGCCCGTGTTTTCCTATTTATTGGTCTATCGGTCTATCAGTCTATAGGTCTATCGATCTATCGGTCATATCGGTTATCGATTAATTGTAGATTACTGACTACAGTATCTCGATTGATTTGGTCATCGGTTATTATTGAATATTGTTGCCTGAGTACACCGCCTTATAAAATCCACCACTAGGCCTAAACGAAATTGCATTGACTGTAGCAACCATGTGATAAAAGGATGGCACATGAAGTGCTACCTAGATAGTAATAACTACAAGACTTGATACATGATACTTGAACATGATACATGCTTACTTAATACTTGATTACTTGATACTTGAGACTTGTTACTTGACACTTGAGACTTGTTACTTGTTACTTGATACTTGTACATGATGCTTGTTACTTGATGCTTAATACAATTACATGTTCACTTGGCACTTGTTCTACTACTAGTACTTGTTACCCAATCTTGTCACTTGAGTTGTCTTTCATGCTAGCTAGTTTCTTGAATCCCACTACTTGTGCATCCCTATTATAATATGTTATACATTCTCGATTCTAAATCTTGTTCCATATTTCTTGCACTTGTTTTCATACCCTTGCTTGTACTATTTGCGGCCCTAACTTGCACTAAGGGCGTTTGTCTTTTCTTCTCTATTCTTTTCCCTTTTGTATATATATATATATATATATATATATATATATATATATAGACTTTGGAGACGAATTGCCTGCTGGAATTGGTGAGCAGACGTACTAGGCTTCGCTTGGGAAAAAGACTTGCTATAATTATCTTGTATTTGAGTTTATTCCATTTGTTGCTACTTGAAACTTGTAACGGGATTATAGTCCCGAGATTTTATCTTTTGATCCAGATTTGAAACTATTTAGGATATTATTATTTTGTTTCAATTATTTTCTGTTGATTAATAAATTATTCATGCATACGTGGTTGTGTACATTTTGTTATATTCTTGTTATGATGCTGAGTCGATCCTACAGCTCATGAATGATGAAAATCATTTGCTGGGATTTGTCACGTGCTCGTATTTCGTGTTTTTGGAAAGCAGGGCGTAACAGTATTTTTCTAATAATAATTGATTTTAATTGAGAAATTTCAGATATATTAGTTCTTCTGAACCCGATGAGATAGATTCGTGATATCTTCTCGATTAAATTGTGTTTTTGCCCCGATTATTTTAACAAGACAATCTTCGGAAAAATAAGCACAATCTTCGAGAAAATTTGCGATGTACTAAGGAAGGCACTGGTGGAAATCAGCAGAAATCAGACGCCATCACCAGGAACTAATCAAGACTAGGCTCGAGGAAGGATCTGTCGACGACCAACTGAATCATTTTTCGGAAGCGGCGGAGTTTTCCAATATCAGCTTATGATAAAGCAACCGCCAGGAGCACACCAAGGAGGAAATCTCACCAGGACAGAGGATGATCATGTCAACAATTCAGCAAAATCATCAAAGGAACTGCTGAGGGCTAAAGCGGCGATTCGTGGCTTCGACCTTTTCTAAGGAGGGAGTGGTCACCAACCAGCAAAAGTTGCAATCAAGGAGTGAATCAGCATCACTAGTGAACAAGAACAAAGCAAAATAATGTGGCCGTTGTCCACTCCAGAGCAGATTTAGAAGAATATCAGCATCAAATTCTTCATGGATCTATCCAGAAGACTGAAGAACAACAATTCTATTGGGTAGAAGACCATTTTTTTCCAGAATATCACTCGAGAAACTGGAGATGGTTCAGGAAAATCTCTCATAACCATTGATATTTGTGTTCTATTTTCTTTTCCGCTAACGTCGTTCTGAGGACAGAATGATTCTAAGGAGGGAGTAATGTAACACCCCGCAAAATAGCGTATCCATGTATATTTGAGAATTGTACGCGATTATGTATTTTTCTAATAATAATTGATTTTAATTGAAAATTTTCACATATATTAGTTCTTCTAAACCCGATGAGATAGATTCGGGATATCTTCTCAATTAAATTGTGGTTTTGCCCCGATTGTTTTAAGAAGACAATCTTCGGGAAAATAATAATTTTTGTAAACATATATTTTTATAAATTCAAATGATCTTATTTTTAAGTATATAGATAGATATCTATATATATATTTGATTGAACCATATTGGATCGTATATGATATATGATCTAAAATTATTTCAAATGTGAATATGTCTATATATATTTTATGATTTAAATATTTAAATATATTTTGCTTTGGATATACATATTAATCTGAATTGTAATTAACCATACATTGTTTTTCATTGGGTTATAGTTTGTTTGACCTAGGGTTAAGATTCTTTGACCTAACCTAGGGTTAGGAAACCCTACTTCATGATTGGTCATGGATGGAATTTTGATGAGATCCAAGGGTCCAAAATGGCCATGAAGAACTTCTTGAAGCCTTGGGAAAACACTTGAAACTTATAATATTTATGTGTTGGAAATGAATCCAACCCTTCATTTTCCACTCCCCCATCCACCCCATCGCCACCCTCCGCCTCAACCCCCCCCCCCCCCCCCCCCCCTCCTACTTGGCCGGGATTTAACCCCCTCCCTACTCTCCATTTCATTTTTTCCAAGCTCCATTTTTTTTTTCTTCTATCCTTCTTCATTTCTTCATTGTTCAAAAAAAAAAAAACAGAGAGAGAGAAAGTGAGAAAGAAAGAAATATAGTGAGTATTAAGCTTTCACCATTGAAATTTTGTAGGTTTGTTCAAGAAGGAGCTAAGGAGGAGGAGGAGCTCTTAAGTCAAGGAGTTGTTCTAATCATCTCAATTTCTAAGGGTGGGTGTTCTCTAACTCTAGAATTGATTTTTTTATGTGATTTGGTGTGTAGAAAGGAGCATCAATACCATGTATGAGTGTTTGATAGGTTGTGCAATTTGAGCTTGTGTGATAGTACAACTTTTACCATGAATCTATGTTAAGAACACATATGTTGTGTTATAGCTTAGAAATTTCTAACTTGCAATTGGATTAGAATATGGACCTAAAATTTTTGTGGCATGTTCTAGGATGAGTTTAGAGCACCCTCAAATTTTTTCATATTTCTCTGGGTTCATTTAGTAGCCCGACAAAATTATTCTTTTTGGAATAGAGAGCAGCAGAAAAACTGCTTTGTATGTTAAAATTTGTGTGTTTTCCAAAAATCATAACTTGGAATTGGCAAGTTATCTTGAGCTGAAATTTTTACTGGAGGTACTTGGATATGTTAAAAATAATTTTCCAAATTTCATATTTTTA
Source organism: Hemerocallis citrina (assembly GCA_017893485.1). Classification (NCBI taxonomy): domain Eukaryota; kingdom Viridiplantae; phylum Streptophyta; class Magnoliopsida; order Asparagales; family Asphodelaceae; genus Hemerocallis; species Hemerocallis citrina. Next base: position 186,381,102 of record CM030368.1, on the reverse strand, counting down.
TGAATTTATTGACTATATTTAATAATTATGTTTTGTCAACTGGTCCAGAGCCAAAACTGGCTCTGTTCTGTTTCAAAGATGAATTTTTATAAATCATAACTAATTTATGGTATATAAACTTGCAGTGAAATTTTTATTTTAGCATCTACTATGTATCTAGATCATGTATATAAAATTTTAGATAATTTGGACAACATTTGATGGGGTTTCAAAATTAGTTTGTAACTAGAGGTTTTATACACTACTGAGAACAGAAGAAATTTTTCTACTAAATTCAAAAGACTATAACTCTCTGTATATTTTGAATCTGAATGAAATTTTTTGATATGTTAGACTTGTATATGTCTAGTTACTAAATCCCAAATTTTATAATTATTGGACTTATGGATGAATTGATATTGAATTTTGAATAGACCATGTTCAGCCAAGTTCAGATTTGGTAGGTCTGTATACTTGAGCTTTTCTGGAATTGTATGTTAAGAATCTGGAAGAATGATTAACTAGAGACTTGTAGTAGAGAGTCTTAGCTTTCCAAAACATCTTAAATCATGCAATTTCAGTTTTGGTTTGAAAGATATGATTTTTCTAAGTTCTAGACAGAACCAGTCTTAGTAGAAGACACTTTTTCTTTAAGTGGGTTAATTTTCCTGTGTGTACACTGATAAAAATAGGGGGTTTTAGAGTGATTTAATGGATGAATTTGATGATGTGATCAACTAGGAAGTTGTAGTCGACACTCCCAGTTTTCTATAAAATCCAAGATCACGTAATTCCGATAAGTGAGTGAGTTTTTATGTTATTAGCAAGATGCATCATTTGCATTGAAGAAGTGTACATCTGATAAAATGTAGGGATTTTATAATATTGGCTGAATCTGTAGAAATGGTTAACTAGAGACTTGTAGTATAGTCTTAGATTTCTAGAATGGGTAAGATTATGCAATTCCAATTTGTATCTTGTAAGTTATGAATTTTCTAAGTTCAGGAGCTGTGTATGAGTTGATATAGAATTTGAGAAAACTTTGTCGGCATAGCAGTAAACTTGTGGATTTCTGGAACTGTGTGTTTGAAATCTGAGATAATGATCAACTTAAGAATTGAAGTAGACATTCTTTGCCTCCCAAAAAGTATCAATTCATGTAATTCCAATGTGTGGATTAGAAATTATGGTTTTTCTAATATCAGGGCAGATCTAGGCCAATGGAAGTGGAGTGTTTATTTTGCTTTACTCCAAGTGGTGGATTTGTGAACTTGTAGCAATTATATGCTTAAAATGTTTGGTTCTATCATGTGTTCAATGTGTTAACATGTGTGTAGTAGTTTTCTTTATTTGAATTGTCTAAGGGATCGTCTAGGATAAGGTATTACCCTACGACTAACAACTCTCAGGCTAAAATTGAATTCTTCTGCCTCGAGAACTGGAGAGTAATCCCTCGTGCACCGAAGAATTCTTACCCAATGGGTAATTGATCATAGGTCGGAATACGAGATGCAATCCGAGTCAGAGTTGGTGACGAACTATGGTGATTGGGTCGATGATGTTTGGTTAACTCTATCGGGTCAGATCCATTACTGACCTAGGTATTACTAAAATTAATTGTGATTGGTATATTGATGCCTTGAGTCTGCCAATGGTTGGGTGTTAGTGTTTGTGTATGTTTACCTTCATTCACGGATTTTTATGCATCCCTTGGACGTCATTGTACTACTCGCTGAGGGTCACGGGCCAGGGTTATGGTTGAAGACTTATGAAGGTGTTGGCAATCGATGAATATTGATTCACCATGATTAATTACTATTTTTGACAGACTAGTCAGGCTCAACCATTATTTTAAAATATTGTGCATATTTTGAATATACAGCATAATTTCGATAACACTGTTAATTAATTATTTTTCCTTTCCGCTTGATGATCGAGTTGGTGTTAGGGGTGATTCCCTATAATTCGACTTGTTCTAAGGGCCAGCACTAGGCGGTGATAACTAGGGTTGTCTCTGTCGATTCTTGATTTTGATGATTACAATACAATGCAAAGTTGTTGTGCTACTTCTTAGATATTACAGGATGTACATAAAGGCATAATGTTCAAACAAGCTCTCAAAGCAAGTTGATCAAGCAAAGCTACAAACAAAGCTCTCAAAGCTAACTGATCAAGAAAGCTACAAGGTTGCCAGCTTCAAAGATAAAAACAAAGGCTAAAGCTCCATCTCAAGACTCAAGACTCAAGACAAGACCTATGCTTAAACGTGTTGTATTAAGTGTCTTGTAACAGTTGTAACTCTTTTATTTCTTTGAGTCTTTGAATGCTGTAATAGCCTTGTCACACACACTCACACATATCTTTAAATAATTGAGTGTTTTACAAACTTAAAAAGATCGAAACAAGCTTGAATAAGCTCAGCTATTAAGTACCAGTCGACCGCTATTTGGCACCAGTCGACTGTCTAGTACGAAACTGTCTGAACTCATTCAAACTCTATCCAGTCGACTCATTATGGCAACCCAGTCGACTGTTCAAGCCGTTTCGACAGTTTTCTGTTTTTAAACTTGTTTTTCAAAATCAAATCTTTACTGCCATTGTATGGCAGTTGGGACTCGACCTTCCAACGGTCAAACGTCTCTAACTTTATAAAAAGAGTACAGAGATCATTTGACAAAGGTTAACAACTTTTTTCCAAGAATTTTGTTTCTCAAGTTCTCAAGCTTTTGGTTTTGACAAGAAAAAGCTTTCTAAAAGCATTCACTTTCTAAGTCTTGGTTCTCTGAAATCAGTCTAGTATAACAGTGATGTGATTTCATTTTAGACTAATTTCGGAAGTTGACCTAATAGCCATGCACAAAATCACATTCACAACAAGGCTATAGGTTGATTGTAAACATTTTGTTTTTGTTCTTCACTCTCGAGTTGTGAGAGTGGTTCCTCTCGGTTGGAGAGTATGGCTCTAGGGTGTAGAGTCAGGTTTTCAATCTTGGTGGAAGAGTGGGGTGCACTCTCTAGTGGTAAGAGAGGACTACGGGTTGGACAAGGTTGTTGTCTAACGCCGTAGGGTATTCTTGTAATTTTTCAAGAATAGTGGAAAATCTCAAGTGGGTTGCTTGGGGACTGGATGTAGGTTGGGTGGACCGAACCAGGATACATCGTGTGTACTCTGTGGTTGTATTTCTCTGAACTTGCATTTCATTTACTTGCTTTTTAAGTTCTCTGTGAAACTTGTCTGGACTGTCGATTGTGTACCTTTTTAAGTCGACTGGTCAGACTTGTACTACATTCTCTCTGAAAACTTATCTGGTAAGTCGACTGGTTCTTCTATAAGTCGACTGATCAGACTCATCTTAAAATACTCTTCTTAACTGTCGCCCCAGTCAACTGGTTTCTTTTTTCAAGTCGACTGGACCGAAGAGAATGTTCAATTCCGCAATTATTTTTATAAAACACTATTCACCAACCCCCCCCTCTAGTGTTTCTTACCTTGCCTACAGGATCCAACAGTCTCTTCCTGTCAAAGGGATACGGGCTGTATCTTTTCATTAGTTAAGAACACGGGAGCCGTATCTCGCTCTGTTAATTCCTGAGGTACCTTGATAAGAACGAGATGTTCCTTTGTTCTATATTGGTGGACACGAACGGACCATTGTGGATCTTCGGCGCCATGGGTATGTTGCGGTGTATCTGTAAGTTCGTCACGACTTTTGAGAGAGGTCCGGTGCGCCGGATATTAGTGGTAAATAGGGACACCCCAAATTGTTTGTAACCTCCTCAATCATGTTGTACTTATCAGGAACAGAAAGTGTATAATAGTAGAATGTATTGCATGGCGAGGGTTCGAAACCTTGAAACTGGAGAAGACGGCTTGATTTTGAGCGTATGTAGTATGGGATGCATGCGTGTCCAAAGTCTTGCTGACATTACACTAAGTGCATCTGTTTTCTGTACATTGTGTACTATGCATTAGACTTCAGGTTATGGCATACACTGACACTTGGAAATTAGGATGCACGTTTTTGTTTTCATCAAAGGCTGGTTGTGATTGCTAGTTGGATATCGTTGTTTTCTTATCAGCATTGCGTCAGTATATGTACTGATGTGCCCACCCAATTAGGTGCTGGATATCAGGTCCCGAGTGCAGGAGGACTCAAGACAAGTAGGGCATCCAAGTGGAGTAGTAATATACCTACCTACCATTCGAGCAGGTGCAAGAATATCAGAGTAGCGCAACAGAAGATTCGAGCTACACGGCGCATCTCAGGGAAGTAGTTTGACCACTCAGTGGAGTTCCAGTGGAAGATCAGTTGGCTACTGATCTCAAGGGCAGGCACAATGTTTAAGCAATATTTGTAATGCTTTAATGTAAATTGTATTCCTTGTTCAAGAACAAGATAATGATTGTAATTGATGATGTAATAATTTTATTGGCAATAAAAAGTTTTCAAATTTCTATGTTATTACTATGTTGAGATGCATTTGAGGGAAAAGAGTCTGGTGTGTGTCACGGATTTCCGGTAGCCGGGTCCGAGGTGCTACAGCCTCAGTTACGTGCCCGTATTACCGTATAACGGGAAGTGGGGCATGACAGGATTTTTAGTGGTATCAGAGCCAGGTTATGCCCTAATTAGATTGGGGTTTAGCCTGGTTTTAACTCAACAATATGTGCACCACATTAATCACATAAATGTTTAATAACCAACTTATAATCTGGATACTGACCCTGTTGATTATTTTGCATACTATGACTCACAGAAGCTCTTTGACTTAACCACCCAGGGATGAACCATCAGAGAATGTCACCATTCTCCTGTGATGCAACGAATGGTGGTGCTACAACAGGAACACAATGAACTGATGTGTGACACCCCGAATTCCAAATAAGACTGAATTCGAAGTTCCATAGGATCTTTACACTTCTCTTCGTACAATTTTACAATGAATTAAAAACTTTTGTTACATCAGAGTTACATTTACATTTACATTTAAACAGCGGAAGCAAATTTTACAACAATGAATGAAATACAACAACACTTGAATAATCTTTAAGCATCAATTCCTCCTTAGTCTTTTTCATGTACTTTATCCTGCATAGAAAACTATGGGCACTTCAGTTCATTCAACTGACGAAATACTATACATGGCTATCCTCTCTATGCCGAATAGTATAACGATTCTCAAAAATTAACAAACCACAAACTTGTTCATAAACAAAGCTAAGGGGACTATCCTATTGATGTCGTGTTGTGAATGTGCACTCAGTCCTTAATGCAATTATTTATGTTATATGACACTAATGCGCACTTGTTCAGAGTCTATGTAGCCCATACTACATAGGTCTGAGGGCAAGCCCTTAACTGTTCTTCATCTTGTAGGGTTCAGTCCCTCGCCATGACTTAATCTACTACTGTAACTACGGTCAGTGTCCAAGATGTCCTATGAATTACGAGCTTACGCATAGGCGCCCTGGACAGAATCCCAACGCACTATCACATGACTCATCATGCAGGAATCATGTGGTAATTCACCTCCTACCATAGACATGACACCACCCGCAATCACCAAACACCCCACGAGCGTCGCCTCCGGGACGGTACTCTAGAGCAGTATCCATGCCCTAATCATGATGCATCATGGGACATTCTGTGAATACTTTCACGCCGCCAATCCAATGGCCATCATACTCATGTTTTACTTTTACTTTCATCACATCTTCACTATGTATGTAGTCATTAATTTAATTGAATCATGAACAAAAATCAATCCCTTAGGGTTAGCACTCCCACTATACTAGTCTTAATCAATCATTTCTCATGACCCAAATCTTGGTCTTTTCATTTCAAACATCATCTCAACATTTCTTTTATTGCCGGTATAAGGCTTAGCCACACCCTAGTTCCTAATTTCAACTCATAATTGCAACATCGAGTTTTTCATACTCATAAGTCCTCTTTTTCATGATTGACAATAATTTTCATTTCATGTTCATAGCACTTGTATATTCATGTTCTTTCAAATATTCAATTTCAATTTCATGCACAATATTATACATAAACAAATAAATTCAACATGTCATACTCAAATAGTTTATTCTTTTCCACATAACTTTTTAAATCCTTTTTTTTTATCAACACTAATTTCATTTGATTCTCATACTAATGTTCATTTCATTTATTTAATTCAAAGGTCACAAAGTCATATTTTCATTCATAAACAATACTTAATTTAACAATGAGGGTCCATAGATAGCACATTTAAATTTTCTTTCTTTCAAAAATTATCCTTTATCACTTAGTATAATTTTTCACAAAATAGGTAACTTTTATAATTCTCAAGAAATACAATCTTTCATGGAATTTCTACCCAATTTTCACCTCTAACTCACTTTTATTTTGTCTAAAAATAATGCACAATATTTTTCACAAGATCTACATATTTTTAGAATAAATGTAGTATTTTTTTGGATCTTTAAATGTCAAGAATTCAATTTAAAACTCAAAAAAAAATCAAAACATTTTAAATCTCCTGAAAGCCAGATTTTTCACAAAATAATTGTAGTATTTTTCAAAAATTATCCTTTATCACTTAGTTTAATTTTTCACAAAATAGGTAACTTTTATAATTCTCAAGAAATACAATCTTTCATGGAATTTCTACCCAATTTTCGCCTCTAACTCACTTTTATTTTGTCTAAAAATAATGCACAATATTTTTCACAAGATTTACATTTTTTAGAATAATTGTAGTATTTTTTGGATTTTTATATGTCAAGAATTCAATTTAAAACTCAAAAAAAAAATCAAAACATTTTAAATCTGCCAAAAGCCAGATTCGAACCTGCGACCTGAGAGTAGTCAACAGCCACCGAAAGCCAAATGGGCTAAGGCACCAATGTGTTAAGAACAGGGTTTTTAATAAGGTAAGTTTTGTTTTTTGTTTTTGTTTTTTTGGGTTTTTATTCAAAACCGAAATAAAAGGCAGGACTGAGGTTTCGAACCCGAGACCCCTAGGTCAATCCACGGCTACACTAAATGCCACCGCACCGCTAACCACTTGGTCTAAGGGACCAGATTGTCTCAAAATGTGTTGGGTTGTTTATAACCCAGTTCTCCGTTCATTTCTAAATTTCATAATTCTCAAAACGATTTTGTTTCTTTTTCTTCTTTTGAAAGCAAGATTTTCCAGATTATACCATACATAAAATTACAGTAAACTAGTATTTTTATAATTATTATTTACTTTAATAAACATGCATTTTGGGCCTACTTTATGTTCTATGTCCATAGTTTCGACATTGAGAACAATAACACATTTCTTCATAACTTAGAGTTAGATTTCCACAACTGCTATATTCCTTTGTTCTTTTACTCATGAACAACCTACAATATTTAAGATACAATTTTCTCATCTTTCTACTACAATGAATCTTTATTTTGGACAATTAACTACACATGAAGCATTTAATCAACTAGTTGTCTCATAAGCACCAATTTCATCATAGAACTCAATTCAAAATGTATAGCATGACAACATGGTAATTTCTAGCACTTAAATTCACAATTTATCAACTAGCAATCACTTTATCAAACATTCTCTAATTTACCATTCCATCTCTAATTAAGCAAACATGGGTCCAATTTCACCTAGTTGCTCCTTGATAATTTTATCAAATCATCCCTAGCATGATATCTAGATTTAGAAGCATGAGAAACATCCACCTATTGGAGAAAACGAAATGAAAAGCTCCTAGAGTCTCCTAGAATGTATGAAAGTAGCCTTCTCCTCCTAGATTGTGTTGCAAGTTGCCTTCTCCTCCTTGATTGTGTGGAACCCGAACCTCCTCCTTGTGCTTGATGATGGGCCGGCCTTCTCTTGGAATGAACACACACACAAATATGCACACTCAATCTTTTAATCACTTAAACTTCTCAATCTTTTTCTCACTAGACTTTTGTTCTCTTAGTAATTTGTTGTGCATAAATGAGAAGAAACTAAGGGTATTTATACACTTTTAGGATGAGTGAATGGATAGGATTAATCAAGGAGTTAGAGATCAAGATGAAAAGGGAAGTTGTAGCAACTTCCATGATCTCATAACCACCCCTCAACTCAACTCCACTCCTCCACTCCTCTCTAGCCACATCCGGCCTCCCTTGGGTGTGCAATGCACACATAAGTGCATGCACGTGTCCCAACTAGTGTTCCCTATTAAGAGTTGTACAATATTAATTAATTAATTGTCTACTAAATGTGTCTCCATGATAAGTTAAGGCAATTAAAAGAGTAATTAATTTGTGGGCTTTCAAAATAGTGTGCTTTTAGACTCATGGGTCAAAATACAATATTTAATTAATTAGGTTGGGCTTAATTTATAAAAACAAACTTAGGCTTTTTAAAATGGGCTTCAAAAATAAAGAGAAGGAGAGAAAACAATTGTTTGTTCATGTTATAGGAAATAATAATTTTATAAGAAAATATTTATACAAAAATTTGTACGTGCCATACACGTAAAATCACAATTTCTCATTTAATAAAAATTCAGGGTATTAAATGATGAGAGCTAGTCTGGATATGGTCCGGGATGTCGCAGAGTCCACTCAACAGAGCTTGTTTGTGCACTAGCATCACGCTTAAACTGCCATGCTCGATACCAAGGAGCAGACCCGTAGAGGGTGGAACGCTATTCAGCGGGCATTACATTGCCCTACTGCCGTACGATTTACAGATGGACCAATACGGAGGCCAGTTCAGACCCCGATGACTGGAGCACCACCTTAACCATCAGCAACTCCAAAGAACCTGAAGTGTGATTATTGCCACTAGGTGGGGCACATATGCAAGGACTACTGGAAGGCCAACCGCCAATGCCTCGTATGCGGAGTGAATGACCACTTGGTTCGCGACTGCCCGAAAAGAATATCCAACTGGAGGATCATTTTCCAGTGGAGGACAGACCGGAGAGTGTGGTCAGGCCCATGACCTGATTGCAAAGGAGGCAGAGATCACCGAAGAAGCGATTGCAGGTATTTCTTCGTTTTTGTCATATTTCAGTTATTGCATCCATTCCCCGCATTCATTCATTATCTATTCATTATTGGGCATCATACTAGTTATTCATTCCATCGATTCATTATTGAGTATCATATTGGTTATTTCCTCCTATTCATATTTTCTTGATTCCGATGTTATCACCCCCTTTCATTCTCATTTCATCGATCGACATCACTTGGTCTGCAGCGACATGTCTACAGCTTGGAACAACATCAGAGTAGTGTAGTGGACAGTGTGGTGGGCCCATAACCCACAAGTCTCATGTTGTTTCTTTTTCCTTCTCCCTATACATTGCATTGTCCATTCATCGAATCTTTATTTAACATCCATAAACCTCCATTCCAATCCATGTTCTTCTTATTCTGGTGCTACCCCACTTCGTTTCACTTCCTTTCTTTCCTGCTTCGTTATATCATGAGTTCTGCTTGTTCTGTTCTATGTACCGCCTAAGCAAATTTCGATAAAGAAATTTTGTTGTAAGGTGGGTAGGATTGTAACCCCCGTTTCCGATTATACGAATTTGTATTTTATTTTCTTTGTATTATTGTATTTTAATTTTTCAGTATTCTTCCTTGTTCTTTTAAATCATATTATTTGTCAAAGCCTAGTCTATTCTACAGTTTGTAAGCCCATATGAAATTTCTTAGTCTCTTCTAGAATTATTCATTCTAATTTTAACCCAATCTATTTTAATTACAATTATATTTTCTCTCAGCCCATCCTACAATTATATTTGTGGAGCCCAACTCAATTATTTATCATAATTCTTGTGTAGCCCATACTCACAAGCCCACTTCAACCCAAAGAGAAATTCATGACAATCCCCTATCTCTACATCTTCTAACATGCCTAACTCTCATTCTAATTGCAATCAATTATAACCTATTAAAAAACAAATCATAACATACCCCACTAACTCAAAATTAATTCTCAATTCCTATCATTATAATAATATAACTATATTAATATTATATTAAATATCTCTCTCCCTGACTCTCTCTATCTTTCACCTCCCTCTCTCTCCCTTCACTGTTTGAAACAGAGCACCCTTCGAAGTCATATCCAAGCTCCGACTGCTTCCAACCCCCTGTTGCCATTGCCGTTCTCCAACCGCCAATAGCCATCTCAACCGCCCCTGCTTGCTACCTTCCAACGACAGCACCCTCGAGATCCCGATGCGACCACCGCGACCAGTCGTGGTCTCACTGTCCTCCTCCTCGACGTGCCACCGTCGACCTCCAGCACTCCTCACTGCCATAATCATCCCCCAGCCTTGACTCCCGACTTTGCACCGCCAGTCGTCGACCACTGCCTCGCGTGACCGCCGCGCACGTTGCCTCGTCCCCGCCACTTCGTCGCAGCCTTCCACTCTGTCTTCTCCCCTCGTGACCACCTCTTCCCTGCCTCATCTAGCAACCGCAATGCCATTGCTCCCACCACTGGCGACCAACTCGAACACCTCCACCACCTCGACAGCAATCGCCATCTCCCTGTTTCCACCACAGTCCCTGCCCTCTCGCTGCCCTCGACGACCACCATCAACAGAACCCCCGGCTGCACCACTTCGACACCCATCCACCTTCACTTCACCCCCGAGCCACCCCGTAGCCCCACCTCCTTCCATTGCCGCTGCTACCTTGTTGTAGCTCTCGCTATGGCTATTGCTGCTCTTCTTGCCATGCGTTGCACGTAATTGTTTGTTACGTAGTGTGCGCGTGATGTTGATGTTGTGCCTCTTGCTGTTGTTGCTATCGATCTTGCTGATTGCTGCTGTCTCGTGTGCCGCCATTGTGTGCACGTGTTTGTTGTTCCGTGCTTTGCACGTGTCATTGTGTAACCCCCATTCCCGTCAATACATATTTTCTGTGTATTTTCAGTATTTCGATTATTTATAAATTATTTTCCGCTTATAAATTCTCTTTGTTAAAATTTATGGTTGGATCCCCTAATAAAGTCAATTTTTAATACAAGTCTATTTCCATTCTGTAAATTATTTAACCCGAATATATTATTATTATTGGAGTATTTAAATAAAGTTGTTTAACCCAAATCCTATTATTGTTGTTATTTTTTTTATTATTATTATTTCTGGTATTATTATTATTATTATTATTATTATTATTATTATTATTATTATTATTATTATTATTATTATTATTATTATTATTGTTATTATTATTATTATTATTATTATTATTAGTATTAGTATTAGTATTATTATTATTATTATTATTATTATTTTTTTTTTTATTATTATTATGGTTATTATTATCATTAAAATTATTGTTTATTAATTTTTGAAAGCCTATAGATCGTGATCTATATTTTATTATTATTGGAGTACGGATTTTATGTATACTATTTGATTTAATTAATTAATATGTAATACTATTTTGCTCCTTATTATATTTTAGCTCAATTCAAATCCAGTCTTAATTATTTTGTGAGATCCATACATTATATTGTATTTATTAGTATTTGAGTATTAATTTAATGCATGCTATTTGATTTATTTGTACTATGGTATTATTATTGATTTATTTATTTATTATTTTAATCTAAAACCCATTATTAAACCCTATATATACTAATTAACCTAAACCCTAAAACACATTCTTATTGGATCCTACCCGTAACCCGTTAACCCGCTACCTAATAACCCACCATCTTAGTTCTAATCCTATATATATTCCCCTCATTAACCCTAATCTTAATTACCTCTAAACCAGCTGCCTAATCCCCGGCGTCTTCCTCATCGAGCCGCGACCTACCCTGCCTCCATCGTCCACGTCGATTGCCTCCCCGTCACCTTCTTCTTTGCCCTCGACCACGACCCTACAACTCCTCCTTATCCCGCCGTCATCCTGTAGCTTCATCGCCTTCCAACCAACCACTGAGGGGCCGCCACTGCAACCTCCATCATCGTCTTCACCTCTAAACCCATCGTCAGCCACCGCCAACATCATCGCCGCCCTTGATCACCCCGCTCACCTCTTCTCCTCATCTACAGCCTGTCGACACCCATCGCCAGCATCCCAATGCATACACCACCGAACCCATCGCCCCCTCCTCCTTCCTCTGCTCTGAAACAAAGCACACCGCCACTCTATCGCCGAACCTCCTCCCACCACCGACGATCACCATCAATTTCTTCTTATTCTTCCTCCTCTCTTGGATGCACTGCGAGCACTCGAACCAACCATCGATAGCACACGACAGCAACCCCTGACCTCCCTCTCCCGCCTTCCACCACCGACTGTCATTGTCTGGACCATCGTAGTTATTATTGTTGTCTCTTGCTATGTTGTTGCTCTTGATGCTACCGTTATCAATCTCGTTGTTTGGCTGTTACTGTTAGTATCCTTGCTGTTTGCTATTTTTCTGTGTTTCACATGCTCCAGTTACACTATGGTTGCTATGTGCTCTTGCTATTCGTTGTTGTTGTTCTTGAGTTTCACGTGTTTTGCATGTGTTGCTCTCGTTGTGTCCAGTGTTCGCTGTTTGGAGTTCACTTTGGTTTCCGTTGGGTTGATTTGCTGATGTCGTGTTGTTGTTTTGCTGTTAAGTGCGTCGCATATGTTGCCGCCATCGTTCATCTTGTTTCCATTCGTCGTCTATAAGGCAAGTACCTTGTATATTTTTTCGTTCCGTACAAGCTTTTTAATTGACCTCCGCAATTAGTAATTTTTCTTGATTATCGTGTTTTGAAACTCGTCCATGTTCATGAAAAATATCTTTACAAATTTCAATTGATTGAACCGCTGATTTTTTTATGCCTTGAAATCATTCCATGATTAAATCACTCGATATGTATGTTGAATCGAATCAGTCTATTTGCCTCTGTGATTCGATGCCCATCAAAAGGTCATAGATATTAAATTGCATATTTCTTCCCTGCTGTCTGTTCTGACTTGTAATCAAATTTTGACCCAGTTACATTTTGAATATGTTAGAATTTTATAAATAAGATTTTTAGCCCCCAGGTCTAGTTTCCAGAACTTTTGATGGATCTGAAATTTGATGTGTAGATTGCAAGATATGCTATTTTTAGTGTTATAACATTTTCGATTCCAGATCACTATTTTGAAGTATATTTTCTCGATTAACTAATTTAAACATCATGTTAAAAGTATAATTAAGACCTGATATTTTATTGTATGTTACTAAGCATGCTTAAGAGTTGATTTATGATTTTTAAAAGATTTTTCAATGAATTTACAGTTCATTTTTATATACATGAATTTGACCACAACCATGCTGCCTAAACATGAAATCAGTAAAGATTATAATTTTACACCTAGTTTTTGTATTTTTAATATATCGTGTGTATATGCGTTGGAACCGGCATGAATTCTACTTTCTGGAATCTCTGACAGTACCTGATTCGCTTTACCGTAGCAACAGAAAAGTGAGTTTTTTTACAGCAACGTATTGCTGTTCAGAATTATAACTTCATATCCTTGATTGTAAATATATTTATTTATTGCATTCAATTAATCAAACTTTTATATCACGCATTTCATAGCCCTTGATACTTCCTTGATCATGTCTCGATACTTGTTCTAATCATTGCATGTTCATGTGTAATTATTGTAAAAAGAATAACAAACCTAGGTAATAAGGGCAAAAATCTAGTAGTGGACAATATAGGAAAGTGTACTCGGAAGGAGGCCCGTATTTCTCGTGATAAAGACTCCTGATTACATGATTACCAGTTTTCCTGTTTACAGGTTATATGGAACTAAGTGCCACGTCCAGAGCCGACGGGGGCCACCTCTAGAATCCATTACATGATTAGATGACATGATATGATTCCTGGTTACATGATATGATTCCTGTTAAAGTCACTGCAAGACCCGAGTACATGACCCTATAGAATCCACCATTAGAGTCTAAACGTTACTTGATTATATGCACCCGACCTGTGGTATGGGACGCAGGATTGCGTGCATTAGATAAGATTAAATAAAAGATTTAAGAATAATATGTTTCACCTGCATATTCCTGTCACCTGTTTCACATGTTTATCTGATATCTGTTACAACTTTACAAGTTCATAAGTTTACATGTTACCTGTTACCTATTACCTGTTACCTGTTACTAGTTCACATGACTCCCGTTATAAGCTTGCATGATTTTCGTTTATATGTCATATTTCCTGTTACATTATGCCTCGTTCCTAATTAGTTATATTTTGAGTCATGTTCCAGTTGTTACCTGCATTACCTTGATCATGTTATATTACATCTGCATTGCCAGTTCTAGTTTTCCTGCTTGTTAGTCCTTGTATATGTTGTTTCTCGTTATCATGTTCGTTTCGTATTTGAATTCCTAGTTCTTTTGTTTTCTTGCATATCTTGTCTCTTGTTCATATTTTGCTTATACTACTTGTGGCCCGTAACTTGCTCTAACGGGTGCTACATCAATCTTCATTGTGAGTTATGTTATACAGGTACAGACGATGGGTTACTGAAAGAACTCGTCGATTTGTTATTGTATTTCATATTCTCAAGCTATTTGGTAAGTTCTTGTATCTCAGATATCGGTTATTGCATTATATTCTTGTTTATGTGATTATTATTGTACTATTGAGTTGACTGGTATTGTACAACTTATGGATGATATAATTTGGCATACTTATCTCATTCGTTGTACCTCAGTTACGTATCTGTGTTCCCGTATAATGGGAAGCGGGGTGTGACACATTGTGCACGTAGTTTGCACATGTTACCGTCGGGACTCTCGTCCCATTTCTTTCATATTCGGCGTCGTCATCTATCAGGCAAGTATCCTTTATACACTCTTCTTGTTCCCATACAAGCTTTTCTTGAATCCCGCAAATAGTTTTCTTCTTGTATCCATGTTATTAATCTTTTCTGTTGCCTTCATGTTTGGTTTGAATTTAAACCATCCATTGTTCATAGTTCTATTCGACTATAATCCACCCAAAAGTCATAATAAATCATGAAGATCCATTTATACATGCATGTATTGCATGAACACAAACTAGATGCACGATATTGTGAAAGGAATGGTGATTGAATGAGTTGTATTCGTATATGATCGTATGACTGCATTCGTAGTTTAACACCGTTAATGTGCTAATGTTTGTCATGTTAATAATAGACACCATGCTGATTCCACAAACTATGCACTTGCAAATGAAATATTGTTAAAACCAACTTAGTATATTTCTGGACTGCCGTCTGCTCCAACTTGGAGTAAGAAGTCAGCCAAGTTACTGTTATTATTACCGAAAACTTATTAAATAGAAATTGTAGCACACTGTGTATAGTTTCTAGAACATCTGACGGATTCTCAATTCGATTTATAGATTGAAAGTTGTCACTGTTTTAGTACTGGCATGTTGTAATTTTCAGAACCGAGACTGTGCATGGAACCCGTAAAGAATTGGTTGATCAACCTAGTTACTGTGACTGTAATGTATCATGTGAATATTCGTTGGAACCGGCTTGAAGTCTACTTTCTGGAACCTCTGAAGGTACCTAATTCGCTTTCCTGTAGCAACGGAAAAGTAAATTTTTGTACAGCAACGTATTGTTGTCCAAAATTGTAACTTCGTGTCCTTAATTGTAAATATGTTTATTTCTTACATTTAATTAATAAAACTTGCATACCATTCATTGAACAACCATTGATGCCTCACTGTTACTGTTCCTTGCCACTATTCTATCCACTGTATGCATGATTTATTGTGATAAAATAATGACAAGCCGGGGTAATAAAATGGAGAGAATTTAATAGTGGACAATATAGAAAAGTGTACTTGGAAGGGGGGGTGTTTATCGTAATAGTGACTCTTTATATGATATAGTTACATGATATGGTTCTGGTTACATGATAAGATACGATATGAAATGATTACTGTTAGAGTCACTGGTGATGAACCAAATATTATTCACATTTAGGAGCAATAATCTTAATGCAATTAGACAATTAAAGGCTCTATATGTGGTATTTAACTCTTATTTTCTCTTTTCCATAGGAAACAGCCTAAAACAGCAAAACGAAGCAGATTCAGGATTTTAAGGATGATACTCAGAATATTGCAGATCATCAGTCGACTGATTCTTCCACACAGGCGACTGAACAGAGAAATCAAGTTTACGCAGAAGTCTCGACACAATCGACTTACTCCAACACCAGTCGACTGGTAGGCGGCAGAGTTAAAAGATAAGATATTTGAAGATTCGTCCAAATCTAATCCAAATCAGAACAGAAAAGGAAGAATAGAAGAAAAGAGAAAGAAATAACACGCAGAGCAACGAGGGAGGAAATAAATAAAAGAAAAGGACTTTTCTATAAAAAGAAGAGTGCAAACCCTAATTCTCTTCTCTTGTTCTATAAATACCAACCAAGAAGGAAGCGGCTGATCATATCTATCTCTCGGACTATCTCAAGAGCGGCCAGGAAGGCCATCGACAGCAGCATCAAAGGAGGAGAACAAGTCGACTGCTGATTGGGCTGAAGTGCAACATCATACAAATCAGCGTTCTTCTGTTCTTTCTCTTTAGTTTTTATTTCTATTGTAGTCATGAACTCTATTATATTAATCAATAAAGGTTGTATTATGTGCAACTAACTTTCATAGTTGGGTAAATTGAAACCGTAGTCATGTAATGCTTATATTTTTCTAAATGCTACTCTATTATTTATTGATTAAACCTGAGAATATTGGTATGGATTTATAATGCTCAAACTTGTTCAGATGTTTCTGAAGAGCAGTCGACTGATGTGACAGTAAGTCGACTGCATTACAGAACCTGAGTTTATCAAGTCTGTGTAGTGTAAATCTGAATCTGTTATATGAGCATATTGAGATGACCCGTATCTCGTGTTCATATCTTGTAACAAGGGAATCTTTAGGGGTTCTTGGTTTAATCAACTTGAAGGATCTAGATCTGATACCAATTTCTAGAACTTCAAGTGTTTGTTCGTTTCCATTGTTCCTATGCTTTCTTCAAGTGCACCTTAGTAGATACCATGCTAAATACTTAAGGGAAGAAACGAATTAGAGTAGATACCATGCCTAATTCTTGGCCTAGGGAAGCATAACTTTAAGGAGTAGATACCATGCCCTTAAAGAGAACAAACATGAGTAATTAGAATAGTAGGTAACTTAGCATTACTGACTATAGGTGGAAATCAATACCCAACTACTTTAATAGAGAATTGTGACTCAATTTGCGATGCTATTTAATTTAGATTTTTATCCTTTCATTTCCTTAGACTTTTAGATCAACACTTTAAGATTCTGTTTTCTATTTTATTGATTAGTAAGTTAATTTCTACAATCTCTGTGGGATCGACCCTTGCTCGTCACTATGCTTCTCCAAACGATTCGTACACTTGCGAGGTTTTTAATTTGTGTCTAGTTTAGATCATCTAGATTGCACAACAAGTTTTTGGCGTCGCTGCCGGGGATTGTTTAGTATTTTAACTTACAAATCAGTAAAATCTTTTTCTGTTTATTTTATTTTATTTCCTTTTTTTTTCTTTTCTAACATTTTCTTTTAGTTTACTTTCTGCACAAACAGGGTCAGACCAATCGACTATCTCCAAGGATAAGTCGACTGTATAGAGGATTTTTCAAAAAGCAACAATGGGTGAAAAAGTATTAAATCGAGTACCAATGCAAGACAAATTCATTCCAAAGAATATTGAGCAACCGTCTTGCATAGCTTTTCAACCCAAAGTCACAGGGAATGTGCATCTATCACCTCAATTACTTAGCATGGTTCCCCACTTCAATGGTAGACTAGATGAAGATCCGCACCTACATCTGCAAGACTTCTTTGATCTTTGCAGGACTGATGTTGATTTTTGCAAGTGTACAAAATCGCACAAGTAATATAGATAGATGAGTAGAGTGTCGAACTCACAGGGACTAGATATTTTACTGAGTACCGATATCACTAGATTAATCACTATTTGGAAGATCGAATTTTATATGATAAAACAACTAAATTAACTTAATCTAATTTAATCTAACTAAATTGGTGAAGAGGGAGAGGGCTGTGAAACGATGAAGCACTTGTACTTTATTAATGGTAAAATTAGTTCTAGGGCTCTTGGTTCACCTCGTTTATCACACACACAAATTATAACTCCTTATAAATAAAAATATTATCTTTCCCAATTGTCGACCAAAATCCTAAAGATATTAACCACTCTATCAACGTAGTCTAAAAAATATTCTCAATTAATCATTCGTCTATCCACCAAATTATTAATTGAAAAATTGGATTTCTTAACGGTCACGTCCTCCAATATACGGTCTTAATTTTTATTAATCACAAATCACCTGTTCGGTCTCTTTATGATTTGAAAAATCATACAAATGTCTATCCACCATGTTGTATGCATAAATAATAAAAATTAAAACACAATCAGAAAAAATAGAGCAATAACAAGGAATTAAAATCTGTGTTCAAAACTTGGCTACATCTTAGCCTCTAGAACATTTAAATTCAGTTCATATCAAATTTGCAATTAATAGAATTGTTTGGATTGCATCTAAAAATATTTAGAGAAGAAGTACAAAAAAAAATATTAAAAAAATGATACATATTCACCCCTGTCTCCAAAGTTCAAAGATACCGAACCCAGCAAGTCAGCAGCGTCAGGGGTCCTGTAGCGCACGTGTCGCGAACATGCGGAGAAGAGCAGGTCGGCCACCTGCTTCGCTGAGTCAGCACGTCCGTGGGTCCGCGCGTCCTGTCGCCCACGTGCCTGTCTGGGTCAGAACAAAGACCAAGCAGCACAGGGTCTGATCAATTGGTGGTCCCACGCGTCAGAGTCCAAGTCAGCTGCCGGGTGCACTTCGAAAACCGCACCTGAGAAGAAGCAATCCCTACTGCCCGCACAGACTTTGCCTTGTCCCCCTTGGACGCCGTGCACAACAGAAAGAAGGGAGAAGACGTACTCTCTCTCTCTGACTTTTCTTTGTTTATTATATTTTTGTATTTGTAGCCATCACCTCTTACCTCTTTTCTCTCCCTTGATTTGTATTTATAGAGAACGGAAGAGGAGTTTAGGGTTTGCACTTTTTGCATAAAAGTCCACACTCTTCCTTTATTTCCTTCCTTCTTAATCCAGAATTTTATTTATTTCTCTTTCTTTCTTTTCTTCCTTTTTCTGCCAACCACGTGTTTCTGCATACACAAAATAATACTAGAAATTAGGACTTTTAAATAAAATAAAATTAATTAGTTTAAAATGAATTAAACTAACTATATATCATATTAGCGTATAAAAATCCTTTTACAAATTATTCGTCGCAATTTTAACTCAACAAAACAATAAAAATTTATAAATCAATTATTTTACTTTGTTTGTTGATTTTATTCACAATTCTTTACTTTTTGCATCAAAAATATTATTTCTTCAAAAATAATTAATTAAATGAAATCATATAGAAATAAGATGAATTATAGACAATATCAGCGAAAACAAGCCATTTTAATAGGTAAATGAGTACAAATATTTGTATATAAATTAGACACATCAAGGACACAAAGCATCCAAAGGCTTACCCCTGAACAAATCAGGTTAATCTTGTTTCCTTTTTCTTTAAAACTTAATGCTAAGTTGTGGTATAATTCTTTGGAACCAGGATCAATTCAGTCATGGGAGCAATTGGCAACAAAATTCTTGAAGGAGTTCTTTCCAGCTCAGAAGACCAGACAACTAAAAAGGGAAATTCTACTTTTCCAACAAAAAGATGGCGATTTATTCTTCGAGGCGTGGAAGGACTTCAAAAACAAGCTTCTCAAGTGTCCTACACACAACATACCTAAGGATGATCAGGTACAATCATTTTATGAGGGTTTAAATGATGCTAACAAAGCAATTGTAGATGCATGTTGCAATGGAATGTTGATGAGGAAGAGTGCTGAGGAGGCCATAGAGCTATTTGAAGAACTCAGCGAGAACTCACAACAATTCTTAACAAGGAGGGGTCTTTCGAAAAAACAGGGAGTATACGAAATTTCTCATAATAATAACATGCAATTAGAAATGGAAACCATGAACAAAAAGATTGATATGCTTGTGAATTCAACGTTGGGAGGCATAAAAAGCCAACCAAAAGAAATTTGTGCAATTTGTTTTCATTCTAATCATACAACTAATTCATGTCCCATGTTTTCTTTCGCAGATCAGGAGCACACAAACTACGTAGAACAGGGAATGAACCCGCCCCAGAACAATTTTTTTTCCAACACGTATAACCCAGGGTGGCAAAACCATCAAGGCAATCAATTCGCACCAGGGCATACGCAACAATTCCAGGGTGGGAATGGGTATGATAGGCCAGCACAAGAACAGACAAAGTTGGATTTCGAATCCACCATTCTTCAATTACTCCAACAGCAACAGCAAACAAGCAATCAACAAGGACAGGCCATTCAAAAATTGGAAATTCAAATTGGTCAAATTGCTACGGAGTTAAGTGAAAGAAAGGCAGGAGAATTCCCATCACAAACCATACCTAATCCTGGAGGACAAGAACAGCTCCAATCAAGGACAACACTAGAGGAAGAGATTGAGTTTAAAATGTTTGATGCACCACAATTTCCACACGATAATCATGAATGTTGTAATGTTGATGTGGTTCAGGAAATTTGTGACCAAACAATTCAGGAGCATAGTGTTGATCCATTACAAGCAATAATTACACACCCTCCAATATTATCCCATGTTGAACAGGAATACTATGACTGGAGAATTGCAGAGACAGTACATTCAGGTAAGCTTGCACCTGCAATTAAAAATTGTGTGTCTGATAACATTTGTGTTTTCCCAGACCAGCCGACTGATGAACAGGACAAGTCGACTGGTGAATGGAATAAGTCGACTGCTACCAGGACACCAGAGGAGGAGCTGAAGCCACTACATGAATATTTAGGGGAAAACCAGACAGTACCTGTGACAATTGCTGCAAATTTCAGGATGAATGAAGAAGCAAGGCTGTAGGGAGTCTTGCAAAATCACAAAGGCACACTAAGGTGGACCCTTGCAGATAAGCTGATGTCAAGATGGTACGGTCCAGACATTGTTGCAAAGGTTTCCCCACATGGAGCGTTGGCGAATAATCAAACGTTCAAGGTAAATGGGCAGAGGGGGAAACCTTATAATAAGATGAGTTTTGAGCCGCGATCCATTCAATACATTGCATAAACTCATCAAGTCTAGCTGAAGACAGAAAACACAGCGCTTATTGGGAGGCAACCCAATTTTTTAGGGGAGTACTTACACTCTCTATTTATTTATTTATTTTATTTCTTTACTTTATTTTTTTTCCTTCAAACTAGGTGGTAACACATGCCTATTTATCTTAAGTTTTATGCGAACATTGAGGACAATGTTCCATCTAAGTTTGGGGGTATTAGTTAGTTACATTTGAAGTATTTCGATCTTTTTTTAGGATAAACAATTTCTTATAAAGTAATAGTAAGGATACTTATTTACTTTAGAATTGTTGAGTTTCATAATTCCTTACAAAATTGTATGGGTCATGCGATTATACATAAAAACAAATGTGATGCTTTTTCTAGTGATTATTCCCTTTGATCTAGTCCTAAACAGAGTTTAAGTAAATAGAGTAATAAAAAAATAAATAAAAAAATAAAAAAATTGAATAAAGTCAATCTACTCCAATGTTTTGAGTTGCTTAGTAACTAGGGGTATTCTTCACAAATGTTTACTTTTACGTCAAACGGCAACTTGAAATATGAGTATGCAAAGCACTTTTAAGTTTGTGACTTGTTGAGTAACCGGGTGGATTCATCACAAATGTTTTGCATTCGCGTCAAAAGGCAAGTGACAACTTAAAGAAGAAACTAAAAAAAAAAAAAAAAAAAAAAAAAACTCTAGTTTGCTACTCGGTTTGTAGTAAAGAAAAGGGATAATCACAGATTGGGTAGCTACATACTATAACTAAAATTAATGGCATGACAAGTATGATTGAGTTGGGGATTATGATTAAACAATTGCACTGGAGAAAGTGGGTATACTTGTTTTTACTTCATTTGCAAATTGTTTATAACTTTGATTGCAAAATTTTGATGCTTACATAATGAGACATTTTCTTGGTATGAAGGGTGAGTACTACTATTTTCCCCTTGTTCATAATTTTAGTTTGCTTGAGGACAAGCAAAAGCTAAGTTTGGGGTATTTGATGAACCAAATATTATTCACATTTAGGAGAAATAATCTTAATGCAATTAGACAATTAAAGGCTCTATATGTGGTATTTAACTCTTATTTTCTCTTTTCCATAGGAAACAGCCTAAAACAGCAAAACGAAGCAGATTCAGGATTTTAAGGATGATACTCAGAATATTGCAGATCATCAGTCGACTGATTCTTCCACACAGGCGACTGAACAGAGAAATCAAGTTTACGCAGAAGTCTCGACACAGTCGACTTACTCCAACACCAGTCGACTGGTAGGCGGCAGAGTTAAAAGATAAGATATTTGAAGATTCGTCCAAATCTAATCCAAATCAGAACAGAAAAGGAAGAATAGAAGAAAAGAGAAAGAAATAACACGCAGAGCAACGAGGGAGGAAATAAATAAAAGAAAAGGACTTTTCTATAAAAAGAAGAGTGCAAACCCTAATTCTCTTCTCTTGTTCTATAAATACCAACCAAGAAGGAAGCGGCTGATCATATCTATCTCTCGGACTATAAATTCTCTCTCTGTGAGAATTTCACTTGATCTCAACTTTTCTCTCTTGCATCTTTGGATGTAAGAAGGACACCCACTTAGAAACGAGTTCCTAGTTTGGCAAATATTCCTAACAAAGCAAAGTGACCAAGAAACATTAGTAAAGAAATCTAAAGCCTTCGTTAGTAGAAAAATTAGTAAAATTGCAAACAAGTTGAGATCAAGTGAAATTCGAAACAAACAAAATTCAGTCACAGACAAACATGTTAGGATCTGCGATCTAATACACTAGCACAAGAGTTTGAAGAAGGAGAAGACACGAAGACAGCGAGCACAATAGCAAGAACAATAGACACATCAAGCACGAGCAACAACAAAAGTGATTTTACAATCGATTGTGCAGTCTACTGTCATATGCAGTTGACTGTGTTTGGTCTTTGTTTTGGGAAAACTCATTGGAGTCGACCGCCAAGGATGGCAGTCAACCGTAACGCGCACAGGATACAGAAATGGGTTGCGGGTTTGGATTTGTTTTGGGCCAATTTGTCATCAAATATCTTACACAACTCAAAAAATTAGAAACCATATCATTCATATATTATCATCATACAAATTAAAATTTATATAAAACAAATGACCTCAGTGTTAGCTAAAATAAACACAAGAAAATTCACCTAATTGGTACACTCCCAAAATATGGATTTTCGAAACAATTCTCCGTAGAACAAATAAAAAGGTAAAAATTGCTATCATAAATAGTCAGAATATTTGATGTTGGATTGGAGAGATTGTCATTAACGTCGATGTATGGGATATTTTAAGATAGGTTGTTTAATTTTGCCATCTCCTATATATATACATCGTACGTGGTCATTTCCTATTGGCGGATCAACATCACCTTCATTAAACACGACCACCCCGTCTACTTATTCTTGAGTCAGAATTGACTAAACTCGTAAACAGTATCTTAGTATCTCTAGCCAATTTTCTACAATTGTTGTAACTTCCTTTCCAAGAAACAACAACAATCTTCACTAATTGGGACTTTTCCATTGGTAAAGAGTTGTCTCGTATTTGTCTCCATCATAGGTCGAAAGAGGATAGTGTTGTCCAGGAACAACATGGGAAGTATTATCTACACATAAAAATGAGTTTCGCTATCACCAAAATATATTGGGTCTACAAGCCATCCTGCAGTACAATATATATAGTTACTATCACCTTTATTTATAAGTTATAACTCAAATAATCATGCCAATCCTTTGGCCATATTTAGGCATTGGTAAATCATAAATATTCAGCGTAGCTTTTGCACCATGGAAGGTATCATGTTATTTTTGGATTGGTAGGGTGAATTATGGTTAGGTATCATATACTCACAAGCTTAAACCTAAACAAGTTGGTGGAAACCAGCTTCTCTCTTGTCCTCTTAATCTAGTTTAGATTGTGCCCTTCCTATTAGATGAAATATTGAACATATTCGAATCCCGCTAGAAATGAGTGTATTAACATCATTTCTGAACCAGACTTTGAACATTTTTTATAGTAAGATCCTCAATAAATTATTGAGAGATCTTGATTGATTTGTGTTCTCCTTCGTAAGTAGATCAAAATCATATATTTATTTGCTAAAAAAGGTTAAGAGGTGAATGAGAAATTGTCTCTCAAAGTGAAATGTTTTCATTTCTGAAAATGGGTTGAGGGAACATAGTCCCACATCGGAAAAATCAAAGAAAGTAGAACAAAATATATAATAACCTCTTTCTAAGCATTGTAAGATAGCTAGACAAGAGGTTCTCTCTCGCACGCGCAAGGGGTGCAAATCTCGGATCGGATTACATGCGGCTTGTGTGCGCCCGCATGTCCTGTCGACACGAAAATTGGACCGACATAACCCCACCCTGTGCAGAGCCACTTTTTGCTACAGTTTTGTTTTTTTCCCTTTGTAAACGAATGAAATAAATGCAGAAAAGGTTTTTTTGCCGTTTTAGTGCAGTATTAAACATCTGCCGTTACAGTGTACGCATTCAATTGATTATCTGCAGTTACACTGAAGGCATTTAAAGGCATTGACTGATGTCTGTCGTTACAGTGTACGCATTAAATAGATTGTCTGTAGTTACACTGAAGGCATTCATAGCCTTGTATGTCGTTATAGTCTCTAACTCTGGCCCTATATATAGAGCCCCCCGCCCCCACACTCTCACTTTCTTCCCTGCACAAAATCTCCTCTCTTCCTCTCTATTCTGTTCCATTTTGTAAGTTCATTCGGTAATTCGGTGATAGAGTTTTGATGCTACCAGTTTGAGAGCGTTACGTGGTGTCTACGTGAACACTCTTCGTCGTTGCATCCTGGGAGCCAGCCGCCACAACTAGCTCCAGCACACGGACGAAGCAAAAATTGTTTTTAGGAGATTGTGTGCTACACAAGCCTCGACGCTCCTCTGCTTTAATAATCATCTGGTTTGTAATTTTGTAAATTCATTTCCATTCAATTTTGTTTATTTGAAAGTTTTTCTTCCTCTTCTTCTTCTCTTCTGATTTTGTGCCTCTTAATCGTATTTCCATTGTGGGCTGCTTCCTAGACTATAAAATTGTGGATTCTAAAATAGTGATCAGTCAAGTTCAAGAAATACAACTGATCTTACATGAGAATCTTGTTGAATGTATGAACTTAAATGAAAGTTTTCAAGTTGCATGTATAATTCAAAATTTGACACCATGTTGGAAAGACTTCAAGAATTACCTAGAGCATAAGCGAAAAAAAATGGGCATTGAAGATCTCATTGTCAGGCTTGGTATTGAAGAAGACTATAAAGGATCTGAAAAGGTCGGAGTCATCAGTCATGCGACCAAGGCAAATGTAGTGGAACATAAACAACGTTTCAACAAGCACAACAACAAGGGTCCCAAGTTGGGGCCTAAGGAAGAAATCTCCAAGAAGCCGAAGTTTCAAGGCAAGTGCTTCGATTGTGATAAGATGGGTCACAAGTCTACTGAATGTAGACTACCCAAGAAGAACAGGAACAGAGAAGCAAACATAATTGAAGACATTGCTCAAGATGTTTTCGATATCAACTTCTCAGCTGTGATCTCAGAGAAGAACATGATAAGTTCAAACCCCCAAGAAATGGTGGATTGACACTGGAGCTACTCGACACGTGTGCTCCAACTAAAGTATGTTCTCCACTTTTGAACCATTAGAAAACGGGGAGAAGATATTTATGGGAAACTCGGCTACTTCAGAAATCAAGGGCCAAGGCAAGGTGATCTTGAAGATGACTTCTGGGAAGGAACTAACTCTGAACAATGTTACATATGCTTCTGAAATCTGCAAGAACCTTGTATCCGGTTCGTTGCTTAATAATCACGGATTTCGTCTAGTGTTTGAGTCAAACAAATTTGTTTTGTCAAAGAGTGAAATGTATGTTAGTAAAGGATACATAAGTGGTAGAATGTTTAAACTCAATGTAATGGCCATGGTCAAGAATATCAATAAAGCTAGCTCTTCTATTTATATGCTTGAGTCTTTCAGTTTATGGTATGGTAAACTAGGACATATTAATTATGATACTTTGCGTAGACTAATTAACTTGAACCATATACCAATATTCCAAATTGATTCCAAACACAAGTGTGAAACTTGTGTTGAGGCAAAACTGACAAAATCATCTTTTAAAAGTGTTGAAAGAAACACTGAACCTCTTGATCTAATTCACACTGATATTTGTGATTTGATATGATACAAACAAGATGTGGTAATAAATATTTTATTACCTTCATTAATAATAACACAAAATACTGTTACGTATATTTGCTTAAAAGCAAGAATGAAGCTATAGAGAAATTTGTTCTCTACAAAAATGAAGTTGAGAACCAACTCAACAAGAAAAATTAAAGCGCTAAGAAGCGACTGAGGTGGAGAGTATGAATCACCATTTGCTGAAACTTATGCTAAGCATAGGATTATACATGAAACTACAGCGCCTTATTTTCCTCAGTTCAACGGTATTGCTGAGAGAAACAATCGTATATTGAAAGAAATGATGAATGCAATGTTAATAAGTTTTGGATTGTCACCAAACTTGTGGGGAGAAGCTATACTTTTGGCTAACTACCTTTTAAATAAGGTACTCAATAGGAAAGAAGAGAAAACTCCATATAAATTATGGAAAGGAAGAAAGTCATCCTACAATTACTTGCGAATGTGGGGATGTTTTGCCAAGGTGGCAGTACCTGTACCTAAGAAAGTTGAAATAGGACCAAAATGGTTGATTTCATTTTCATTGGCTATAAACTTAACAGTAGTGCATATCGGTTCTTGGTGTACAAATCCGATATCATTGATATACCAAAGAACACAATAATAAAGTCTACAAATGTATCGTTCTTTGAAGATGTATTTCCATGTAAGTCAAAGGAGGAACCAAGTCCCTCCAAACGAACACATGAGACTATTAGTGAAGATAGTGAAGACCAAGATGAAGAAGTTGAGGAGGAACCTCGACGTAGTAAAAGTACAAGAACGGAAAAATCTTTGGTCCTGATTTCTTGACTTCTATGCTCGAAGGTGAACCCCAAACCTTCAAGGAAGCGGTGTGTAACACCCCTGCCCCAAACTCAGACAATTTCTACAATTTATCACACAATCTATCTATTATTTAGTACAACTGCCCACCACAGGCTGTCTCTCAAAAGGTGGTTAACTGGATTGGTGACTCTTGATCATAGGCATTATTATTTATTATTTAATTATCTTGTGCAATTCCTGATATGGGACAATTTCCATTCCCTTCCGTCATCTTTCTCTTCACGAAAGAAGCACAGCCGAAACACACACACGGGGCCCCACTGCCCACGTCACTGACGTGGACAAGCTCACACAGCCAGCAAACTGTTGTGTACTATCGGGCCCCACACATCCATTAAATACCCATATAATCCATCCTATAGAAACTCTATAGGCACTCCTCCAATTAATTATATATATACTACTATATCATAGTCTCTTTGATACGGGGTGTTACACGGTGAACTCCAGTGATGGTCCTCTATTGAAAGAAGCCATCAAGAGTGAAATTGATTCTATCTTGCAAAATCATACTTGGGATTTAGTGGATCTTCCACCAGGTAGTAAACTTTTAGGTTCCAAGTGGATTTTCAACAGAAAAATAAAGCCTGATGGATCAATTGATAAATACAAGGCAAGACTTGTAATTAAATGTTATAAACAAAAGGAATGTCTTGATTACTTTGATACATATTCTCCTATGATGAGAATAAATTACATTAGGATGGTACTTGCAATAGTAGCTCTGCGCAATCTTGAAGTACATCAAATGGATGTGAAAACAGCTTTTCTTAATGGAAATTTAGATGAAGAAATCTACATGGAACAACCTGAGGGCTTTTCAGCTCCATGACATGAAAAGAAAGTGTGTAAACTGGTGAAGTCATTATATAGCTTGAAACAAGATCCAAAGCAGTAGCATGAGAAATTTGACAATGTCATGATGACAAATGGCTTCAAGATCACTGAATGAGATAAATATATATATGTCAAAGACATAGAAAATGGATATGTCATTATATGTTTGCAAGTAGATGACATGCTTATTATTAGAAGCAATGATAAAATGACTAAATCTGTTAAAAATATGTTGAACTTGAGGTTTGACATGAAAGACATGGGACTAGCTGATGTTATATTGGGAATTAAAATCACAAGAACATCAGACGAGCTTATTTTAAGCCAGTCACATTATATAAACAATATTCTTGAAAAGTTTGATAAAGATAATTCTGGAATTGCCAGAACTCCAATCGATCTAACTCTACACTTATTCAAGAATAAAGGAGAGAGTATTTTGCAAGTAGAATAGTCTAGGTCTAATGTACTTGATGAGTTGTATAAGACCAGACCTAGCCTATGCAGTTAGCAAACTAAGTAGATATACGAGTAATCCTGGAAGCGAGGATTGGCAAGCGATTATAAGAGTACTGAAGTACTTGCATTTTACTCGTAACTATGGACTGCATTATACAAGATATTCGGGTGTACTTGAAGATACAGTGATACAAACTAGATATCAGTGATACTTCAAAATCTACTAGTGGCTATGTGTTTACACTAGGTGGTGCAGTCATTTCTTGGAAATCCTCAAAACAAACAGTGATTGCCAAATCCACAATGGAATTTGAATTCATCGCACTGGATAAATGTAAGGAAGAGGCTGAATGGTTATGCCACATTCTTGAGGATATTCCAAGGTGGACAAGGTATGTGCCCCCAATCTGCATACATTCAGACAGCCAATCTGCAATTTGTAGGTCACAAAGCAATATGTATAATGGTGAATTTAGACACATTCGTCGAAGACCTAATACCATTAGATAACTACTCTCTACTGGGGTTATCTCTGTGGTCTATGTAAAGTCAAAGGATAACATTGCGGATCCGCTAACCAAAGGATTAAACAGAGAGCTAGTTGATAAATCATCGAGGGGAATGGGACTAAAGCCCATGAAAAAATAAGTCGATACAATGGACACCCAACCTAGCTGACTGGAGATCCCAAGATGTAGGTTCAAAGGGACAACTAAATTGTAAAGACCAAGTTGGATCACTGTAGGATTTCCCATGTCCATTCCCATGATGAAACAGTGATGCCCGTAAGGTAACAAGTTAAGCTAGGCTTTTAATGATTATCATGCGTTGGATATCCGAGCAGAGTAATGTGGGTTAATCTGAACTAAGAAATCACCTATGTAAGAAGGAAAAATGGCCAATTCAAAGGGAATAATATAGGGCAATATTCCTATCAAACTCTTACAGAACCAGGCATATGTTCATGGCCAAAATGAACATAACAGTGAGAATTGAAATGTATTAGGAAGATTCCTGGGTGAGATATGTCACCATTTACACAAATGACAGAACAGTTCAAGGACATCGTGTCTACTGTTTAGTTAGTCAAGTAAACATATTTTCATAAGGGAAGGTTCAAAGGGTAACACCGACCTATCTTATGCAGGTTTCAACCGCTAAATTCTATCACCAAGTCTGTCGTGTCAGTCTGTCGTGTCTATGGTTGTCAATTTTCATTCATGTGGAGAATTGTTAGAAATGAGTGTATTAACACCATTTCTCAACCAGTTTTTGAGCATTTTTTAGTAAGATCCTTAATGAATTAGTGAAAGATCTTGATTGATTTGTGTTATCCTTCGTGAGTAGATCAAAATCATATATTTATTTGCTAAAAATGGTTAAGGGGTGAATGAGAAATTGTATCTCAAAGTGAGACGTTTTCATTTCTGTAAATGGGTTGAGGGAACAAAGTCCCACATCTGAAAAGTCAAAGGAATTAGAAGATTGACTGTTGTCTGCCGTTACAGTATATGCATTCAATAGATTGCCTGTCGTTACACTGAAAGCATTCATAGCCTTGTCTACCATTACACTCTCTAACCCTGACCCTATAAATAGAGCCCCACACCCTTCATTTTCGTCCCTGTACAAAATCTCCTCTCTTCCTTTATGTTCTGCTCCATTTTGTAAGTTCATTCGGTAATTCGGTGATAGATTTCTGATGCTACCAGTTTGAAAGCGTTACATGGTGTTTGCATGAACACTCTTCATCGTTACATCCTGGGAGACAGCCGCCTCAACTAGCTCCAGCACCCGGACGAGGCAAAAATTGTTTTAAGGAGATTGTGTGCTACACAAGCCTCAACGCTCCTCTGCTTTAATAATCATCTGGTTTGTAATTTGGCAAATTCATTTCCATTCAATTTTGTTTATTTGAAAGTTTTTCTTCCTCTTCTCCTTCGGTCATGTCCCGCTTCCTAAAATACAAAAATACGACCACGTGACTAAGGCCCAGCAGATGATGTACACATCACCCATAAGCTATTACAGTTTAACTCAAAGACATGAAATGTAATAACAACCACGCATGCAATAAGATAATCATATAAACACGAATAATCCATGAGTTGTCTCATACATAACCAACATCTGGAAACTAAAATAACTTCGGGTCACTAAAGCCCGATACAGTATATGATAATAACGATGATACTGAAGGTAAAATGACTTAAATAAAACATTTATTGAAATTAATTATTCGATGTCATCTTCTAGAAAGTCTGTTCTCCGATTCCTTTGGTCAAATCTTCAGTGATACCTGCAATCTCGTCATCTAGGGTTGGGAGGAAAATATGTCTATTAGAGCAAGCCCGGACAGCAAGTATTGAAAGCAATGAACAATAAATATAATATGGCAGTAACAAGGACTAGAACAGTGGAATAAGCACAATACAAATAAGAATAATGAGATGCGGTTTCAATGGTGATATTCAATCAATTGATAAACAATGTCGATAACACAATAGTTGATACCATGAATGCAGTGTCAAAATCCATAGTTATTTCTATGTCTATCAGTCTTTTATTTACCTATCTAATGCACGCAATCATGTGTCTTATACCACAGGTTCGGGTGCACACAATCAAGTGAGTGTTTCGACTATAATGGTGAATCCTGTAGGTTCATGTACTCGGCAGCAGTAATGGTGAACAGTAATTAGTAACAGTAATCGATAATGGTATAGTACTCGATAGTCTGGGATACTGCATCAGTAATCCACAACCCATCGGTAACCGTAAATAGTAGCAGTGACAGTAATGGTAATAGTAACAGTAACAGTAACATTAACAGTAATCAATACGGGAAACACGGGCCCTCTTCGAGTACAGTCTCCTATAGTGCCCACTAATAAGTCGTTCCCTTTTAACCCCGACTTGTCATTATTTTATTACAATGAATCATGTACATGCAGTCGATGGAATGGTGTCAAGGAACACTAACAATGAGGTATCAATGGTTATGCAATGATCGATATACAAAACAATTTATCGATGCAAAATCTAACACATTTATATTTAAAAACATAAAAACTCAATTTTGGACAGCAGTACCTTGTTGTACAAAAACTAACTTTTCCATTGCTAAAGGAAAGCAAATCAGATCCGTTAGAGATTCTAGAAACTGACTCTCTGCCGGTTCCAACGCATATTCATACGATACATTTCAATAACAGTAGCTATGTCTACCAGTTGGTTCTTTATGAGTCTGTTGTTCGGGCAGCAGCCCAACATCAAGTTATTATATGTATATTTGATTAAAAACATAACTAAAATTCTTTAAAAAATTATAAATGAGTTCCTGACATTGTTTAATGACATTATTTTAAATTTGTGATTTTAATTCTTATATTAACCTACTGTTTTGATCAGTCGAAACATGGTATGTCAACTATAAAGCATTAATCTGAAACTACGACAGTACAGTGGTAAAACTTGAATATTTTATAATCTATAATTCGGTTCGAGGATCTGTCAGATGTTATGGAAACTGACACAATGTGCTACAATTTTTGTTTAATAAGTTTTAGATGATAACATCAGTAACTATGTCGAATTCTCACTCCAATTTGAAACAGACGGCAGTCCAGAATATATTGAGTTGATTTTAACGAGATTTCTTTGCAAGTATATAGTTTTTATGACTAGAATTGAGCATACAATTACGTCTAGTTATTAGGATGGTTTTCAATATTGACATAACAAGCATTAGCACATTAACAGTATTAACTACAACATAATCACATGGTCATATATGCACATACAATTCACTTAATTATCCATTTTTGTGTAATATCGTGTTTCTAGTTGTGTTCATGGGATGAATGCATATACAAACGAATTCTCATGGTTTTCTACGACTTATTGGGTAGATGGAATTCAATGAGATGGTGAACAGTGTCAATTGAGGACTCAATTATATTCAATGAATATGATGGGTATTAACATGGGTATAAAAAGAAATAGACTACTTGCGGAGTTCAATCAAAGTGCTTGCACACGAATAAACAAAATTGTGCAAGAGACGCTTGCCTTTCTTTGACGATACGAAGATGAGAAGCAACGAGCGGCAAAGACAATAGAAATACGTGCGAACGGCAGAACCAACAGCGTAAGCAACAACAGAGAACGAGCGCACGTGCAAGCGACGTATTCTGTAATCTCGTGCACACAACGGCAGCACAACAGCGAGAGGGGGGTCCGGAGGGTGACTGCGAAGAGGCAGGGGAGGACTCTGGGTGGTCGCAGTCGCTGGATGTCGGGGCTCGATGGTGGCAGGGGCAGCGGGGACTAAGTTCGGCGAAGAGGAGGTGAGGTGGATGTAGAGGCTTGGAGGCAGAGGATGGGTCGAGCGGTGGCACTCAGGGTGAGGAACAGTGGTGGTCGGCAATGGTGGTCATGCATGAGGAGGAGGAGCAACGAGGGAGGCAGTCGGGGATGGGGTCGGTGGTCAGGAGGTGATCGACGATGGCGCTCGTGAGGGCACCGGAGGCGGTGCTCGGTGGTGGCTCGAGCGGCGGCAGGGCGCTCGGGGGTGTGCTGTGTTTGGTTTCGAAAGAAAGAGGAGAAAAGAGAGGGTCGGGAGAGAACATAGGGGGAGAGAGAGTGCAGGTGTTGGGTTTTAATATATTAATAATAATAATATAATAGTTAAGATATAATAATGAGGGGATTTAATTTAGGTTAGTGGGGTAGGTTATGAATAGATTAATAGGTGATAATGAGTTATAATTTTGGGAGTTATGCAGGTTAGAAGGTGAGGGGTTGGCCATGAATTTCTTTGGGGTTGAAGTGGGCTTTTGGGTTGTGGGCTTTCAAAAATAAATAGGATAAATAATTTAGTTGGGCTTCACAAATAGAAAATAGTAAATAAATAGGATAAATAATTAGAATGGCTAAGAATTCAACATGAGCTTACATTCAAGATAATTGTGAAAGCAAGAAGAAATGTGAACAAGTCAAAATGTCATAATTTGGAGAAAATTTAAAATACAAAGATACGAGAAATTTACAAATCTGTATAACCGGAAATGGGGGTTACAGCTTCTCTTCTGACTTTGTGCCTGTTAATCGTGTTGGTTTTCTTTTCGAAGTATTTGTGAATAAAATCAAAACACTTTTGTAACAAATCCAACTGATGGAAAAATTCGATTCCATTACAATCTGCTGTCTATTAATTTTTAAGATCTTTAACCCCCACAGTCAATCAACGAGAAGTGTTGCAAGAGGGAAGCGTAAGGGATCTATGTATTTGCTATGAGACGAAGTGTGTCATTCTACTGTAGTTGACTCTCAGTCGAAATCGAAACGTAGGCTGGAGGTACAACCGAAATCAAAGAGTTGCAGGACAAATGCAAAGTTCCATATTTAGTGGAAATTGATGGCCATGGTGAGGAGGATCCTAGAGAAGAGCAAGAGTTAGCTACGGTGAGGGTTCTTTGTGATATAGTAGAAATTTTGAGTTGTTCTTGTGGTGTTGAGAGCATTGGTATCGATATGTGGGGTGATATCGATGAGTATTGTAGAGTTGGTCATCGTGGGGCTATAAGTGGTGTTTTGCAGTCTGCGAATATTATGGAGGGGTCTTCCACGGAGGCTTCGAGTTCAGAGGGTGCTTTGACCTTGAGAGGTTTTGAACCATGTCTGGTGTTAGCGGAGATTCTACAAGTTGGGGAGTCTTATGACACCGAATATGACACGGTAGAAAGGGAGATGTGTTTCTTCATTATTCTTCCATATGCGATAAATAGTAGGGTATGTCCTTCACGAGGCTATGAGGGGGTGTTTGTGCCCTCCACGTGGTGGAGGGGCAGAGGGTGCTCTTCATGTGAGTAAGGGGTACTTGGTCTTTCACAAGGAGTGGGAGGCTAGCGGAGGTAATGCGAAAAAAATATACAGTCATTTTGATGTTTTGTGTATTTGGTCAGATTATTAGGATATGTGGACCTAATACATTAGCACAAGAGTTGGAAGAATGAGACGACACGAAGGCAGCGAGCACAGTAGCAAGAGCAACAGACACAACAAGCAGGAGCAGCAGCAGACTGCATAGTCAACTATGTTTGCTCTCTTTTTTTTGGGGAGACTCATTGCAGTCGACCGCAAGGAGGGCAATTGACAGCATCGTGCGCTGGATACAAAAATGGGCCGCAGGTTTAGATATGTTTTGGGACAATTTGTGTTTATCTTATATGGTTTACTGGGGCTATAAACATAGATGTGAACTCGAAGGTTTAAAAAAAACATAACTGAAACAACTTCAAGAGAGTTCTTATACCGAATGCTGTCAAAGGTGAGGAGTGAGATTAGAGAGATATCTCTTTTGTATCTTTGTATTTATTGAGTAAGAAGAATGATTACTTTTGCATATCATTTATTTTTGTGTTTGTGAAATCTTGCATTTGTGGTTAAATCTTGTTATTGGTGCATCAAGATCTTCGTGGCATTGTTGGGTACTACAAAACAACAATTTGAAGCTAAAATGCTCCATTTTTTATGTTCAATTTTGAAACTCTTCATTAAAATTTTAAACCCTAAAAATAGTATACTTCAATTCATCACCATGAATTAATTTGACATCTTAGGACCAAATTAGATGTTCCTTATGCATAGAATATTTGCCACAAATCATTTAAAGGAAAAAATAAGAGATAATAATGAAGCCCTGATTTTGATGTATATGGGTTAAAAATCTCACATTTGAGAAGGAGAATACTAAAGAAAGCTAAGATCTATCAAGGAATAGATCCAAAACCCAATTAGAAATGTTGAATAGTCTCACAATCTATCTCAGATGGTTGTTGTAACTGTTGTCTAGATACAAAACCCAATTAGATACAACAAATTTAACACTCATAAAAATATCTCGAAGACAAAGATTGTTTCTAGACAACCATAAAACCCAAATAATACTAGCAATGGTTAATCAAGAAACTTTTAGATTTCTTTCCCTAAATAGGCCTCAAGTACAAACTATATCTCATACAAAGCCTTCTGGGAAATTAATAACATGGCTGGACTAAGTACTAGCCATGTCAGATTAGGCAGCACTTGGTAATTGCGTCCTAAGCAAATTTCTTGCCATAAACTGCTATTGTGACAATGAATTTCTAAAAAAATAAAAAATAAAAAGTGGTGCTTTTCGAAGAAAATTTTTCCGTACTGACCCACTTTTTGAAAATATTTGGCGCCTTGACCCACTTCCGAAAACATTTGGCGAACTGACCCAGTTATGGACACGTTAGCAACAAAGGTTCTTGGGGAGAACGGCATAGGTCATTTCGATACCGTTCTTCCCAATAACGGCATCTGTTTGAAAAAAAAAGTTTCATGCCGATATTGCAAATAACGGCATCTATTGCTTTTAGTCGAAAGAGCAAACAGTATCAAATTTTCGTTGAGGGACAAGTGTGAAAAGAATTTAACCTATGTCATTCTCTGAGAGAACGGCTAGGTTTATACTGATGTCGTTATTTTGAATAACGGTATCAGTTAGTTTCTAATTTGCACAGTTACCTATAATCAGTGCCCCTAACCCTTCTCCTATCCCTTTGTACTTCGTTTTTTCTCTCTCTCTCTTCACTCCCGTAACCCAAAAACCCTAGATCCCTAAATCAAAAAATTTCAACCATTGGAGTGCTCTAAAATTTCATATATCCTACCTCCTTACTCCCACTCTCATTTCATTCTTCATCCACAATGATTTTTCAAGCTAGCGACAGTACGGTCTAATTTGAAGGTATTATTATTTTAACCGTATGTTTGATATGTATTCCCATGTTATACTTATTATGAGTAGTGAATGACTTGAACATATTTGAATTTTTATGCTTAGGTATGGAATAGGATATCCTTATTTGGTTATATTTTGGGGGTGAAGTAATTAAAGATCCCAAGATTGGATATTCTTATAGTGATGTTGAACCGGTAATTATTGGACTCCCCGCAATTTTATGTACTCAGAATTAATAGATAAGATATATGAAGTCACCAATTGGGATAGAAGTGAAATGAGTGTAAAAATCAGAGCCCGTTATGCTGTCGGTAAAGGGGATGTGCAATATTTCATGTTGGTACCCGTAGACAATGACAATTCTCTGAGGTACATGATGGGTAGGACACTTGATCCAAATTATAGTTGGAATGCAGTTGAGTTATATATCGACCTAACGAGGCTTCCAAATTTGGTTGCAAGTTTTTGATGAGTAAATTGAAGGTGATCACATATCAAAATCAGTTGAAGAAGTTTGAGGAAAAGATGGCATAACTTGAAGCGACCAATGTTGATGGGGCTAATTGGTTGAAGGAGAAAGCGATTGAGAAGTGGGCACTTTCAACGGATGGAGGTCGTAGATATGGTATAATGGCAACAAATCTATCGAAAGTTTTCAATTCGGTTCTAAAAGGTGTGCGTAGTTTGCCTGTCACCGCAATTGTAGAACAGAATTTTTTTGTCTAAACATGTATTTCACTGATCGCCATGAAGCCGCGCAGATGCTTATCAGTGAAGGTAAATTATGGGCACCACGCATTCAGGATATTATTGATGTACGCCGTGAAAAATCCAATTTACATGAGGCAATAATGTTTAATAATCGGCCAGGTATTTTTGGGGTAAAAACGGGCATTAGAATAGATAGTGGATATCAAAAGGGTGGACATTGGCACACGGTAGAC
This sequence comes from Hemerocallis citrina, assembly GCA_017893485.1. Classification (NCBI taxonomy): domain Eukaryota; kingdom Viridiplantae; phylum Streptophyta; class Magnoliopsida; order Asparagales; family Asphodelaceae; genus Hemerocallis; species Hemerocallis citrina. Next base: position 186,343,774 of record CM030368.1, on the reverse strand, counting down.
CTCGGGAACCGATCTTGTACTTGTGGCAAATTCTAACTATATCACATTCCATGCTCTCATGTGTTAGCAGCCTGTGCTTCCCGTGCGATCGATTATCAACCCTACATTGAGGCCTTTTACTCTACCGGTTCATTAGCACAAACGTGGGCACCAACTTTCAATCCTATTCCAGATGAATCTTATTGGCCGACACAAAGTGGTCCAGTTCTCATAGCCTATTCGAGTCTTCGTCGGATGAAAGGGCGACCTAAAAGTACTCGTATCCGCAATGACATGGATACTCGAGAAGGTGGGAGCACTGGGAAAGTTTGTTCCAAATGCGGAGTGAGTGGACACAATAGACGGAGTTGTAAGAACGTACAGAGTATGGCGACTTCCCAATCTACCGGCACTTGAACTTGTAGCCCATTATTGTATTAATGTTGTAAAATCTATCGCTAAGTTAATAAGAATTAGGGAGCTTCAGTTTCTTGCCAATTATTTAATTCTTAAATAGTTAAGAATGAGATATGTGGAATGAAAGATTGTTGAATTTGAGTAAATTATGTTTTAGTAGTTTATCTCCACAAAATATGCACAAAAACATGCACAACTGTTCCTATAAGAGATGTCGTTCTTCTGAATAACGGCATATTCAAGAGATGTCGTTATTCAGAGGAACGACTATGACAGCAGAATTCTTGGCAAAAGTCCCAAATTTTCCATTTTTCACACCTAACTGATGTCGTTATTCCGAATAACGGCATTCTTAAGAGATGCCGTTATTCAAAATAACGGCATCCCTAAGAGATGCCATTATTTTGGAGAACGACTGTGAACACGGAAAGTTTGGCAGAAGTCCAAATTTTTCGAATTTTAACACCAAACGGATGCCGTTATTTCGAATAACGGCATTCTTAAAAGATGTTGTTATTCGAAATAATGGCATCTTTAGGAGAAGCCACCGTTATTAGGGAGAATGACTGTGAGCACAGAAAAATTGGCAGAAGTCCCAACTTTTCGAATTTTTACACTTAACTGATGCCGCTGTCTTAGAAAACGTTACAGGAAATAATGGCATCTGTTATGCATGTTTTTTAAATCAAACATGCACAGACATGCACAGAGCTCAAAATCCACAGTTGAGAAACATTTTTCACACATTTCAAATGTTCAATTCATCAACATTTTTCACACATTTGAACTCATCAATTCAATACTTCGATTCAAGTTTTCTTAACTCATCAATTCACCAACATTTTCCATAGACTTCAATTGAACCAAAAAATCACTACGATTCACATAAATAGATCAATTCAACACTAAGCACATATTCCATACAATTCAGGTTCAAGCACAGACTTACTACAACCCAAACACAAATCAAATACAACAACCGACTGATAAATACAACAACAGACTTCATACAACCCATGATGGTTAGGCATCAACTTTTTTCTGATATTTCAAAAAATCTTCATTAAACCGACTCACAAAGTTCATTCATGAAAACACTAACTAGGCGTATAATTTTGTGGCTTTCTCATCTTTCAGACCGGGACTTTCCTCCTACGATCCTCAATCTCTTGTGTCGCAGGAGCGCTTGGACCAACATCTCCTTCTTGCCCACCTTCAACTTCTTCAATCTCAGGGGCTGCCAATTCACTGTGTGTCGGAGGAAAGCAAACACTCTTACTCCTTTGTGGAGGTTATGAAGGAGTTTGTGGTTGTCTTCAAACTGGGGCGGGAGGTTCTAGTTTGTTGTGGTGGAGGTGGGGCTCGACTGACACTTGTTCGAGCCGTTTGAGTTGGCAGTTCACTTGAGCGTAGAAGGGCATCGAAGCGCGAACCGTCACCAACTTCTTCAAGAGAAGTACGACACGGATGTAGGAGTTCTCTGGCCAATTCCTTGCATGCCTTTGAAGCGTTGCTCTTCAAGACATTAGCACATTTTCTTGCGATATCCCATGTGTTGTCAATCTACATTACGAACAAAAATGAAAAGTAGTCAACCAAACTTTTATTAAACTAACATAAGAAAAATGTTGGGAATATAATTTATCAACAATAAGATTACTTTACCATTAATCGATACGAAGACGCTTTTGGTTGATACATGGGTTGCGATGTGGAATGTGCCGGCAGTGGTTCCACTTGATGCCTAGGTATCGGTTGTTGGATACCCGCAGGGATATCTGTTCTTGGTGCTATATACAACCTCGTAATACCACGGCACCATGCCATGTAGTCTGTTTGCAAGGACCCATCGTACGGTACAATCGCTTCTACAACCAATTCATACTTCCTCTCATTCCAACATGCTACATGAGCACAGTGGTGATCGGCCCAATCCATATTCGGTAAACGACCTTGATTGGTAATATTGTGCAGTCTACGATCGTACATTGAGTTTTTGGGGATGGGATGCTGTGCATTGAATTGGCGGAGGACACAGTCGGGGTAATAGAACTCCACAATTGAGAAATTTACAGGTGGAGCTCGTGTCAACCATAGTTGATTATTGGCCGTGCAAATTGGGGGTAGACGAAGTATCCTTTCGTCTGTATACGGTGTCAGTGGACGTACTCTTCCTTCAGCTGATCGAGTGCATCCTGTAATATGTGAGCACACCGTGTGGGTTATCACTCCACGTAAGCTTACCCGTCCAGTACGCACCTAGAGGAGCTCTCAACACTGGATTTTCATGCTGCACCCTCCAACTACTTGAAAGTACCATTACCCGGGGGCCGGCCGAGATGTATTCGTTCCCAATACCATATTTGCAATATCCCCGTCGGCCCGGTCATTTGGATCGACCCCATCGAACAATTGCACATGGCACGGTAAAGGGAGGCCAGAGTCGCACTTCCCCAACTATATCGGCCGGCTTTATGTATGTCGGAGATCAATAGAAGGTACATCAAATGCACTACATCATCAGAAGAATTAGGGAAGAGAATACCTCCAATCATCGACAAAAGATAAGCCTACGTATAACATTGGAGTTGGAAGTCCGTCGGTTCGTCTGGCAGACTATTATTGAACTCTGTATACAGCCAAGAACGTCGGACTGATTCCCCGACGAATACACCCTTATCATCTTAATCAACCTCGTGCCCAAGGTAATCTCTTAACAACGCCACTTTATTGAACATCAGGTTGCCGATCACGGCCACCCCATTGATTGGAAGACCCGATATGACGGCTATATCTTGTAGGGTGACTGTCATCTCACCAACGGGTAAGTGAAATGTGTGTGTCTCCGGCCTCCATCGCTCCACAAGAGCGGTAAGTAGTGCATGGTCACATTTCACTTTCGCCAACTTTGACATTCCATAAAATCCGCTATTTACCAAATAATTTTCAATACGAGGGTGCGTCGGCAAGATCATGTGCATTCGGAAATTCATTTTCTCAACATCTCCAGTCCAAACCGCCTGCGACCTATGATCTTCTTACAAATACAGTATGGTAGGATCTACAGGACCCGGATGTCCCTGTAGTACATGCAAAGTACCAGATGAAGCACCCACATCATGGGAAGAAGATGGTTGTGTAGGATCCATTTACCTGTCAACATTAAATATAACGTGTCAAGTATAATATTAATAAACATTACGAGACTAGAGATACTAAAATTTATACTCAACTATTACTAAACATTAATAAACAATCACCACCACAACATCTTCACACACTACAAATAGATGAATCTAACTTCACATAGATAGCAATATAGGTCATCCACATCTCAATCTCCTATAAAAATTACTTGAAATATATATTACATACGTGGATCTAATCTACATCGATTTTACTATACTACCAATATAACTCTTACTGAAATTTAACATTTCACAAACCCTAAATCAACAACAATCCATAAGTACATTTCCACAATTACTACTTACATAAATCAAATCTACACCTCTTGTACTATGCTACCAATGTATATAGCTCTCATACATCAAAATCAACATTATAAAAAAAATTAGGGATTTAGAATACTTACCACAAATTCGGATTTCGGAAGATTTCGAAAATAAATGAGAGAATCACAACTAGGGACTATGTTTAATTGTTGTTTGGCAACTTAGAGATCACTCCAATAGTTAGGATTTTAGGAATTTTTTATTTAGGGATCTAGGGTTACGGGAGTGAAGAGAGAGAGAGAGAGAAAAAAAGAATGACAAGGGGTAGGAGAAAGGTTTGGGGGAATATGAGTATAGGTAACTGTGCAAATTAGAAACTAACTGATGCCGTTATTCAACATAACGGCATCAGTATAAACCTAGCCGTTCTCTCAGAGAACGGCATAAGTTAAATTCTTTTCACACTTGTCTCTCAGCGAAAATTTGATACTGTTTGCTCTTTCGACTAAAAGCAACAGATGCCGTTATTTGCAATAACGGCATGAAACTTTTTTTTCATACAGATGCCGTTATTGGGAAGAACGGCATCAAAATGACCTATGCCGTTCTCCCCAAGAACGTTTGTTGCTGACGTGTCCATAACTGGGTCAATTTGCTAATTGTTTTCAGAAGTAGATCAAGGCGTCAAATATTTTCAAAAAGTTGGTCAGTACGGCAAAATTTTCCTTTTCGAATTGCGTGTTGTGTTCCGTCTAGGCTGCAGATGCCAAATGCAGTTACACTATTAGAGTCCTATCAATTGGAAATACTTTTGGAGGAGGCTCTAGATATGATTTACCGATTTAGTTACAATTTGGAGCTTATTTAGGGGAAAAGTTCACAAACTTATGCCCATCTGCTGTTTGTAGCCAAAAAATAAAATCAAATAAATAAAGTAAGTAAAGTAAAATAAAATAAAATTGTTGTGAAACCATGACCACCTATTAGGTGGACGCCTGTAATGCCCCGAATCCCAAATACACTGAATTCGAGATGTTCTACAGGATCTTTTCACTTTCTTCAGTACAACTTTACAAGGAATTTCAAACTTTTCACTTTACATCAGAGTTTACATCATATATTACACTTTTCATTTGCATAGCAGAAGTAAAAATTTACAACATTTACATAAATGTACAACAACATGGTAAGATCTTTATGCATCCATTCCTCTTTAACATGTAATTTATCCTGCATACAAACTGTGGGTACGTCAGTTTATTCAACCGACGATAATTATACATGGCCATCCTCTCTATGCCAGAAACAGTATAACGATTCTCATTTCTTGACAGATCACAAACTTGTTCACATATTAAATAAAGTAAGGGGGAAAAATCTTAATGATGTCGTGTTGTGATTGTGCACTGAATCCTTAATGCAATTATTTAATTTACATGACACTAATGCACACTTGTTCGGATTCTATGCATCCCATACTACATAGGTCCGAGGGCAAGCCTCTTAATCGCTCTTCATTTTTGTAGGGTTCAATCCCTCGCCATGACTTAATCTACTACTGTAATTACGGTAAGTATCTTAGATATTTTCCGACCTACGAACTCATGTCTAGGCACTCTGGAGGGAATCCCATCGCTGACATGACTCATCATGCAGACATCCTGTGGTAATTCAGCTCTCACCATAGACATGACACCACCCGTAGTCTTCAAACATCCCACGAGCGTCGCCACTGGGACGGTACACTGGAGTAGTATCCTCACCCAGACTCATCATGGGAATTCCTGGGATACGCTCTCGCCGCTACCCAATAGCCCTCACACTCAATGTTTTTCTCTTACTTTCATCACATCTCCACTATGTACTAGTCCTTAATAGAATCATGAATAAAAATTAAAGTTCTGGAGTTAGCCTCTCCACTAAACCGGACTTATTCATTCATTTCAATACATGACCAACCTTGGTCTTAAAATTCTCATTTTTCATTTCATTTCCATTGCCGGGGGAGACTTAGCTACTCCTTTGTTCAATTTCCAATTCACAACTTCCAATTTGAGCAATTCCAACTCATAATTCATTTTCATTGCCTCAGCATATCATGTTCTGACTTTTCATATTCATGTAATTCTTCATTCAAAGTATGACTCATTTCATGTGAGTTTCTCAATTCAAACTATGATTCATTTCATATAAATTCATACAGCAATAGAAAGAGTTCATCAACATCAATCATATAGTTCACAACTTTTAACAGCAATCAACTGAAATCTCTGACATATCAAAATATACTCTGTACAGTCGACTTGGAAAGCACCAGTCGACTTATACAGTCAATACAAGTTCTTCATAAACACTCGGGAGAGTAGACTGCTGCACATGGCCAGTCGGCTGTTTCGCAGCTTTCTATGTTCAAAAATCATTCATGTGACAGTCGACTGTTATTCCATCAGTCGTCTGTCCTGGGGGTTTTCAACAGTACATTTCTATGTTCAGCTCAGTCGACTTGCTACTCGCATTAGTCGACTGAACAGATTCATATTTCAAATTAAGGGATTATCTTCCTTACAGTTCTTACATGCACTTGCATCATGATGTCAATTTACAGTATACATACGTTCATGTCTCATAAATACAAAGTTTCTTACTGTTCAGTAACATCGCAACATGGAATTTCAAGTCGCTAATATTGTCTTTTCTTCATGCATTTATACTTATTCATAACTTTCTTACAGAGATGAAAATATTAATCTCAATCCATTACACTAGAATAACACAATAGAAAAATACTTCATTTCATGAAACTACTGGATTATTCATAGTTTAAGCAAAGCCTCGGTCGACTGTTCATAACACCAGTCGACTGCACAGATCATTCTTAGTTTTTTTTAATCATCACTAGTTCTTTTTCCACAGGCTCGTGGCTCCTCAGTCATGTATACCATGAAGAGTATGAGTTTAGCCTTACTATTTCATTTTAATATACACATTTATGACATGAAACTTCTACCAAAACATGTAACAGGTGTCTCGTACCAGTCGACTTATCCAAACGGCAGTCGACTGTACCAACCCAAATCGTCAATGATTGCAGTGCTATTATTTCACTAATAGTCTTCCACAATTATCATCATAAACATACTCAAGCAATTCTAGTACATTTGAATTTACTGCTCATAAGCATAATAGCAATCATCACAAACATGACACATTTTCTACTTTAGAAGTCCTGAGAAACACCCACCTTATTGACGAAGTAATCGAAGTCCAGAAAAGCTCCTTAATGCAACGCACCTTCCTTGTTCCTTGCTCCTTGCTCCTTGCCGAAGATCTCCAGATGATGATGCCCGGTCTCTACATACAACTCTCTCACAATAATAATCTCAAAAAAAATAATCTTAGTGTAAAGAACAATGGATGAGAGGGGGGTATTTATACACCAAAAGAAGTGAGATGGAAGGTCAGGATTTAGTAGATGGTTATAGGATCAAAGGATAGGATTGACTAGGGGGTTGTGATAACCACCCACACTCCAAATAACCACCCACAATCATGCCCACTTCTCCACCCAAAACCGGCCAAGATTTGTGCTTTATGCACGTGTACATAGAGTGCACGTGCACACACAAACCACCCTACAAAATTTGTACATCAAATAACAAGTCTTTTTTAAAAGAAATGTTACACATACAAGTTGTAGAAGAATAGTAAAAAGGATTAAATCCATGGGCTTAAATTAATTGGGCCAAAATAATTATTTTAAAAGAAAGATAAGTAAATTAACATTTGGGCTTTGGTAAAAAAATGCTTTATAGAAAACAATATTCTTATTCATTACGTTGAAAATAATAGCCAAAATATTACACGTGCACACCATATATAAAAATAAATAATCTTTCATATATTCGAAAATCAGGGTATTACAACGCCCGCCTATTCAGGTGACAGTCCAAGCCCAAGCCCACTACCAAAACAGTAACCCTAACTTTCTCCCTATATATGTTATGAATAAAAAGACATAAGACTTGGATTTTTGGCTACATCTCTTTATCTCTCTATTTCCCTTTTTTGCAACAAGTTATCAGCACAACCCTTCGAAGAAAGGTATACAAGCATCTTCTCTTTTATCTCTCAAGAAAGAACCATCTTAATCTTTCACTAAAAATCTCATTTTTGTAATGTAGGGTTTATTAGGCTAAATTTGAAGAAGAAAAAAAAAACTTTGAACTATACCATTTATATAGAAAGTCTCACTGAACTTTTTTATGTGCAGAAAACCACACTCAAATATAGTTGCAAAAAATTCACTCTGACGGTGTGAGCTATCTGCTAAGTTGAGTGAGGTTTTTTGACAATAATGAGAAAGATGCATGATGTTTTTTGAACCAACTTTCAAAGATGAATGGGGTTATCTAATACAAGCAGAAAAGTTAGATGTGGTGTTTTGAAAATATACTTCTGAGGGGTTTTGTGCAACCATGCTTGAGTGTGGTTTTCTGCGTTAAAAAAAAATTCATTAAGGTTTTCTGTATAAAGGAGATTGTTCAAGGGGGTCTTTTCAAATTTAGCCGGTTTATTATTGTATCAAGATCTGATCTTTCTACCATGTTTAATTAAGAAATGGTTTGTACGAAAATCAAGGACATGATTTGTTTATTTTGATTGTGAATATGATGACTGAAAAATGCGAAGTATTCATGTTGTAGAATTTAAACTTGGTAGTCTTTTGTATTAATTAACTAGGAGCATTGATAAATCAAATTGTACAGGTTCCTTCGTATTAATTAACTAGGAGCATTGATAAATCAAATTGTACACGTTCCTGGTGATGACTCCATTCTAGATAAATTAGAGTAATTCCATTATCTGAAGGATTTATGACAAGTATAGAAAAGTTATGCTTTATTTCATGAATGGTTATAGTTCAGTCGCAATAATATTATACAAAATTTTGTATGGATCGTAGCAAAAACAGGCATAAAATTTTATCGCACTTATGCTTGCCACTCGCAACACACCTTTGAGTTTGTGCAGTTATTGTTCAGTAACTGGATAGTAAGACCGCACTTCATATTGATAAGTTCGTCATCAATCTTGATTTAACCGAGGGGGTGACTCTTGCACAGTTTTTTTTTCTTTCCTTGGGAAAGCAGTGAATGGAGAAATTAACTAAATGCATAAAATCACTCTGGATGTTTAAAAGTTTTTATGTGTAGATGCAATTAAACATTCATAGGCTTCCCGGTTTTGTGTAGAATAACACTTATATTTGTTGGAGCATAATCCATTCATTGTGTCCTCTTGTTGGATGATGATGGTTTAACCTACTACATTTGATGTGTGTGTTATTCTCTCCTCTTATTTTTGTGTTGTTATTATTGATCAAAGATAGAGAGCATGCTTGAATTTTGTTTGAACACATATTCTAATTAATAAGATTTTATGAATAGATCCATATAGATTAATGTTTGTATATATGATAGATTTAGTGTTTGATATTTTAAAACAAGAACTTTAGTTATGATGTGTTGATCATGCATAAATGTTTATACCATAATGGAGATCCATATCATGTAAAAGAATTTATATTTTGATCTAAATAAAATGTTATATGATTGTAAACTTTATAGTTGTTGGAGATTATTGTCATGAAGATTTATAGTTTACTATGTGCATTGAATATAGATTTTTTCCATGATTAAATTTTCAGATTTTAGTTGATTTAAATCCCAGATTTTTGGAATGTATATTTGCTATTTTTGGGGTTTTTAATAATTGATTAAAACTAGGGTTTTTGGATCTCGGGTTTGCACTGGAGAAAGTGAGCTTTTTTGTTTATCATGGATAAATTCAACTTTGTATGTATGGTCATCTCCCTGTGTTGACCATGGATATTATTTCTTACTCCATTGACAGTTTACCTAGTAAATAATCTTCAATTTGGAAAATGTACAGATTATTTTTTCCTGTGATTAACCGATCAATTCTGACAACTAAAAGTTTTTGCTCTCACATCTCAGCAGAAACAAATGTTTAACCTTCTAAGCAACACTAGCATGTTCTTTTAACCTGTCCTTCAACGAAATATTTAGCACATTTGACTTTTTTTTCTATTTATATGGATGACAAGTATCAAGTATCTAACAAATCAAAACATTGGTATCATATGACTATTCTATACTTTTAAAGTTGACTTCTTTGAAAACTATATCTGCAATTGCACGAAGAGACTGGAAGCTTGGAAATGTTATTTATAAATATTTGTGCCGTGATAGCTGGAATTTATTGCATGCAAGTCATCATTATCAGATATTAAAAATGCTCATGCAATTAGAAATGTTATTTGGAAACCTAGCCTCCACACTTCCACCTCCACCACTATCAATCTAGAAAAAAGTCACCTCCTGCAGCTTCTCCAAAACAAACAACCTTCTATTGCTCCTGACATTGCACATTGGAGGCATTCTAGCACTGGAAACTTCACCGTGAAATCAGCATATGAGTTCTACAGTATCTCAGGACTTCTATCTCCAATCTACCACGCTTGTTGGGAGAATCTAGCGCCACTCAAATGCAAGATTTTTATTTGGATGTTGGGTTGGGAGACACTCAAATCCAAAGAAAGACTTCACTCCAAGGGATGAGATGGTGATCTGACATGCACAACTTGTGCATGTCCAATGGAAACCACCTTCCACATTTTCTTTCAATGCCCCATGGCTGTTCAAACCTGGCAATATTTCATGCACCGCTTTGACATCCCTCATCCACCCTCATCCATTGCTGATTGTTTTACACACTGGTGTTTTGATTATCACAAGCACAAGTTTACACACTCATGGCACTTGGTTACACTTGCTGCATGTTGGAGTATTTGGCAGGCTCGTAATGATAATACTTTTAACAAGAAATCTATTACCGTGGATAGGCTTGTCTCTAACACCAAATTTTGGTTCTTTCATTGGTTAGATTCAAGTGGAGAATCAAAGAAGAAGGCCAAGATTACTCAGGAACTTCTAGCTACAGGGGACAGCGACTTGATGAGGCCAGGAGAAGCTCACTCTCAACCAAGTGCAGGAGGTTCCCAAGGGTGATCCAGGGTTTTGCATCTCAGTTTAAGTATTGTTTTGTTATTTTTTGAGGACACTGCCTGTCCTGGACTTTGTATTATGTCAACTTTATTTTGCTCGGCTATCTTTTGGAGGATTAGTTTTTTTGTGTATGGGCTTGTTGTGGTGGGTGTCTGGGGGATGAGATCATACTATTGGGCTAGTTTAGGAGTACGACAGATGTCCAATGCCCTCTCTACACCCCAATGGTATGCTATCTCAAACTTAGATACACATACAGCATCTCGGTTGTCGCCAATCTACTCCATCTTAGATATTTTGTAACTCTTGTTAACTCTTTTCTCATATATATATATATATTCTTTCGTGAGGTAGGTTAATCCTACCTTTTACCTGTCAAAAAATTAGAAATGTTATATGATGAGAACTAATGAAGTGCTATATTGTAATTATGTTCATAGGGATCTGCTTTGGGTCTTGGGTTTTGGGTTCGAGTTTTGTGAACACCAACAACCATATCTAACTTCAGGATTTAATCCTTCAATTTTTATTTTTTATATTCATATTATGCAATACGATCCCTGCAATTAATATTTTTGCAAATATTCACACTAAAGTGAACTTATATGACATCCATCATGTTCATTAGGCTATTAACACCTTGTTATTCATAATTTTGCATTGTTCCATTAATTCATGTTCTCACATAATAATATTTTTTTCCATAGTGTCCAAAATATTTACAAATTGAACGAAACCTTGGTTATTTGTGAAACGTGTTATAAAGATACATTTATGCTAGAGTATATGAATATTTAGGATGATTTTTTTCCTTCTTTTTATAAATGTCTAGAATTCCTGAATAAATTGATCAAATATTGCATCTTTAGGAGATGGAACGCATAGGAAAACTAGATAGAGACAGCTTTTGTCTGATTGACAGTGCCACTACTCACACCATTCTTAAGAATATGATATTTTTTTTCTCCAACAATAATTCTAGTTCGAATGTAGTATCCACGATAGCTAGTCCTACTCACATTATTGAAGGCTCCGGCAGAGCACACATAATTTTACCAGTGGAACTCATCTACTTATTGAGAATGCCTTATACTCTCGAAATTCTAGAAGAAATCTACTGAGTTTTATGGACATAAGGGCAAACGGGTATCATATTGAAACCTTGAGTGAGGAAAATATAGAATCCCTTTGTGTAACATCGAGTATAGGGAACCAGAATTTCATCCTAGAGAAATTCTCCAGCTTATCATTAGGGATCTACTTCATTCATATTGGGGTAGTCAAGTCACATAACATTATGAGGCAGCAGCTCACTCCTAATCAATGATCTATTATTGGCCAGACACCAATGGGTCCCCTCAATTTAAACTTTGGCATGATCGTCTAGGCCATCCTGAGATTACATTGATGAGAACGATTTTTACCAATTCCAGTGGCCATTCTCTAAGAACTTGACATCTGCAATTTTTTTTGGGGATTATCAGTAGCTTAGTTTTATTTAGCATTACACTATTTGACATTGAGACTTTATGGCTTATGTTAGTTGTCACGCCCCGCTTCCCAAAAACGGAACACGGGTATGTAACGTAGGCCCAGCGAATGATGTAAACAGCATCCATAAGCGTACCAGACTAACTCATCAATATGAACAACCAAGTACAACCACATGAATCAAAGATAAATTCCAATAATAAATGAAATAATCCAACAATATAAATATCCAACATCTGGGATCAAAACAAACTCGGGTCATAAAGCCCAAAACAAAGTACAAGTCATAACAATATTCAAGAAATAAAACTAGCAGCAAATAAATCTAAGCAATGCAGACTGGTTCCATTTTTAGAAACGTTGCTCACCAATTCCTTCGGGGATAGATCCTTCAGCACCTGTAAAATCTTGATCTAAAAAAAGAGAAAAGAGTGCCCTTAGAGCAAGTCGTGGGCAGCAAGTAGAGGAAAAAAAGGATAAAGGAAAGCATGATTATCAAAGAATAAGGACATGGTCAAAGACAAAGAACAATACAAAGGCAGGCAAAATGTCAAAGGTCTATAGTAAATTATACATGTAATGAGTGATGTCAGGATCAAAGGAGGAAATGCAGGTTATTAATCATTTTGTTAGCCTATCTAGTGCACGTATTACTGTGTCCCATTCCACAGGTTCGGTGCAAACACACAGTGTAGACTAATGGTGAGTTCTCGGTCCGTGTACTCGGCCTAGTAATCAGTGTTTCATGTTCAGGGATAGCAATTATCAGGCAGTTTTTTATGTTCAGGTCATGCAGTGTTTTATGGCCATCAGTACAGGTCAGGTAGTAGGGCCTGACCGAGTACAGTTTCCGATCGTTCACTACCAAGTCTACCCATGATACTCTAGCTTTTTATTAATTTATTTTCATCCTATGTGAGCATGCAAGAGGGTTTCAATATTGCATAATACTAAGTGTGACTAATTCTACGCGTTACAGACAAAGAAAAAGGCAAACGAATCAAATAAGCACAATTCACACAATCAGGACAGCATGACCTTGCTGTACTAAAACATGGATTACCGTCACTAAAAAATATAAAACCTGAATCCGCCAAAAGGTAGAAAGTAGACTTCCACACGGTTCCAGCGAATATAATTAAGGCATTTAAAAGATGTAGGAACTAGGGTGAAAACTCTATTCTATTCAAGTTTTATGTTCAGGCAGCATGCAGTAAGTTGTGTTCAACTATTTATTTCAGGTCATATAACTCATTAATAAAATCTATAAAAATTCTGGGTGATTCCTACATGTGTCTAGGTTCAACTAGATTTATTTCAGAATTTTCTTTTACTGTTAGCATGGTCAGTTAAATTAAGAAACAGTAAGATACGCATACATTTGTGAATCTGGAATTTATGACACAGCTATACTAAAATGATGATATCTTGCAAACTACACATCGGAATTCAAATTAGAAAAAAGGAAAAGTGATCTAGACATCCAGGGCTACAATTTATGTTGAGCAAGTTATTTCAAATTATGACAGTAGCATGGTTGAAAATCTGATTCAAAATGAAACATTTAGCAGTCCAGAAATTTACTTAACATAAAAAGGAAATGATACAAGCACATGTAGCATGCAAATTGGTAATCAAAGTAATCCTAGGTGTCAACATGCAAATTTTTAAGTTTAAGATACAATTATTACAGGTATGGTATCAATTCATCGATCAACTTCAATATATCACATACAATTTAACATGTCCAATTTATCAAGTAGTCCTATGCATGAATCTAGTTATTTAATTGTGCATATGCATGAAACAATAGGGACTACGTTTTAGATCAAACAGAGGACACGATGTTAAGAGTATGTCAGGTTAGCTCGTATAAACCCTCGATAAATTTAACGGAATTGTCAAAGCAGTATGATAACAAATGAGACTGTATCTACTTGCAGAGATCAAATAAACTTGAACAGAATAAAATGCTAGTTCAAGAAGAGACTTGCCAGTTAATTTGCAGATTCAAATAATAAGAATAACGGGATCAGAATCCCGGGCGAAAATCCCAAAGACACGTGCGAAATACGTGCGAAGAAATCCAAGCAAACAAATCAACAGCAACTCAGAGCTCTCGGGTGATCTCCACACACCAGATCGGGACAGAACATGGGACAGCGATCTCGGATCTGCTGTGCCAAAACACGAGACAGCAAAACCGACCAATCGGTGACCTCTTTCAACCTCGGCAAGGAGAGAGAGAGAGCACGGCGAGACTGGGGGCAACTGTAGCAAGGGCGGAGCGACGTCGGCACCATGGTCGGGAAGCGACGGTGGCAACGGCAGCCTCGACGAAGCGAGCTCTGCTTTCGGTTGGAAATAGAGAGGCGACGACAGCGGCGATCGGGGACTGAACGGCAGTGCTAGGGGTCTTCGGTGGAGCGATGAGGGATGGCGGTGACAATGGTGGGGTGCACAGAGATGGGTAGGGCGACAACAATGGGTTAAGGCAACGGGGAAAACTCGGTGGATTGGGTTCGACGAGAAAAATGGGGATGACGACGGGGTATGACGGAAACGATGAAGGCGAGGGGATGGAGACGAGGATGATGATGGTGGTGACGGTGGTGGTAGGCGATCGGAGATGGCAACAGGAGGGGGTGTAGGGTTTCGATTGGGTTTGGGTGCAATGAAATAGAGAAGGAGAGGGTAGGGGATCCGAGGGAGAGAGAAAACGGCGGAGAGATAGAGGGTGGAATATTTAGGGTTTAATTAATAGGGTATATATATAGGGATCAAGAATTTGGGGTTTGGGTTGTGATTTTATGGGTTTTGGATATCGATTTTGGCTCCAAAAAGAGAAAAAGAATGCAGTGAGATGAGATGAACATAAAGGAGAACAAATCAAACTCAAAATAGAAAGAGCAAAATTTTCAAAGAGAACAGAATCCAACCCAAAGAATACAGATCGATCAAGAGAGAACAAAAGAACCCAAGAAAAGACAAAATATAATATGATAAAGGAATCGAAATACAATAATCAAAAGAAAATAAATTTCAATAAAATCCGAAAATAGTGCTTACAATAGTATTTTTGGAACTATGTTTTTAGCACTTATGATTTGGGAATAATATTTCTTTAGAATTTATTGAAGCATAATTTTTTTTACCCATACTGATTAAATATTGAATTTTTAGATACTTTATGGTATTACTTGATGCTTAAATTAGAACACATTTATCTAGACTATTGACCCAAATCATTCATTTCTCTGAATAAACTATCCAAATAAATAAGACTAGACAATGCAGCTGAATTTACCTCACAGACCTTCATTGATTTTTGTATATCCTTAGGAATAGAGGTTGAACATCCTATTTCGATGAGACAATATTTCCGCTATTAAGAGGATATAAAAAGGAAGATGAATGTCTCGCTCTAGAAGAACGTCGTGAATTATCGAAATAACCAAAGAACCAAATAAAGTAGCAAATGTAACAGTTCCACATAAAAAAACGTGGAAGACCTAACGATTCTAAAGATTCAGCTCCCCCAAAGAAGAGATTGAATAACACAACACACCTTAATGCTCTTGAAGAAGCAGCTCCTCAAGTAGCATCTCGTGTAGAGAGAGTTCATGATGCTTCTGAAGAAGCAACTCCTAAAGTAGCATCTCCTGTAGAGAGAGTTCCTGAAGCTCATGAAGAAGCAACTCCTGAAGTAGCATCTCATGTAGATAAAGTTCATGACGGATATGGCTAAAAAATGGGGTTAAATCGGAACCGTTCAAATTTGGCACGAATCTTAAAGTTTACAGGGGCAAAATCGTAATTTCACTTATAGACGGGTCCGAAATGGGAACCGGGTCTCTTCTCTTGGGCCCAATAACCCATAAATGGATCCACTCAGCTGGGTACGAGTCCCAACCCGTTAAAAGACAGTTCGGGAAGATAAGGAGAAATCTTGATCCGTCCTTATCCTTAGGAGGTGGTTCTAACTGCTTCTATCCAGCCACACCGGGGAGTAGAGATTCGTTTTTATCCCAAAGCAGATCCCCACAGCGACTATAAATACCCCCCTACCTCCTACCATTACAAGGTGATCACTCTTTGTCTACCTAAAGCTCTTTCATATTCATTTCTGAGTACTGACAAGAGCGTCGGAGGGTTCGTTGCCTGGATCAACCCCAGTGTTTCGAACTTTCGTGCAGGTCAACGGGAGCAGCTAGAAGCCAGCTCAACAGCAGTGGGAGAGGTCAGATTTGACCCATTCGAGTTCTTGCGAATCCACAAATTCATCTGATTGCCCCCACACCGAAATCAGCTGCAACAATGACATTCTGGAAAATGTTTTGAACAAAAGATTTAATTTCTCAAAACAAAGCATATTGCTCTGGTCGAGGATAAGCCTCAGATCCCAGAAGAGACTGAGAAAAAGGTACTGGTACCCAACACTAATGAGAAATCTGTGTTTTACACAACTCAGGAGAAACCTACATTAAAAAAGAATTTTTCATGGATGACATTTTCTCAGATGCAATAACAAATGAGATTAAAAAGGTAATGAAAATGAGGATAACATTGAACCACGAACAATCCTTGAATATCAAAAGAGACAAGATTGACCAAAATGGAAGGATGTGATTCAAGTGGAACTAGGTTCCCTCACAAAACGTTTAGTGTTTGGTCCTATAGTACAAATCCCAAAAGTAATAAACCTTGTAGTTTTCAAATGGGTGTTTGTAAGAAATGAAAAGAATCAGATCCAACCATATAAAGTACGATTAGTTGCTTAAGGATTCTCACAAAGATCATGAATAAATTATGAAGAAACATATTCCCCGGTCATGGACATCATCACATTTAGATATCTAATAAATCTCGTTGTTTCTGAAAAACTTGATATGAGACTCATGGATGTAATGACAACATACCTATATGGTAACCTAGATAGTGAGATATATATAAAAATTCCTAAAGGATTTAAATTACCAGAAACCAAGTCAAGAAATACACATTGCATTAGATTAAAACGAACCCTATACGGATTCAAACAATATGGAAGAATGTCATACAATAGGCTTAGCGAATCTTTCTAGGGGAGGATATAAACTTAATCAGATCTCCTAAAGAGATTGAAAAGACTACTAGCTATCCTAAGAAAGGATTTGAGATGAAAGACTTGTGCGAAACAAAATTTTATCTCAACTTGTAGATCGAGCACAGTAAAACTGGAATTTTACTACATCAAGTCAAATATGCTAAAATCTCCTGAAGAGTTCAATATGAGTGATTGTCATCTACTCAGTACACCTATGGTGGTAAGGTCACTAGAAGTTGATCAGGATCCATATCGGCCAAAAGAACAAAATGAAGATATTATGGGTCCTGAAATACTATATTTGAGTGCAATGGGCACACTATTTTATTTAGCACAGTACACTAAATCTTGATTTATGTTATTCATATGAATGTGTTGACCTTTTTGGATATACAGACAGATGTTAGTTATCTGATCCTCATAAGGGGAGATCACAAACTGAATATGTTTTTCTTAACAGTGGTGCATCTATTTCTTGGAGATCAGCAAATAAACAATTGCAACAACATCGATCAATCATTCTGAGATACTGACACTTCATGAATCAAGTAGAGAATGTGTATGGTCAATGTCTCTAGTTCAGCAAGGGGGAGTTGTGAACTTCCATAAGTCACAAAAAAGCCTACAATCATTTATGAGGATAATGCAGTCTGTATAAAGCAATTCAAAAATGCTTCATCAAATGAGACATGATGAAGCACATTTCTCCAGAAATTTTCTTCACCCACCAGCTTCAAGTCACAAAAGATGATTGATGTAAAGTGGATCAAGTCTTCAGAGAACCTTGCAAATCTCTTCACAAAATTTCTTCCAAAGTTCAGATTTCAAAAGTTTGTACAGCATATTGGCACAACAAGATTTCAGCAGATAGACATATAAATGTATAGGCTGATAAATTTTTGGACTAATATGCAATGACTAAATGATTTTTTTTTTTTTTGGGGGGGGGGGGGGGGGGGGGATTTTTCATTCAAGTTGATGTAAGAACTAAATGTAATAGTTTTAGTGTTTTGAGGGGGAGCATCCTGCGATGCACTTATCCTGAAGATACTGATGGAGACATCCAGAAGAATGTCTTTGCGCATTGTACTCTTTTCATTCGATGAGGTTTTTTCCCACAGAGTTTTTCCTTCTAAAGGTTTTCAATGAGGCAATGTAAGTCGCACCCACTTAGATTCTTGAAGAATTTACTCTTTTCTTTCGCTAAGAATTTTTCCCCAAATGTGGGTTTTTCTTTAAATGTTTTAATGAGGCAATATTTTTAAAGTGGGCATCCAAGGGGAGTGTTGTGAAACTGTAACACCCCGAATTCCAAAACAGACTGAATTCGAAGTTCCACGGGATCTTTACACTTCTCTTCGTACAATTTTAAAAGGAAATTAAAACTTTTATTACATTAGAGTTACATCTTGAATTACATTTAAACAGCGGAAACAATGTACAATAATTACATGGATAAAATATACAACACTTAAAACATTCTTTAAGCAGCATGCACACTTTAATCTTTTCAATCTGTTTATCATGCATAGAAAACTATGGGCTCGTCAGTTCATTCAACTGACGCATGGATATAAAACATCAATTTTCTCCCACTTAACAAGCACACACTTATCACAAGCAAAACTACGGGGATTATCCTATAGATGTCGTGTTGTGCTGTGCGATTGGTCCTTAATGCAGTTGTAATGTTATATGACACAAATGCGCACTTGTTCGGATTATATGCATCCCATACTACATAGGTCTGAGGGCAAGCCCTTAATCGTACTTCATCTTGTAGGGTTCAAACCCTCGCCATGACTTAACTACTACAGTAACTACGGTAAGTATCCTAGATGTTCTATGATTTACGAGCCCATGTCCAGACAGTCTGGAGGGGAATCCCACGCACTGACAAGACGCATCAAGCAGGCAGACTATGGACAATTCAACCTCCATCATGGAACGATGGCACCACCTGTAGTCACCAAACACCCCACAAGCGTCGCAACCGGGACGATAATTCCAGAGTAGTACTCACGCCATGTCATGACGCATCAAGTAGGCAGTCTGTGAATCACTCTCACACCGCCAATCTAATGGCCCTTATACTCGTGTTTTTCTCTCACTTTCGTCACATCACCACTATGTGTCTAGTCCTTAATTATTTGAATCATGAATAAAATCAACGCCTAGAGTTAGCTCTTTCCTCTATACCGGTATTAATCAACAACTTGACCAACTTGGTCTTTTATCTCAATAATTCATCTCAATAATTATAACTCATTCAATTGTCAGTAATAGGACTTAGCTACCCTCTAGTTCAAAATCTCATTTCATGTTCGTAAATTGAGTATTCACACTCATCGATATTTTCATAAGTTATCATGATATTTGATTTCACTTTCATGTACAATTTCATGCATGGAATAAATTTCATTTGTGACATTCATAATTCATTCTTTCCACATGATTCTCTTAACAATATTAAATCTAACATTCACACTTTCGATTTTCCCATTATCAAAAATCTCTTTTCAAACTCTTTTAAACAATACATTTATTTTTCTTTATCTAAAAACATTTAAAACTTAAAAAAAATAGTCAGGGATGTCGACTGTTAAAGCATAGTTGGTCGACTGTTCTGCGAGAATTTAAAACTCGAAAGTAGTCAGGACAGTCGACTGTTAAGGCATAGTCGGTGGACTGTTCTGCGAGGATTAAAACTCGAAAAACTAAAGAGTCAGGACGGTCGACTGTTAATGCATATTCGGTCGACTGTTCTGCGAGAAATACAACTCAAAGAACTAAATAGTCAGGACAGTCGACTATTAACGCATAGTCGGTCGACTGTTTTGCAACTAAAATCCGAAATTTGGAATCATCTCTTCTTTCCTTTTGATTAACACACAAATTGATCATTTCTTGAACTTGGCCTAAATTACAAAATCTTTATTTTTCCAACAACTAACACACAACTTTAGGATTATTTAGTATCAATCATACTAACCATAACATGCATAATTTACTAATCAATCTTAATTTAATAACATGGAGATTCTCACAATTTGTATTTTTCACATAAAAACATTTCTTAAATTTGTATTTTTCCCACACACACGAATATTTTAACATGGAGAAACATTCATTCTAAATTAGCATGCTAGAGCAATGTCACAATATCACAACAACAATTTTAATCATATCATTCAATCAATTTCACTAGTCATTTCATGCCATTTCACATACGTTCCTTTTTCTCCTTAATCATGGTATTAACATAGAGCAATATTTTCACTTATCCATTCTAGCATGATTCAAACACAACCTAGCATGGTACTACTTAGAAGTTAGAGAAAATTGCCCACCTATTTGAAGAAAATGATATGAAAGCTCCTAGAATCTCCTAGAATGCAAGAAAGTGGTCTTCTCCTCCTAGATTGTGTTGCCAAAACGTCTCCTTCTTGTGCTTGATTGGAACCCGAGCCTCTCCTTTGCTCCTTTGATGATGGTCGGCCTCCACTTGAAGGAACACACACACACAAAGTACACTCTAATCTTCTACTTACTAATACTTCTCAATCTTTTGCTCACTTAGTCTTTTCTTCTCTTAATAAATTGTTTAGTGTACTAATGAGAAGAAAACTAGGGGTATTTATACACTTTTAGGATGAGAATAGATGGTTAGAATTTAATCAAGGAGTTAGAGATCAAGGATCAAGATGAAATGGAAAGTTGTTGTAACTTCCATGATCTCATAACCATCCCTCAACTCAACTCCACTCTCCCTCTCTTCTTTAGCTATAATCCGGCCACCCCCTAGGGTGTTCAATGCACACACTAGTGCATGCATATGCCCCAACTAGTGTCCCCCATTAATAAGTTGTACATTATTAATTTATTTATTGTCTACTAGTTGTGTCTACACTACAAGTTATGACAATTAAAAGGGTAATTAATTTGTGGGCTTCAAAATAGTGGGCTTTTAGACTCATGGGTCAAAATAAAATATTTAATTGATTAGGTTGGGCTTAAATTAGAAAAACAAGCTTACACTTTTTTTAGGCTTCTAGAAAATAAAGAAAAAGAGAGAAGACAATTGTTTGTTTATATTATAAAAGATAATTTTATAAGAAAATATATATACAAAAATTTGTACGTGCACAACACGCAAAATCAACAATTTCTCATTTAATAAAAATTCAAGGTATTACAACACTCCCTCCTTAGAATAGTTCCGTCCTCGGAACTACAATTAAAGGGTGAGAAAGCAAAACACGATAAGAAGAAAAGAAAAGAAAAGAGGAGAAAATACAAATCAAACAAAGAGCTAAGGATGATCTGTCATCATCCTCTCCTCAGATTCCCAAGTAGCCTCTTCAACCAACTGGTTTCTCCAGACTACTTTGACCATCGGTATCGTCATGTTCCTCAAGACTTTCTCCCGACGATCAACAATCTCAACCGAAAATTCAATGTAACTCAGATCCAAATGCAAACCCTCCGGCACTTCGGGAAAATGATGACTCGGGTCTGGAATGTACCCTCTCAGCATAGACACATGGAAGACATTGTGCACTTAAGACAACTCTTCCGGTAACTCCAACTGGTAAGCAGTTTTTCCAATCCGCTTCAATATCTTGTATGGGCCTATGAACCTTGGGGATAACTTCCCACCTCGGCCAAAGCGAATCACACCCTTGCTAGGTGAAACATTCAGAAAGACAAAGTCACCAACCTCAAACTCAAGGTCCCTCCTCCGGTTGTCTACCTAGCTCTACTGCCCACTCTGAGCATCCACCAACCTCTTCCTGATCAGATCGATCTTTTCAGAGGTTTGCTGCACGATCTTAGGTCCAAACATCTGTCGCTCCCCAACTTCAAACCAACAAACAGGTGTTCTGCACTTCCTGCCATACAGAGCTTTGTACGATGCCATCCCAATACTTGTCTGAAAACTATTGTTGTAGGTAAACTCTACCAGAGCTAGATGCCTTTCCCAACTACCTCTAAAATCTAGAACACAACACCAAAGCATATCCTCAAGAATACAGTTGACTCTCTTGGTCTATCCATCGGTCTGTGGATGAAAAGTAGTGCTGAAATCCATCTTGGTACCCAAAGCTGTCTGAAGACTCCTTCAGAAATGTGAAGTAAACTGCGCACTCGATCAGACACCATGAAGCCTGACGATCTCCCCAATATACAGCTCGACCAACTTGTCCATAGACGAAGTGAGTTTCATCGCCAAGAAGTAAGCGGACTTGGTTAGTCGATCGACTATGACCCAATCGCATCGTTGCCCTTTGAACTCTTAGGCAAACCCATGATGAAATCCATACTGATATTATCCCACTTCCATTCCGGAATAGGTAACGGTTGCAATAGACCTCCGGGTTTCTGATTCTCAGCTTTGACCTGTTGACAGATCTCACATCTCGCCACAAACTCGGCCACATCCCGCTTCAAACCTGACCACCAAAAGTGCTACTTAATGTCCTTATATATCTTAATACTCCCAGGATGTACAGACAAAAGAGTAGCATGTGCCTCCTGAAGAATACTCTCTCGCAATTCTGCTTGATCTGGAACACATAGCCTCTCTCCAAACCACAACACCCCATCCCTGATCTGAAACTCTAACAACCTGCCAGCACCAACCTGCTCCTTCATCTTCTGAATCTCTACATCTTCCTTCTGACTTGCGATAATCCTTTCATTCGGCATTGTTTAAAGCCTCAACTGAACTAAAGATGATCCCAAGCCTTGCAGAATAACTTCAATACCAGCCCGAACCAATTCCTCTGCAGATGCCTCTGAGTTGTAATCAAACTAGCCAGACTACTCTTTTGGCTAAGCGCATCCGCGAGTCCCAGGATGGTACCTAATCTCTGGACGAATGTTCTCAAGTACCTCCAGCCATCTCTGTTGCCTCAGATTCAGATCCTTCTGCTGGTAGATGTACTTCAAGCTTTTGTGGTCCGTGTACATGTTCAGCTTCTCACCATACACGTAATGTCTCCATTGCTTTAAGGCGAATATAATCATAGCCAACTCCAGATCATGAGTCGGATAATTCTTCTCATGTGGTCTTAGTTGCCTAGACCCATAAGCGATCATTTTCCCTTCTTGCATTAAGACACAACCAAGCCCACGATGTGAAGCATCGCTGTAGACATCATACTCAACACCTGCTCTAGGCAAAGCCAAAATGGGAGCAGTAGTCAGCTTCTCTTTCAACTCCTGAAAGCTTGCCTAGCACTGCTCAGTCCATTTGAAGTTCACATTCTTTTTGGTCAGACCAGTGAGCGGCATGGCTATCTGAGCATAGCTCTGAATGAACCTCCTGTAGTATCCAGTTAGTCCAAGAAAACTCCTGATTTCCTTCACTGTAGTAGGCCTTGCCCAATCCTTCACCGCCTCTATCTTTTGTGGATCAGTTACCACTCCCTCCTTAGAAAGGATGTGACCTAGGAATGCCACCTCAGATTTCCAGAAATTGCACTTAGACAACTTGGCATACAACTCATGTTCCTAAAGCTTCCTCAAACTGCTGCCAGATGCTCCGTGTGCTCCTCCTCCGACTTGGAGTACACAAGAATATCATCGATAAATACCACAACGAAAGAATCAATAAACGGCCTTAGAACTCTGTTCATCATATCCATAAAAATTGTAGGTGCATTCATTACTCCAAACGGCATAACCAATAATTCGTAATGTCCGTGTCGAGTTCTGAACGCTATCTTATGCACATCCTCAGCCTTCACTCGAACTTGATGGTATCCCGATCGAAGATCTATTTTGGAGAAAACAGCTGCTCCTTGTAGACGATCGAACAAGTCATCAATTCTTGAAATCGGATATTTGTTCTGAACAGTGACCTTATTCAGCTCTCGGTAATCGATGCACATCCTTATCGAACCATCTTCTTCTTTACCAGCAGCACCGGTGCTCCCTAAGGTGATGCACTCGATTGGATAAAGCCTTTCACTAACAGTTCCTCAATCTGTCGTTTGATCTCATCCTGCTCCATAGGCGCCATCCTATACGGTGCCTTGGAAATGGGTGCACTTCCTAGCTGAATAGTGATGTTGAACTCTACATCACGATGCGGGGGTAACCCAGGCAAATCTTCCAAGAATACGGTCGGATAATCCCGAACCACTGGAATATGCTGCACCTCTGCAGGAATCCCCTTCTTCTTGTTGATAGCAGCAACCAAGCCTGAACATCTCCTCTTCTCTTGGAAAGTGACTTCAGGTCCACCTGGAGCCTTCACTGTTATTTCTTTGGTCTTGCATTTGATGCTTGCATTGTACACCGACATCCAATCAATGCCAATGATAACATCGACTCCCAAGACATTCAGCTCGATTAGATCAATCTCAAAAATTCTATCCCCAATCACGATCTCGCAATTCGCATAGTACCGATCAGTGGTTAAAGTCTCTCCTGATGGAGTAGCTACTGCTAAAACCTTGCCTGGAAAGACTTTCGGTTCGACTCCCAAAACTTCAGCAAACTTAGGTGATACAAAAGTATGAGAGGATTAAGTATCGAACAAAACAACAGCTTTCTTTCCATTCAAATAAAGTTCTCATGTTACATAACACACACTCGTTACATAACAGTTTACTAAATAGGCGGGAAAAAGAAACAACAGAAGAAAAAAAAACACTCTTAAAAATCCTCCCTCGTACCAGTGATGACGTGATCCACCTCATCAATGTCAGCTTCAGTCAAGGCAAATACTTGCCCCTGCTGGTACGGCTTCTTCCCGGCCTGCTGAGTTGGTCCCTTTCGGACGACATCTTGCAACTTAGGGCACTGGGATCGGTAGTGACCTGTGTCCCCACAATTGTAACAAGTCACCACAGGAGGTCTCACCCATGCATTCCCGAGTCTTCCTGCCACACTGACAGCGTTCGCCCCAGTCGGTTTGAACCTTTAGGCCAGCGACTGTCCCCTGACATTTTCAGCAACTGTGGGTCTCTTCCCCACATTCCAGTTGTTCCTCCTATTCTGAATAGCGTGGAATTGCTCCATGTCCGCCTCGGTGGCTGCAGCTCGTTTGACCAACTTGTCAAACCTCCTGATACCTAGGGGTATCATCTGCGATCTCAGACTTGGCCTCAAACCATGCTCGAACTTTCGAGCCTTCTTTGCCTCGTCCATCACCAATTCGGGAGCATACCTCGAGAGCTGAATGAACCTTGTCTCATACTTCCTAACCGACATGCCGCCCTGCTGCAGTGCTAGAAACTCCATGGCCTTCTTTTCCTGGACGTCTGATAGAAAATAATGACTGCAGAATTTCTCCCAGCCAAGGACAATATCTTCCATCGTCCGCTTCATCAACTGCCACCATACAGCCACATCCTTCTCGAACTGCAGCGCCACCAACTTCACCTTGCTGCCCTCCGGAGTCTCCAAGACTTCGAAGATAGTCTCGATCTGTCAGATCCAATTATCAGCCGCATCAAGGTCTGACTTCCCCTCAAACACCGATGGTTTCATCCGTTTGAATGATTCCACGAGTTTGATTGCTTCGGGTACTGGATTCACAGGCACCCTCCCTTGGTTCTGATTCATGGCAACGACATTGAGTGTCTGATAAACCCTCGCTAACTCCGTTTCCAAGTCCAGACCTTCTCCACTTCTAGCTCTTCTTCCAGCCATATTCTGATACAAAAGATCCATTAAATTCGAAGTAGAAAACATAAATTTAAATCAATTCTTCATTTCATTGAATTTTAAACTTTGTACATTCGAATTTAAAACATTTCTAACATCAAATGAAAGTAGTAAGAAAACACAACATTCTAGTTCCTACGGTTCCTCTTGGCTTCTCGAAGCTCTTCCCGTAGTTCTGCCATTTCCTCCTTCAGTAAATCGTACATGTTTTTCCTCTTCTCGAGTTCCCAAACACAATGACTGGGAGTTACAATGCTCTCCTTGCACTTTGAACACTGGGCCTGCAGCAGCTCAGCTCTCTCCCTCTGAGTCTCTACCTACCTCTGAAGAGACACAATAAGACTACTAGGAACTGGTTCTTCCTCGTCGGAGGAATCATCAGATGAATCCGGAGATAGAGTGATCTCTCTGGATTCAGGCCATTCCTCTTCGAATTCTTCAGGATCTTCTTCGTCTGAATCATCTTGCCCGGGGTAGTAATCCTCCACAACTACGTGCCAGCCATCACCTCCAGTTGGGTCGAAGTGGTCCACCATCTTAGAGAAAGGAGAAGAAGAAGCATAAATTATAGAGCAACACAAATGTAAGTGACTTACATTTAAATCTCTAGACTCAATACACGCTCTAATGTCCACTTCTAGGGTGTCGTTCCTTATAAATTTGTACTACTTTGAAGCGTGGCTCTGATACCACTCTGTAATACCCCAAATTCCAAAACATACTGAATTCGAAGTTCCACAGGATCTTCACACTTCTCTTCATACAATTTTATAAGGAAATTAAACTTTTATTACATCAGAGTTACATCTTGAATTACATTTAAACAGTGGAAACAATTTACAATAATTATATGGGTAAAATATACAACACTTGAAACATTCTTTAGGCAGCATGCACACTTTAATCTTGTCAATCTCTTTATCCTACATAGAAACTGTGGGCTCGTCAGTTCATTCAACTGACGCATGGATATAAAACATCAATTTTCTCCCACTTAACAAGCACACACTTATCACAAGCAAAACTACGGGGACTATCCTATAGATGTCGTGTTGTGCTATGCGCTTAGTCCTTAATGTAGTTGTTATGTTATATGACACTAATGCGCATTTGTTCGGATTCTATGCATCCCATACTACATAAGTCCGAGGGCAAGCCCTTAATCGTACTTCATCTTATAGGGTTCAATCCCTTGCCATGACTTAACTACTACAGTAACTACGGTAAGTATCCGAGATATTCTATAATTTACGAGCCCATGTCCAGACAGTCTGGAGGGGAATCCCACGCACTGACAAGACGCATCAAGCAGGCAGACTATGGACAATTCAACCTCCATCATGGAACGATGGCACCACCTGTAGTCACCAAACACCCCACAAGCGTCGCAACCGGGACGATAATTCCAGAGTAGTACTCACGCCATGTCATGACGCATCAAGTAGGCAGTCTGTGAATCACTCTCACACCGCCAATCTAATGGCCCTTATACTCGTGTTTTTCTCTCACTTTCGTCACATCACCACTATGTGTCTAGTCCTTAATTATTTGAATCATGAATAAAATCAACGCCTAGAGTTAGCTCTTTCCTCTATACCGGTATTAATCAACAACTTGACCAACTTGGTCTTTTATCTCAATAATTCATCTCAATAATTATAACTCATTCAATTGTCAGTAATAGGACTTAGCTACCCTCTAGTTCAAAATCTCATTTCATGTTCGTAAATTGAGTATTCACACTCATCGATATTTTCATAAGTTATCATGATATTTGATTTCACTTTCATGTACAATTTCATGCATGGAATAAATTTCATTTGTGACATTCATAATTCATTCTTTCCACATAATTCTCTTAACAATATTAAATCTAACATTCACACTTTCGATTTTCCCATTATCAAAAATCTCTTTTCAAACTCTTTTAAACAATACATTTATTTTTCTTTATCTAAAAACATTTAAAACTTAAAAAAAATAGTCAGGGATGTCGACTGTTAAAGCATAGTTGGTCGACTGTTCTGCGAGAATTTAAAACTCGAAAGTAGTCAGGACAGTCGACTGTTAAGGCATAGTCGGTGGACTGTTCTGCGAGGATTAAAACTCGAAAAACTAAAGAGTCAGGACGGTCGACTGTTAATGCATATTCGGTCGACTGTTCTGCGAGAAATACAACTCAAAGAACTAAATAGTCAGGACAGTCGACTATTAACGCATAGTCGGTCGACTGTTTTGCAACTAAAATCCGAAATTTGGAATCATCTCTTCTTTCCTTTTGATTAACACACAAATTGATCATTTCTTGAACTTGGCCTAAATTACAAAATCTTTATTTTTCCAACAACTAACACACAACTTTAGGATTATTTAGTATCAATCATACTAACCATAACATGCATAATTTACTAATCAATCTTAATTTAATAACATGGAGATTCTCACAATTTGTATTTTTCACATAAACACATTTCTTAAATTTGCACTTTTCCCACACACACGAATATTTTAACATGGAGAAACATTCATTCTAAATTAGCATGCTAGAGCAATATCACAATATCACAACAACAATTTTAATCATATCATTCAATCAATTTCACTAGTCATTTCATGCCATTTCACATACGTTCCTTTTTCTCCTTAATCATGGTATTAACATAGAGCAATATTTTCACTTATCCATTCTAGCATGATTCAAACACAACCTAGCATGGTACTACTTAGAAGTTAGAGAAAATTGCCCACCTATTTGAAGAAAATGAAATGAAAGCTCCTAGAATCTCCTAGAATGCAAGAAAGTGGCCTTCTCCTCCTAGATTGTGTTGCCAAAACGTCTCCTCCTTGTGCTTGATTGGAACCCGAGCCTATCCTTTGCTCCTTCGATGATGGTCGGCCTCTTCTTGAAGGAACACACACACACAAAGTACACTCTAATCTTCTACTCACTAATACTTCTCAATCTTTTGCTCACTTAGTCTTTTCTTCTCTTAATAAATTGTTTAGTGTACTAATAAGAAGAAAACTAGGGGTATTTATACACAAGTGTGCAATTTGTTAGCAGGTCAAAGTAGAAAATCAGAAGCCCGGCAGTTTTTTGCAGCCATTACCCATCCCAGAGTAAAAATGGGACTGTATCAGCATGGATTTCATCACGGGTTTACCCAAGAGTTCCAAAGGCAATGATATAATTTGGTTGATAGTGGACCGACTCACCAAATCGGCTCACTTTTTAGCTATGAAGCTTACTTGGTCAATGGAGAAGCTGGCAGAGATGTATGTTGGGGAGATTGTGAAGCTTCATTGAGTCCTGCTGTCAATAGTATCCGATCAAGATGCGCGTTTTACTTTGCATTTCTGGAGAAGTCTTCAAGCAGCTTTGGGGACAAAGACTGATTTCATTACTGTCTTTCATCCTCAAACTGATGGGCAGACTAAGAGGGTCAGCCGGGTGCTGAAAGACATGTTGAGGTACTGTGTGTTGGATTTCGGTGGCAGCTGGGAGAGGCATTTTGCTCTTGTGGAATTTGCCTACAACAACAGTTTCCAGGCTAGCATTGAGATGGCACTATATGAAGCTCTATATGGAAGGAAATGCAGGACACCATTTTGTTGGTATGAAGTAGGAGAGCGGCTGCTGTATGGACCAGAGATTGTGCAGCAAACCTCAGAAAAGATCGAGCTGATCAGAAAAAGGTTGGTCGACGCACAGAGCAGGCAAAAGAGTTACGCCGACAACAGAAGAAGAGACCTGGAGTTTGATGAAGGTGATTATGTCTTTGTGAAGGTGTCTCCAACTAAAGGGTGATTCGGTTCGGAAGGGGAGGAAAATTAGCCCCGAGATATATTGGACCCTACAAGATATTAAACAGAATTGGGAAGACAGCTTATCGGATAGAACTATCGAAAGAGTTGGCCCAAGTACATAATGTTTTTCATGTGTCTATACTACGAGGTTATATTCCAGATCCGAGTCATCATTTGCCAGAAGTGTCAGAAGGTTTACAACTGGATTTGAGCTATGCTGAGCGTCCTATTGAGATCGTGGATCGTCGAGAAAAGGTCTTGAGAAACAAAACGATACCCATGATCAAAGTCATTTGGAGGAACCAGTTTTTGCAGGAGGCCACTTGGGAATCAGAGAAAAGATGACGAAAAATCACCCTGAACTCTTCGACTAAAATCTTTGTAAACTTTTCTTTTTCTTCTTTGTATTTTCTCTCGCTCCTAAGTATAGTTCCGGGGACAGAACTATTCTAAGGAGGGAGTGTTGTAACACCCCACAATTTATTTTAAATTAAAAATGCATTTTTTTAATTTTTACACGTATGATGCACGTGCAAAATTTTTATTCTCATTTTGTTATTCTCATTTACAAATTTTTATTAGCATGCATAAGTTTTAATTAGCCTTTCTTTTAACCCATTGGACCTAAAGATTAAAATCTAGCCCATTAGGAGAAGAGCCCACTAGGATAATTAAATTAATTAATTAGAAGTGAGCCCATGAATTAAGCTCATTAGTAAAATCACAATTTAAGTTGAGCTTTGACTAATACATGACAAGTTACAACTTTTAGTACACATTTAGAGCTATAGAATTGTATTAATATTTGTTTGTGCAAGTGTGCATGCACACACACATGTGTGGCTGGTTTCTACACTAAGGGAGCCCGGGTTTGGGCTAGTGGGGGAGAGGAAGGGATTGGAGTTTTAGGAGTTAAGTTCTTGAAAGGTTTGAAAGGTGAAAAGGTGGGAGTTTTAGGAGTTTGGAAAATGGAGGGTTGTATGAATTAAAAGAGATAGTTGTTAGGGGTAGAATTTTGCACTTTAGACCCTCACAAAACCTTATAAATAGAACCACCATTTCTCATTCTCTTTTGCACCAAAACATTATCAAAACAAGAGAAAGAAAGAAAAGAAGAAGAGTAAGAGAGTTCTTTTGCTTAGAGGAAATTCTTGCTAGGAGAGCTTGCTAGGAGGAGAAGGCTTGCTAGGAGCTAGGAGTTGCTTTGGAGCTAAAAATGGTGTTCCATCCTTCCCTTCTTTGTTCAAACTTCATTTTAAGGTGGGTGATTTTCATTATTTTCTAGTGTAGGATATGCATGCTAAAATGAGTAATATAAGAAGAATTTTGATGTGAAAATTATAGATAAATTTCATGCTAATATAATATGATATGTATGAAGGTAGTTTTGTTGTGATAAATATCATGCTAATTAAAGAGAAGAATTCTTTTATGCTATAAACCATGTTAGTATGTTTGCAAAACTTTGTGCTTATGAAATTTGTTGACCACATCATGCTTTGATAACTAATAAAGAAGAAAAAAATTAAACTTAGTTAGTGTTTTGTAATGTACCGACATATGTATGTCCTAATTGAAAAGAATATAAACTATTGCATGAAAGAGTACTCTTGTGAAATTCTCGTATTCAAGTGATACACTAGTATTGTTATAAGAGTGTAATTTGTGTAAAAGTGAGAACACAACTATTTGTCATGAACACTAGTTTTTTTTTTGTAATTTTTTTTTTTTTTTTAAACCTAAGTCTATGTGAAAAATAAGAGAGAATTATTTAAATGAATGGAAATAGTGT
The DNA here is from genome assembly GCA_017893485.1 of Hemerocallis citrina. NCBI lineage: Eukaryota > Viridiplantae > Streptophyta > Magnoliopsida > Asparagales > Asphodelaceae > Hemerocallis > Hemerocallis citrina. The sequence continues at coordinate 186,311,980 of CM030368.1, read as the reverse complement.
TTTAATGAATTTGGAAATTTGTTGTTTACTATTTTAAAATTCTAATATCAAGAAAAAGTTTGTTTCAAAATTATTAGAAAGATTTTGATCTTTTGAATAAACAAGTTTCATGAAAAAAGAAACACTTTCTGAATAGTTGAACAAAATTACATTAGTACATTTTCTAAACAGAAAATACATTTGGACTTACTGGTTAGCCACTGCAATATAGAACATTGTTGAAAGAGATCCTAGGTTCGAAACCTGATAATTCCATTCACTTTTTGTTTCTTTTTTTAAAATACAGAAACATGAAAACTTGATTTAGATACATTTCGGCATACAAACATAACACAAAGTCCATATGGACTTAGTGGCTAGCCCCTTGGGCCTTGGGCACTGTGCGTATGTGTTAGCTGACCCGGGTTCGAAACCCCTATGCCACATTTTATTTTTTTTGTTTGTTTGAGTTTTATTTTCAAACCTTTCTTTGGACTTACTGACTTTGGGGAAAAAGAAAAATATATATATTTTTTTTTATAAAGTTACGTAAAAATTTATTAAGAATAGTTTTAAATTTTAATCTTGTATATTTTTGAGAAAGTGACAAAGAAGTTGAAATAGTAAATGCACTTTGTTTCCAAAATTATTATTTGAATAAATAATTCTTTTAAAGAACAGAAAAATATGTAATAAGATTCTCTTGTTATAAACAACCCCTTTTGTTGAGTAAGAAGTGCTAGATGAGATTAAAATTTGTGAAAATCTATATAGAGTTTTGGAAAGAATACTATATCACTTGTTTGCCTTGATGAGATTATATGAATATGCTTGTTGGTGATTAAGAATTTTTATGTGATCAATTTCCTAGGAGAGATTTGGATCTATGCTATGAACACATGAAAAGAGTTGTTGTCTTAGAAAGATAGTGAATGAATTGAATGAAGGATGCTAAAACAAGACATATACCAAGTTGTGAATAGATAAAGAATACTTTAAATTAAGACATGTTTATTAAAGGGTATGTGTACCCATGATTCCTGTACATGAAAAATTATGATTTAAGAGTTAGTAAGACCTCGAGTACCGGCACTATTGAAAGAAAAGATTTGAGATATGATTTTGAGATTTGCCATGGAGCGATCTCGTATTTTGTGAATAAGTCTGGTAGGAGGTAAAACTAATTCTAGGGGTGATAACTCATTCATGTCTAGAACTTAATAAGTAGGCACATAAGTGAAGATGTAGTGAACCTGGGCAAACATAAGTGGGTTGCTTCTATATAGTCGGTGGTGGATCTCCGTGGCTATAGACCCAATCGGTGGTGGATCTCCATGACTATGGTTGCTCTGTAGGAGGTGGGCCTTATCCGGGACTTAGCGTAGTCGGGCGGAGGATTTGCCATACTCCTATATATATATGCATATACCGGGCTAGAAGGGCACTTGCTGGATGATTCGCACGATGATGGACCTGTTATAACAGTCGATGGTAGATCTCCGTGGTTGGGGTCCATATTCGTGGAATGATCTAAACCTTACTTTATTACTGAGTAGTTGTCATGGCGAGGGATCGAGCCCTTTATTATGGAATACGTAGGTGCTTGCCCTCGGACCTATGTAGTATGGGATGCATAGAATCCGAATAAGTGTGCATTAGTGTCATCTTAGTATAAAAATATGTGCATTAGGCATTAAGGCATCGCACACACTTACATGTTTAGCGTAGTCACTATTTAACACTTTATTGTTCATTTAACTTATGCGATTTGGTTAAAATAATGAGATCATTATATGTATGGCATAGAGAGGATAGCCGAGTATAACATTTTCGTCAGTTGTAAGTGACTGACGTGCCCACAGCTTGATATGCAGGTAATGGACTATTCATGAAGGAATAAAGCTATTATGATGCAATTGATGACTTACTTGATCAAGTTGTATAAGCTGTATTATTGTTTTCAATGTTGTAATCTTTTATTCTTCCGCTGTGTAAATAAGATGTAATGAACTCTTATGTATCATTGAAAAGTTTTAAATTCCTTGTAAAATTGTACGAAGTGAAGTAAAGATCCTGTGAAATCTCAAATTCGGCCTTATTTGGAATTCGGGGTGTTACATCTCCTTTGCTCCTTTGATGATGGACGGCCTCTACTTGAAGGAACACACACACAAAGTATACTCTAATCTTCTACTCACTAATACTTCTCAATCTTTTGCTCACTTAGTCTTTTCTTCTCTTAATAAATTGTTTAGTGTACTAATGACAAGAAAACTAGGGGTATTTATACACTTTTAGGATGAGAATAGATGGTTAGGATTTAATCAAGGAGTTAGGGATCAAGGATCAAGATAAAATGGGAAGTTGTAGTAACCTCCATGATCTCATAACCACCCCTCAACTCAACTCCACTCTCCCTCTCTTTTCTAGCCATAATCTGGCCACCCCCTAGGGTGTGCAATGCACACACTAGTGCATGCATATGCCCCAACTAGTGTCCCCCATTAATAAGTTGTACATTATTAATTTATTTATTGTCTACTAATTGTGTCTACACTACAAGTTATGACAATTAAATGGGTCATTAATTTGTGGGCTTCAAAATAGTGGGCTTTTAGACTCATGGGTCAAAATAAAATATTTAATTAATTAGGTTGGGCTTAAATTAGAAAAACAAGCTTAGGCTTTTAAAATAGGTTTCTAGAAAATAAAGAAAAAGAGAGAACACAATTGTTTGTTCATATTATAAAAGATAATTTTATAAGAAAACATATATACAAAAATTTGTACGTGTACAACACGTAAAATCAACAATTTCTCATTTAATAAAAATTCAAGGTATTACAGAAACTGTGATTACCTATTCAGGTGATGGCCCAAGCTCACTACCAAATACTAACCCTAACTTCCTCCATATATATATGCTATGAATAAAGAGCCATAAGAATTGGATTTTCGGCTACATCTCTCTATATCTCTCTTTCTCTTTTTAGTTAATTATATTAAAGTGGTGATTTTTGAAACTATTTGCACAAAAGGGACAATAGCCAAACTATTTGCAACTAAGGGACAGTTTCTAAATAATATTATATGCTTCCTATCCTATAATATTTTCCATAGGATGTGTGACCTTTCTGCAAATTTAAGATTTATTTTTGTAATAATTTTTATTTATTCTATCTAATCAATTTTTTAATTACTTAAATTGTATTGTATATTTTGAGAAAACCAGGTAAGAGTTACTTAGAAACGAGGCTCATATACCAATAGTGGGGTGAAGTGTGATACCAAGTAAATGTAAAGTGCAAAATAATAGTAGTTGTCTAAAATGGTAGTTCATGCAAAAAGAAACAACAGTATCAAAAACATTAAAAATAGATATCATTCTGTAAAATAGTATTCTTCAAAGTCAAATACATTATCATTATGCAGAAAATTAAAATAATCAAGCATAACTTCAAAATTTCTCATAGTTTCTGATTCTATTTCTGATACTTCACTATCACTATCATATGGAGGTTCTTCAGGTTCTATATGTTCATTTCTTTCCTCTATATATCCCTTTTCTTCAAGATATTGCCTATATACTGTTGTGGGACTCCATATCTATCTGCTAAATTCTCCATTTTCATAAAATAATAAAGATCTTTCATAGAAAGTAAAGTCATCAATTTTTTGGACAATTATATTACTAGTTTATCCAGGATTAATTTGATTTATTGTTATAATAATCACTCGTTGTATGCTAATGAAAAATAATTTAAACTAAAAATCATTCATTGTTGTTACTCTTTGAGGATAATAAACATCAAAAATCCACATTATATCACTTTCTTGATAGTTAGTCATTAATTCATAAATTTCAGAAGCAAGATTGAAACTACTATTATCCATTCTTCTTTTTAGTGATTCTGTGATTTAAAACAACAAGTATGAAATTAGAAGTGGGGAGATATCTCTAAGGATACCATATAAATCAAACAAAAGGGCCCAACATGATTCCGACCTAGTTGAGCTTCTTTGAGCTGCTCTGTATCAGTTACTACCAATGGATAAATACATCTGGTATGCACCCCGATTTCAGTGCTCCTTTTACATTCCTCCCCTTTCAGGACTACTATGCTCGTCTAGAGAGCTTTATCTAAGAGATACATCTGGAACAATTAGTAACACTTCGGTACATGCAACAACAACCTAGCTTGTTTCCTGCTACTAGGTGTACAGCTTAACTATAGAATGTTGCAAATGGGTCTTTTTGTAAGATCCTTCAGGCATAGCCTTACAAAACTCCCTGAGGGTAAGAGATTAGTTATTTATACCTTATATTGTACTAGAACTAATAGATACTAGAATGATAATCTTTATTTCCTTCAAACATCTTACAAACAGATACTCTCCTTACAATATTCTATGGAATTTTTCTCTAAGATTGTCCATCCTCTTCCTTACTCAGCCACTCTTTTACAGAGGAAGGGATGACTTTACATCAGTTATAATTATTATTTTAATTACATCACTGCTTACATCATAGGTAAATAATTGATTTTAATTCGTCACTGCTTACGTTGCTTTAGAAGAGATTCCTTTCTGGCCAACATATTCATGTGCTTCACTCACATCAGAAATAACTCTTCATCTTGTCATTTTCCGCATTGTCTGCATTTATGATGTGGTTCTGTCCTCGTCAATCTACAATAGTGGACATCTGTCTCTTCAGTCATTGTCTTGGCTCCTTTAACTAGAATTTGATACCAGCTGTCAAATACTTCTTTCCTTGGTTGTGGTTGTTTAATCTTTGCTATGTTGTAGATCATTAATTTTTGTGGATCATGGCTATCATAGATCCATATGTTATTGTCTCTATTTTGTATGTCTTTCAGTTCACAATACATTGTTCTAAATTTCATAGCTCTTCTTTCTGGGATTTAGTTTTTAAATTCTTCAGATCTATATGGTATTATATTAGTTGCACTAACCAAAATAACTTTTAGCAGATCTATATACTTCTTTTGGTAGTTGGCTAAGTTCTTCGCATTCCATGGATGGATATATGCAATGAATAAGTTCTCTTTCGAATAATACTCTTACTGTCTTTGGATTTGCTCCTAGAAGCATACTTGCTTTGTTCATATGTTGCTGAGAAATAGTTTTGATAAATTGATTGACCTGGGTGGTCTGGCATAATTTATCAATATATTGTAAAAAAAAAATCATTCTTGTAATATTTTGGAGGATCTAAGAGTAAACTCTCTTTGTAGGTATTTGGTTATACAGATGTGGAGTTTCCCTCTTGTGTGGCCATTTATGTAATTTCACTTGTATTTTGTGGGTTGATAAACTCACTCCCTTCACTCATTTTTCAATATGTTCTAGATTTAGATGGTGGTAAAATATACTCTGAAGACCACATATTTATAACTGTAGTTGGTTAAATGCTCCATTTAATTGCTCCACAGTCTTTTTGAGGAAGACTATATCATGTTCTATTTGCTGGACTCTGTTTTCCATTATTCAAAACAAATAAAATCGCTAATTTCTTGATAGAAAATTGGCCAAAACGTTGTCTTTTCTCTTTATGTTTTCTATTGTAAAATCATAATGTGCTAGTTCCATTTGCCATTTTATCAATCTTTTATTTACTATAGTTGGATCTATTATTTTGTTAATCCAGCTATTTGCTTGTTTATTATCTGTCCTTACTGCGAATTTTGTATGTATTATGAATAATTCAAACTTTTTTTATGTCTTTACGATTGCTAATAGTTCTTTTTCATTTATGTTTGTCGGGTTTGTGTGGATGATCCACCAATGTATCTGGCTAGTCTTTATTCTTTTTTACCTATCTCAGTAAATTTTAATATTGCTCTCCAATTATCTTCACTTGCAACTGTTTCTATTATCCATGTACATTCTTTGACATGTAGTCTTAGTTTATTTAATTCTGAAGTTTGTTGTTTAATATTGTTAGTTTTTTTCATCTTCTGAGGTCCATTCCCATTTCTTGAGCTTTTTAAGTTTTTGTTGTAGCCAATTTGTTTTTGCTGATAAATTCGGTATATATCTCATTGTTTGATTTACTAGTCCAATTATGGCTTGTACTTCTCTTTTTTTCTTTTAGGATATTAGGAAATATCTTTATTTCTTCTGCAATATGTGGTTGCAGTTTTATTCTTTCATTTGATAATTTTGTTCCTAAGAATTCTATCTTTTTTTTGCATAGTTCAATTTTCTTTTTTGATATTATATTTTCTGCACCCTTCACTATTTCTATGAATTTCACTAAATGTTCTTTATGTTGTTCTTTATTTTTGGATCCTATTAGAATATCATCTGCATCTACTAGTATAAAGTTATTGTATTTTTTCAAATATCGTATCCATATATTCTTGAAATACTCCTGGACTATTTTTATATCTGAATAGTAATATGTTCCATTCATAGAATCATTGTGGTGTGCTAAATGTTGTTAACTGTTTTGATTCTTTTGTTAGTTTTACATGATAAAATCCTAATTTGCAATCTAATTTTGAATATTTTTTTTGTTCTTACCGTGTTCAATAGAATTTGCATGTCTGATAGTGGATATCCAAACCTTTTAATATTTTTATTTAATTCTTTATAATTTTCTACCATTCTAGATTTGCCCCTTTTTTCTTTGAAGTGTTATCTTACTATGAATGCTGGTGATGAATGTGGACTTTGTGATTTTCTTATATATTTGTTTTTCATTAGTTCCTTTATATGTATTTTAAATTCTTCTAAATCTATTGGAGTATGTCTAATGAGTTTAATTTTTAATATTTTGTTCTCATTTATTGATTCTATAAGAGATGTGGGTTTACTTAAGTGCCATTTTGCTAAAGGAACTTCTCCACAAAAATCTTCTAATTATTTACAAATTTCTTGTGAAATTGTTACTTGAACTTGTTGTATTCTAGTTTTATTTGGTAAATATTGGTATTCACCACACTAGGCTGAAGAAACTCTGATATGTGGTAAGTCTGTTATCGAATAAGGTTGTGTTATTCTAATTGCTATTGCTTGGTGTTGACGCAATGTTGTAAATGTAACCGATTTATGTGATATAGTTATAAGATAGTATTGTTGAAAAAATTCGTTTGCTAATAGTACATCATTATTCATATCATCAAACTAGTATATTATTGATATTTTTAGTATGTAATTTTCTATTTGTATAATAACATTTTGATGATACCTATCAAGTATGATGATTTGTCCTATTATTCCAGTTATTGCATTTTTATTATATCTATCTTATTTCCATTTTGGTAGTATATTTTCACGGCATAAGCTAGTGCCTGCTCCATATGATAGTTTCTTGATTTGCATCATTCGTATACAAATTCTGTTAGTGTGTATAATGTATTTTTTATTGCTCTTAAAGGATTCATTTGCACATTATTCTATTTATTACTATACTCTCATTATTTACTGTTATTGTTATTTTTCTTCTTCTATTGAGTATGGTTATATTGATGTAAGGAAGTCAGTTCCTAATAACATTTAATTAACATTGTGTTTTGGGTCTCCATGTAGATGTAATAACATTTAATTTATGTTGTTTATCCTTAATATTATTTTATGGGCGATTGGATGTCTATTGTTATAATAGTCTAAGTAATAATATGGGTTTTCTAATAGTATTAATTCCATTATTTTTATATTTGTTTGTTTAATATGTGAATTAGTAGCTCATGTATCTACAAATGCTATTCGCTTGTTCCATTTACCACTGTCGTAATATTCTATTTCTATATTAAATTGGCTATTATTAGTGCTCTTTTCCCAAACATTATTTGTGGTGCTTTCCCTTTTGCAATATCTTTTGCTTTATTAAAATCAAATTCTATATAATTTGGTATGATCATTTCAAGGTTTTCTCTAACTAGTTTGTATCTTATTGTTTCTCGGAATATTGGTTCTATTTTAAGTTATCAGTGTTTTTGTTTTTTACTTCATGCTTACTTGTAAAAGCACTTTCTTATTTATATACTCCTAACCTTACTCTTCTCTATCATTTCTATTCCTGATAATCAGTGGTACATTACTAAATTTTTGTCCTTATTTTCTTCTGTCATACTTATAGAGAAATTAGGTTTTATTGTAAATTTTATTTTTTGATACATTAGGTTTTCGTGTACTATTCTTATTAAGGAATCTTGTGTACTTGATATTATTCTATCATCAATTAGGTATATTTCTAAGGGTGTATTTTTTCCTTCCTTAAAATAAGCTTTTATTATTATTTGCATTACCCATAAATGTATGTGTTTTAATGTTTGTTTGGGTTTCTCACTTACTTTTTTCATTTCTTGTCTTATTATTCTTTCTGTTATTAATGGAATTATGGCATTTTCCTTAGGCTTGTTCAATGTCCATAGATTGTTCATTATTTCTGGCTATTATGATGGTATTCGCTTTTCTTTCAAATATTGAAAGTTTAAATATCTCTTTCAGGTTTATGTCTAATTTGGTTGCTCTTATTTTTATCGTAATTTTGTATGTAAAAACTCATTCTTTTTCTTACTTCTTCATTATTTTTCTTATCTTTCTCATTGTTCTCATAATTCTGTTATTTCTGTTATCATATTTATTTTACATTTTTCTATTTCATTTTCACTACTTCCACTATCTTCTTCCATTACCATTATTTTTTCATCTTCACTTACTTCTAACAAGTCCTCCTTACATTCTATGGGTTCATAGTTTATGTTATTCATTTCTTCGATTTCTCTACGTATTTAATATTTTCTTTTTTCATTCTTTTAGGACAATTTGGTGATATATGCCCTACTTCTCCACATATAACAATTACATTTCTTCGGGTTTTTAGGATATTGTTTGTTTTTGTTTATTCTTCTGAAGTATCTTTTATAGGGTTTTTATATCTCTTAAAGTTTTTCTGTATTTTGGTTTATACTTTTGCTTTTTGTGTTTACGTCTTTTTATATAATTATAGCTATTATTTCATCCCTAATGATTTGGTTTTGCTTCATCACAATAAATTCTTTGTTTATATGTTTTATAATATTTAATAGTTGATTTAGCTTATTGGCATACTTTATCTCTATAATCTTTTACAAATTGTGTTAATACCCTAAAGTTTCTATTTGTGGTTTTACTTTTTCATTTACATATGTGATATATATATATGTGTTTACTAGGTTTGCCCATTGACACGTGCCTGCGGCACGTCTTCGGAACGGTGCACCTTATTTGATCATATAAAATAGTTTTGGAGGTCCAACAAATTAATTGAAGTAGCAAACATATTATATAAGAAACATTTTGGGGTCCAGCAAATAACATATTATATGATTTTTTTGATTTTTTTGAATTATTTTTAAATTTTTTAAAAATTTCTAAAATTTTTATTTCTTAATTTTTTGAATAGAAGAGAGAGGGAGAGAGAGAGAGAAAAAATAATTAAGTAAATATAGGAGTTGTTTTGGGTGGGGGATTTGAATTTGAGTTTTGGGGGAAAATTTTTGGGAGGGAAAAATATGTTTTGTGAGGTTAGATCTGGACCTTTGATTTTGGGGGGATTGAAGGATAGCCACTTGATAGCTTTCTTTGTGTTTTATTATATAGATACTCCATGGAGTCTAGGATGGGACTCCTTTCTTCTTTTGTATAATACCTATCTTGGAAATATTCTCTGAATTCACATGCATAGTTATCAAAATAACACATATCATAAATTTCTAAATTGCTTAGTCTCCATCTTGCTTGGTTCTTTTTATATATATTATGTCCTCTTGTTTTTTGTGTACACTAAATTCGGTTCTTATTGCTATATCGTAATTTTTGATTATTTCTTTTAATCCTAGAGTTCTTTGTGCTGAAGTTTCTTATGTTCCTTTATCATCAATTAGTTTTGCTTTTCTAATATTACTTCTTTCTTCTTCTGTTAGTCCATCCACCATTTTGCTATTACTCATATAAAGGTTGCTTATATAAACATCTCAAATGTATTTCTTGAGAGGTTTTGTCTAAATCCTACTATTAGGGATTCTTTCACCCATTTTCTATTTTTCTATCTTCATATTTTGCGCTGTAACACCCCGAATTTACATATAAGGACAAATTCGAGATTTCACAGGATCTTTACTTCACTTCGTACAATTTTACAAGGAAAATTTAAAACTTTTTCAATAGTACATCAGAGTTCAATTACAACTTAATTTTATACAGCGGAGTAATGAAATTTACAATAAAACATTTACAATATCTTTAAAATAAAAACAGCATCAGCATATCCACTTCATAGCTTCATGAATGGTCCTTTACCTGCATGTTAATCTGTGGGCTCGTCAGTTACTTACAACTGACGAAATGTTATACACGGCTATCCTCTCTATGCCGGGAATAGTATAACGATCTCATACTTTAACAAATCACAAAAAAGGATTGAATGAACAAGTAAAGTGTCAAAGGTGATTATTCTAAACATAAGTGTATGTCATGCCTTAATGCCTAATGCACACAATTCTACACTAGGATGACGCTAATGCACACTTGTTTAGATTCTATGCATCCCATACTACATAGGTCTGAGGGCAAGCGCCTACGTACTCCACATTAAAGGGTTCGATCCCTCGCCATGAGACTACCCAGTAATAAAACAAGTTTTAGAGTTATTTCACAGATACGGATCTCAGCCTCCCTGGCTAGCCTCCCTGGCTTATATTAACAGATCCCAGCCTCCCTGGCTATTATATCGTGATGATAATCCCGTAAATGCCCTTTTAGCCCCAGTATATACATATTCTTTGGAGTATGGTAAACATCCGTCGACTACCCTAAGTCCCGAATAAAATACAGTCCATCTCCTATGGGGCAACCACAGTCCACCAACTGGGTCTATAGCCACGGAGATCCACCGCCGACTATATAGAAGCACCCATTTACGTTTGCACAAGTTTATCACATCTTCACTTAAGTGCCTAATTATTTTTTAGTTCAAGACATGAATATGTTATTACCCTAGAATCAGTTTTACCTCATACCGGATTTATTCACAAAATACGAGATCGCCCGACGGCATTATCTCAAAATCATATCAATTCTTTCTTTCAAAATTACCGGTAACCGAAGTCTTACTAATTCTTAATCATAATCTTTCATGTACAAAAAATATGGGTACACATACCCTTTTGTAATCATGTCTTAAACTTATATAATTTCATCTTTCAATTCACTTCACAAAAATAATCAAATCTTGTCTTAACACTTATCCACAAAGCAATCATTTCATAGTCTTGCCACTATTCATTTTCTAGTTATTCATAATAAATAATAATTCATTCACAATTTCAAATTCATACGATGTCTCATTTTAACACGATTCAATATCTCATCTTTAGCACTAAACATAATTTACTCATTCACAACAAAATCTTTCATGATCTCAAAAGTCACATAACTCAACCATATTGCATTTCTAGAAATAAAGAGATTTCAATTCACCCTAAATCATTATTTTGTAAATTAAAAGTCATGCTCTTTACTAATACTTTTGTAGTCATTTATTTTTTCTTCCTATCTCAAATCCTCATTAAAACTTATCAATTACACAAAAACAATCTTTAAGAATAAATTCTTCATTTATGTTTTATGAATACTAAAATTCACCCAAAATGAAACACTTTTGAAAGTTTTTACCCAACTGACCCACTCTCAAAACTATTTACCAAATTGACCTACTCACTATCAAAATTACAGATCTAGTTCTCACGGAAGTTTTTACCAAACTGACCCACTTTCGAAACTATTTACCAAATCATTTTAAAACCCCAAAATAAAATATAAGTCACCAGGGAGTTTTGAACCCGTGACTATTCTCAACCAAACCCAAGTTTATTACGCTAACCAGTAAGTCTATGTGTAATCTCTGTTTAAAAACGCACAAATGTTCCTTTGTTCAACTATCCACAAAGTGTGTCTTTTTTTTCCATAAAATGTGTTCATTCCAAAAGATCAATTCTTTCACAATTTTAGAAATAATCCTTTCCATGATAGTAACTAATAAAAAGATAGCAACTAATAAAAAGATAGTAACTAATAAAATTTCCAATTATTTTAAAAATACTATTTTTCACTTATTTAAAGAAATTCCTTTTTCTCATCTTTTGCAAAACTTAGACTTTTCTTTAGGAACTAAATCCTACAAAAGAAATGAAAACTAGTATCCATGTCTATTTGATTAAAATCTCAATTTGACATAAATTATATTTTATAAAAATAAAAAATTGCTCTTTCACACAATAGTTCCCATTCTTTTAAAAATAGAACCTACTCATGTCGACATATTATAAACTAATCGAAATTTCATTTTTATTTTATTATAAAATCTAATATGGTCAAGCATAAAATTTACAATTTACCAACATGGTTTATACAAGAATTTGTCTTCTTTCATTAACATGGTATTTGTCACATTAAGACTACTTTCGTATCTATTATGATAGCATGATTTCCATTTGTAAATTTCACATCAAAGTTATTCTCATATATTAACACTATTGTAACCACAAAGCTAATCAAACATACTAACATGGTTCACAACAATCAAGTAATTCTCTTTCTTTAGTTAGCATGGTATACTTCCTTTTTTCTACTTAATCACATCAATCACAACATCACTTTAAACTAATATAAATTTTATCTATTCATAACAAGATTCTTCACAAAACATTTTTGCAAAAGAATGTATTCCCAATATTTTTCATACACTCAATTATATCCTCATTCATGCATACTAATTCATGACAATAACTTATTTTGTTATTCTTTCATGATTTTAGAGCATAAACTAAACAACATTTTTCAACAAATTTTCCATACAAAAATATACTTTTAACATGCATAACATTTTACAAGCATTCTAACATGATCTATGGTATTAGCTCTTTAGTCAAAATTTTTTTTAATCATAACAATATTGTTCTCTTTCATAGCATGTAACACTAACATGAAATTTTTGCTACATATCAAAACAAAATGCTCATATTTTGTCACTAGCATGCATAGTTCTAAATTAGAAAGCATGAGAACCCACCTCTTGTTTGAAGGTTGAAAACTACAAATGAATGGCTTCTTCTTGCTCCTAGCAACTCCTAGTCCTCTTCTCCTCCTAGCAAATGCTCCAAGTAAGAGATCCTCCAAGCACAATAACTCTCTTTCTTTTTCTTACACTCTTTTCTTTCTCTTTTCTTTCTCTTGTTTATTTTATTTTTGGTGTGAAAAAGAATGAGAAATGGGTTGCTATTTATAGGACAATGCTAGGGACTATATTGCAAAATCTCCCACCTAATAACTTCTCATTTTAATTTTCTTTTTAATTCTCACCTCTTCATATTTTTAACTCCTAAAACTCCCAACCTCTCATCTCCCCACTCTCCATGAACTTAACCACTCCATTAATCCCCTCCCCTAGCCCACAAAATGGTCCAAATACATTTGTGTGTGCATGCATACATGCACAAACAAATATGAACACATTTCTATAACTCAAAAATGTGTACTAATATTGTAACTTGTCATGTATAACTTAATTTGTGATTTTAATAATGGGCTTGCTACATGGGCTCATTTCTAATTAATTAGTTTGATTATCTAGTGGGCTTGCTACATGGGCTCATTTTATTCAACTAATTTAATTATCCTAGTGGGCTCTCTTTTTAATTAGTCTATTGGGCTAGAATTTAACTTTAAGTCCATGGATCAAAAGAAAGGCTAAATAAAACTAATGCATGCTAAAAATAGTAAAATGAGAGTAGCAAAATGAGAATAAAAATTTGCACGTGCACCATACGTGCAAAAATTGAAAAATGCATTTTAATCAAAACAAGGGGAAAATAAATTTTCATTTTATAAAATAGATTTAAATACATAAGAATAAATAATTTAAACCTATAGAAAATATTATACATAATGGTGGAAACACGTGCATCAAAAACACGTAAAAAGCACGTAAATCCCAGGGATTGAAATATTATATTTTAGTTGACTGAAATCAATACGGAAAATGTATAAATAGTACGAATCCAAAATATGTAATGAAATACATTACAAAATATACGTGCGTAACACCCAGGGGCAAAATTGTAATTTTCAATTTTGCGGGGTGTTACATGCGCAGTCTAAGATTTAGCCATTCGTCATTTCCTGCTATTCCTTTTTTATAGTGTTCTGTGGGATCATATTTGGGGTTTTTTTTCCTTTTCTTTTCATAACTTACTTCTTTCTCTACTTTGTCATTTTCATGGTAGGTTATAAGGTCTTTTATTAGGTGATGGTCTTAAATATTCGTACATATCAGTTGAAAATTTATGTAGATTTTGTTATAATCTTGTCTTTCTTGATTCGTTTTTATTCCTTTATTTGTTATATCGACATTTTTTTAGGCTTCCTCTACTTCCTCTGAATTGAGATTTGTCATTAAATCTTTTATTTCTAAAATATTTATATTAAGCTTTGTTATGACTTCTAACTCCTTCATACTCTCTTCCATTATGCTTAATTCTTCTTCTGTGTCTTCGGTTATAAATCTACTTAGTTCTTTTATGTTCTTAATTATGATTTTTAAATCTTTTCTTATAGTTCGTACAAACTCTGGGCCATTGTAATCCTTTTTCAACTCTTGAATGTTTATCATATAAATTTATGGTTCTTTTTTTGAATTTAATTTGTGTATTGATGTTTCTGCTTTGGGGCTATTAACCATACTTAGCTTAATATTCTATATGCTAGTAGGTGTTGGTAATACCAACTTGTTTCTTCGTTTCTATAATCTAATCCCTTGTATGTTATTTCTTTTAATATTTCGTTAGGTAGCTTTTAAGTTACTCTACTTGTTACTAGTGATACTCTGTACAAATTGCACAACCTAAGATAGTTTTGAAAGGCTAATAAAATTATATATAACTCCAAAAAAATGTGAGAGAATTGTGAGAAACTTATGACTATCATTTATATCGTAATTACTGAAATCTTCATTATTATTATCCTCACATAAGCAATTAAATATTACTACAGCTGATTGGGGGGGAAGTGCCGTGAGATTTTGTAAGGTTGGAAAAGTGAGGAGGAAGATAGATATGTTTAAAGGATTAGGGTTTTTATTTTTATTTTTTAAATAAAAATCATGTGTAGTGCACATATTATGCACAGGTTAGTTAAATAAGAATATCTACTTTTACTCTCCTTTCTCTATTTTAAAATTGGGAAAGGAAAGAGGGGTAGACTCTCTCTTATATAAGTATAAGATATAGATATAGTATAATTACTAAATATTTTAAGACTTAGGTAGCTTTTGAATTACCCTCCTTGTTATTACTAAATATTTTAATACTTCTTTATCAGTTATATGATTTCTTTCTATTAGTTTACTATTAACCTATTTTATTTTAAAATTTGAGAAATTTATTATTCTTAATTTCTTTATTATCTGTGAAATATCCAGTTTTTAAATAGGTAGGAGTTATGTAAATTTTTAGTTTTGGTGTTGTGTAAATAGTTCCAAAGTTAAGATTTTTTTAGAAATTACTTCTAAGTGTCCTATTATTGTAAGTAGTTTGGCAGGTGTCCTATATTTGTGAATAGTTTCTAAAAATCATTTTTTGCAAATGACTCTTCTCTTTTGGAATTTTTACCAAACTATCCCACTTTTTGTAAGTATGTACAAAACTATCCCTGTTTGAAAAGTTACTACCAAAACATTCTTTTCGTTAACGGGGTTAATGGCCTTGGTAATAATAGGCACGTTAACCCCGTTAACGTGTTTATACTTAGTGATTTTTTATGTACAAAACATTCTTGTCTGTTTATTTGTGAAGATAGACATACACGTTAACTCAGTTAACGACCTTGGTAAAACAAGGCACGTTAACTGAGTTAACGTATCTATACTCAGTGATTTTTTATGTATAAAATATCCTTGCCTGTTTATTTGTGAAGATAGGCATACACGTTAACTTAGTTAACGACCTTGGTAAAACAAGATACGTTAACTGAGTTAATGTATGTGAGTATCTCCAACTTCCAAAAATTTCCAACTTTCTGGAAACTTGAAATCTTCACATTCGTTAACTCAGTTAACGGCCTTGGTAATAATAGGCACGTTAACTAAGTTAACGTGTTTATACTTAGTGATTTTTTACCCACATCTCGCTTTGAGGTAGTGCCCCATACTGTCTCAACTACAAACGTTAACCCCGTTAACGTGAGTGGTTTAAATACTACCGCTAACGGGATTAATGAGTCTATATTAAATGAGTTTTTCTATAAATCCTCACTCAAGGGAAAAAGTTGTATCCGCACCAGCATATTAACGGGGTTAACGCTAGGAAAACTACTAGACTCGTTAACCTCGTTAACGACAGGGATGTTTTGGTATTAAATTTTCAAACATGGATAGTTTCGTACATACTTACAAAAAGTGGGATAGTTTGGTAAAAAATTCTCTCTTTTGCAACAAAAAATAAAATAAAAATAAAGTCATAAAACAAGATAGTTCTATGTTTCGATCAAAATTATCAAAGCAAAACTTAAATTAAGTAGAGTCATTGGCGACAATCGTGTCCCCACTGTTCAGTATTTTCTCTCAGTCTGTCATCGTCTTCTTCTTCCAAAAAAAAAAAAAAATCGAATCCCAGATCTCATCTTCTCTCTCTCTCTCTTTCAATTCCCAATCGAATCTTCGATGGATCTTATGTGATTCGGCGATGGCGACGTACTTGGCTCAGTTCCAGACGATCAAGTCCGCCTGCGATCGCCTCACCATCGCCGGTAAAACCCTACCCCCCCAAACCCCTGACTGAATCCGAAACCCTAATTCCCCCAATCTGAGTTGCTTCTAGATACTATTAAACCCTAAGTTCGCGTCAGATCTTATAAAACCCTAGCAAACCCTAACCTGCATTCTCATCTCTCGATATGCGATTCAGATCACTGCAAGTTGCGTTGCATTTATAGTTTCGATTGGTTTGTTTTTCTTTTTTCGAATTGGCTTGGGTTAGATGGTTTGTTATAGCTGTTAAGTAGGATTCAGTTGTCGAAAGTAGTGTACTGGTAGTGAAGTTGTGACAGTGGAGTGTGGAGATTAGTATTGATTAGCCAAGAATTCAGCCGTTGGACGAGGGTTATGATTAGTGGGCATCAGCGGAATGCTTTAAACTAGAATGCTGAGTTACTTAATTTGGGAATGAAGTTAAGCTAGGATAAGTGGAGTTTTGTAGGGTTTTCTCTTTAAAGGTTAGGCCATGTTATAGTTAAGATAACCAAACTTATCTTAACTTTGGAGGTAGAAGGTATGCTAACTTTTGTTACCATACCTTTACCTTCAACTTGAAGTTGTCTTTTAAGGATGTGTTTGGTAACGGAGTTTAGTCAAGAAAGTTGGAGCTCAACTTTGAGTTGTTTGGGAACCCACTTGGAGTTGAGATAACCACTAGGACCTCATTTATCTAATCGTAGACAAACTCTCCAAAATTATCGGGGTTTGTTAACTTTAGTGACTTGCCAAATACCCCCAAAAGAAGAGAAGTTAAGATAACTTTTTTGAGTGGAGCTAGAGCTATGATGACTAAAGTTTGCAAATTTCTACCTCCATTTAAAAATAAACTTTAGTTAACCCAACTCCATTCCTGAAGAGAACCTAAACTTGGTGTTTAGAAATGCACTCTCAGTTAAGAAAAAATAAATACGGGTGAGTGTAGATAGCTGCAATTATCTGAAGTTTTGGGGTGGGATAATTGCAGTTATCTTAACTCCAAAGTCAGTCCTAAACATGTTAAGGATAACTAGAGTTTTGTAAAGGTAAGTGAGATAACTCCAGTTATCCTAACTTACCTTTATTCCCAAACTAGCGTTAGTTTTTTTTTTTTAACTTATCACTACTTCTAAATCCATTTGGATTTAAGATACCTATAGTTATATTAACTTATCTCAATTCAACTAAAACCTAATTTATCTAAACTTTGACAACCCATGCTCTGTTTCCTTTTAAATGATGGAGCTAAGTTAATCTTGGTTGGCTTGCCAAACAACCCAAAAAGTTGGAGTTAAACTTTTGAGCATAGGTGGAGGTTCGATAACTAAAGGTAGTAAACTTCTACATCCCCTTTAAAAACTTTAGTTAGCCTAACTTTGTTCTCAGATACACCCTTGAATGCGCACGTTGAGGCCATAATTGGATACTATTGTGGTGTGGCATTTGGGAATCTGAATAGTGCTTATGCTCTGTGGAACTTGCAATGTGAATTTTTTTGGAGCTTCTTTTAAAGTCCAATTAGGGGAACATTGTAGGTGTTTGACTCAATTTTTAACACAGTCAAGCTGCAGTATTCTGTGACAGTTGTGAATTTTGGATGGAATTTTCATGCATGTTGCAGTCTTTATTTGGCTCAGTCTTCAATGCGAAAGTTGTAGGGGATTATACCAGGTGCATGCCAGGCTTTGAAGCACTCAAATTGGAGCTGCATTGAAGAAGTTATGCTCATTCAAAGTACCATGCCCGTTCTCATTCTGGATGTATGAAAAAATTCAAGAATTGTGATTCTTTGACTAGGTTTGTGGATTCCCAAGATCTCCTTTGCATTGATGAACATGAGAAGATGAGGTGGATCTAGAGAGTTCACTTGAGCCTATAAATAAATATGCTATTTGTTGAGGAGTCATCAAGTATTCTGAGCTCTTCTTGATCTTAGATGAGTGTTGTGTGATTGTAAGGTGTTCACTTGTTCTCTTGAAAGTATAGAGTGTGAGTGAAGGATACTTTCTATTTCTTTATTTGAAGAAAACTTTTGCATTGAGTTGTTGTTGGAGGTGGGTGTATGTGAGCTATGTATGTTGGAAGTTGATGTAACCGGGTGTGATGTGTGCCTTGTACCATTTTGTTGATTCCAACATAGTGAATCCCCTTCGAGCTCCAAGCTCAACCCGTGGTTTTTTTCCGTTTGGTTTTTCATGTAAATTCTTGTGTCCATCTGTGTTGTTACATTACATCTATTTTGCGCGATCATTTTCTCTTGCCATTAAGAACAATATATTGAAGTGGTGTTGATCGTAACGTCAACAAAGTATTATCATAGTTGGTTTTGGACCGATCTAGATGACACAGGAGAAGTCAACAATCATCGGCGTGAAGGTTGAATTGAAGCCATTCGATGGATGGAGCAACTTCACACTATGGCAACAAAAAATGAGAAACATTTTGATTCAACAAGATCTTCACGTGTGCATTTTGGGCATTGAGCACAAGCCGGAGACAATCCTACGGAGGCCTGGAACAAGGCTAAGAAGTTAAAATTCCCGATTACGCCCGATTAATCACTAATCGGAGGCTAAGCGATTATTTTTTTAGCAATTTATAATCTATATAATAAAACACAAAGAAAGCTATCAAGTGGCTCTCATTCAATCCATCCAAAAATCAATGGCCCAGATCTAACCTTACAAAACATATTTTCCCCCCAAAAGTTTCCCATATAATAAAACACAAAGAAAGCTATCAAGTGGCTCTCATTCAATCCATCCAAAAATCAATGGCCCAGATCTAACCTTACAAAACATATTTCCTCCCCAAAAGTTTCCCCAAAACTCAAATTTAAATCTCCCACCCAAAACAACTCCTATATTTATTTAAATTTTTTTTTCTCTCTCCCTCCCTCTTCTTAAGAAAATATAAATTTTAAAAAATTTTAATATATAAATTTTTTTAAAAAAATTAAAATATTAAAATATTAAAAAATTTAAAAATAATTCAAAAAAATCAAAAAAAATCATATAATATGTTTTTTACTCTATGTTTACTACTTCAATTAATTTGCTGGACCTCCAAAACTATTTTATATGATCAAATAAGGTGCACTGTTCCGAAGACGTGCCGTGGGCATGTGTCAACGGGAAAACCTAGTATTTCAATAGTTAGCGATTTAATCGGGTATAATCGCTCGATTAGCGGTTAATCGGCCGATTTTAAGTGGCCGATTAAATCTCCTCTTATTTTCATGCTCGTTTGTATTATTTGGGCTCAATTCGACCTAAACTTAAATTCAAATTCAAAATCCAAATTCCTTCTGGTTCCCTTGTAAACCCAAATCCGACATGTCACCGCTCTCTTCTTCTTCCTCGCGCAAACCCAAATCCAAATCCAAACCGATTCTCTTCTTCTTCCTCGAGCAAACCAAAATCCGATCCGCCGTCGCATACTTGACCCGACCCGCATCTGCTGCACCTCTTGTTGCTCGCGCTGCTTCTCCCCGATTATTTTTGTTTGATAAAACCGACCAACAAACCTGACCCGATCCACATCTAGAATCCAAACTCAGGTCAAACCAAGTACTTTTTTTCTCTATAACTATATGTTCATATTTGATAATTTCATAATAATTTTATGTTATGATTTAGGGTAATGAGGATATATATATAATTTTTCCGATTTAATCCCCTATTATTTTCCGATTAACCGATTAATCACTAATCGCTACTAGACCGATTAGTTCTAAAAACTGATTTTAACTGCCTAGGAACAAGGCAGGATCTCAAGGCAATGCACTCCACTGAGCTACACTTATCCAATGAAGTCACCTATAATGTTATGAAAAAAACCACCACCAAGGGCACGTGGGAAAAAATAAAGAAGCTTTACATGGGGTAAGACTCTTTAAAAATCTTTTTTTTAAAAATCAATTGTATAATCTTCGTATGGAGGAAGGAGATGATATTATGGAGCATCTTAATGTGTTTAATCGTTGTATAAAAATTTTATTGCAAGTGGAGATCAAGTAGGATGATGAGGACAAAGCTTTGCTTTTGCTATGGTCTATACTGTCATCTTTCAAACATTTTTGGACCACACATGTTTCACAAGGAGACTCTTCGGTTCGAGGAGGTTGTCCAATACATCATTTTTAATATCAAGATGAACAAAAGCTCAAGTGATGACAAGAAGAATGAAGGGCTACTTATTAAGTGGGCGAATAATCATCATTGAGGTCGCTCCAAGGAGGCAGGCAACAAGTATGGCAACCGCAGGAAGTCAAGATCAAAATCCAGGAGCCGTAAAGATGTGGAATGCTAATATTGCCACAAGAATGGTCACTACAAGAAATATTGCAGGAAGTTCAAAGCTGATCAGAAGGTAGGAAAGAAGCCCATAAACACCAATACGACCGAAGTTACCACAGAGAACAATGCTGAACTTCTTTCGGTTTCTTCAAGTACAACAATTTCAGACTCGTGGATTCTTGACTCAGGATGCCATTTTTCACATATGTGCAAACAGAAATTAGTTCGACACATATGAAGAAGAATGGAGGTGAAGTCCTCATGGGGAACAATGTTGCATGCAAGGTTGTTGGCATTGTCATAGTGAAAGTGAAGATGTACGACATTATTCGTACTTTTTGCAGCGTGCGACATGTCCCTAACCTAAAGAATAATTTGATTTCTTTGGGCACTTTTGATGCAAGCGGCAACATTTACTCTTCAAGTGGAGGCAAGATCAAGATTTGCAAGGGCTCATTGGTGATTATGCGAGGTGAGAAGCTTATGAACAACTTGTACACGCTATTTTAGGTAGAGTTGATATATCCACATTAGAGAACGTGGATGATAACTCGACTTATCGATGGCATCTTCATCTAGGCCATATGAGTGTGCGGGTTATAGAAGAGTTGCACAAGAGGAAATTATTGAAGAACATAAAGTCTTGTAAGCTGAATTTCAGCAAGTATTGTGTACTTGGGAAGCAAACCAAGGTCTCTTTCAAGGTCATAGAAAAGGAAAAGCACACGTCGATTACATTCACTCTGATGTGTGGGGGCCAGCAGTGAGAATCTCATGGCAGTGCCCGCTGTTTTGTCACCGTCATTGATTATTATTCACAGAAGATTTGGGTCTATTTCATGCGGGAGAAATCTGAAGTCATTGCAAAGTTCAAAGAATGGAAGGCTGTAGTTGAGAATCAAATAGGGCGGAAGATCAAATACCTGCGCAGTGACAATGGAATGAATATCGAGATGGAAGGTTCATGGAGTTTTGTAAGCAAGAAAGTATTACCCAACATTTCACTGTGAAAAAGACTCCACAGTAAAATGGCAGATGAACCTGACTCACATGGAGAGGGAAAGAAGCATGAGACTTCATGCAGGTTTGCCTGAATCTTTTTTTGTCAGAATTGGTTAACCTCACTGCATATTTGGTTGATAGATCACCATCAAAATTGTTGAAATTTCAAGTGCGCCGAGGAAGTTTGGTCGGGCAAAGATGTTTGATTATTCTACCTTGAAGGTTTTCAGATGCAAGACATACTCATATTCTGAGTGATGGAACGGAATAAAGTCACTTGAGTGCATATTTCTCAGTTTCAAGAAGTGAATAAAGAGCTACAAGCTGTGGGATCTGATAAACAAAAAGAAGGTATCGAGTAGAGATGTTGTGAAGCAAAAACTGATAACAAAGATATGGTTCTTGAATAGAACCATACTGAAATTTCTTTTTCAAAAGAAAGGTTCTATCCAAGAGAATCAAACTGAGGTATAGCAACAACAATCCGAGGAGGTTCATATAGAACCTACAAGCATCGTTCTGTCAAAGCCAAGAAGAATCGTCAAACCTCCTCAACTGTTTGGATGGGAAGATGAAGCATGCTACTCTTTCTTAGCTAGTGGAGACGATCTATCAACTTTGCAAGAAGCATTGAAAAGCAATGAGCGGCAAGAATGGATGAGTGCTATGTCGGAGGAAATGGAATCACTCCACAAGAACTTCATTTGGGAGTTAGTTCTATTGAAAGAAAGAAGACATAATTGAGAATGAGGCTCCTACCTACAAGCAAGGTTAGCTGCAAAGGGATTCTCACAAAAGGATGGAGTTGATTATGATGAAAATTTCTCTCCAGTGGTCAAGTATACATATATTCGAATGTTGCTTTCTCATGTGGCTCAACATGACATGGAGCTGGAACAACCTAACATGAAGACGACTTTCCTTCACGAGGATTTGGAGGAAACTATCTATATGGCTCAGCTAGAAGGATTTGTGGAAGTAGGAAAGGAAGACCTTGTGTGCATATTAAAGAAGTTTTTGTACGAGCTCAAGCAATCTCCAAGGCATTGGTACAAGCGCCTCGACTCCTTTATGCTCCAAATTGACCACAGGAGAGGTGAGTATGATTGTTGTGTTTACTCGCATACATTTGATGATGGACACATGATTATCTTGATGTTATATGTGGATGATATGATAATTGCATGTCGGGATATGTCAAAGATAAATGAACTCAATAAAATGTTGGGTAGAGAGTTCTTGGTGCCACCATGAAGGGTCTTGGTGCCACCAAGAAGATCCTTGGAATGGATATTAAAAGAGACTGGGAAAATAGAAGGTTGTGTTTTTCTCGAAGTGGGTACATCAGCAAGGTGCTTGAGAAGTTTAACATGGTGAATGCCACGCCCGTGTCTACTCCATTGGCTTCACACTTTGTCTTGAGTGCAAAGCAAAGTTCGTCTACTGAAGCTGAAGTTGAAGAAATGAAGAAAATTATGTATGCTAGTGCAGTTGTGCACAAGACTGGATCAAGCTCAAGCTATGAGCATGGTATCAAAATATATGTCAAATTCGGGTAGAGAGCATTAACAAGCTGTTAAGTGGATTCCCAGGTATGTGAAGGGCACAAGAAACAAGGGCATTATGCTGGAAGACAATATGGAGAACCGTACATCACCGGTTTCGTTGACTCCGATTATGCTGGAGATTTGGACAAGCGGCTGTCTACTACATGCCATGTTTTCACTTGTGGTGGAGGACCAGTATGTTGGAGGTTACTTTATGCTCCAATCTATCAGTGCTTTGTCTACTACAGAGGTAGAGTATATGACATTAACTGAAGCTGCAAAGGAAGTTATATGGGCTCAAAGGATTGGAAAATGAAATGGGTTTACAACAAAGCTCTGTAAAGGTCAAAGCGCTATTTGTATTGCAACAAATCAGGTGTTTCATGCAAGGACAAAACACATTGAAGTCTGCAATCTTTGGATTCAAGATTGGATCAACTTCGAAGAAGTTAAGGTGAGGAAAGTTGACACGAACGAGAATGCATCCGACTTCCTTACTAAACTAGTTACGACATAAAAGTTTAAGCACTGCTTGAGCTTGCAAAATATGAAGACTTGTTAGTTGACATGTGCACCTAGTCACTAGGGGTGGAAATTGTTGGTGTTTGGCTTGATTTCCAACGCAGTCAAGCTGCAGTTTTTTGTGACAGTTGTCAATTTTTTATGGAAGTTTCGAGCATGCTGCAGTCTTTATTTGTCTCAGTCTTCAACACGAAAGTTGCAGAGGATTATACCAGGTGCATGTCAGGCTTTGAAGCACTCAAATATGCTCATTCAAAGTACTATGTCTGTTCACATTCTGAATGCATGGAGAATTTCAAGAGTTGTGACTCTTTGACTAAATTTGTGGATTCCCAAGGGCTCCTATGCATCGATGAACATGGAAAGATGATGGGATGGATCTAGAGGGTTCACTCAAGCCTATAAATAAGCATGCTACTTGTTGAGAAGAGCCATCAAGTATCCTAAGTTCTTCTTGATTAGATGAGTGTTGTGTGATTGTAAGGTGTTCAGTTGTTCTCTTGAAAGTATAGAGAGTGTGAGGGAAGGAGAGTTTCTCTTTCTTATTTGAAGGGAACTCTTACGTTGAGTTGTTGTTGGAGGTGAGTGTATGTGAGTTGTGTATGTTGGATGTTGATGTAGTCGGTGTGTTGTGTGCCTTGTACCCTTTTGTTGATTCCAACATAGTGAAGCCCTTCCGAGCTCCAAGCTCAACCTGTGGTTTTTTCCATTTGGGTTTTCCACGTAAGTTCTTGTGTTCATCTGTATAGTTACATTACATCTATTTTGTGCGATTATTTCTCTTGCCATTGAGAACAAGATCTTGAAGTGGTGTTGATCGTAACGCCAACAAATACATCTATGCTTCATTGAGAATGGATAAGATTTTGGCGGGCATAGCATATTGTATGACATGAAGTAAATGTTGATCGTAACGCCAACAAATACATCTATGTTCATTGAGAATGGATAAGATTTTGGCGGGCATAGCATACTGTATGACATGAAGTAAATGTTGGGGTTTGAAGTCTATCACAGAGTAAATAGACAGCAAAAATAAATAAATAAAAATTTCGAAACTCAGTCATGGATCTATGCGAAAATCATAAAACATGTTAGGAGTTTTTATCTCAACGATGGGACAATTGTCTTCACAATCTACCAATCACGAGCACTACAATGTTGCGGCACCTCTACGGTATCCACTCGAACGAACAACGAAATCCGGCTCTCTCTCACGCCGTGGTGCTAGCTGCAGGAAGGGGATGTTCGCCTCTCTCTCTCACATTCTGTGACGGCTAGGATTTTTCTTTGTTACTTTCCCACAAATACATATTATATATAGCAGGAAATCCACCCAAAGAGAGTAGTGAGGCTGCCGGGCTTACAGTCCAACCTAGATCAGGTTCATGTGTGGGCCTTCTAATTTTGGTTGGCCCATTTAATCTAATTAATTGTCCAACCAATCTTGGGAGTCCAAGGCTTAGTCGGATTCTCAATTAAATTCATCTTATGAATTTAAATTTCAATTTTGATCCATTCTAAATGTGTGACCCTGTAGGTTCCTATTACGTTGACAGTAATACTAAAATCATATTTTAGTGTTACAAACAGTGAGCGGAATCTTGCAATACATCATTGCTACTTAAGTAACGGGAATGCCAGTAATTTGATATAATCTATCCGTGATCAATGTTACCATGTAGTCTAGTCTTTTTGTCTAGATATCTTATTTGACCACAAGGCATGGAGCATGTCACCCTTGTTAGTTCAATCTTTGGTTTCTTGATATCCGAGTACACTTATTAAAATAAATGAGATCAATATCTCATATTGACTCATTTGAGCACGATCATGCATTTTGCAGTCTCACTCAATCAAGGGGTCTGAAGATATCGCTTATGTTATGTAAGAGGGACAAATCCTATCTAAGTCACTCACATCTCTCATAGTATGTCCAATAGCCAACTTTATAATGACCTTATCACAAGCGATGTTTGAAGGCATTAAAACATATAATTTCTCATATAGGAAACCGTAGTGACTTCAAGTCAAAGGACCAGACACACCATGGAAACTGTGAGAATCGCTCATAACACTCACGTAACAATTCATGCAGTGTTCTTATGGTAGGTCAGTTCAGTACATTATTACTCTAATATGTACTATGTGAAGACTTGATATCTTATATCCATGACCCGTGAGATATGGTCATTAATCTACGCACATACTAGTCTCTATGTATTATTGTTGTCCTAATTCACAATAATACTTGACTAGGGACATTTTAATAATAGTGTTTTGATTTCAACCAATAGGATCTCACAATTAAGTCATGCACTTAATGTCCCATGATATTGAACCTACTATTCTAAGGACTTTATTATGTTCATTTATTCACAATAAACAACACAATAATAAAATGTCTCATATATGAAATAAATGTCATGATACAATGTAAACTAGCAAGATCAACATAAGGCTGGCCTCTAGGGCATATACCAACAGTAAACAGTAGCCAATAAAATTATAGTGTATTCTTCATTGTAGAAATTAGGATCGAATGTTTATTGTAGGAAAGTAGGATCTAGTGAGAGATTTATAGTGACCATGTGTAGAATCCACTTCGAGAATAGGTTGATGATCAAATGGTGATATAAGAGGAGCATTGTACACATGTAATATGGAGGAGTTAATTTCTTGAGTTGAATTTCATTTTGTCCAGTGGTAAGGCATTTTATACAGTGGTAACTTGTGGAATTAAGTCCGCAGAAAGGGTCATATAAAGTCCTGGAGGATGGTACATTACAGGTCCATTTTAAAGAAATCGGTTTATAGGTATACTATTTACAGTTTATTTTTTATCTAAAGTATTCCTAAACATACTGGCTTGAAGAAATTGTCGTGGTAGTTCTTTATTTTAATGTTGCAAATCCCTTAAAAAAGGGATATTGTATAATTTGCTGTTAGGTCCCTCAATCTTTGTGATTGCTATTAAGTCCTTTAATTTTTTGCTCTCAGTTGTAGTAAGTGTGATGCTGTAGTTCTATCCCAAGGGATCATTCGTAGTAAAGTTAACCTTGCCCAACAGCCCAACTATAGTACTTACAAATGCCTTCTTTGTAACCCTAACCTTTATTCCAATGCTCATCTCAGTCCTAATCTTAATGTCAAATCTTAGACTGATCCTAACTCTAACACTACACATCCTATTCGGATCTCCTCTCTGATCAACCTGAGGTAGCAAGTAGCAGCTGCTAAATCATTTCCTCCCTCTCTATCTCTCTCCTTGTCAGCGCCAATGGAAGGCCACTTTTTTGTTCAACAACGATAATGCCGCATACTCTCCCCCATTGTTGGATAGGGCGGGAGAGGAGATTTTGCCCTCTTTCTTGAGAACTTTCCCTCTCTGTTTAGTGCTGGTCAAAGAGAGGAGTGATTTTGAGAGAGAGAGAGAGAATCAAATACCGAAATCTTTATGAGAGCCATCCTTTATTGCTTTCCAATGCTATCCTTTGTCATTTTTTTATATTTTCTAATGCTTGTATTTTTTGTTTTACTACAGTTGAAGATGTAAGTGACTTGTGGCCAAGTATTAAAGATAGATTTGAGGAACGACTTCCGTTAAAAAAAGCTGTTTTGAATAACAAGACACGCAATCCTGTTATAGTAGATAGATTGCCAGCTGAGTTCATATTAACTACTGACATTAGGCTTCGCAGTCGCTTTCCCCAAGAGCAGTCCTTGTTTTGGTTCCGTGAACCTTATGCAACTATTGTTCTTGTCACTTGTGAGGTATCTCCTATGCTTGCTATTCTTTTGTTTGGTACTTAGTATCAGTTGTTATTAGTGTGCAAATGCTCATGAAAACATTTGGCTGGTAATTATTCTGTTTGATTCTTTATCTGTGACAGGATTTTGATGAGTTCAAGACAATTCTGAAACCAAGGCTGAAATTAATTGTTCAAAATGATGAACGCGAGTGGTTCATAGTATTTGTGTCGAAGGCTCACCACAGCAATGATGCAGCAACTAAAATGGCAAAGAAAGTATATGCTAGACTTGAAGTTGATTTCAACACAAAAAAGAGAGAGAGGTATGTATAAAGCATCTTCCTTATTCATATCACACAAAATGATCCTTTTAATGGCAGTAATATTTACATAATTTTCACATGTAAAATTTCCAAATCCAATTTAATGACTTTGTCCATATAAGTACTTTCAATCTATTGAAGTTGTGGAAGTTTGTGATGTCCGGTTACATTTGATTATTAGGATTTACTTTTAGTGCAGAAGTTGACTATAGCCAGATCCTTTCACAAAAATATACATGTTTTCACTTTGCTAGTGTACCTAGCTTGGGTGAGATCTTATTTCTCGTAACTTAAATACGAATTTTATGGCTCTTCATTTAACTCAGGTGCTGTAAATTTGATCTACATGGGCCTGATGCAACTTTCTGGGATGATTTAGATACCAAAATGGTCGAATCTGTGAGGAATACATTGGATAGACGTGTTCAATTTTATGAGGATGAAATTCGTAAGCTCACTGAACAGAGGTTCATGCCAGTTTGGAACTTTTGCAACTTATTTATTCTAAAGGTGACTAACTATTAGTTACATGTTATTGCTTTTTAAAAAATTATTGGAGTTAGATTACTGAACTGTTGAAATCCTGACTGTTTGTGTGGTGATATTTGGATTTCCCCCCAGGAAAGTTTAGCTTTTATGTTTGAAATGGCTCATCTCCATGAAGATTCGTTACGCGAATATGATGAACTGGAACTTTGCTATTTGGAAACAGGTATCCTAAGATCTCTTTTTTGTTCTAGATAACGTTTCATCCATCCATCCATCCATCCTACTTTCTTCCCTTTTGAAGATCTAAAATTTAAAGAATTGATAGTCCTTGAGATGAAAATTAATTGCGGGTCTGGTTAGTTTGATTGTTGATGAAGTTTGATCTGCTAGGATGTTTTTACAAATGCCGAATATATCTCTGTAGTGTTTGGTTTTGGTAATACATGTAGTTGAGGTCAGAAATGAAACGAGATTAAACGGAGTAAGGTGGTGTGTAAGTAATTTTACATATTTCATATTTTCTCGCTACAACAGTTAAGCTGTTTTTACAGCTCGTGCAATTGGATCTGGATAGGCAGCAAACAGAACTGCATATATGTGCTGCAAAATTAGCACTTCCATTGCGAATACATAAACTGCATCTATACTGTTTAGGAAGGATCCTATTGACCACTGCTAAGGAATTGATGTGAGCTTTAAAAAATTTTGTTATATGATCTGTTTCAAAATTTTGCAACTCCATGAGAAAATTTGTTTTTCCAAGTGAGCTTGGATAATGCAATAACAGTACACTATACTTTGAAAGGGATCCTTATATTGTAAGTTGACAACCATTTTTTTGTTTAATTATTATCATACTTACCCATTTTAGTAGTTTTATTCTGTAAGTTGCCTATGGATCTCATAGCATAGTTAGGTCATATTGAGATATTGGTGAATCAAATGGATAACTTTGTAAAATTTGAAAACTTACTGAGTGACCGTATAAACTCATAAATATTAAGAAAGGGTAGTGAAGAACATTTTTTACCGGGATGGTATTGTAAATATTGAAACTACAACGGTAATGTATGTATGTGTATTGTGTTGTAACAAGTATTGGATGTAAGTACAAGTGTATAACCGAATGCCCAAGAGGAACACATCCCTCAACATAAGACTCCAAAAGAAAGAAATAGGAGATGGAAATCCTCATACATATTGGAGATGAAAGATGATGGGAGTCTGGTTAAGGTAATTGTGCATCAAATTTTCATCCTTGTGCAAGAATTGTTGTAGTACAATGGTGAAGCCCAATAGCAATCCTTCCATAGATCCTGTTGTGTCGAACAAACAGCTGGATTTTTTTTCTTCTTTTGGGTGCATTTAGCCATTCGCACTTAAAGATCCTGTGGAATTGGTCATTGTAAGAGCTCCCATGGTATCGTTCTACATTAAGTTACTCCTAGGTCAACAAAGAAAGAGATCATAGATTTCAAGATTGTACTGGAATAGACCATGTCTTTTATAATTACTCTCTTCCTATAAAAAAATTCTCACTATTAAGTATGACAATCATTTAGCACGAGCAAGACAGAAGCCTTGATCGTCTTGGGCAAGTTGGTGGCACGAACAAGAAACATACTGAACCAAGGGGGCTTGCAACCACCAAAGTTCAACTATCAGTTATTGGATATGATCGAGAAGGATGAAATTTTTCCCAAAACCAAATTCTTAATTTGGAGTAAAAAAAATAAGGCATCTATCTTGCAGGTTGTGGCATTTAATTGTTATTACTGCTAGGTTAGGGAGGAGAATTTCCTGTGTGAAAACTTGGGCTTTCTGTATACTTTTTTCCATTTATCTGCAATGATTTCTAATGGGTGATTTGCAATCTCAGATAACCACATGCAGTGTTCTCCTGCTGGCTATTTAAGCTTACTAGTCTTCGCAAAATGTAGTGAATGTAGTGGAACCCTCGCACAAAAAACTAGCCTAATAACCACTTAAATAACCAGACATGCGTCACCTTTCCGTACTAGTCTATAATAATAAAGAGAAGAAGGATAGTTACAACAGCTGAAATCAGTCATTTCATTTTCTTCTTCCCCTCTTTTTTATACCTGTTCTTCTGCGTTGCTCCTTCCGCCAATTTTTTGGCTTTTTTATAATAGTTATTTTTCCCCTTGTTCTTTCCCACTCATCTTTCTCCTCTTCTTCCTTCATGCTATCTGTATAATTATGATATCTATTAGTTAATTGTGATTTTGTGTGAGCCTTAAGCTGTAATTTCCCCATAGGTTGGAGCCTGTTTCTCTAAGCAATTTATCAATGATTATCCAAGGATTAAATGCCTACAACTATCTGTACATGGTTTGATGAGCTCGATAAGGACATGTTGGAATATCATCTTATAGTAGGAGATTTTAGTGAGAGAGTTGTATGGCTGATAGCATCCTTGAAAACCAATCCTCTTGAGTTTTGACAACTTATAGAGGTGGTAATACCAGATTGGATTAATGTAACTGATATGACGATCCAAGTCATATTGGGATTGAATACCAGTTTGTCAATGAAGGAGTCCCTTAAGCATTGAATAGAATAGCATGGTCCTGTAAAATTGTACTTTCTGTTGTAACTTGGGCTGGGCTCAGTGTGTTTTCTTTCAAATCAGCCGAAAATATAATCCATACAAAGATTCTCAATAGAAGTTAAATACAGAGCCAAAGAAGAAAGAAATTGAGGTTTTTGGCTTCTAGCAGAGCACTTCAGAAATTGGTGCCATACTTGTGTTTGTCAAATGATAATAATATGTACTGGAATATTGCAACTTCAGTTTCGACCTGATCCAGATGTTCTCTGCAGTTTTGGAGCTATTTCATAATTTAGTGAGGCTTATTCTAACATAAAATGAATTTTTTTTCTTCTCTGGATTTCCCCCCCTTGCTAAACTATATCATGAATGGAAATCACACCTTGAAGCTAATTTGTACTTCCATGGCTAATCACCATTTATTGATGTACAGTTGTTTTATATATGTGTGTATCTGTCTATCTTGTCCCTTTCAGAAGGAATATTAGTGATCACATTGCTTGGGAACTTATTATATTGTAAAAGGTAACTTCCTGACATACTCATTTGCAAAATGCAGTAAATACTCCTGGAAAACAGAGGGATTTTGGAGGATTGGACCATGGAGACGATCGGGCTGCTCTGTTAAATCCTGGATACAAACCATTGACTCAAATTGTTCAGGATGATTCATTTAGAGAGTTTGAATTTAGACAATATCTGTTCGCTTGTCAATCTAAGGTTTGTGCATGGATGTCCAAAAAAAATAATGCTTCTATTCCTTTTGCTGCAAAAAATTGTCCTATGAACTGTTCACATGAAGTTATCTAAACACCACAGTTTCTCCCGTGAAAACACCTTTCTTAGGTTACTCTCTTTGACATGGTTTTATTATGCCGTAGTTGATTTCAAGTATGTTTAGCTAGTTATTTGGCATGTAGTACCTTATTCTGAGTAATATTTTCTGTCCCCACAGTACAGATTCACTTGTTAAACCTCCATGACTAAAGAATAGTTTTGCAATGCTTTTCTTTCTCTGGGCATTTAGTTTTGTGCTACTTTATTTGTAATATGGTTGGTGCTTCTGCTGCATGTTTAGCATTTGACATAATCAATGTGGCTTGGCTTAGTTTGTCTTTTTTTGAAAGGGAATTTCTGTGTTTAAAAGCCTTTTCACCTGAATTCTTTACTATAAGTGACGTACCAGTGTTGGACCTCAGACTAATAGCATCACTGCATGAGAAGATACTTTTAAATCCTTCTTTTATTAAAGTTGTAATGATCAATCAGAGAATCTTAAATCCGAAGACCAAAGTGCCAGATAATCAGATACCATTGTGTTTTCTTGTCTAATCTACTATGCATCTATGATTATCATATTCACTTTCTTATGACATACTTCGCCATTTGTGGCATTCGTAAATAACAAATGGCATTGGAAACAAAAAATATACTCCTGCTACTAATTAGTTGTCTCATCTTTTATTTATTGTAGCATATTATTTTATCCGGATCCTCGCTTTGGCTCTGAATACGACACCCTAGGATTATTTCAATATTCTTCTAAGTAAACACTCCTGAAAGTTGGGGCAGAACTTTTGGTGGTATAGTGTATACAAAAGAAATTGATACTGAATTCATCTTTGGCTTTCTCTTATATATTTTATCTCAAAGTTCCCACTGTAATCCAACATTGGCATTGTGATTATAATGTATTACAAATGGTTCAAATATTTAGGCAGCCGATAATGAAATTATTAGATTAATAAAATGACTACGATTCATCTGATAATAAGGAACATCTGTGACAATGGTATTTATGCCAAAATCTGAGGTTGGTAGGTTTTGCAATCAGCAAGTTTGTCATCCAGTAACTCTATTGTTGTTGCGCACATACCCTGACATATAATCCAAGCAACAGAGGTTAGTGATTGCAATTTAGAACAATTAATACAATATTTTTTTTACTAAAATACTCTGCCTTCACTCCAAACTAGTTTCTCTTTAGTGCACAGCTACACTTGCGTGCCACTTATGTATAATCTGAGTAGCTACTACTACTTTATTGTTTCTATACTTAATGTTGCAACTTGGTAAGAAGTTATGAAAGCTTGGACTATATCAAATTTATTCTGGGCAACATTTTTTTGTCTTTAGTACACTGCATCATCTCTCTCTCTCTGTGTGTGTGTGTGTGTGTGTGTGTGTGTGTGTGTGTGTGTGTTTATTTTATTTTATATGATTTAAGGCCTATTATATTTGTAATTTTAAACTGCAACTCTTTTGTAACAGCTACTTTTTAAACTATGTCGTCCAATCGAAGTTGCTGCAAGAGGCTTTTCATTTGTTATTAGCTTCTCGAAGACACTGGCCTTAAATGAAGTATTAGGTTTTCCTTTTATCAGTCTTTACAACTTGCAAAGATTCAACAATAAGTTTTCAATCAGTAATTTTTTTTATACCATTTTCAGAAGTCACTGCCCTTTTGCTTCAGAGAAGTATGGGTTATAACTGCTTGTTTGGGTTTGATACACTCAATATCTTCTCATTATGATACTGAAGATGTAACACCTGATGTTGACAAGGAGTTCTTTCGTCTTCAGGGTGACCTCTATTCGCTTTGTCGAGTGAAGGTAAAAAAAGCTTGCAATTGTCCACAATATTTACTTGAAGCTTTTTTTAACTCTTTCCTGGTCCAGTTAAGCTGCAATTATTACATAATACAACATCAATAACAAAGCCTTTATCCTAATTTTGGGGTCGGATACGTAAATCCTTATGAGTGTTAACTGCATCTATCATGGTTTTAAATCTCGGATTTTTGACTCGTCTCGGCAAGGGGTGTTTCGTCTCGGATCGGAGATATCGGAGATCTCAGGGAAATGTGATCATATCGGATGTTCATTTCCTATACTCAATAAATATATTTTTTTTGTTACTAAATAAGATGTTATATGTCCTACATGTCATTTATGATATAAAATACTGTATAATGTAACCAATGACATGAATCAATTACGGTAAATCTTCGCATAATTTAACAATAATATAGAAGAGAATGTAATATAAGTATATAACTAAATTGAATTTGCATTGATTAGAAAAGTTAATAAATTTACTTGACTTTGCATATATACAAACAATATCGATACGAAATCCTCATATTATTTTAGCTTAAGGTCCTATATCGAAAGACATGCAAAAAGTAAAACAAAATTTTTAAATATATTCACAATAACATTTGTGTCTATTTCGGCTGATATTTCGCCAATTTCGGCAATATTTCGGTAATTTCGGCTAAAATCTACACATTTCGGTCCAAAACGATGTAGAGTATAAAATATGTGATTTCGTATCGGCAAGCTAGCCGAAACGAAATTTCGGCCGTATTAGAGGAAATTTAAAATAATGGCATCTATAGGTCTGGCTATTTTTTATAATGGCCGTCGGCTACCTTATACAACCCTCCTTTATCCTGGCATGGTACTGTAGCGGATAGATTTATAACGTAACCACGCCCATGGTGGATTTTGTGATTTTCCCTTCACATTACTTGTAATTTAGATCAACAACAGTTACAATCTCTTAGCAATGAGTTTTGCGTCATTATTCTGAGTTGTTTTTCCCTCTTATTCTAGGAGGTGCACTTGAATGTTAGCTAATTAGCTTACATATTTTATGTTGTTGATCTGAGACTGGTACTTTCATCTCTAAATTATTCCATTTGATTTTATGTTAATTGCAACAAAGAAATACATGTAAGGTATAATCACTGTATGATGTAATTGCAGATTGAAGTACAAGAGGGAACATGAGACAGAGATATAGCATATGGACACAATACTACCTCATTATGACAACAAATTACGTTATGATCATAGTGATAATACTGATGACGACTTGTACAGGGATCAGTAATTAGGCATTGGCTCTTCAACTTCTATTGTCTTGATATATGTCACATCTCATTTAGAAACACATTCTAAATTTTTTGATAATTTTAACAAATTCCTTTAATATATAAATGAGAGTAAATGCATATCTTAAAAAGGAATGTGTGTAAACAGAAGTGTTTGAGGACAAATGTCTCCAGAAGTGATAGGAAAAACACTTTACAAAATTGAGGATACATCTGGGAAGTGTGCGACATGCGGCCGAGGAGTGTTCAACAAAGCTCCATGTTTTAATGTGTTTGATTCTGTGTCGGGCTACAGCTGCATGACAGATGCATCTATGTACATAGGCGGTACTGTTGACCTAGAAACTTAATTGCATTTATGTGTGTGATGATGGAATTCTACAAAATGCTGTTTAGTTTATTATGTTTCTCTCTGTGCGAGGCTGTGAGCTCACACAGTTCCCCTGCCCCCATGCATACGAGATCAGGATCACCTAAATGCATTAGCTTCTTAGTGGGGATCTGTTTGTGCTCCATTATTGACTCATTATTGAAATGTTGTGTCTTTTTTTTCTCTTAGTAGGTCTCCAATCTCTTAAGCATGCATTTGTTTGAGTAGGTATCACAGTTTATTATTTTTATGTTGCTCATTACAAATTGATGCTTGTGCTTATGGCAGTTTATGAGGCTTGCATATTTGATTGGCTATGGAATGGAGATGGAAAGAAGTCCTGTGAACAGGTACTACATGATTCTCATTGAGAAGGCCATCTATTCCATTTATATCTACTATTCATGGAATTTTGTTGATAATCAAATAGCTTAATTAACCGTCTCGGTATTCAGAAGTTTTGGTAATTTCTTTTTACCAGTGCTTCTTTAAGCATGCTTCCCTGGCCCAAGCCAGCAGTTTGGCCAGCAGTACCAACTGATGCTTCGGCAGAAGTTCTTGCTAAGGAGAAGGCAAGTCTTTTCATCGCTCTTTCTTTTAACCTCTTCTCCTACGGTTAATGCAAAAGAGCAATTATTTTGTACTGATTCATAATCTCTCCATGCTAGGTTATAATTCTAGTTAATCATTATTTATTTGGAACCAATAGTTTTCCAATTGTAATAGTTGGCTATGTTGGTAATATTGAAAGAACTTTAAGTGCACTGTAGAAAGGGTTGGGTTTTATTATCTCCTTTGTCTCTTGGCACTAAATGCCTAGGTGACTAGAACCTGAATAATTGGTGCTGATTGTTATCATGATCCAAAACATGACAAACTAGCTACGAACTTAATGTTAAACGGTTTCAGGCTTCACCAACTTTGCACAAAAATTAACTCTTGTTCAAATATTTTTTTAATTGATTCATGAAGAAACCAGCTTTAGCCTTTGGTCAGTATGCGTATAAGTTGTGAATTATTCTGATTAAACATTTTTTTGATTAAGTGGATTTACACTGAACTTTTGGTGAGGTAGTAACCTTATTATTTACCTAAAAAGAACAAAAAATAGCTTGAGTGCACTCGAGCTATATGTAAATATCTGCTGTCTGTTTCCTCTAGCGGGCCGCAAAAAATAGCTTGACAACACAAAATTGGTGGATAAAAAGAATCATTTTTAGTTGGTAATGTATACTCCTGTTTTTTGTCTCCAAAATTTTAGTTGTTAGACGATTGTAAAATATCTAACAAATTTAAATCCATCATACAGATTTTAAACACCTCTTAGCTTACAAATATAAAAAATTTGTACTCTTTGGCATTTTAGGATAAGTTTGAAGTTTATAATGTATTCTATAAGAATTTTTTTTGGAGTTTGTCTGGTTTACCTTTTATACCTTTTACTTTCTAAATCAATGTTACATAGCCTACTTAAGGTTAAAGTGTTTCCCATGTTCATGAGAACCTTTCCATTCTTCATAACATGTCCAGTATTTTGTGTCTATTTGTTGCATGTGTTTATTGGATTAAATGATATTAATTGACTTAAGATTATTTCATGAGGTATAAGTTCAACTTCTGTATATATTTTCAGATGATTCTTCAAGCCAATCCCAGAGAAAGGCACTTCAACATCCAGAGAAAACCATTGCCACTAGAACCTTCTTCACTACTACGAGAGGCTAATCGAAGGAGGGCTTCTCTATCTGTCGGAAATGCATCTGAGTTATTTGATGGGTATGTTACTTAATCACTAGATCATTCCAGTTTATTTTAGCAGCAATGTAAAAATCTTCCCCTACATCTCCAATTGAACGCACTTGCTTAAGAAAATTAGAAAAGGAGAAAAGTGTAAATGCTGTAATTATTGCATTGCAATCTATTATTATCAGGCTTTAATATTTTCCCCGTTTTTTATATTTGTTCTTAAGTTCTTTATAGTTGTTATGTGGCAGTTCAGGTACAGATGGGCATCCAAAGTTCTCACCAAACAAAGTTACTGCTAGCACTGTGTCTCGGACTTTCTCTGGACCAGCAAATTCCGACGGCTCTTCTTTGGCACTTGATCGCCCAATGAGGCTTTCAGAGATCCATGTTGCAGCTGATCATGCTCTGAAGCATACAATTTCCGAACCTGACTTATTGAGGTCATTATCCTCAGTGACAGAATTTGAGGTATTAGACTTAATATTAAGGCAGATATAAGTATGAAATCTATGCTCAAAAAAAATTTCGTATGGTCTTGAGAAGATTGTAATTAATTTCTTTTCTTCCCAGGTTAAGTTAATATTACTGAAACTACCTGTACTTTTTATCTGATGCCATTGAAAATGTCATAAAGATCCGCATGCTTGCATGTCAGAATGCAGCTAATAAAACATATCGAAGCAGCTGATTGTTAAGTAAACTTGAGTTATGTCTTGTTTGAAGCAAATCAAGGTCTTATTTCTTTGATACGATATGTATTGATTAATACATAGATATTTTTAATTTCTATGAAATCCACAAAAGATGATTATCTAAATTGAACTTTTTGTAACTTCATTTTGACTTTTAAGAAATCCGTGCTCCAAGAAGACTCTAGAGTCTAGAGTAGATGTAGGAAACTGCTGGCCACCAAATTCCAATTTTGTTAGTTGTACAGTATTTTTTTTCTCGAGGCGCAGCATTACTTTTTATATGCATAGGATGAATGCCATCCACTTTATTGACGAACTGATTGAGCATATTACTATTGGCATGTATGTTAAAGCATGATTTACTTCCTTCCGCAGCAAAAGTATATGGAACTAACAAAAGGAGCTGCTGATAATTACCATCGTTCTTGGTGGAAAAGACATGGAGTCGTCCTTGATGGAGAGATTGCAGCCCTATGCTTTAAGCATGAAAATTTCGATTTGGCCGCAAAGTCGTATGAGAAGGTCTGTGCTCTATATAGTGGTGAAGGATGGCAAAATCTTTTGGCAGAAGTTCTTCCCAACCTGGCAGAATGTCAGAAAATTCTCAATGATCAGGCTGGCTATCTCTCATCCTGTGTTAGATTGTTGTCTCTGGATAATAGTTTGTTTTCAACTAAAGAACGTCAAGCTTTTCAGTCGGAGGTGGTTCGTCTGGCTCATAGTGAAATGGAGCATCCGGTCCCACTGGATGTTTCATCGTTAATAACATTTTCTGGAAATCCTGGACCGCCACTTGAGTTATGTGATGGGGATCCTGGAACACTGTCAGTTAATGTCTGGAGTGGGTTTCCTGATGATATCCCTCTCGAATCCCTTAGTTTAACGCTGATGGCTACATTTAGTGTGGATGAAGGTGTCAAGGTATGCTTTTATTGGCCTGTACTTATTTATCTTTTGATAGTCAAATGTTTAAATTCGAAAAATTGTAAATCAAGTTATAGCAAGAAATTAAAATCTTTAACTTGTTTTAATACTGCTACATTTTATAACTGCAAGAATTAACCAATTGAGTGAATGTGGTGTGACCACTATAACTTAAAATTTGATTGTTTAATTTATTTATGGGCACTATGGTTAAACATTGTTCTGTTTGTGTAGGCAATAAAGAGTTCGGATGCTCCCATACTAAAACCGGGGAAGAATGTTATTACGCTTTGCCTACCTCCACAAAAACCAGGTTCCTATGTGCTAGGAGTTTTAACAGGTCAGATCGGCCAATTAAGATTCAGATCACATAGTTTCTCTAAAGGTGGCTCTACAGAAACTGATGACTTTATGAGTTATGAGAAACCAATAAGACCCGTTCTTAAGGTAATGTATCGGAAATTTCTGTTTTGCTAAAAGAAGTTGAGGAGTTTAACTGCACTGACAAAAAATATATATTCCTACACATTTTTGTTCAACAAGATGCCTGGTTCACATATACACTTGTACACATAAAAATCTGTTTTTTAAGTACAGATTTTAATAAAAAAATTTGTAGTGATTGTTCTTAAATACATGTATGCACATGAGTGCTTGCTGGTGTTTCATGTTTGAGTGGGTGCATTGTGGGATGTCTGTACATGCAGACATGCATTTATGACAGCCTTAGTGTCTAATTTTTGCATGTCCTGAGCATAATTGCATTTCATTGCTTTGCTGTTCACTTTGCGTTTTTTATTTGATGATTTGTCCTTTTCTGTACTTATTCAGCATATGCAAGATGAAGTCATATGGTGCATATCTTTTGTCGACAATATTGTATTTGAGGAGTTTAACTGCACTGACAAAAAATCATATATTCCTACACATTTTTGTTCAACAAGATGTGCCTGGCTCACATATACACTTTTACACATAAAAATCTGTTTTGTAAGTACAGATTTTAATAAAAAATTGTAGTGATTGTTCTTAAATACACGTATGCACATGAGTGCTTGCTGGTGTTTCATGTTTGGGTGGGTGCATTGTGTGGATGTCTTTACATGCAGACATGCATTTATGACAGCCTTTGAGTCTAATTTTTGCATGTCCTGAGCATAATTGCATTTCATTGCTTTGCTGTTCACTTTGTGTTTTTTATTTGATGATTTATCCTTTTCTGTACTTATTCAGCTTATGCAAGATAAAGTCATATGGTGCATATCTTTTTGTTGACAATATTGTATTAGATGTGACTGGAGAATGCATAGTTTTAGTTTCTAAATAAAAAATCGGAAAAATGCTTCATAATTTGCGGGGTTTAGAATCAGTGTCATAATGAAGTTATACTATAGCAAATCTATGTGAAGAAATGGGGGTGCAATTTAAATTGATAGCCAAGAAGTGCAATCCTGCTATGAAGGATTAATAGTTCATTATGTGGAGACTATGGAGGATTTTGCCTGTAGAATCAAGCAGAATGGTTGTAGTGTTCTTCAAGTACTGTGTAATTAAAAAAATTCCAATGAAGTTTTTATTAAAGCAAAATACCAGTAAAGTTGATATTTTGTAGCAGTTATAAAACAAACATGCAATATTTGTTAAAATGTCTGGCAATTAAGAAATATGGCCATATAATGGGTTTAGCTGAAATGACGATGAGAGAAAAGTTAATAAATATAAGGTAAAAATCAAGTTGATTTTGTGATAGTTTGGACATGTGCAAAAGGAATCAGTATCAAAGCCAGGCTAGTTACTAGTAATAGGCTTGTAATTAACCAATTAGAGTGGGCAACAATGTTGTCAAAACCGGACCGGGCATCGAACCGGGAAGGTGGGCTGTTCGGTTTTTCAAGGTTCAACCGGGTTTTTACCCAATTAAACCAGGTTCAATATAAGAGGGAATCTTTATATATATTTGATCAGTATAGTAAATTTTAACTTTTCTCCACATCAAAACTGCTTCAAAGCCATTCTGGTTAGTCGGTTGAGTCCAGTACATCAATTAAATTAGGTTCCAGGTTCAAATCCCAATCCTGCAACTTTATTTTTCTGGACAAATGGCTAACTATTTTATACCAGCGGTTTAAATAAGAACCGGTTTAGCCGGTTTGGCAATAAACCGCCCGGATTAACCCTGTTCAAGCGGTTTTTAGGGATTTCCCGGTCTGATATGGTACCAGACTGTTGAACCACCCGGTTCCCATCGAACCCGGTCCAACCAGCCAGTCCAGTCTGGTTCTGATTGGCGGGAAAGAATTGGATGACCTGAACGAACTTATGTCCTTTGCTGTTGAACTTAGGGATGTGATCTTTCTCTCACATATCGACGTAGTATGTGATTTGGATTATTCATGCATCTGTATTTTGATTATCTACTAGTAGTATGTGATTTGGATTATTCATGCATCTGTATTTTGATTATCTACTACTATTAAGTGGAA
This sequence comes from Hemerocallis citrina, assembly GCA_017893485.1. Lineage (NCBI taxonomy): Eukaryota > Viridiplantae > Streptophyta > Magnoliopsida > Asparagales > Asphodelaceae > Hemerocallis > Hemerocallis citrina. The sequence continues at coordinate 186,270,588 of CM030368.1, read as the reverse complement.
TATGGTGATTTGATTTACAGACTTTTACTTCATTTGTTTTCCTAATTATAAGTTATATATAGGTGCACAGACCAAGACCTTTAGTCGATATAGTTGCTGCTGTGTCATCTGCATTGTTAATGAATGAGCTGCAGTGGGTTGGCATAACCATTACACCAATTAATTACTCTCTTAAAGGGGCTATCTTAAACATAGACACCGGTCCTGGCCTGAGAATAGAAGAAAGTCATATGATTGAGATAGAGGGTTATTCAAAGGCAATGGGGACTGGAAATCATGCAGGTGAATTAGGCACAGCAAGAGAAGGAGCTGCTAGTGAATTATTTGAACAATTGCAACTTGAAGATGGTAAATTAGTTCTTCCAGACTGGGCTAGTGATATAACTTCAGTTTTGTGGATTCCTGTCTGTGCGATTGACAATAGGTTGGCAAGAGGATCTTCTGCAGGTAGGTATGATTATAGTAACTCTGGATATATAATTTTTTTTTGTTTTTATTGTGATTAAATGAGACAATAGGTGATGACACTCACTCTTGAATTCATTTTTTTTGCATACTTACTGGGTCAGATGTTTCTTCCTTTCAATATTCAGTTCAACCCCCGCATCAGAGCATTGTTGATGGAATGAGGACCATTGCTCTGAAGCTTGAATTTGGAGCTTTCCACAACCAGATATTTGAAAGGTAATTGCTTTCAAATTTCTTCCTCCCTTTTTTTGCATGAATATATAAATGACACTCCATGTATCTTGATAAAGGGCCATCTCAACTTTTGTAATGTTTATTAGCTGAACCAACTTAATATGGACTTCCGTTGATCATAATTATTATTGTCAATCCATACATCCTTATAAAGACTGGAAGACTGGTGCAGTATAATCATTGTGTAAAGGCTTTGTTGATGTTGTTGCAGGACAATGGCCGTCCATTTCACTGAACCATTCCACGTCAGCACACGTGTTGCTGATAAGTGCAATGATGGCACTCTATTGATTCAGGCATGATTTCTAATACTCATTTGAAAGAAAGGAAAAAAAATCTTAGCTAGTAAATGTTTGTTTGGTATTGGCACTGTCATTCCTTCAATTAAAAAAAAAATCCCATTACTTTTCTTTTGACATCATAGGGAGGTAGATCTCCATACCCTCATGCTAGTCAATATATTTTTCCTTGTTGGATATATCTCTAGGAAACTTCAACCTTTTGTTATATAATTTAAGATGCACGCTAGTCTTCATAGTTTCGTTATCATGAAGAAATATTTTTGTTGTGATCTGATACAGGTTTGTTGGTAACATAGCCAGTTATATTGACCCGAGAATATTTAATGGTAGATGATGAAATTTTTAGGATTGGCTTATGACTTCGCATTAGTAAACATGGTCAGGGAATATTTGGTGTTGGATAATAGAAGTTGTAGTATGAGCTTATAACTTGGCTTAACCGAAGACGGAATTTTATTTTTTGACATTCAGTATTTTTCATAGCTGCACCTGAATCAGAAGAGGAATAGGAACAGAAAAAATCTTGGTTCAAAACAGTTCTTGACTCATTTATGCTCACACCCCTTGTTTACTTCAAAGCCTTACACAAGCTTTACTCCATGGACAATATTTCCTTAATCTCACCGTCATGAATGATTTGCTATTTTGTTGTAGCTAATATGATCACTTCTAGGAATTTTTCTGACATTAATTTGTACTCAATACTTGTTTGTCAAGACACTTATTTTGCAAAACAATTCCAACCATAGCCTTGAACCTATGGACAAGATATCCTCAAGCGCACCATCATGATAAATGGTTGACCCTGTGTAGATAAAAGGATTCCTAGGAATCTTCTTTAGCAACAATTTGAACTATACCCTTGACAGAACGTATGGTTTTGCTAAAGTTACATTTTATCGTCTTGGTTGTGCTGATTTTTATCATTCAGATTCTAGTCTTCTAAAGCTTCTCCTCACCTATGTATTTTTTAATTGGTACGCTCACTATTCCCATGATTTATTAGAGCTCCAAAATTAAAGAGTATGTTTAGATCAAAACTTCAAATTCTTTCATTTGTGGAAGGATATCAGTTGTGAATTCGTCATGACAGCCAACTTTATTAGTTTGAGTCCTTTTTTTTGCTGTGAAGATTTTTTTCTTTTCAAAGAGTTTTCCTAAGGTTGATTTTGAAATCCTTTATTTGATTAAGCAATGTACGAACTTGTTAATATTTTATCTTATTAGTGGGGTCTTCTTTTATAACTTTATATATGTTTCATATGAAGCCTTGAAAGTTGCATGTGTTGCTTTTTATCTGAAAATTATCTACACCATATATGTGTAGGTCACAATGCATTCCCAAGTGAAGGCTGCTTTGAATTTATATGATGCATGGTTAGATCTTCAAGCTGGGTTTGTTCACACTGGAGAAGGGAATGGAAGACCAACTTCAAGTTTCTTTCCACTTGTAATCTCTCCATCTTCTAGAGCAGGGATTTTATTCAGCATACGGTTGGGGACGATACCAAAAGGTAAAACATATATGCACTTCAATTTAATGAAGCTGGCTCAAAAGCTTAGTCCTGACTTGACTTATAAGTGATTAGACGAGTGATTATGAGATCACTTATGATGATGTTCATAGAGTTTTAGAGGATTAGTTGGACAACTGAATGCTAACCTTTATGTAGGGCAATTACACCCCACTCCATACTGTAGGACAATTGATGAATATAATAGAACAGTTAGTATGGACTGATGAGCCACAGAACTGCCCAACCTGTATGTAGTTGGCTTAGCATTCATTTGAGATGAAGTCAGAATCAACTCTGTTCTGAAGAAAAAAGTTGAAAACGAATATTGCCATGGACATTCTGATGTAAAACATAATCCTAAATAGAGAATTTCCAAGAATCTTAAAAGATTAATTTTAGGCTAAATTTAAAAAAAGTACACAAAGGTTTGGGCCAGTTTAAGAAAAGTACACAGGTTTTTTTTTTAAAGGACACATTTTAAATTAAGTCCACACTGGGTTAGTTAGGGTTAGGGTTAGTTTGGGGGGGGTGTTATTTAAACACCTGATTAGTTAAGTGATGTTTTTTTAAACAAAATGAAAGATGAAAGTGGTTTTTTTAAACCCTACCCTAACCCTAACCCTAGTTAACCCAGTGGACTTAATTTAAACTGTCCTTTTTTAAAAAAAACCTTTGTTTACTTTTTTTAAACTGGCACAAACCTGTGTACTTATTTTAAATTTAGCCTTAATTTTACCAACATGTAGTGCGGATCAAAGTTAGAATTTTAAACAGTTAATCGGTTTGATAGATTTTCAAGAATTGAATTTAGTTTAACAAGCCCAATTAATAATTCAGTTCTAACAATCAATAATTATATTCCTAAGCGTTCTTAGCAAGTAAAAGATACAATATTGATTCGTACTTTAATTAGGCAAGTGGAACTCAATCTCAATATTTGTGGACGACAGATAAATCAGATAATATAATAGAGATGACAAATCAGTATAACACAAATATTTGAAAAGTGGAAAGAGTATACCGAGAGTTCGAAGAACAGTTGCGACAATCGAAGAGGAAGCTACTGTTGGAATGGCGTGTGGCTGGATCTGGCGGTGGCTGACGGCGCGTCAGGGGCGTCGAGCGGCGGGCGACTGGGGTCGGGTCTGCTGATGTTGCCGAAGGGAAAGGGAAACAACAGAGGTTCGAGGGGCTGAGGTTGAGGGTCTGGCTGGCGGACCTGGGTCAGGGCGGCTCTTCAACGGTGGCGCCGACAGCGGAGGGGAGGAAGATGACGATGGCAACGGTGGTGGAAGAGGGGAAGAGGAGATCGATGCTGGTGTGGGAGGGGTGGCGAAGCGTGGTTGCGGGATGACGGGGGTGGCGTGACTGGGGGTTGACGAAGGGATGAGGAGGCAGCTTCGAGGACGCTGTCGAGGTCGCGAAGTGGAGGCGCTAGGGTAGGGGTAGAGGTAGGGGTCGGGGCGGGGTTGGGGTCGGGATTTGGAGGAAGAAGAAGAGGAGTAAGGAATTAGGGTTTTGGGTAATTATATTTGGGGATTGGAGTTTGATTTTTAATTTGGGAAATTAGGGTTTGGGAATTGAAGTGGATTTTGGGATTTTGGGTAGTTTTAGAGTTTATCACAAACCCTAAAATTTTATTAGGATTTATCACAAATCCTAATAAATTGGATCTCAATTGTATACACAAAGGAGAGATGAAGAGCAAAACTCAACACAATATTTTTTTAAAATCAAGAATAGCATAACTTCTCATTAATCTCAAGGCCTATATATAGGCTCAAAACAAATTTTGATACAAATCTCAAAATATTCTAAAATCTCAGAAATATTCTAATGCATAAAAGAAAGATTATATATGGCTATAATTACCAAAAACAAATATGGTACCGAAATAAAATACTAAACTAAATAGAATAGATGTCCTCATCATTCTCTTCGGGTGGGAGAGAGCCCGACCTAGTCGAGTGAAAACCAGTGATCCTGTCATGGTGCTCCAAAAGATCTGGATCCAGTTGCAAGAGCTCCTCACAATCACTGCAAGTGTCATCCAATTTCGGCTTGTTCTTCCACCTCACCAAATACTTGTGCATACCACCATCTCTTGTAGAGATTATCTGATCATCTAAAATATTATTTAATTCTTCTGTCGGTGGGTAAATAGTATCAGGTAGAGGGGTAAATGTAGAAATTTCACCATCAGGCTGCAGGGTAGGCTCATCTATAAGAGAATTTCTAAGGTTAAATTTTGAGCCTTCATAGAGTACTAGATCCTCAATATTGAAAGTCTTATGCCAAAGCCTTCAGGAAGGTCAACGACATAAGTATTATCATTGATTGTATGTAGAATTTTAAATGAGCCTGCAACACGTATGTTCAAGCTCTTAACGGATCCAGCTGGAAACCGTTCCGGACGAATCCGAACCATCACTTCGTCACCAACATCAAGACTTTTAAATTTCCTTGTATTTTTTATTAACGTGTAGTTAAAATTAATCTCATTAATTTTCTTCGAAATTTCTCTATACAAATCATGAATGCAAAATGCAAATGTGGATGCAGACTCTGTGACTTTGTGATGTTCTAACACAGGGGTAAAATCTATGGGTTGCCAAGTGACTTGGGAAAGGATGGGTGACTCAGGTACACTCAATGGAGGTGACTGAACAGACTGAATACAATTGAGAGACTGGTCATCCCTCTTTTCATCAAAGTCATCGCTTACATTAGGTTCATAGGTAAACTCATTGTCGGGCTCATCAGCAATGACACCGGTACCCTCTACTATATTGATCATACTGGAGCTGGGACAGTTGCCAGCAACATGGCCGTATCCTTGCATTTATAGCACTTAGTGAGAGGATCAATCTTAGAATAGTCTCTTTCAGTATTCTTACCTGTGTTGTCATTTCTAAGTGGATATGAATTTAATGTAGGCTTGCTTGGGTAAGACTTGTTGGGGTACTGAGGAGTGCTCAGGTCTAGATGGATCAGGAAGGGTCATTCTAGGGGAATAATCTTTCGAATCGCTGGATCTATAATGGGAACTAGCTTTAAGGAAATCCATATCGAGGGCTAGTGCATAAGCTGCCGCTAATGAGTCCACATTTCTATGAATTAGCTCATTTCTCAGATCGGCTCGTAATCCAGCCTTGAACCTAGAGAGTTTGTTATTCACTCTCTTTACCTAAAGCATTGCACCAAATAAGGAAGTCATCAAACTTATCAACATATTCTTGTGTTGATTTATTTTCTTGATAAAGTTAGTTCTACGAATCTAACAATCGGGTGTGGAACGATAACGGTACACATCTCTTAGTGAGCTTCTCTTTCATGGCTTCCCAAGTGGTTATGGGTGTCATGCCTCGGCCTCTACGGGCGTGTTCAAGATTGGTCTATTGTTGTTGAGTTTTTCCAGTCAATTTCATCGTGGCAAATTTAACTTTCAGGGCTTCACTCATGTCAGACCACACAAAGTAGTGATCCACCGCATGGATCCAATCAAGATAAGCTTGGGGTTCCATGTGGCCTTCAAAATGGGGAACATCAGGCTTAACGTTCATATATTAGTCGTCAGGGTCACGTTCTTGACGTCGATCGTCACAAATATTTCCTTGAGGGATCTGACGATTAGCATGAAGCTCAGGGGCAACAGTTTGATTTAATTTTACTTTCTCAAACCTCTAATTGATATTGGCAAGAGTTGCTTGAATGACCGCTATGGTAGCGGAAATATCAGAGTTGCCCATCTCAGTTTGTGGAGGGGTTCGCGGAGGTCTAGGGTTCCTAATTGGGTGGTTTGGGAGGAACAAGAAATGCTCTACAGGATCTGTGATGGTGCTGCGAAGACGCATTCACCAATGGGAAAAACTTGGGGTCGTGGGGATGTGTATTTGTTAAAATTTGGGGACATGTGTTCAAAATGCACTTTAAACGAAGTGATCGAAAAGAACGAAAGAAAAAATAATAAAAGACTCTAAACGATTCTAAATGAATGTAAAAATAATGCCCAACTGATGCAAGAACTAGGGTTTTAAGAACCTTCGCTCTGATACCAAAATGATGTAAAACGTAATCCTAAATAGAGAATTTCCAAGAATCTTAAAGGATTAATTTTACCAACATGTAGTGCGGATCAAAGTTAGAATTTTAAACAGTTAATCGGTTTGATGGATTTTTAAGAATTGAATTAAGTTTAACAAGCCCAATTAATAATTCAGTTCTAACAATCAATAATTATATTCCTAAGCGTTCTTGGCAAGTAAAAGATGCAATATTGATTCGTACTTGAATTAGGCAAGTGGAACACTCAATCTCAATATTTGTGGACGACAAATAGATCGGATAATATAATAGAGATGACAAATCAGTATAACACAAATATTTGAAAAGTGGAAAGAGTATACCGAGAGTTCGAAGAACAGTTGCGACAATCGAAGAGGAAGCTATTGTTCGAATGGCGTGTGGTTGGATCTGGCAGTGGCTGACGGCGCGTCAGGGGCATCGAGCGGCGCAGCGACTGGGGTCGGGTCTGCTGATGTCGCCGAAGGGAAAGGGAAACAACGGAGGTTCGAGGGGCTGAGGTTGAGGGTCTGGCTGGCGGATCTAGGTGATGGCGGCTCTTCGATGGTGGCGTCGACAGCGGAGGGAAGGAAGATGACAATGGCGACGGTGGTGGAAGAGGGGAAGAGGAGATCGATGCTGGTGTGGGAGGGGTGGCGAAGCGTGGTTGCGGGATGACGGGGGTGGCGTGACTGGGGGTTGACAAAGGGATGAGGAGGCAGCTTCGGGGACGCTGTCGTGGTCGCGAAGTGGAGGCGCTAGGGTAGGGGTAGAGGTCGGGGTTGGGGTCGGGGTCGGGATTTGGAGGAAGAAGAAGAGTAAGGGATTAGGGTTTTGGGTAATTATATTTGGGGATTAGGGTTTGATTTTTAATTTGGGAAATTAGGGTTTGGGAATTGAAGTGGATTTGGGGATTTGGGATAGTTTTAGAGTTTATCACAAACCCTAAAATTTTATTAGGATTTATTACAAATCCTAATAAGTTGAATCTCAATTGTATCACACAAAGGAGAGATAAAAGAGCAAAACTGAACACAATATTTTTTTAAAATCAAGAATAGCATAACTTCTCATTAATCTCAAGGCCTATATATAGACTCAAAACAAATCTTGATACAAATCTCAAAATATTCTAATGCATAAAAGAATGATTACATATGGCTATAATTACCAAAAACAAATATGGTACTGAAATAAAATACTAAACTAAACAGAATAGGTGTCCTCATTACATTCCTTCTGTAGGAACTTGTGAAGAATGTGATGTATAAGCTGGATACTAATGATGATGAAGAAAGACAGTACAATGTTGTGAGGGGAAAAAAGTTCAAAATGAAAAACATTGCCATGGTCATTCCTTTTGTAGGAATTAATGAAGAATGTTGCTGTTTAAGCTGGTTCCGGATGAAGATGGGTGGGAAATTGTTCCTAATGGTTACTTAGTGACAGAAGTGGGTCTACAAGACTACTATTTTCAGATACAAAAGTTTTTTTAGGGTTATCAATAATATTGATTTCAGGAAGACTAGATAAAAATTGCTTAGGTTTTATTGATAACTTAGGTATATTCAGCAGCATGCCAGCATTTTTCATATGTATATATATCATGACATGTATATCATATGTATATGTATTAAACATCACATTATCAATATCAGGCCTTTTCCATCATTATAGTGTGAGCTATCAAGCAGTGGTCTCCCAGATAAGTTTGATAATATCTGATAACTCTGTCTTCTTGGTAATCCTCTCGGTACAAAATTCTTGGCCTAGGAAACAATAAATGGATAAAAGATTAGGCTTGCCACATATGCCGGCAGTTAAGCAACTGTCTTATTAGTTATGTACTTTAATCTTTACTAATCAAGGAGCCTCTCTCCAAATTTCTTCTGGACAAGCAAAATGAAGGAAAAGCGAATAGATCTCTTAAATATTGCATTACTTCAAATAGCACCAATAAACATGAAGAACCAGAAAAAAACACTCTGAATGTAAGCTTCATATATGAACCATACAAGTAAGCACTGTTAAAAATAGAAATGATCAGACAACTTTGAATAAAGTCTACTACATAACTCTATTAACTTTCTTGTACAACATGAATTTTGATATTTAAGTATTACTGCTGATTTATTAATATTCTTCTAAAGTTGCTGACTGGCATGCGAATATCTTCTAAGCAGTACATACTTGCATGGTTGCATCACATTCAATCAATTGTAAATTAAGTTCCACTTCTCCATGTACATTTCTTTCTAGAATCTGCTTTCTCTTGTCGTTAGTTGTCTTCATGAAGATTCATAATCATGACTTTTAACAGATCAGGCAGAGGGGTTGCAGATGGACAGCATACTGAATATTAAATATGGAATCTCTGGTGATAGAACAGTTGGTGCGCATACACCCATCTCGGTTAAACCAGGAGAGGAAGGACTTCTTTTCAAGAGCACACTTGTTTTGCAAAGGCCTGTGCTTGATCCATGTCTAGCAGTTGGATTTCTTCCATTTTCTTCTGATTGCTTGAGAGTTGGACAACTAGTCAATATAAAATGGAGAGTTGAGAGGTTGAAAGATATGGGGGATTCGTTAGTGAAAGTAAGTTCCAACTCACAGTCACGACTTTCCAGTTGCAGATATTTTGCACAATGACATTATAGACCGCTAAGGGTTTCAACACTTAAATATTGGGTTTTAATGAGGGCTATAAATATTGGGTGAACTCTTTAATATTTGGATGTACTTAAATATTGGGTTTCAATTTGATGAATTCGAGAACTTGTGTCGTGACAGGATGGCAGCGTCCTTTACGAAGTAGATGCCAATCCAGAAAACTGGATGATCGCTGGGAGGAAGCGGGGACACGTATCACTATCCTCCACACAAGGTCTCTTCAATCTGTCCATGTTTCTCAATTCAATGTGAATCCTTGGAAACAACACTTACATTTTATTATGCAATGATAAAGGCTAATCTCAGATAAAATTAATACAGGTTCAAGAGTCGTGATCACAGTAACGTGTGTGCCACTAGTCTCAGGATATGTGCGCCCACCCTATGTAAGCCTGCCAGATGTCGAAGATTCCAACATAAGCTGCAACCCGGCAGGGCCCCATCTCGTCTGTGTGATACCTCCCACTCTCATATCTTCCTTCTGCATACCGGCATGAACAATGTTACTGAGATCTCCTTTTACATAGATATTGTACACAACAAAAGTGAAAAATCAAATTAAAATGATTTAGTGTTCTTCATTCATATTCCTACATGTACGGGAAGTAGATCTGGTTGTTCAGTGGTGCCATGAGATTGTGTACACTAAGGCTTTTAGGTCACTTTTTTGGTTGATTTCTTATAATCATTGTACTTCACCGTATATAGTATCATCTTAGCTTGAGCTTTGTAAACTCCTGTTTGGAAATTGAGTTAGTGTCAAGGAGATCGGTGATGTTAATGGTAATGATTATTCATGTCTGTTTGGCTTTGGCTTCTTGAATTCATCTTAACTGGTCTGAGAAATGGACCGTCAATGATTAACAAAAACACATTATTTTGAAGAGGTTGCTGGCCAACTTAGGGTTGCTCATCATAATCTATCTCCATTCTTAATTTTGTGTGAGCAATACTTCTTGGTCTTAGAATTTCCATCGGAACACCATGGTGGGCTATAGTATTGACAATGTTCTCGTAGCAAGGGTTTTCTATACTACGGTCATGCCTTATTTTATAACAACTGTGGTACAGATGCCCAAATTTAACTTATCAAAGTGGCACCATTGAAAATGTTTTGGTTCAATCCATCGCTCAACTTAATTTTCATAATTATCTTCCATTCACTGAATTTTTGAATATAGCATCTCAAAAAATTGAATACTTCAGGCATCATTATTTGGATTGTCACAAATTATGTTTTCACCAATTCTATTTCATTAACTCAGTTGTTTAAACTACTTCCAGATCAAATATATTACGAAAATAATTAATCAAACTAATCATCAATGTATGCCATTACATTGCAGTACTTCTAACATATTAACTAAGACATTTGAACCATACAAAAAGGAGTACAAAATTTAGGTTTCCTAGGCAACATTTATGCCTTCAGGTGAGCAGTTAACTAATTTCTGTTCTACTTGTAGGAACGAGAAACGGTTCAAAAGTTAGGAGGAGTCCGATGGCCTCTACTATGTTCAAGATGAAGAAAACCATTTGATCACCTGCATTTAAGGGAAGAGGATTTCGATACCGGATCTGGAGATTATGATATGCTTGGGTGAGATGATGTCGGTGCAGTTGGGATTAAGTTGTACCTGGAAACAATGAGGCGTGTTGACGAGTTTGCGTCCATGAAAAGCTGCAGATAATGTAGATAAGATAAATGAAAGAGACTAAAAATTGATCCAATCATATATAATGTTCTGGAAGCATTTCTTCACTGATAAATAGATACATGCACTGAAAATTTCACTATTCTGAAAAAGATAGTTGTACAAATTAACGGGGGAAAAGGTTTGTACCAGCAACTAGGGGCTAAATTAACTTTCCCTTTCAAATTTGTTCCATAGAATCATTTACTCGAGCCCTTAGCCATATTTCTGATAAAGAGTTTTTATATTTTCTTGATCAAACGCTACAAATTACACTATACTATAATGATGCCCTGATTAGACGACTAGTAATTACTGATAGGCTAAGAGAGCTTACTGCGTCGTATCAGTAATATATTAAAAATGAATGTATCATCATTGATTTTAAGCAGATAGAAATCTTTCCAAAAACAAATCTTATAAACATTTGTAATATACTCTTATAAAGGATTGCTTGGCTTCTTTGTAAGATCCTTTTCTCTTTTTAAATTATAAGGGATCCCCGAAAGGGAAATCCCTATGTCTGTATCTCATGTATCCCCATAGGTAAAATATAAATCTATCTATAATAATTCTAAGAAAAACTTATGTAAATTTTCTCTTTACATATCTCTTCTATACACCCTATGCATATCATAACAACATAGTCAAGTTCTCCATATCTCATGAGTGACCCTATAGGCAAGTAAGGCCGAAGAAGATAAGAGAAATGTCGGGATAGTGCCATAAGGGGAAAGTGAGTTATTCGGCTGAAAAGTACGAAGAAAACCAGGCTCACCCTTGGTATGTCATAGGTGAAGGAGAAAAAAAAATTACAGGGGATATAAAGGGATACCTATCTCTAATATTATAATGGGAGAGTTGGGGTTGTCATTTGTAGACAACATGTAATTGATAGACATTCAACCATCTAATTTCAACCATTCATTTTTAAGTGGGAGTTATATTAACCATTCATTTACTCAACTGTTGTTAGTTACCACAATATCCTTAAAACTAAATTTATTTACGACAATTATTTTCAAAAGTGTCACTCATATAAAATAAAAGTTGATGTCACTAGGAGTAATTTGTAAAGAGTATGTGATGAGTAAAGAGAGTTCTCAGGTTCGAGGCAATATTACGTCTTAATGTCTTATTATTTACTCTATTAATTTTTTTTTTAATTAGAACGTGTATCGCACGTGCAGATTACTAGTGATAATAGAGAGAGTACTTCATGGGAGCTTTTGGAGGATGTTTGGTTTGTATCTATTTTGATGTCTTGGATAGGCGATTTAGGCTGTAGATCTGCCCTAGGAAGTTTGTGATGTTATTTCCGCCCAAGGGCCTGCTATGTACTCTTTTGTTCTGTTTTGTTAAAACTCTTTAATGAAGTGATGACTTAGTCATCTTTTTAATAAAAAAAAAATAAATAGAGAGAGGTACTGATAGGATATACACAAAATTTGCATCACATCTACAATTTTCCTGACTGAAAATTTAGGAAACTGAAACCAGGTGACCTTTAAAACACACCCCCTCCTTTTTTGTTATCAGAGCAATAAACAGATCCTAAAATAGACTATTCAAGAATAGATTACTTAAAATTTAGAACTTAGTTCAAAATCTAGAATTATTACTGGCCTAGATAATCACCTTATTAAGTGTAATTTTGATAAAGAAACAGACATTCGACATTTGTTTCATAGTAAAGATTCTTTTTATAATACTCTTGTTGATCTAATTATTAATTTAGGAGAAAATCTAGCTAATAAGCAGACTAGAAATAATAGTTTTTAAAATACTTTAGTAGAGACTATAAAAGAAAAAAAAAAGACACTAAGAGAAATCTCAGATAAGTTAAATTACATTAAGAATCAGAATCTAACTAAATTAGAAAAATTAGCTAAGTTAGAATACCTGCCTAACCAAAAGGATATCATAGATTTAAGAAAATCATTAGACCATAATAAGCCTAAGGATATACAGATTGAGACTAAAAGAATACTGGAAGAAGTCAAGAGTTATCCACAGGCTTAACAGGAGGTTTCTAGTAAGAATAAGAGAATTCTCCAAGAAATTAAACAAATATCTCTTAGTTAATGACAGAACCATATAACGAAGCTTTAGAATATACAAAAAACCTTTCAAGATTCAGAAGGCTACAACACCTACATCCCACAACCACAGTCAGATAGAACTATAATTAGACAGAATAATACGATAATTAGACTCTTTATTAAAATCCACGAAAAACTAGAAACTTACCACAAACTCCAAGCCTCTAACATGACCTTAATAAGATTACACAAAGCCTAGCTAAAATATCATTAGAACCCACAAGAAAGGAAACGGCTAAATATAAAAAAAGGACACAAAGGTTTGGGCCAGTTTAAAAAAAGTACACTAAGATTTTTTTGTTTAAAAAAAGGACACAAAGTTTCAAAAAACTCCACTGGGTTAGTTAGGGTGAGGGTTGGGTTAGGGTAGGGTTCAAAAAAACCACTTTCATCTTTCATTTGTGTTTAAAAAAATCACATTCATTTTTTATTTGTGTTTAAAAAAACATCACTACTTAACTAATCAGATGTTTAAATAATCCCCCCCTCCGAACTAACCCTAACCCTAACCCTAACTAACCCAGTGGAGTTTTTTGAAACTTTGTGTCCTTTTTTTAAACAAAAAAACCTTAGTGTACTTTTTTTAAACTAGCCCAAAACTTTGTGTCCTTTTTTTATATTTAGCCGAAAGGAAACTGTTACTAGAAGACGAAGACTAGTAATTGAGTTTAGATTTCCTTCTAAAAAACCAGTATGACCAGCATGACAGTCAACTATTCAAACATTTTCAGGTCCTTCTAGAACAATTAGATCTGGAGAACATGGATCGACTAGTAACACTACACCTATTCTTTCTAGATTATTTAGCAGAAGACCTAGAAACTATGATGTGCAGTTAGAAAAACTCATAAACCCAGAACAAGATTATGATAGGTTTTAAAGAGAAGGTCTACATATTCTTAATCCAAGAACCCTATATCAAACTGGTAGATTTAAAATAAGAACATAATTTTTTAGGCATAATAAAGAACAAGCAGTTAATTGTCTAGGAAATCAAGCCATCAGTATGCCATTAGCAAGGAAGACTGCTGAAAGACAGCTAAAAAATTCTATATATAAGTTTATGCACTTAGGATTAATAGTTATAGGAGTTAAAGGGTTAATGAGGAAAAACTTAGGTGGTAAGGTATTAATAACCTTATACGATGACAGATGGAATGACATAGCAAAGGGAATGATAGCTAGCATAGAAGTAGATATGAATAGTAATTCAGGAATATTCTACTGTAGTCCAGACTTTATGATAACATTAAATGACTTTAAGAAGCATATCCATATAGGGATACAGACTAAGGGATTTGCAGAAGTTCATTCAGGAGATAATCTATTAGTGCATATAGCATTTTTAGGAAGATGCACTACAAATTCGAAGGTCAAGTATAAAGTCCATGTAGATGAAGTAGTAGAATTACTTAGCAGTAAAGGAATTGAATTGATTAAGCCCTTAGAATATATCTCTGAAAGACTAGCTAGTTGAGATTGGAATTTAGATAAATTTATAGAATCTAACAAAATCATAATACCACAAGAATCGCTAATTTATAAAGATACTCAGGGACGTACTAGTATAAGATTTACAGATTATACACCACAAGCCAATAGAAATATAGATAATATAGAAACAGACCAAGAATCCGAACGAGTCCATATAGAATGTTTAGTAAATATAGAATGTCCTGAAGATTAAATCTTTTATCCAAAAGAATTAGGATTAACAGAATTAAGTGAAAAAGAATTATTAGAACTAGAAGAAACTCATTATAAAAATAGATCAATATGAGAGGAAGAATTTTTGTATTATGATGAGGATAAGAATATAAGAATTGGAAACTACAAGAGGAGATAGGAGTGAAGAAGATATGACCCAAGCCTCTGAGATATCATATCAAAAAGAATTAGTAGATAGTGGGATAACCAGACTTCACCATCCCCGTATAATAGGACTGTACCATTACCTAATAGAACATATGGAGCAGGTAATGCACCTAGATTTAGATAATCAGAGTACGAAGAACCAGAAAACAAATATAGAAGTAGAGGGAAAAGACAACCCTTAGAGCAACCTATTAAATTTCAGGCTGAAGGAGAAGCTCATGTTCTTAATTTAGCAGCACTGATCCACAAAACTGGTCAAACATACTAGATGTATGGAAATACACCCTAATAGGAGATTATTATAGAACAGCTCAAAACATGGAAACAGAAGAAATGTACGAGTATTTAGAAACCTATCTAGGAGAAAGCATAAGAGTAAAGACACTCAAGTAGCAGAATACAATACATTATTAGGACTAGGGGCAAACCCATATAACTTTGTAAATAAAATCCAAAGTTTGGTGACAAGAGAAGACCCCAGCTCAGGACATATAGGCTTACAACAAGATGCTATAAGAAGTTTAGAACAACTAAGTTTATATAAGTGGAAATATATAAAGAAATTTTTAAACGATTATTTTTACTATACATGTATTTCAGGCAATGCCTTTAACCAAGAGTTAGGAGATAAACTATTTAGAAAATTACTAGGACCACTAGGTACAGATTTAGCAGACAAATGGAAAAACGAGCCAGGGATAGCGGCAAACCCTAATTACCCTTGGTCCATAGGACAAAGAATACAACATATAATAAAGATATTAAATACATGCAATCGCCTATCTTCTGTTTAGTTCGAACAGAAACTAGGGGGTAAATTAAGTTTAATTCTTTCCCTAGCATGGCTTGACGATGAGTATTCATTACTTTTGCGTATTTCTGAAATAGTTAAAGAGGCTACGGAAACTTGAGTTTAATAAATGGTGAGCATAAGCAACATATCATCGAATAAATCTAATTAGGTGGCTCATTCTAGATGGTTAGTAGCCTGTTCATTATTTTCTTGGAGAATTTAGAGAAACACCGAAAACAGTAAATAGGTATGAATACCTGAATTATTTACTCTGCACCGATGAATAATTAATAAATAAATGGAAGCATGGTGAAACCGAGCTAAGGGGTCTTGTTTATTGAGATATACAAGGCAAACTTGTGAACAGAATACTTACATTATTCCTGCACCAGCAGGAGCAACAGCTTTGAAAAGTGATTGCCCAGTCATTGAAATGCCATTTGCAGCTCCTCTTTGGTGCTGAGACTGTCATTTTGATGTGAGGATTAAAATAGATAGATATATGAGGATTGAAATATACAAAAAATACTAACATACGAATAAAATAGTTAGAAAATTACCACAGCGTTGTTTTGCAGAATGAACAAACCAGTGATGATAGTCACCTAATCACAAAACAAAGTATGATAGGAAAACTAAGAAAATGTAAATTTGAATTTTAGAGAATTTTAGACTATGAAAAACATAGAAGAGAAATGCCACATCAATCCTATATTAGGACTTGAGATATTCATGCAAATCACATAGAAATAGATTCAAATGCAAAATGCACTTCCAGCAGTTAAAAAATGGACTTGTAATTGTGCCCCTGCGGTGAAAGAAGTTTTAATCATCATCGAGTAGATCAAAGATTAGTCATACATTCAACGTTTATAGTACAATGAAGACTAAGATGTTCCTAAAAGGATGTTATTATGTTTTGACTCAAGAGCATCATGCTTTTCTAGGTATCAAAACAAAATACCCAAATGCAGTGGAATGAATAGGGAAAATGAAAACAATAATCCGAAAAAGCTTTGTATCATTATCTGGGCCAACCTGTCACTAAGAGATTAAGTAATGAAAAAACTGCTAAATTTTAAAAAAAATACATTTAATTGAGTGCTATGCCCCTAGCTCTGGATGCCTGCCAATTTTGGATTTCCACTGTGAACTTTTAACAGATGATATTAAATATCTAGCATCTATTAGTGTAATCATCATCTACAGAGTGCTTTAGGTTGTGAATGTTACTGAACTCGCTTGAACAATCACAATTCTCTCAGAAAATCATTATGTCGAATTAATCTTGATCAGAACTCATACATACAGGCAGTATAATTTGTAGACAACAGACGGACACAACTCTATTTTAATGATACAGGTAAGATGCTAGATGTATCAGTTCAAAATCCCAAAGTCAGAAACTACAGAAGCTGGATATAGAACTTTTAAAGGTTTGACCCAAATCCATCCAATCTGAAATTGGCTAAATCTGATTTACAAACTGAGTACATTCAGCTAATAAAATATGAAATATAAATACTTCCCTAACCAAAGGATTATCTAAGATCTCTCATTATATTAACTGATCTTCCCATGTCTTTTATTCGCCACCACAGCCATTGCTCATATACAAATTAAGATATTTCCGAAAAAACTACTAACCTAGGATAGGATTTTGCTCTTCCTTTTTAATTTCATTATAATTTTATATTTCCTTGTAGAGTATGGATTAATGTATTTTTCATCATAGTTTTACAGCACACACCGTATTGTCCTTATTGACCACAAATATTTAAAATTATCCAGAATAAAGTATTGAAATACAATCAGCACAAATAAAGATATAAAACTACATATGAGGAATAAATGGTGATTCAATTCTGTCAAACAAGGACAAGCATTTATGTTTAAATCTCACAACAAAAAATTAGAATTGCAGATTATCGTTACATTATTTTGTTAAACTTTTCATATCCATCAAGCAAATTTATACTCACAGAGAGAACATTCTTCAACAAGGATAAAAAGTTCATACTCAACTTCAGTTTAAACCCCGATAATCTCTTCATTAAAGGATAGAAGGAAAGTAAGACTACAGATAAAACCTGCAGATTAAAGTTAGTAAGCATTATAAAAGGGCTCAGCATCAATACCAACATCCAATAAAGAAAGAACACAACATAATGCACACTGCTGAAACTCTGGCTGAGTTAGTGGGTCCAAGATGCTTCGCAATCGATGGATAAAGTAGCAGTTGATAAACCAGAAGACTGCAGCCTAAGTAAATAAAATAGTTGGTCAGTGAAATATCACATGAATTGGGTGACTAAATCATCTAAAATATGTTAATATAAGAGTTTTTGTTATAGCGATCTGCAGTGTTTCAACTGCCTTGCTAGCTCATTCGTTTTCAAGCCTAGACTATCAAGAGGTGAGATACAGATTTATGGAGTCTTAGTTTATTATTTGGGCCTGTTGTCATTGGGTTTCTAACCAGATTCAATGCCTAGCGAATATATTGTATAATACTAGTGTACTTGTTCATCTAGCATTGCCAATTACTATGCATTCGTATGCGTATGATTCATAAAAAATCTAAGTAAAACTATGAGCTAAAAAGATAAACCAGCACCGTTCCTTTAGTTTAGTTTGGCATAATATATAAGCAGTTAATGTCCCTGATGTTGAATTCTAACTGCAGAATAAACTCAACAACGACGACGAGATACAAGAACTATAGAATCAAATCAAGAGAAGAAAGAATAAGCAAAAGCAACACACAAGAACACACAAGATTTTTATCGAGGTTCACCCAAAAGAATGGCTACTTCCCCGCACAAAGGCACTCCTACGATTTCCACTAGAAATATGAAGATTAGGTTTACAAATCTCTTAAGAACTCACCACCAAGGTGTAGGGTTTCTCTATCTCCCTCTCTCTTAATGACGGCTGGTAGATCTCTATTTTCTTTTCAGTTAACCCTAAAATCATACACAATACAATATATATAGGATTCCACAACTTTCCATCTCAGCCGCTCATCAATCAGCATCGGGACGGTCGACCGCAACTCTAGGACGGTCGACCGATCTTCTCCTTCGACTGCACGAGTTCCCACAGAGAGCGGGTCGGTCAACTGCGCGATCAACTGCGCGGTCACTTCTTCAAGACTCCAGGTTGAACCAGAGAGCGGGACAGTCGACTGCGCGGTCGACCGGTCGTCGGTCGGGGGCTGCAGTCGACCGTAACTCTGCTTTAGCCACTTGCTCCCACTTCAACTCTCCTTCTCGCCTATCTTCTTCAACCTCATTATCGTGTATCGGATCCACAAACCCCAACAATCTCCCACTTGGAGACATATACACGAAGTCTCTAACCTGTTCTTCATTCTTCCATTGGCCTAGTCTAGACTTGTGCCTCTGCGAGTCTCCTCAACAATTAACCTGGAGACAATCCGATAGCGGTATAGCAAAATTGATGTTTCTTGCTATCCACCACCTTAGTGAGCATGTCCGCCGGATTCTTAGTGCCAAAAATCTGTTAGCTTCAACCATTTCTTCTCAACTGCCATTCTGATAAAATGATACCTCATTTGAATGTGTCGAGTCCTAGAGTGATATGCCGAGTTTTTCGCCAAGAAAACTGCACTTTGACTATCACACCATAGTTCACCTATGGGTTGCTTCCTGCCCAACTGTTTCATAAGTTCCGAAATCCACAACATGTCTTTCGTCGCTTCTGTAAGTGCCATATACTCTTGACTCCGTGGTTGACTGCGCTACAACCTTTTGTAACTGCGAAGCCCAACTAACAGCTGTTCCACCAACTGTAAATACATACCCTATAGTACTTTTGCAACCATCATGATCGCCAAAAAAATCTGCATCCACATAACCATGTATATGCAAAGAATCTCCTCCAAAACAAAGAGAGTGATCTGAAATACCTACAAGATATCTAAGAATCTACCTTACTGCATCCCAATGCTGTTTACCTGGATTCTTCATGTAACGGCTGACAACTCCCACTGCTTGTGCGATGTCCGGTCTTGTAGACACCATCGCATACATCAAACTCCCAACGGCTGAGGCATAAGGAATAGCAGCCATTTCCTCCATCTCTGCCTCTGTCTTAAGACACAAGTCCATTGATAACTTGAAGTGAGCAGCCAAGGGACAAGTGACCGGCCTCGCGCCATCCATATTGAATCTCTTCAACACCTTCTTCACATAGTCCGCTTGTGATAACCAAAGCTTCTTGCTACTTCTGTCTCTACTGATCTTCATGCCGAGGATTTGCTTTGCTTCACCCAAGTCCTTCATTGAAAACTTCGAAGCTAGCTCCTTTTTCACTTCCTTGATCTTCTCCATACATGAACCTGCTAACAGCATGTCGTCCACATACAACGCCAATGTAACTATATCATTGTCCTCATATCTACGAACATACTCACAATGATCCGTTTCGCATCTATAAAAACCTTTTTCTCTCATGAAGCAATCAAACTTCAAGTACCATTGCCGCGGTACTTGTTTGAGCCCATAAAAACTCTTCTTCAATCGACACACCATGTCTTCCTTTCCTTTAGCTTCAAAACCTGTGGGTTGTTTCATGTACAACTCTTCTTCAACATCACCATGGAGAAATGCTGTCTTCACATCCAACTGCTCTAAGTGCAAGTCTTCAACTGCCACAATACTGAGCAGAACCCTAATACAAGCCATCTTCACAACCGGTGCAAAAATCTCACTATAATCGACACCTTCCCTTTGAGAGAATCCTTTCACAACAAGCCTGGCCTTGTACCTCTTACTGCCATCTGCCTCATCTTTGACTCTGAAAACCCATTTGTTCATAAGAGCGCGCTTTCCTGTGGGTAACTTGGTCAACTCCTAAGTTTAGTTCTGTTCCAAGGAGTTCATCTCGTCCCTCATGGCTGACTCCCACTGAATTCGAACTTCATCCCTTAAAGCCTCCTCATGAGTCTCTGGCTCCCCCGAAAGCGTGTACAGAACATGCTCGTGAACAACACTAGCTGATGGATCAAATATTCTGGTTGGCCTCCTCTCTCGTGTCAATCTCCTCAATGTGGGTACCGGTTCACCACCGGTTCAGGTTCCCCGAACTGTTCTGGCTATACCTGTTTGTCTTGGATAACCTGCTCATTCCCAACAGGCTCACCATGAGCCTCATGTGCTGCCTGTGGTACCTATACCTGCTGTTGCACTGTAAGGCCCCCACAACTAGGGCCGCCTTTAGAACCTAAATCTGAGTTTGAGTCTGAACCCCAATCTGACTCTGAACTAGTTGTACTGTCTTGACCTGTGTGCCTGTCCTTGTGTAGGACCTCTTCATTGAACACTATATTTCTGCTGCGAATGACTTTGTTATCCACAAAATCCCAAAGCCTGTAACCATACTCATCGCCACCGTAGCCAATGAACACACACCTCCTGGACTTAGAGTCCAACTTCTTTCTTTCTTCCCTGTCAATTAGTGCATATGTCATACAACCATAAACTTTCAAATGCGAATAATTAACAGTTTTACCTGACCATAGTTCTTCTGGAATGGCCCCATCAAGGACACTAGACGGGCAACGGTTAATCAAGTACACTGCTGCATCAACTGTAGTGGCCCAAAGATGGACCGGAAGACCGGATGAAGTCTCATGCATCTCGCTCTTTCGAGTATCGTGCGGTTCATTCTTTCTGCTATACCATTCTCCTGTGGAGTCTTAGGAACTGTCTTGATTCCTCTGATACCTTTCCTTGCCAGATAGTTAACAAACTCTTTGCTTGTGTACTCACCTCCGTTGTCTGACTTTATTGTTTTCACCTTGCAACCCGTCTCATTCTCAACCCTGGCCTTCCCAGCTTTGAATATCTCAAAAACTTGTGATTTCTCGCGAATTGCATAAACCCAAACCTTTCTTGTAGCATCATCGATGAATGTGACGAAGTATCTCTTACCACCATAAGAGAATTCCTGAGTTGGACCCCACACATCTATATGTACCAACTCTAGCGTCGCAAACTTCTTCTCACGGCCACCCAACTGAAAGCTAACTGTCTTCTATTTGCCCATCACACAATTCTCACAAAAATTCATCTCAACCTTCTTCAGCCCCGGCAAAAGATCCCTAGAACAAAGCTGCTTGACACCCTTTTCACCAAGGTGCCCCAGCCTGACATGCCATGAAATTGAAGAGGAACTACCTACTGATGTTGTAGCAATGATATCACCTGAATCACCTCCCTTGAGTAAGTACAACGTGTCACCACATTTTTCTTTTGCTACCAACCTGGCACCTGTAGTCACCTTCCATTCTCCATACTCAAAAGTTGTTATAAACCCTTCTTTGTCTAGTTTGCTAGTTGAGATCAAGTTTTTCTTCAAGCTCGGAATGTCTTGTATCATACAAGACCAATTGCCCACCATTGCGAGCTTTAACTCTCACAGTGCCTCTACCCACAACTGGGCATATCTGTCCATTACCAACTGAAACTGCACCAAAATCACCTGTCCTGTAATCCTCAAAAACATCCCTCATGGGGGTACAATGATAAGAAGCACCTGAGTCTATACATCAATCATCTTGCAAAATATCGAATCCAGCAGATAAACACAATTCATCTAGACGGGGTTCAATACTTACCACATTGGCTACCTGAGACCCTGCTTGCGCTTTCTTATGCTCCTCGCATTGGTCTCTCCTGTGTCCTGGCTTCTTGCAGTACCAACACTTATCTTTGCGATTTCCTATTCTTGACTTGGACCTGTGATTCCTACTTTGCGACCTCCCTCTGTTGTTACTTCCACCACGGTTATCAACCGACAGCACGGTATTGCTAGGATATGACACCAACGTTTCTCCATGTCTCTTCCTCCTTGCATCCTCATTCATGATGCTGCTTATAACATCCTTTAGGATTGTCGTATTAGTCATGGTGCTAGTAATAGTCTGCTCTACTGTGCAGTAACTATCGAGAAGACTGGATAGCAACAACAACGATTGTGCCATCTCCTTAAACTTTAAACCCGACGATTCCATTTGATTGTAAACCATACAGAAATTGTTGAAGTGCTCAGCAACCGAACCCCTTTCTGACAACTTCAAGTTAACCAACTTCTTTAGATGTAAGATCTGATTCGCTGCATCCAGCTTCTCAAACATGTCCGTCAATATCTCCATTGCCTCCTTTGCGGTTCTTGCCTTCTCAATGTGAAATAGCGCCTTCCTGCTCAGCGACAACTAAATTTGCCCAAACGCTTTCTGATCCAACCTATTCCAGCCCGCTAACGCAACCGGATCGACTTCCGCCCCTTCTGGCTTCACACCAAACAGCGGATCATTTCAATCCTTCTGTCAGAGATACGCAATCATTTGGATCTTCCAGATTGTGAAATCCGTTCTATCGAACTCCTTGACTCTACTCTTGTCCCCCATCTCAATCAAGACTACCAACCTGTAGCTTTGATACCACCTAAGCAGTTAAAATCCCCGATTACGCCCGATTAATCCCCGATTAATCGCTAATCGGAGGCTAAGCGATTATTTTTTTAGCGATTTATAATATTTCAATAGTTAGCGATTTAATCGGGAATAATCGGCCAATTAGTGGTTAATCGGCCGATTTTAAGTGGCCGATTAGCCAATTAAATCTCCTCCTGTAATTTTCATGCTCGTTTGCATTATTTGGGCTTAATCCGGTCCAAATCCAAAATCCAAATTCAAAATTCAAACCCCTTCTAGTCCTTACACAAACCCAAACCGATATATCGCCGCTCTCTTCTTCCTCGTGCAAACCCAAACTCAAACTGATTATCTTTAAACCCAAACCCAAACTGATTCTTTTCTTCCTTGAGCAAACCTAAATCCAACCCACCATTGCTCCCCCTGTACTGTCACATACTTGACCCGACCCACATCTGCACCTCCTCTTGTTGTTCGCACTGCTCCTCCCCGATTGTTTTTGATTGATGAAACCGACCAACAAACCGGACCAGATCCATATCCAGAATTCAAACTCAGCTCAAACCAAGTACTCTCTTCTTTTTTCCTATAACTATGTGTTTCTATTTAATAATCTCATAATAGTTTTATGTTAGGTTTTAGGGTTGCTACATAATGAGGATATATATCTTTTTTTAATTATATAAATAACGATTTTTTTGATTTATTCCCCGATTAATTTCCGATTAACCGATTACTCACTAATTGCTCCTAGACCGATTAGTTCCAAAAACTGATTTTAACTGCCTTGGATACCACTTTGTTGAATTCTAACTGCGGAATAAACTCAACAACGACAACGAGATGCAAGAACTATAGAATCAAAACAAGAGAAGAAAGAACAAGCAAAAGCAACACACAAGAACACACAAGATTTTTATCGAGGTTCACCCCAAACAATGGCTACTTCCCCACGCAGAGACACTCCTGTGATTTTCACCAGAAATATGAAGATTAGGTTTACAAATCTCTCAAGAACTCACCACCAAGGTATAGGGTTTCTCTCTCTCCCTCTCTCTTAATGACGACTGGTAGATCTCTATTTTCTTTTCAGTTAACCCTAAAATCGTACACAATACAATATATACAGGATTCTACAACTTTTCATCTCAGCCGCTCATCAATCAGCACCGGGACGGTCGACCGCAACTCTAGGACGGTCGACCGGTCTTCTCCTTCGACTGCACGAGTTCCAACTGAGAGCGGGTCGGTCGACTGCGCGGTCGACCGGTCACTTCTTCAAGACTTCAGGTTGAACTAGAGAGCGGGACAGTCGACTGCACGGTCGACCGGTCGTCGGTCGGGGGGTGCGGTCGACCGCAACTCTGCTGTAGCCACTTGCTCCCACATTGACTCTCCTTCTCGCCTATCTTCTTCAACCTCATTATCGTGTATTGGATCCACAAACCCCAACACCTGACACTAGACTCATTACACCAATCTGTGTTCAGGGTAGAGAGAATAGGTTCTATATTTCCAGCATGCACATACAGGTTGAGTTTCAAATCGTGGGCCAAAACTTGGATCAATTTTATTATTATTATTATTATTATTATTATTATTATTATTATTATTATTATTATTATTATTTTAATTTTTGTCTTAATTGCACTGAGAAAATACACATCTGAAATGATTTGAACGTATGTGACTCTGATTCTATATTAAATTTCCCTTGCAATCACCAAAACTCAGTGACGGTATAATGTAATCAATGAGAAGGCAACTCAACACTAAACGCGAGAAGAATAAGATAAAAATACCAATAGCTATATCATTCATTTCGATTGGATTTATTGGCATAGTATAGAAGTTGGGTGACTATATAAGTAAACATGTAATATCTTAAAGGCCAAAACAACATATCAGAGAACAAGAGCGAGATTGGTAGGAGAGGGCACCTCGCCCCTCTCTGATTTACCCAATACAGGACTAAACAAAACCTGTACAGTACTCAAAAAGACTATTTTACCATAATTCTGTAATGGATGGGTTTGATGGATTTTCTTGCTGACAGTGAGTCTAGGAACAATGGGGCACTGAAGTTGGGAAAAACTAAATTTTATGTATTTCCATATCCAGTTCTTATATAGTTTCATTGATTAGTCAGCAGCACCAAACTGTATGGTGGTCACATATTTTTCCTTTCCTGAGACCACATCTGTTCCTTATTGCTCCCCATGAATCACCGCAAAATTTTTGTGCAGGATTTTCAGTTTCCAAATGCCAGGTAATTGTTGAACCAATATGGTCTTTGAAACAAATGTTATCGTTATAAGGTCAAATTGTATATCTGCCATCAAGAACCAAGTTTGATATTTGCACCCAAACATATAAGAATTTTCGAATAACAATATTCACAGCACTTGCTTCTCATGTGACACTACGAAGATGCGTAGGAAAATAAAAGCGGCAGCAAGGAGGTAAAGGCTACTGCAAGATTCAGCATCAAATACTCCGTTCTTTCTTTATTCAAGCATAATCAATGATATTTCTATGACTAAAGAGATAAAATTACTTGGATACCTGTGATTGCAAGCACCAGACCAACATCCTGAGATGTAAAGCTTAATCCTCCAAAAGTTCTATCACTTTCTGCCCATAAGGAGAAAATCTGATGAAAAAATATTTAGGCGGACATTACACATCCGGAGCTGAACCTATAGAATATTATAAAAGTTCATTGATGGCACAAAAATTGCAGATTGAACATCATATTCTTATTCAATGAGATTGTCCACATTGCAAAAGTTGCCATATTGACAAAATTATGGTAGATAATAGAATGAGAAATTTTTAAGACAAACAACACTCTATTTTTGAATGCACGTACACATGATGTGCAACAGTAGCATTCATGGAGCTTCTGCTTAAGTCTGATATATGCAATGCATTGGTAGCATCCATAGATCACGTTAAAGCTCATGTTTAGAATTCAAATACTTATTATGAACTGTATAAATAAATCTTAAAACTATGGGTGAAAAGATACAGAAAAACTGAACTCATTAATATTTATAGATAATTTCCCTATAACATGCAAGAAAACTGCAAAAATTACCTCAGTATATGCCATATCATGAAGGGAGAAAACACAATATACAAGGATTGATGACATCAAAGGCCAATTTTTGAAAAGGTTTTCCCGAGAAGTTGGATCTCTTCCTCCAGTTTCTTCATCTTGATCTTTATGAAAGTGTAACGTTTCCTGCAAAACATAACTGATGTATGTGAGTTTAAAATAAACTTTAACATGCGGATGATTGAAGAAATTCAAAATCTTAATGAGGAAAGCATACAAACAAATTATATATGGGGAGCATATCTGTAACACCCCGGGCTCACCATACTATACATGAGGTATGCATGAATTTGGACTCCAGACCGCTTCCGTAGTTGTGATTCAGGTTCAGGCCCCCCTACCTCGCTATAGAGCTAATGTCTCACCCAAAATACTAGCCAGTTTAGAAGGCAATTAGGGATCATGGACTTTAATATTTAAAGCACAATCAACCCAATCTTCTATCTGGTGTGTGACAAAACTTCCTTTCCCAACTCACACTCACGCTAATATCTATATAATAAATCACAAGGCAATTTGAAAAAAGCTATCAAGTGGCTCTTCTTCAATTGAAACAAAACCAATTGCTCACATTCACCCTCCCAAAAGACATTTTCTCCCCAAAACTAAATCCCCCCCCCTCCCTCCCAAAAAAACATAAATCAACACCACTTTATTACTCTCTCTCTTCTCTCTTCACTTTTTCAGATTCCTCTCTCTCATCTCTTTACTTTTCAGAAAAAGGAAGAGCTACAAAATCAGACCTTTTTAACAGTTGGATGGGTTAGTAGTAACACTAGCATGCTGGATTTTCTTTAACTTCTTTATGTGCTTTGCCTGCATTTTCTTTATGTGCTTTGCTTTGCCTGCATTTTCTTTATGTGTTTACAGAGCTTTTCATATGTTGAATTGTTCACGAAGACGTGCCATGTGTCCATGGGCAAACCTAGTTATACTATATATTATATAATTAATGAAATAACCCTAGATGGGATTAGGATTGATGATCAATTAGGGGGCCTACAATTATTAATATAGTGGGCTTGTAAAGAATTATTGAATAATTGGTGGACTCATGGGCTGGTAGGATGGGCCTAGATAGTATATAATATAATATCAGCATGAGTATGTGTTCAGAGTAGAAGTTTTTCCAATAACAGATATGAGATTTGGTTGAGAGTGACTTATATACTAATGTCTATGATCCCAAATTGTCAAATTGCCTTCTAAACTAGCTAGTTTTTTTTCCTGGTGAGACTGTAGCCATGTGGGCAGTAGGGAATCGGACCGCAAGTATGGAAGCGGTCTGGAGTCCGCAAACACATCATGTTAAAAAGTGGTACCAGAGCTGACTTCTGCAATGCCCCGAGCCATGCACAGCTGCGCACGTGACTATACGTGCACGCACGCAAACAAAACAAATCCTGACAACTGCCCACCACAGGTTTGCTTCACAAAAGGTGCTATAGCTTATTAGGTGACCTTTGATCATAGGCATCTATATATATATTCTAATATTCAGGGCTTCTCAATTTACATTGCTAGTTGGGGCATCCATATTTTTAAAATCTGAAAATTATGAAGCCAGAGTTATTTTCCATTTATGAGCTACTGTGTGAGTCATGTTAGCTGGGTAAGCATTACTGTACTACACACCTACCTAGAGTTGCGAGTCACTCCTATATTTTATTTGGCTGAGTTCATTCGGATATTTGAGGACCACGCCATGTTAAGTTTGTGATTGGTACTTATCGATATTTTCTAACCTTTGTGGATGATTATTCGAGAATTACTTAACTTTATTTATTGAAATCTAGTTTTGAAATATTTCATGTTTATTTGTAAATTCAGTCTTCAAGTGAAAACTCATTTTAATATTTTTGCGGAAGTTTTGCGAACTGATAATGGAAAAGAATATTTCTCTTCTGGATTCGTTAAAGTTTTGGCCATATCTGGTATCGTTCATGAATCCTTTTGTCTTTAAACCCCCCACAAAATGTTGTTGAACACAATAATCAACATGTGTTGACGGTTGCAAGAACAATGCATAAACAAGTTCCTAAGAGATTTTGGGGGGATATTGTTTCAACTGCCTGCTATTTAATTAATCGCATTGCATTCACTGTGTTGAAGGCAAAACCTCGTTTTCTGTTATGTTCCCCTATAAAGAACCATTTCCCCATCCCCCTGGATTTTAGAAGTGTTATTTTATACATGATAACCATCCTGGTATTTTCAAACTTGATCCTCATGTTATTAAATATGTATTTCTTGAATATGGTTTCCATAAAAACGGTTATAGGTATTATTGTCCTAAATTATGACTATATTTTATTTTGGATGATGTGACTTTTACGGAATCATAACCCTAATTTTCTGTTGGAACTTTTGTGCTTGTGCGTTCTTCATTTGATACTGAATCATCTCTAGTATTGTCGAGTACATCATATTTCTTGGTGTACTCTAGTGATGGTCATGTAATGAACTTAGATACTAATAAGGATATCAATTTAGGATAACTCATTCTTTTCTGTCACGGATTCAGTAAAGCTAATTTAGGATAACTCAGTCTATCCGGTCACAAATTCAGTAAAGCTGGCTTCCCCATCATCATATGAGCAAAGCAACTTGACAGTCACAAACACATACTTGCCATCAGGGAGCCACTAAAAATATTCTTTCTCCCGATTCTTATCATGTTTCAGCTGTCCTACTGGACCAAGCTTCTGAGGCACTTGTGACTGAGCCTTGCATAGTTCTGTAGACTTATCCCCAGATCTAGAACAACCTTCTCCTGTTCCTGACTCTAATATAGGTATGATCTAAACCTTTATATCTTCATTGCTTCCTATTGTTGATGTTGGAAATCTCCAAATCTATGTCTAGTATTGTCTCCTATGCTAATTTGTCTCCCGGTCACCTTGCCTTCACTTCTGCATTAGATATGTAGCAAATTCCTAAGTTTGTTTCAGATGTCCTGTTATATCCTGGATAGAGTCAGGCTATGCAAGAAGTCTGCGCTGTCTTAGAATGGCATGTGGGGATTTATTTCACTTCCTCCAGGAAACCACTACATTGGTTGTAAGTGGGTTCGGACTGTGAAGGTTAATGCCGATGGATCATTGGCTCGATTTATGGCAAGATTGGTTGCTAAAGGTTATTCTCAGAATAAGGTCTTAGGCATTCCACAAGGCATGGTTTGGTAAGTCTGTAGGTGTAGTCAGAGGGTTAGGTATGCAGAGAAGTCATGCTGATCACTAGGTTTTCTACCCTCAGAAGAAGGGTAAGTGTGTAGTCCTTGTTGTATATGATATTGTGATTACAGGGGATGACGAGACTAGCATTCAAGAGTTGAAGTTATACATTCATTCAACAATAGTTTCAGAACAAGCACCTAAGTTAGTCAATTATTTTATTGGAATTGAAGTAGCAAAATCCAGATGGGGTATATGTCTCACACATACAAAGTATGTTTTGAATATTTTGACCGAGTGCAGAATGTTGGAGTATCACATATTACCAACTCCATGGACCCCAATTCTAAGTTCCTGCCAGATCAGGGATACTTGTTGGAGGATGCGGGCAGGTACAAAAGGTTAGTTGGCAAGCTCAATTATTTCACAGCTACCCGTCCGGATATTGCACATTATGTGAGCATAGTGAGTTAGCTTATGGAAGCCCCTCACACTACTCACTGGAATGGGATAAGTAGAATCCTTCAGTACCTGAGCAATGCTCCAGATCAAGGTCAAATTTACATAGATGGTGGACACCGTCGAGTATCTGGGTCCGTTGATGCTAACGATGCCACAGGTTGTCCCTAAAACTAAACTAAGATCTAAAACCAAACTCAAAGAGAAATCATAATAGCGAGAAAAAGAGAACTTGCGTTTCATATTATTGCGGTCACATTATGTTAGGGTTCAAGAGATTAATACAAGAGAGATTAAGAGAGCTTTTAAAGGCCCAAACAACAAAAGACAATACTACCCATACATAATACATATAATTACTTTAATATTCTCACTCAAACTCACGATGCGGCTGTAATAAACATTGAGAATTTGCCAACAAGAAACTGAAAATGTGAATGTCATAAATAAAAAGCTTTCAAATTGCTTCCAAATTGCTCCATGCAAATACCACATTGCAAACAAACTTCTAAACTGTTTTTCTTCTTGCAAATGCGAACACCTTTTCTGTAACGCCCTGGGTCCAGCTCAACTGCGCACGCGGCTACGTGTGCGCGCACCACAGATACCATCAAAAAGGTGATTAACCATTTGGTGACCTTTTATCATGTGGTTCCTAATATAAACTCACACTTACCCTATTTTACTTCCGATATGGGACTTAGTCCCCATGCAAAGCCAAAGCCAACGTCACTTTCACCCATGCATGCATTCTTCCATTTTCATGCAATATTGCCTATGCCCCAGAATCAATCCTATACGCTCATCATCAATCTTTCTTTGAATCAAGCCATATAGGATTCTCTTATAGGACAACAACCAACCATCCATCTCTTTCTATATAATATTATATATATACCCGCTTAAGTACGGAGCGTTACATACACCCCTCCTTAAGAACTCAGCATCCTCGCTGAGCCCGGGACTTGCAACATGATCCAGGATCCCTTTCTAGCCGATGTGGAGTAGACTACCCTGATTCAACCAGCGTACTGTCCTTTTCAGTTCCATCTTAGGCGCTTATCTATTCTGACCCACAATAGGTGTCGAAAGTCGGCTCTGATACCATTTTGTAACGCCCCGAGTTCGGCTCAGCAGTGCGCGCACGCGAAAGAACAGACACAAAATTCTAGCCACGCCCACCACAGGCACCATCAAAAAGGTGGTTAACCATTTGGTGACCTTTTATCATGTGGTTCCTAACTCACACTTACCCTATTTTACTTCCGATATGGGACTTAGTCCCCATGCAAAGCCAAAGCCAACATCACTTTCACCCATGCATGCTTTCTTCCATTTTCATGCAATATTGTCTATGCCCCATAATCAATCCTATAGGCTCATCATCAATCTTTCTTTGAATCACACCCTATAGGATTCTCTTATAGGACAACAACCAACCATCCATCTCTTTCTATATAATATTATATACATACCCGCTTAAGTACGGAGCGTTACATTTTCACTTCCATGCAAATGTTAACAGACTTCCAAATTGCGACTGTTTCGCTCTCCAAATGCAGACAGACTTTCAAAATTGTTAATGCAAATGTTACTTCCAAATTGTGACTCCCATGCAAATGTTGTTCTACTCCCTGCAAATATCACTTCCCCTGCAAATGTTGTTCCCAAATTACTTCCAAATGGCTTCAACCTGTTTTCAACTTGTCAAATCACTTCCAAATAGCTTCAACTTGTTTTCAACTTGCTTCCAAATCACTTCCAAATAGCTTCAACTTGTTTTCAAATTACCAAATCACTACCAAATAGCTTAACTTGTTTTCAACTTGCTTCCAAATGGGTTTAACTTGTTTTCAACTTTGCCAAATCACTTCCAAATTGCAACTTCCAAATTGTTTCATGCAAACAAACTTCCCAAATTCAAACTGCTTCCAAAGAAGAGGAGAGAGAAAGGAACAATCCAAATGCAAATTGCTTCCAAAGAAGAGGAGAGAGAAAAAAAACGATCTAAATGCAAATTACTTCCAAAGAAAAGGGGAGGAAAGAAACGAGACAAATTTCCAAATTGCTAAATGAAACAAGACAAACTTCTAATTTGCAAATTCCAAATTGCCAACGCTAACAAACTTTCAAATTGATACTTCCAAATTGACAATGCAAACACCCTTCCAAATTGTCAATGCAAATTCAAACAAACTTCATGCAAATACCCTGTGCAAGGTCCCAAACTCAAAACCCATCAAATGGGTTCACTGCAAATCCAATTTCAACCCAAATGCAGACAAACACAAAACAATGGCCCACTTCTTCTTCTTCTTCTTTTTACTAATTTCACTCCCAAATTAGATAATAACCCACAATCAAAATAGACAGTCCCTTCTTATTTTTCTTCTTCTTCTTCTGAACTCAACCCTTCTTCTTGTTTTTCTTCTTCTTCTTCTACAACAACAATCCACATAATACTCAATTTCTCCATACTACTACTACTTCATTCTACTTTTGCTTCTTCTTATCACTAATGCCAACCCAAAAACAAAACCCAAAACAGTGGCCCGCTTCTTCTTCACCTTCTTCATCTGCAATCTTCTAATTTATCCCTCTTCCTCTTCACTCAAAACAACAACCCACTTCAGCAGCCCACTTCTTCATCATCTTATGAACTCAACTCAACTCAGATCACCACCCAAATTAAAATTTAACAAAAACAACCCCAAATAAAAAACCTACAAATTCCCAACCCAAAGAACAAACTCTACTGCTGCTATTGCTTCACAAACCCCAAATCAAATTCCCAATTTTCTTCTCCTTCTTCCTCTTCTTCTTCTTATTCTTCTGATCACTTCAAAACAAAACCCAACTTCTCCAGACTACTTCTTCATCCTCTTCTTCTTAACCCAACAAATCAAAGACCTTTCAATTAAACCCCACAGCCACCAACACCATCAAAATCCATATCCAAAGCAAAACTCATCATCTCTTCTACATAAACCCAACAAATCAAAACCTTCCAATTACCAATCTATGAACCCAAGATCTGAGAGAGTGCATAGATTACCGCGGCAATAACGGCGTCGTAAAGAGACGAGGAGGAGGAGCAAGAGAACGGCAACTGCAATCGGATTGCGTGGCGGCAAGGCGGATTACGGCAGCAACAATAGGAGCAGCTTCTTCTTTTGCTTGCTGGAGAAGGCGGGAGAATCAAATGAGTAAATCCGACGGCAGATCCGACGGAGTTTGAGTCCAGATCTGACGGCGTGGATACCAAACAAGAACGACAAAGCATGTACAAATCAACTTTGCTCTGATACCCTGTTAAAGATCCAAATCCAATTTATCCAAATGCAAAATTCAGATCCAAATAGAAATCAAAAGTAGCGAGAAAAGGAGAACTAGGGTTTCACATTATTGCGGTTACATTATGTTAGGGTGAGATTAATACAAGAGAGAGATTAAGAGAGCTTTTAAAGGCCCAAACAACAAAAGACAATACTACCCATACATAATACATATAATTACTTTAATAATCCCACCATGGATACTTTGTGTAGCTAGCTAGAAATCAGTGTCTTGGAAGATCAAGAAACAGTAAGTAGTCTCTCAATCTAGTGCGAAGTTAGAGTATAGAGATGTGGCAGACATCGCTTGTGAACTTGTGTGGGTGAAGAGTCTCCTTAGGAATTTTTTTTTTAATAACGCCGTAACTACACACCCACATTCACATTTTTCCATAAAAGAAATGATGCAAGCGGGATTTAAATTTTAGTGTCGCCGCGACTCCTTGAGTTGTTGGAAATAGTGTTGTATGACTTGATGAAATTATATGTGATAATCAGATTGTACTTCATATTACACCATAATCTTGTATTTCATGAGCATACAAAATATCTTTAGAGTCAATTGTCATGTGGTTTGAAACGAGAAGGAGCCTAAGCAAATTGAGGCATGTCATGTGCATCAGTTGGCTAATATCTTTACTAAGCTATTGACATGTGTTAGAATTCAGTTAATCTATGACAAGTTCGGTATGTGTATGATATATGCACTAACTTGAGGAGGAGTGTAAGACATGATTAAGCATTAGTTTAGTTTAGTCCTACATAGGAAAAACAAATGCTTTGTGTACCCTCTTTTATATATATATATATATATATATATATATATATATAGAGAGAGAGAGAGAGAGAGAGAGAGAGAGAGAGAGAGAGAGAGAGAGAGAGGTTACATAGTACTCACTAATTGATCATCCAATAAAGTATTTCTTTCTCTAATGCTCTGAATATTATAAACCTACTAGGTTTGCCCATTGACACATGCATACGGCACGTCTTCGAAACTGTAACGCCCCGAATCCCAAATACACTGAATTCGAGATGTTCTACATGATCTTTACACTTCCTTTAGTACAATTTTACAATGAAATTTGAATTTTTCACTTTACATCAGAGTTTACATCAATATTACATTTTACATTGCACAGCGGAAGTAGAATTTTACAACAAAGAAAACAAATATACAACAACATGGAGTAATCTTTAAGCATTTGTTCCTCTTTAATCTTTATCAAGCCATTTACCTGTATATAAGACTGTGGGTACGTCAGTTTATTCAACCGACGATCATTATACACGGCCATCCTCTCTATGCCGGAAATAGTATAACTTATTTTCCAAATTTAGCAAACACAAACTTGTCACATATCAAACTAAGGGGACTACTCTATTGATGTCGTGTTGTGATTGTGCACTTAGTCCTTAATGCAATTATTTATATTAGATGACACTAATGCGCACTTGTTCGGATTCTATGCATCCCATACTACATAGGTCCGAGGGCAAGCCTCTTAATCGTTCTTCGTCTTTGTAGGGTTCAATCCCTCGCCATGACTTAATCTACTACTGTAACTACGGTGAGTATCCTAGATGATCTATGAGTACAAGCTCGTGTACAGAAAATTCTGGAGGGGAATCCCACGCCATGTCTTGACTCATCAAGCATGCATTCTGTGACAATTCAGCCTCACTTTATGGCACACGATCCTCTTGCAGTCACCAAACATCCCACAAGCGTGGCTAGAGTCCGATCATTACTGAGTTGTGCCCACGCCATGTCTTGACTCATCAAGCATGCATTCTGTGGCTCACACACCCGCACTGTAAACCCTAGTTCTCCACCTCGTGTTTTTCTCTCACTTTCATCACATCTTCACTATGGACTAATCCTTAGTTTTTATTAGAATCATGAACAAAAATCAAAGCTCTAGAGTTAGCCTCTCCACTAAACCGGACTTATTCATTTCATTCAAACATGACCAACCTTGGTCTTTCATTTCAATATTTTATTTCATTTCTTTCCAAATGCCGGGGGAGACTTAGCTACTCTTTCGTTTCAATTCCAATTCATAATTTCCAATTTGAGCATTTCCACTCATAAATTCATTTTCATAATCGAAGTAGATTTTCTTTTTCAATCATGATTTCTAATTCGTTCAAAATTCCATAATTATACATTAATTTCAACTATTCATCAGGTAACCCATGAATTATTATTTTCACATTAAAAACCCACATCACTAGTATTCAATCAAGATGGATATTCACGCATCATAATTTGTCGCACTATTCTCCAACGAGAATAATTCACATTACATAGTTGTCACATTATTCTCAAATGAGAAATTCTTTACATCACTAACGAATATTAACAATTCATATTTTCCATACTATTCTCAATTGGGAATAAATCACATCCATCACATAATATCACTTCAATCTTTACTATATTAATCTTCTAATCCTTCATTCCAAATTCTTTTTGTAAGGTATAATTTCACAACAATATACATATAGAACCATAGTTCTATTTATGCATTTTATTCCCAAATCATAGTTTATTTCATGCAAATAATTCCCAAATTATTTTTATAAAGTCCCATATAATTTTAGAAGAATAGTCATATTTTTTTCATAATTTTTGGACCACCAAAACACCCAAAAAAAATAATTTCCCTAAACTGCCGATGTCAAGAATCGAACCCAGCACCAGGGAGAACACAGCCGAAGGCACAGACCAACCGGCCACTTGCGCCAGCGGTATAAAGGGGTGCTGAGAGTATTAAATACTCTCGGCCTCTGATTTCTATACATTTAAAAAATTTGTGAAACAAATGTGTGCCACAGGGATTCGAACCGGTCATCACAGGGAAACCAACCGCACACTATGACCACTTGAGCTACGTGCTCAGGTTGTCACAGTACGACTTAAATTCTTTTTGGACCAATTTTCTCTGTTATTAAAACGTCTCGATGTTCAACTAGTCCTCATTTCATTTTGCTTTCATGAAAATTACTGTAAAATTCCAGATTGATTATTTCTTGTCTAATTTACATATCAGTATGAAAAAAAATATTTTTTTCAACAATTAAAACATATTTTCATACAATTAATTCGAAATACGAACTATCGCTACCACATTTTCTTCTCTTTTCGGCATTTCTTAGCAATTAGCATTTTAATCTCTTTATCAACAAATTTCACATTAGTTCTCTGTCCTTAATCATTTATCCAACATACAAACTCATATTTTAATTTATTCATGCCCACATTAATACAAAGGATCTATTTAACCCATGAAATAGCATTATTAATATACTAACTTTTGTATGTAATCCTTGATGGCAATAAATATGTTTTCTTCAATCAATCCATGATCATAATCAATTCACATACAACTCAAATAATAGAACCACATATAAATTTGTATATCCACATTTCAATCATTCAAGAAGTCATTTTTCCCAATTAACGTGTGCTCTTCTTAATCATTTTCATGCTTCATTCTTTCTAAATAAACTAGCATGCATTCCTACTTTAGAAATAGAGAAAATTTACCCACCTTGTATGGAGAGAAAAATTACAACTAGCAAATCCCTAGACGAATGTCCTTGCGACGAATGGCTCCTCCTTGAACACGTGCACACAAGCCTCCCAAGCACACCCAAGCCGAGCTCCCTCTTGATGAATGCCGGCCTCCCCTCTTCTAGTTGCAAGCAAAGATCCCACACACTCTCAATCTTTTAACTCACAAAATCACCACTAGATAATATAATTGAACTATAGTTTTGGAAGAGAATAATTTTGCACAAGAATAACTAGCCATGGGGGAGGGTATTTATACTAAAAATCAAGGAGAATGGAGGGCTAGGATCAATTGGTTGGTTGTGAGATGGAGGGTCAAGATGAAAGTAGGAGTTACATTAACTACCCACAACCTAGTAACCACCACACCATGATCACCATTACAATTTTTGATTTTCCCTCCAAAGGAATCACAATCGGCCATGGGAAGAGTGCATTTTGCACGTGTACGTGTAGTGCACGTGCATGCAACTAGGCCCCAAAATTGTACATTTTATTTTATATAAAAATAAACTCTAGTTTGTATTCTACATTACAAGTTGCATTTAAAAATAAATTGACTCATGGGCTTTAGTTTATGGGCCAAAATAATTATTTTAAAATAAAATAAATGAATTACATTTTGGGCTTTTTTTTTTAAAGAAAAGGCTTTTTAAAAGAAAGAGCTTTTTATCTATTTAAAAGAAGGCTTTTGTATAAAAATAATTTGAAAGCACAAATTTAAATATTTATACCCATCACAATGAAAATAATTATAAGATTTAATTCAACCAAAACACACTACGTGCAAAATAAAATAATTTTTCATTAATTGCAAAATCAGGGCATTACAGAAACGGTGCACCGTGTTTGATTATATAAAATAGTTTTGGAGGTCCAGCAAATTAATTGAAGTAGCAAATATATTATATGAGAAACTTTTGGAGGTCCAGCAAAAAATATATTATATGATTTTTTGATTTTTTTGAATTATTTTAAAAGTTTTTAAATTTTTTAAAATTTCTATTTTCTTAATTTTTTGAATAGAAGAGGGAGGGAGAGGGAGAGTGAGAGAGGGGGAAAAATGATTAAATAAATAGAGGAGTTGTTTTGGGTGGGGGATTTGAATTTGAGTTTTGGGGGGAAACTTTTGGCGGGGAAAATATGTTTTATGAGGTTAGATCTGGACCTTTAATTTTTTGGAGGATTGAAGGAGAGCCACTTGATAGCTTTCTTTGTATTTTATTATATAGATATCAGATAGGAAGGTTCATAGATACTTAAAAGAAGTAAAGCTGTTACATGATCAAGAATTCTACTGGAAGGATACAATGAGATGTTCATTTGGAAAACAAAATGATGAAAGATGTTAAAATCATAGCTTACCGGAAGCCAGAAACAACTTATGAATACACCAACTGCAAAGAGTGATATACAAAAGCAAGGTAAGAAGTATGGAAACCTACAAAAGATACATGTTCATGAAGTAGGAAGCTATAAGAACAAATAATATGGTAGGAGACTTAGAAATGCAGGTTTATAGCAATACCTCTCAAAAAAGGACACCTTGGAAAATATTTTTGGATATTTCTCTGCAGGCTATACAAGATGGACCCAAAACCAAAAAGAATAAGTAATAATATTTTTGTAAGAGAAAAATAAACGAAGAAGACAAATTTATTTACAACAATGAAATAATTTGATATGTAGGTGCATCATTAAAGTACACGATAAATATAGTGATGATTCAATCCAGTATTACGAAGTAAAGAGATTATGAAACCACTGAAAAGAAATGTGAGCATCAGCAATGCCACAACTGATGGAGCCCTCCCTGCCTTGGGTTTTAGAATCTAGACATGGTCGGGGAAAAAACTTGGTACCAACAACGGGCTTGTGAATCCTAATATATTGGAAATATTGATATGCAATGCTGATCTGATATGACGAAATGGAAGGGCTGGAGTACCGGTATGCATCCTTAACTTGCCTCTACTTGAGGAAGATTTAATTTATGCAGGAATAAATTAATTTTTTGATAGATCGGGGGGGCATTATCTTCCCCTAAAGGACAAGCATCAAATCACCAAGCACTGGTAATTTAGCATACATATGTGAATGAACAGACACCAACGTGAAATATATAAATAATTACACTTGGAAAGAGTGTGCAGATGCATGCATTATCTAGACAATGTAATATAAGAAAAATATTTGCTGTATGCAAAATGCAGCATCCTGTACGGTATTCAGCACTATGATTATAATTGCAACCAATCAAGGTTCCTATACGTACAATAGAGTGGGAAAGAAAAAGGGAAAGAAAGATGGAAAACATAATTCCTCATTGTTCAGTTTCTAGACTGTATATGTAACGCCCCCAGCTTTTCTAATTATACATTTGAAGGAAAAGTGACTAATGTGAATTCGATCGAGTATTTCGGGCTAGCTCGAGGCATCACAGTGTACATGCCAAGTCTTAGTAACATGTATTCCTTGGGATATATGCAAGTAGATAATATTAATTTGAAAGTTCAAAGGAAATATAGTTCCAATTGCCAGATATTCAAACAAAGAATCTTGAAATTTAAAATAAATAATAATGATAATCATCATGTATAACAGATTATGAAACCAACAGAACACAGCGAATTCAAGCAATATCAGATATTTTGGTGAACTAGTTAGCTTATATAAGCAAAAAATCATACTAGATGTACACACAAGAGCGAAAGAGCTATACTTGTGCAAGGAAACCTCCAATAGCTGGGCCAATTACCAAACCTATTCCCCATGCTGTGCTAACCTGAAATCACATGAAGATCAAAGTAAGAAATGTAAGAACTGTAGGATAAATATAAATCCCTTAACCTTCAACATAACTTCCGAGTTTTGCGTAGCGGTGGAGTTATTTCACATGGTATCCTAGCAATCCAGATTTAAATCCCACTTGGCACATTTTTAAAGCGGATTATTAAAATATTGTTGTGCATGGCCCAGGTTTCAACTACAAAATGGGTGCTCGGCCTAAGGGGCCAAGTTAAGGGCTAAATATAACCATATAACTCCCTTAACCCTCATCATAACTTTAGAGTTTCAGTATAGCATATAGCAGCATTATTTCACATGAACCATGGACGAGAAGTGAGAGCTGATGCTGTAGGATCCTGTAGGCGAAGCAACAAATACTAGGGGGGGTGAATAGTGTTAATTAAAAAACTGCGGAATAAATAAAATTTTCTTCGGTGCAGTCAACTTAGTTGTGAACCAGTCGACTGATATGAACAAATAAAAGAAAATATAACAACTCTGTGCAGTCGACTTAAAGATAAGACAGGCGACTGAAGGCACAGTTAATGTACAACTTATACGGGACTGACCAGTCGACTGATAGTGCAAGGAGTCGACTGTCCAGACAAGTTTTACAGGTCTTAAGTAAACAAAAAGTAAATGCAAGATCGAGACAACCAATCACAGAGTACACAAGATATATCCTGGTTTGGTCCTTCCGACCTACATCCAGTCCCCAAGCAACCCACTTGAGATTTCTACTATTCTTGAAAAACAAGTTTACAAGAATACCCTACGACGTTAAGACAACAACCTTGTCTAACCCGTAGACCTTTCTCTCAACCAGAGAAAGCAGACCCACTCTACTACCAAGAGTGAAACAAACCAACTCTACACCCTAAAGTCTAACTTTCCAACCGAGAGTAAAAAGAAACAAGAAAAACTTTACAGTCAACCTATAGCCTTGTTGGTGTTATATGTGTAGAACGTGGCTGAAACAAAGGTCGACTTCTATACTCAGTCCAGAACGAAATCGTTGTTATACTAAACTGAGTGTAGAGAACCAGAGAATTTAAACTTGAAAGCTTTTTCTCACTTTTTCACTTAGAATTTCTCAAAGAATGCTCGGATATATTAGAAAGTATGTTAAGATCTTTTCAGTGAGATCTGAACTCTATTTATAGAGTTAGATCTCCTGGACGTTGGGAGACAGTTATTCCAACTGTCAACCAACGGATCTTAAAGCTTTTGATTTTGAAAATTCGATTTTGAAAACAGAAAACAGTCAAAAGCACTCGAACAGTCGACTGGGTTGCCATAATGAGTCGATTGGTCAGAGTTTGAATAAATTTAAACAGTTTTGTACTGTCAGTCGACTGCCAGAGGCATCAGTCGACTGGTACTCAACAGTTAAATTACTTCAAACTGTTTTGACTCTTTTTTGATGTTTTTTGAAAAACACACATTATAAAATAATGAGTGTATGTGTGTGTGACAAGGCTTTACAATCAAGCTAAGACTCAACAAAAATAAAAATTATATTGTTTACAAGACATGACAAAATATTGACAAATTTGAGCTTGAGGTCTTGAGTCTTGAGTCTTGATTTGAGTCTTGAGTCTTGATTTGAGTCTTGAGTCTTGTCTTGAGTCTTGAGCCTTTGTGCTTGTTCAGTTGTTCAGCTGAATAGTCTTTTGTGTGTACAACCTGCAGTTTTAGCTGTATAGCATAGACACATGTTGCAGTGTGTTGTGATCATCAAAATCAAGAATCAACAGATGCCTGCCAAAGAATTATGACTAAAATAATATAGAGATACAAAGAAATTCTTACAAGTGATAACCCAATAGCTTGATGCTCTGCCCGGCAAACTTCTATAGCATATGCCTGAACACAATTTTGACAAAATCATAGTACCAAGAAAGCATAATACACAGGAAAACTGCAGCAGCTGGAATTAAAACAGATGGCTTCCCACTAAGAACACACCTTTATTGGACCTAGTAAACCATTCAAAGATCCGAGAAGAAATCGCATAGATATTGCCATCCAATAATTCATACTTAATCCAAAGAGCGTGTTAAATATAATCCTGATATAAAAATTACTTTAATATGAGGATAAACATGCAAACTGAAGAGCAGTTGAACTTCATCTCGTATAAACAATT
Source organism: Hemerocallis citrina (assembly GCA_017893485.1). NCBI lineage: Eukaryota > Viridiplantae > Streptophyta > Magnoliopsida > Asparagales > Asphodelaceae > Hemerocallis > Hemerocallis citrina. The sequence goes on along the minus strand of CM030368.1, from coordinate 186,228,802 downwards.
GAATCATATCAACAAAAGTAGACAGTGAGCCATCAGGAAGCACTGACACTGAGATAATGCTCATAAGAATGACAGGTTTTCTTCCATAACGATCAGCCACCATACCCCAAAATATGGACGTCAAAGCTCTCCCAAGCATAAATGCGGACCCTGCAAGAAAGCAAAAGGTAGAGCTGTCATTGGCACATGCACACAAATGCACACACTCGGACATGAATATTTGGAGGTGTGTTGCAGGTGTTTTTTCCTACCAATTCCAAGTATTGTAGAGAATTTGTCACCATTGTTAATATATGTGATGAGGACATCCATTCTATTTAGTTTAGTATTTTATTCCAGTACCATATTTGTTTTGGGCAATTATAGCTATATGTAATCATTCTTTTATGCATTAGAATATTTTTGAGATTTTTAGAATATTTTGAGATTTGTATCAAGATTTGTTTTGAGCCTATTTATAGGCTTTGAGATTAATGAGAAAGTATGCCATTCTTGATTAAAAAAATATTGTGTTGAGTTTTGCTCTTCCTCTCTCTTTTTGTATGATACAATTGAAATTCAATTATTAGGGTTTGTGATAGGTCCTAATAAAATTTTAGGGTTTGTGATAAACTCTAAAACTACCCCAAATCCCCAAATCTATTAAAATCAAAATCCTAATCCCCAAATCCAAAATCCTAATCCTGCTTCTTCCCCCTCACAAAACCCCTAGCCGCTATTCCCATTCTCTCCCTCTCCCGATCTGTTTCCTGCCCAAACACCCCAAACCCGTTTCCGATCATCTTCCCCGGCCAACTCCGGCCGCCCTCCTTGACGCCACCTCCCGACCTCCTTCCAGCGTTGCCCCACTTCCCCTCGACGGCCAGCGCCACCACAGAAAACCACCCAAACCCCCTCCTCTTCTATCCTCGTCAGCAACGACAGCCAAAACCCAATCCCCCGTCGACCCACTTCGTCGGCGTCGACCGCGACGCCGTCTGCCCTCTCCCGTCGCATCGATCCCGCCGCCGCCCACAGCCAGTCGTGCCAGCACCCCCGCGACTCCCCTGTGCTGCTCCTCACCCCTTGCTGCTAAGCTGAGATCTAACACTAGTTGCTTCGAACCCCGGTATACTCTTTTCACTTTTCCAATATTTGTGTTATACTGCTTTATCATCTCCATTATATTATTTAATTTAACTGTCGACCACAAATATCGAGATTGAGTGTTCTACTTGCCTAATTAGAGTACGAAGCAATATTGCATCTTTTACTTGCTAAGAATGCTTAGGGATTTAATAATTGATTGTTAGAACTGAATTATTAATTGGGCTTGTTAAACTTAATTCAATTCTTGAAAATCCATCAAACCGATTAATTGTTTAAAATTCTAACTTTGATCCGCATTACATGTTGGTAAAATTAATTCCTTAAGATTCTTGGAAATTCTCTATTTAGGATTACGTTTTACATCAATATGTATATATATAGTTGCATGTGTATGATAGGTGCTTATCCGATCTTGTATAATTTCATATATTGTTGGCATGTATGCCCCAATAAGATTTCACACTTTCTCTATTCCACTCTATCATGGTATCAGAGCTTCCGCTCTTGATCCTCAAAATCCCACCCAAATCTTTTTGATTTCTCTCCAATGATTTGAAAGAAAACCAAATCCAATCCCAACTGTTAAAAAAAAGAAGAAACAACTCCAAATCCAATTCCAAGCCCGATCCATTTCCTCCTCTTCCAACCACAGATCGCGATCCCTTCCACATCCAACTACTGATCACAATCCATTTCCTCCTCTGCTTCCATATCGAACTACAGATCGTGATCCCTTCCACATCCACCAAATTCCAACTCCGATTGCAATCCAAACCGCGATCTAACTTCATATTCAAATTGTGATCCCTTCCACCTCTGTTATTTCCTCCTCGGCAAACCATCACCTCCTCCATCTCCGACCTCTTTTGCCCCACCCCACTGGGCTCCTCTTCCTCCCCGTCGGACTTTGCATCCTCATTCGCTTCCTTTCCTTCCACCGCAACATTGCTATCTCACTGATTTGAGATAAGTTCGGATTCAAATCCAATTGCAATCTTAAGACATGACCTTTTCTTCCTCCCCTTCGCCTATTCATTCTATTCCCACTATACCCAAAAAATTATATGGCCATGAAAACTATCAAACTTGGGCTCTCCACATGCTTGTGCTTCTACGAGCTCATGACCTTGTCCATCATCGTACAGATGATCTGCTATCGATGACACCTCCATTGGCGACATCTCTTACTCTTACTTCAAATGATACTTCAGATTCTACCATTGCCTCTTCCACTGCATTCGCTCAAACTTAAGGAGTGAAAAACTTTAGATTCTTTATTTGCTATTCCACTAAGGTCTCTATATGTTGACAATTGCTCTTCTCTCATATGCAAAGTCTATTTGGACCCATCTTCGAGATATTTATGAGCACTCTAGTCGTGCTCATGAGTATGCCTTAAATCAGGAACTTGCTGTAACTACTCAAGGTGATCACTCCGTAGAAGATTTCTTTGCTTATCTTCAGAACCTTTGGCAATAAATTGATGAGATTGAGGAGCCCTGTAAGGAGAAGAAATGTGTAGAATCACGTAATCGAAAATGGCTCTATAAGTTTTTGATGAGGCATTGTCCAAAGTTTACAGTTGTTCACAGTCAGCTCATATTCCGTGAGGCAGCTCCTACCTTAGAACATGTCAAATCAGCTGCGTCAGCCGAGGAGACCAATCTTCGAACCACTGCTCTTCTTCCTACATTACAGTCTACTCCTTTGGTGTTGGTTGTCACCCCGCCTGTTCCTCCACTACCATGTTTGCAACATAGCTCTCCCTCTGCTCCATCTTTCTTTCGTCCAAGGAAGCCAAAGAAATAATGTAACTATTGTCACCTTTATGGACATGCCATAGATCAGTGTTGCAAGCGCGACCTTCTATAGTTTCTCCTGTTGAGACCTCTACTTAGCCCCTGCCTTATTCGGAAAGTAATCATGAGCATGTGCGAGTTGAAGTACACATGCACAGAGGAGTGCAATTTACATAGCGCTATGTGCGTAGCTCATATGCATGAAGGAGTTGACTCACCCGCTGAAAAATGGGTTCATGACTACTATCAGATACTTCTAGAATTCAAGAAAGAGTGCCTCATGGCACTTACCCTTAGGGATAGTTTTCTAAAGTTATAGTTAAGATTTGTTAGAAACTTCATTTTCGCTAAGGGACACACTTAAGACATGGCAATCTCAACCCGTAACCCGTGAGTACCCACGGGTGTACCTGTTTGGGCCGGGTGCGGGTAAGGAAAAAGTTGAAAAAAAGAACAGTTACTTTTCGACCCGGCCCGTGAATTTGCAAGTCGAGTCAGTTATACCCACAGGTACACCCGAGTACTCATGCATTTAAATAAATAAAATTAAACTAAATATACATAAAACCCCACATCCATAACCCACATCACCCATCAACCCAAACCAGATACATATATAACTAATATATAGATAACCCAAACCCATTTGTAATACCAATTTATTCTTTTAATCCTTCTATGTTTAGATTATAGAAAAATATTAACTTTTTAGTTTTCTTTATTTAAAAATTAACTATTAAAAAAAATTCACGGCACCCGCGATCAGGCTCCTGGTCGAGAAAAAAAACATTTTTTTTGCGGTTACTTTTGGACTCGGTCTGTCGAAACCGGGTCAGGCGACTTGTACCCATGGATACTTGACACGACCCGTTTGCCAGGTCTACACTAGAGATTCTCTATCTTGACAAACTATAGCTAATAGGAAAGGTTTACTGCGATCCTATTCATGGATTAACGAAAATGTGCAAAAGCTATATTTTCCTCTGCCATTCTACGACTCTCGTCCTTTTTGCGTATGGCGTCGCCACTCCCTTTGACAGCATATAATAATTCAAAACTTAATTTGAAAGCCATATTTTGACCCCAAGCATATTCCAGCTAACTCAGCTTATATCGCAGTAACTCTATCATATGGGCATCACTCCTAATGTCCCTTCTTCTTCGGGCACTCCAACTCATACACAACAAGCTATGAGTGCCACCACTCCTAGCTCGTCCTCGCAACCTACTCGTCCTTGCATGACTCAGGTTGCTTGACTCAGGTGCTTCCTTTCACATGACCTCTGATGCTTATATTCTTCAAAATTGTTCTCCTTCCTTATCTTTTAATTATGTGTGTACTGCTTCTGGAGATCTCCTCCGAATAGGGGGATTCCTCATCTACACAATTTTCTATTCCCCCAATCCTTCATGTTCCTAATTTATATATGAACTTAATTTCTATGAAAAAAATTCCGGTCACAATTGTACCATTAAATTTGACTCTTCTTCTTGTTTCATACAGGATCGCAAGACGGGTGCACTACTTGGGGCTGGCCGTAGGCATGATGGTGCCTACATCATGGATCACTTGGCACATTCCAATTGACACAACCTTAAGTTCCACTGTTCCTACCATGAGTGTTTCACATCAGTGTTTAGATCATCCTTATTTTTCCAGATTACCCTCTTTATTTTAGTCAGCTATCTTGGGTAGTGTGTCTAAGCATTATACTAAAAACCTCAATGATTGTCATCTCGATAAATAAAGTAACTTATCTTACCGTTGGAGTAACAATCGTAGTTTCGCCTTGTTTGAGCTTGGCTTGTGCTTTCTGATGTTTTGGGGACCTTCTTCTCATGTATCTGAATCAACCTACAAATATTATGTTGTTTTCAGTGATGACTACTCTCATTTTAGATGGATTTATTTTGGGTACTCTTGTAGTTAACTTTTTAGTATTTACAAAACTTTTGTCACAATGATAGCCACACAATACAATCATAAGATCAAAACCTTTCGGTCTGACTCTGGTGGAGTATATGTCTATGAAATTTTGGATTTTCTTAGCCACGCAAGGAACTTTTCCTCAACTATCTTGTCCTGGTGCTCATGCTCAAAATGGCACTGCTGAAAGGAAATGTATGCATATCGTTGAACGCACTAGGACCTTGATTCTATCTACCTCTATTCCTTATGGATTTTGGACTGAAGCTGCTCTTAAAATGTTTATTAATTAATATTCCGCCTTCGACTGTCGTTGGTGGTGATACCCCTTTCTCTCGACTCAAAGGAAAATCACAAACTTATAACCACCTTCAGATTTTTTGTTGTGTCTGTTATCTTTTCTTTCAACCTCATGAACATAACAAATTATTCGACCAATCTGCTGAGTGTGAATTCCTTGGTTATGGTCCCGAGAGAAAGGACTATTGTTACAATGATCACAAAGCAAGACATATACGTGTGTCTCGTGATGTTCACTTTGTAGAAGATCAGTTCTATTTCGGTAAAATTAACTCTCCTACATTTGATCCTTACTCTTTAGACTTTCTCCATTTTTCTTCCACCGTCTTTGATTCTAATCCTACGATTATAGCAATGCCTCTAATCATACCCACACCCATACAAGAGTTATCCTCCTCTATATCTGGTCCTTTATCTTCTCCTTCTTTAGCTCATCATTGTATTCAGCCGCTTCAGCATAATTTTACTCGTTGAGCACAAACCATGACACATGAACCATATGTGCCTTCATTGGCTCCTACAATGCCTCCACCTACTGATCCCCCTGAGCCTTGCCACCATCCTCTTCGGCTTACCTGCCCACTCACTGGGTAATCTGGGGTCCCCTACTTTTCTTGCTGCTATTAATTCTCAAATTGAACCTCAATTTCAAAGAAGCATCACAAGTTGTTGTTTGGAAACATGTTGTGGCAGATGAGTTGGACACTTTAAGCAGAAGCTACTTGATTATTTGTTCCATCTTCTTAAGGAGTACATCCGATTACATACAAGTGGGTATATAAGATCAAAACCTGGTCTGATGGCACTATTGAGCACTACAAGGCTCAACCTGCTACATGAGGTTTTTAACAAGAATATGAGATTGATTATGGAGAGACTTTTGGTTGCACACATGACCACGGTTAGGACTCTTCTTTCCATTGCTGCAGTCAGTTACTGGCCTCTGTGGCAGCTAGATGTAGGGCTGGAAATCGGACCGGACGAGACCAGACAACCATATGTTTAAACTCGGACCGAAATTGTATTTGGACGGGCTTATGTCCGGCTCGGTCCAGGTTGAATAAAATTTTTATAGTCCGGACTTGGTTCGGTAAAGCATCGGATCGCAAGAATACTCGGACGGACTTATGTCCGGCTCGAGCTCGGTAAAATATCAGACCTAATAATTTGTACAAGTTTGGTTCGTAAAATAGTTCAGACAGTCCACAGTCAGGCCATTTCTTGAGCCGGACTTGGACGGTAGGCCCCCTTCGCCACTCCACGTCTGGCTCGGCTTGGTCTCGCTCCCTTCGCCCGCCTATCGTATCGGCTCGGCTTCGTCCGTCAAGCGACTGCTTCCGCCTCTCTAGGCTTCGCTATCGCTCATGACTGGTAGTTGTCTCTACTCTATGTAGTGGTCGGCCAACTAAAGTGAAGCTTCGCCAGAAGCGACTAGTCGCTTCCCGCCGTCTTCAGCATGAAAAGAAGACACTTTGTTCCGAAGGCCTAGCGAGTTAAGCGAATTCCTTTTTTTTATGGTCAAAGACGGTCCTTTTTATCTTTTCCCGGACCGATGACTCGGTTGTTCAGTACTGCTAACTATTATAGTAGGATGCCGTCCCCCCTTCCTACCAGTAGCTTCGGTTGTTTAATATCGATTTTACCGATCAGGAATAATAATAATAATTATTATACCAGTTATTTAAATCTAGTACAGTACACAAATAATTTTGATTTCTTGATATACATTTCTTGTATTTATTTTATCCAAATCAAATTTGCAATTTGGATTTGGATAGAAACAATTTGAGGGGTTTTGTAGGTTCATTAATCAGGGCTTGTTGGAAGAATTTCATAAGTTTCCAAAAATTGAAGATAGAGATCAAGAAACGGAATTTCAATTATTTGTGGAAAGATATCAATTGGTAGAGCCTTGGATTGCTGTTGCATATTCAGCTCCTGTTGCAGCTGCTACTGCTGTTTTCTTGATCTATCCTATTGGTCAAGGAAGTTTCTCTGATGGTATGCCTTTAGGAATATCTGGTACTTTCAACTTCATGATTGTATTCCAGGCAGAACACAACATCCTTATGCATCCATTTCACATGTTAGGCGTAGCTGGTGTATTCGGCGGCTCCCTATTTAGTGCTATGCATGGTTCCTTGGTAACCTCTAGTTTAATCAGGTTATTAGAAGAATTTTTTACGGAAGAAGAGTGGGTTCCTTCTTTGATCTTCCCAAAAACAACGCCTTTTACCTTACATGGATCACATAGAGTAAACGATAGCAGGTACAGGCACTCAATGGAGATGCTCGCCTTCTTTCTGACTTTGCATTCATTAATATAACTGTCATACTTACGAAAGGATAAAAGATCCAGTACTGCATCTCGGGTTTGACAGCTAGCGCGCACTTCCTCTTCGTAGGGTCTAATTGAAAATTTCTCTGCTGTCATCAGAACCACTAAAATTTATAATGTAATTGACAATATAGTATTGTTCGGTAAGCTTCTCTGCTGATTGAAAATTATCTTTCTTCATCAATTCTTCATATTTACTCTTCTCTCTTGGTTTATAGTTTCATTTCTCTCGGATCGCCTTCGCTTGAATCCTCGATTACAAAGATCATCTTTCACCTTACAGACCTACACAATTCGTTGATCCAAAGATTTCCCTCGTTCTCGACTCGACTACAGATCTGAATTTTCCTTTGTTAGCAGCGAAAACCTCTTTTTTTTTTCTTTTGCTCCTATCCCATGACGGACCGTCCTATTCATTTTACACCCCTAGCTGGATGTGAAGAATGCTTTCTTGCATGATGAGCTTCATGAAGAAGTTTATATGCTTCCTCCATCTAGTTTACATCCCCCACCCCCCCCCCCCCCCACCCCCCTAAAAAAAAATAAAAAATAAATGTATATCATCTTCAATGTGCACTCTGTGGTCTCAAACAAGCTCCACGGGATTGGTTTAAGCATTTTAATTCCACAGTTCACTATGCCGATTTTCTTCAGAGTGCCCATGATCCGACTATGTTCATTAACTCCTCTAACAAAGGTCAGCCAATTTTGTTGCTATATGTTGATGATATCATTATTGTTGGTGATGACCCTGTTTAGACTGTGAAAACCTATCTACAAAATCAGTTTTCTATGACTAATATTAGCTTGCCTCAGTATTTTTTTAGGATTGAAGTTACTTCCACTGCCCATGGTTATCTTCTTTATCAACGAAAAAATACAACAGATCTCTTGGCCCATGTTAATATCTCTGATAGTCATATTGAAGCAACTCCTATGGAACTCAACTTGAAGCTTCGTGCAGCAGAGAGGATTTCTCTTCCTGATCCTTCTAGATACTGACATCTTGTGGGTAGTCTTGTGTATCTCACCATTACCTGACCATATATTTCTCATGTGGTCCATGTTCTGAGCCAGTTTGTGTCTGCAACTACGTCTGTACACTATGTGCATCTGCTTCGGTGTTTTGCTATCTTCGTGGAACGATTACTTGATCCATATTCTTCTCCAAATTCTTTCCACTAGCACAACATACCTATACTAATCCCGCCTGGGCTTAGGGGCGTACCTAAGTTTTAGGGGACCCTAAGCAAGTCCTCAAATGGGGCCTATTACACCTTTTTATTATTATTTTGCTAATTCGCCTCTAAAATTGATTAACAATCTCCCAATTTCCTATATCATATTTTAAAGGTCCATATTCTTTGTATAAATCTTCAGTATGATCATTTTTTTTCCTTTTTTCATGTTCGGAACCAAACTTTCTGGGAGACATGCTTTAAATATTAAATAAATTACACAAAATTAAAATAACAAAGTTAAGAAACAATAGCACATAGTTGTTGTAACTTGCAAAGTTCACTTTTCCTTTATATCTTCAATGATTTTCTTCAATTTCAGACCCAGATAAAAAATTGAATACCTCTTCTTCCCCAAATAAATTATGAAATTATCAAACAAAAATACTAATTAAATGATTTAAGACATACTGCATACAAACAATAGAAACTAATTGAAATTAGAACTTAGAACTTAGAAGGAAATCAAAAGTTAGAACATACCCTATTTTAGAACATACTTACTTCGATCGAGTTGAAAACCGCACGACGGAAGGAAACCGGGGACGTTGGATGGTGAAAGGCGGTTTCATATTGGGGTTGGCTGCCGACGAGGAGTGGAGGAGGTCGGTGGGTCGGGGTCCTCGGGAATGATGGGGCCATGGGGGAGGGAGATGTGATGGGATTGTGGTCTTGTTTTTTTTTTGTTAGAGGATGATGATGAGAATTGAGAGAAAAGAAAAAAGAAACTGAAGAGGCATAAGAATTGGGAGAAGAGAAAAGAAACTAAAAAGACGTTTAGAATTTCTAGACTTACGGACCAAAAAAGCAAATAGTACCATTTTTCTCAGCCCAATATTATATACATATAAATAAGGAACTTCAAAAATATGGGGCCCATATAAAATTGAGGGCCCAAAATGGCTGCTTGTGCTGCTTTGGCTCAAGTCCGCCCCTGACTGGGCTAATGACCTTGATGATAGGCAATCCATCATGGGCTATTGCGTCTTCCTCGGAACTTATCTCAATTCATAGATGTCCACGAAGCAAACTGTTGTTTCTCATTCTGGTTCGGAGGCTAAACTTCGTGCTCTAGCTGCCACCACAATAGAAGTGCAATGGTTACGATGGTTACTAGAGGATTTTGATAATGTTTTGAAGCTCACTCCCATTTTTTGTGTCAATACTAGTACCATCAAAATTGCCCATGATCCGGTCAAGCATGTGCATACTAAACATATTGGTGTTGACATCTTCTTCACTAGGGAACGTGTTCCTAAGGTCATATCTCTTCACTATGTCTTTCTGAAGCTCGACGTGCAGATTTCTTCACGAAATCTCAGATGAGGACTCTCCAAACTCACTGTTGTTGATCCACCAGGAGTTTGAGAGGGACTATTAATATATGTATGTTCATGTTTGACCCCCAAACCCCCACCCCCGCCGACACCCACCACTGCACCCACTGCCGGCCCGCACTCACCATGACCCCCAACCCCTCCCCCTTTCCTCCCTTGGCCCCACCAATGGCCCCACCCCCTCAACCGGTGTCCCCTCTGCCCCCACCCCCTCCTTAAAACCCCACCACACTAAAACCCAGCCCCATCCTTCAATTGGTCCTTTGGAGCTTAAGTACCCAAAATAGTTATCTAAAACTGAAAAGATGTCTGATGACTTTTTGGAAGTAATTATGACAAATATTGATCAGTAACTGCATTTGACATTTTGTAGGGAAGTGATTTCTTTACTGATTAGGATTGGTTGGTGCTTCCTCTGATGCAGTAAGGATAGCAAAGGACCTCGGTGAGGCATGGAAAGAAGAAACAAACAAAGCTTGTTTCATGCCATAGAAGATGAATTTCACAGTTCTGATCATTCTCATTATTTTTCCTTTTCTGGGTGATACATATAGAATTGGTGGTCGAGTGGAGGGATGCAGGTCGGGTGGAGGGATGGAGGTGGAGTTCAGGGCCATGGGCTCATTTCCTTTTTAGGAATAAATCATGTAGGTTCTTGTAGCTTTTAGTTTATTAGTTTAGATGATCTCCATCTTCAATTTAGACCTAACTACTCTATCAAGTAAAAATTGTTGTGAAATCCTGTTGTGGTGTAGGTATAGAAAACAACCTTGTTCTTGTCATATGTTACTAAAATGCTTCGTAATATTGTACAAAATTCATTATAAAGTTAGCCTCATCATTCTCAACATTACTCTATACATCATGTCCGGGCTCTGTGCAGAGAGAGGGCTCCCTGAACTAAACAAATTCTATATGTATCACCTAGAAAGGAAAAATAACAAGAATGATTAGAACTGTGCAATTCATCTTCTATGGCATGGAACAAGCTTTACTGCGTTCATTGCGCAATTCAGGAAGTTTATTGTGTAGTTCAGGGGTTTACTGCGTTGAACAACAATATATTAGGAGGTTAACTGTGTTTACCACATTGTTCACATTTTCCCTATTCCTCTCTTTATCAGGGTATGGATAATGGGGCTTTTAATGAAGTTCAATAATTCCCAATATATGCATGAAAAGGAAAAACATAAGCTTTGCACATGCAAGTTAGCTTTAGCAGTTACCACATAATGCATACTATATGGAATGTTTGTAGAGTAGACTCAACAATCGAAAACATATAGAAAATGGACTAAACAAGAGAATAAACTGACCTAATTTAATTTGAAAGGTAATATCAAAGACATACCTACAAAACCTGCGTAAAATCCAATATCTTCCTTCCTTTTTGCAATATGTAGATCCCTAATCTGCATCAGTAAAAAATATTCAAAAATAGTAACATGTATCAAGAGGTAAAGCACATTGTAAATTTCAGATTTCAGAAATCAAGCAACAATAACAGTGGAAAAGGAGTTTTTGGAACCAAGGGTTAAAGGAGTGGCAAAACAAGGAAGAGCCAGAGATTTCTAGTTTCCAACGAAATCGTAAAAAACCAGCCTACAGTGTGTTCATGACATGGAATTGGTTAAGGATGTCCTGCAGATGCCGATGTCAAAGAAATCTGCCAGCCTTACATTAGCAGTTGTTTGTACAATTTTGTTCTCAAAACATTTCATCTACTTCGATAAGGGAAAAAATGATATAAAAACTACAAACAATAAAGAAAAACCAAAAAATAGAAAAGAAAACATAGAGGGGAAGAAGATATGCATGTGCAACCCCTGAACTATATATATTTTCCTCTGCTACATTAATGGGGTACAAGCAGGGAAGTCGTGCTTATCTTACTATTTATATTTGCAATCTGCCATCAGGATACAAGGATCATAGCAAACTACCAGCAAAAAATCGACAAAATACAACACAACGATCTACCATAGAGAAAATGTAGTGGACCAGTCTGGCATCCCCAGCCCACCAAGCAAAACCGGTGGTTTCTTGGTCACGACCAGCTTTCTAAGAGTCGAAGTTATTCAAAATTAGTTTCATCATGATTAGAAAGTTATGTTACCTTCCAAAAACAAAAAAAGAGGATATATTTCATTTTCTATTGCTTGAAATAGAATACAGTATACTATCAGCACGAAAATACATGAAGTCCAACTTTGAAAAGTATAAAACAATTTAGAATAAAATGAAAAGCATCCAAAAAGAACAGGATATATACATCAAAAAGAAAAGGATATAATTGTTTCCTGAAGTATACGTACCATAAAGTACAAGAATGGAAACAATGATGAAATTGGTAAAGCTGAAATGACAAACAAATAGATGATGTAAGATTAAAGCAAGAATATTAATGAAAAAAATTATGTAAAGGATTGTTAAAGAATGTGATAGTAAACATAATACAAATGAAGAAGGTAAACGGCCATTGGATTGCATTTGCAATGGTAGACACAAATCTAACTAGAAAACAACACCCATCAACAAATGATGCACAAGTATTTATCTCCCAACTTGAATTCCCGAAGTCAAGTGCATTTTGGTAAATTTGGAGACAACTGAATTGGTCCTAAGTCGTAACTAATCCCTATAGATATAGGTCAAAAGATCATATTCGAGCCATTTCACACCCATAACTCATATATAAACACCCTATACATTTAGCACCAGGGCCGATCTCGCACTAAGCTGGTTGTCGGGCATACATCTATTTGATGATAAACCAAACGTGACTTATAGGCATTGAACAACATTACTTGACAAAACTCATGCATTCTGAATAACATGTTAAGTTGAGGAATAAATAATTCTCGAAGTAGGATTAGATTTCGTTGTATTTTTGTTTGTTGGTTGGGGTGTATGAATTGCAGAACCCAGTCTGTTGGGATCTGAATTTCATAAGCCTTATTTTTTGTTGTTTGTTTTGTTAAATTTTTTTAATGAAACATGGATTTGGGGGGGGGGGGGGGGGGGGGGGGGGGGCAATTGCCAACCTTTTACGATAAAAAAAAATAAAAATCTCGAAGTATGAAGCCAATGAATTAGCTTCTACAAGAGGAAGAAATTAAATTATGATACAATATTATTCTTCCACCAAACTCCAAACCTTAATTATCAATGCTCAGTATGTATGAAGCCAATGAATTAGCTAAAAATAAAAAGAGTTTCTCTCTCTAGAAATGTCTAGAAAGAGAAACTAACCCCCAAATCCCCCTAAAAGCAAACCCTAGATCCGAGAAAAACCTGGGGCGGCGGCTAGGGCCCGTCGCCGCCGCCCCATCGTCCCCCCTCTCCACTCGCTCTCCTCCCCACGGTGATTCTACGATGGCGATGCCCCCCCGCAGCAATTCAGCGCTCTAAGCCCCCTCCCGTCGATGGCCGCCTCCGGAGGCACTCCCCTTCCCCGAGCGTCCCTGTCCAGCGGCGCGCCACTCCAGACCCGTCGTCCCTGTCGGCGAGCCAGGCGGACGATCCTAGCGTCGGCCTTGGTTCAGTTTGTGGCAGATTGGAGTTGGGGCTCACACTTAGAGATGGGGGAAGCTTGGTGATGCTGTGGTCTTGGCTGAGATGGCAGCGAGAGGTATTTTGTGAGGGAGTTGGAGGAGCTGTCTGAGTTGGTTGTGTCCTATGCCTTACGGTTCCTTCGCCGCCACCACCATGTCCACGCTCTCGGGGCCGATTACGGTGATCTGCAGCCATGATTTAGGTCTCCAGGGTTGGTGTAGTCGGCATAGTAGTCGGGATTTGTGATGATGGAAACACCAAGATAGCGGGTGGAGCTTGTTCCCCGTTTTGTTGGAGTTAGTAAGCCTGCAAGAGACGGGGTTGTGTTTGTTGTCCTGGAGGTCGCTTGGGGATAGATGGAGGGAGTTTCTGGATGGAGAGTTTTTTGATGGAGTTTGAATTTCAATATAGAGTTTTGAAATTCAAATTACATTTGGGAGGTGATGAGCGTGTGCGGGGGCTTTCATCTGGACTGTTGGTCGAGAGTAAGAGGTTAGGTTGAGTTGCTTTATTTTGTCCTTCATTGAATGATCGTTGGTGATGTTACTAATTCTCACTGATGCGGTGTCCGATTTTGTCAACATCGTTAGGATGATGTGCGAGTCGTCGATATGGTGGAGGATGTTCGAGCTGTGACAGTTGTGATAGATGTGCAAGCTGGCGCCGATATGGTAGATGTGCGAGTCGTCACTAGTTTGGGAGTTGAGCGAGGTTGTTGTTGTGGTGAGAGTGATGTGAGTCGTTGCAGGTCTGCTGGTGGCCAAGTCGTCACAGAGATGGTGTTCAGGCTAGTCATCAGCGACATCGCGAACGGAACGTCGGCCACCTTGGTGGTGAAGGAGCTGAGCGTTTTAGACTAGAGAAGTGACAAGTCATCACTGAATAGGCGGAGTGGCAAGTCATTATCAGAATTGTGACTGGGCAAGTCATTTCCGGTATATTGTTCTGATTAGGTGTCACCGAATGGGGTAGAGAAGTCGATGTTGGAATGGTGTTCAAGTTAGACGTCGCTTGAAGGTGCATGGACAAGTCATCACTGTGGTTGGTGCTCGATGAGTCGGTATCTGATTGTTCAATAGAAATCTGCATGTGTCACATCTGATAGGAGGGAGAACAAAGTACAGGTGGCAGCGTTTACAAGTTTAGCTAAGAGAGGGACTAGTTAATGTTGTACGCTTAACTGTGTAATTATTTTCTGTGGTTCTGTTCTAGGAACAGATAGAGGTTATTTATTTGTAATACTTGTTTCGTTAATATTTTATTAATGAAACGGTGACGCGGTCACCTTTTTTCTTTAAAAAAGAAAAAAAACCTCAGTATGTGGCTCTCACCTGTTACACAAACCTATAACATGTAATTGCCCACTTAAATTACCAAAAATAATAAAATAAAATCATCATCAAATATCATCAAAATTATCATCGAACCCTTTCCTCCATTTCACCACAATCACTCAAGAGTCTAGACCAAGAAAAAATTACACTTAGTTAGAAAAGCTTGTTGTTCTTCAAATATTATACTACTTAATTTGGTACTACTTAGGCCGATATTTGCATCCCACTTCCATAAATTTATCATCGGCTCCACAAGTTTTGCTCTTCTTATCATAGTGAAATCAAGATAGTATTTCTTTTCAAGCGCAACTATCATTACTCTGGTACTGGTTATCCCGCAGTCACATCTTTTCTATTATATCTCAAACGTACTCCTTAATTTCCAAGCCAATCTTCATCATGTATCATGTGTGTGAAGCCGACCTCCAAATCATAGCCATTCATCTCAAAAACCTATATGACCTATAAATCCTAGAGCTTTAGGCTCAGTTTGACATTACTTTTGGAGTGTTTTTTTTTGTTCCAAACGCACTTTTAGACTCATAATACGTGTTTGGAAAACTTAATTAAAAGTGTGTCTAACCAACTTTACTTTTCCATAACTACTATATTTTGCTTTTTTCTCAACACACCTAAACTGATCCTTCTATCTTTTTCACACAAAAAAAAGAAAAAGAAAGAAAAAGAAAAATGATTTTACTTCGTAAGAAAATTTTGAAGTTTTTAACATTTTTTTTCTTCACTTAAACCACTTTTGGTAACAATACTTTTCCCTCTGGTTGTGGCAATGTAGCAAATGTTAAGAATTTTTAAAGTTTTCTTCATGTATTTTGAGCCTCTGGTGATGTATGAGATTGTAGTTACGATGTGTTTAGCATCGCGCTGGATATGGTTTTTATTCTACTTTGTTTCTTTAATTCTCATTAATGAAACGATGACCGGTGTCATCTTATTTTCAAAAAAACAATACTTTAATTTCCTCCCAGCAATATGAAACAAAGCCTTGACGAGGACCCCCAATCTTAATCCCGATAAAATTCCAACATTAAGAGTGCAAGAAACAAAACCAAAACACAACTCATAACTAACCATATTTTCTCATGCACATGTCAGACATTGCAAAGAAAATGTAATTTTTCGCGGTTTCAATCGCAAAGAAACAAACTTTATGCTCACCTGTGCAGAGAGTGACGACCCAAACGTAACAAAACTCGCGGTAGGGGATCCCGCTGTGGGCCCCCTTCCGCCGGTCCATGCGGCATCCCGGGCAGTCGTCAAAGTACATCATCTTGCCCACAATCTCAATCATTTATTATTATTCATTCTTCGATCATATACAAAGAAAGTGAGGGAAAGAAAACCCTAGAAATCGGAGGGAGAAGGCTATAAAACCCTATGTGGGAAGGAGGGTTCGAGATCGGCGGCGGTTGGATCGGATCCATGCAAGAAGAGCGGATTCTTTTGAGGGCGCGAGTTTTGAGGAGGTGATGAGAATAATGACAAAGGGTTTTTTCCACACAGCTCCCCAACAATATTGACATTCCATTTTAGTCTTCACAATTCACTAATTTCATATTAGTCTCTCGTTCGGATTATAAAAGTGATAACATTTATCGATTTGAGAGTCAAATACAATAGTATGAAAATTATAAATCATTGAACTAATTTAGGGGGAAAATCTCAAACAAAGTGGTCTACAAAAAAATAAGATCACAAGGATAGAAATACTGTTTTGAAATAATGATACCCTCAGAGCATACACAGTCGTTTGCTATATTTGTCAATTTCTCTTTTTTTGAGAAACAAAGCGCTACAGTTGTTTTTCATTTTTGAGAAACGAAATTGCAATTCTCAAATTATAAGAGACGATACATGTTGTCTCGTCCAAAATTTTTTTTTAATTAATCACGTCGGACGATATAAGTTGTTTCGTCCCAATTATTTTTATTTTTTTAATCATGTCGGACGATACAACATGTATCGTCCCAATTTTTTTTTATTATTTATTTTTATTTATTTTTATCGGACGGTCTGGATGAAGCGAAAAAGAAAAAAAAAACAAAAATACCCTCGGACAAGACAAGTTGTCCCATCTCAAACAAAAATGCTTGGGGTCCCTATTTTCAGGGCAATTAGATTAGGGTATAAAAGTTAGTTTAGGTAGTTAAATATAGGTTTAAGTTAAATTTTATTATATAATTTATTTAATTAAGCTATTTTAATCTCTAATCACTAATTAATTAACCGTAAAAAAAAAATCACCGACGAAACAACATGTCCCGTCCGTCTCAAATTTTAGCAAAATTTTAGAAAACAACGACTGTAGACGATTTCGGTATTTGCTATTACTGTAGTTGCCATATTCTCAAAAATGAGAAACACCATTGTGGATGCTCTTACACTTGGGTTTTTTTGGAGAAAGTTGGCTCAATGGATCATAATCTTCTTCTCCTAATATATATATATCTCTAATATTATAATGGGAGAGTTGAGATTATCATTTGTAGACAACTTGTAATTTGTAAATATGCATTCAACTACCTAATCTCAACCATTCATTCAATTTTAAGTAGGAGTTATACTAACCATTCATTTACTCAACAGTTGTTAGTTATCATAATACCCTTAAAGTATAAATTTATTTACGACATAATTATTTACAAAAGTGTCACTCATAAAATAAAAGTTTTTGCCATTAGGAATTTTTTTTAAGGAGTATGTGATGAGCAAAGGTTGATCTCAGGTTCGAGGTGAGATTACGTCTGATTATTTACTATATGTATTTTTTTTTAATAATCAGAACGTGCATTGCACGTGCAGATTACTAGTATTATAAAAATGAGAGAGTTGGAGTTGTCGTTTGTAAACATACCAACTTACCTGTATCGCGCAAATATAACTAATATAAATGAGGTCTCAGTTTCGAGGCCAGAATACGTCAGAATTTTTACTCTCATTTCCGATTGTACAGAATTTTCCTTTTTATTTTCTGTATTTTCAATTGTTTATAAATTCTTTTCCACTCTTAAATTTGTTTTGTTTTAACTTCATTTTGGATCAATCATATTAAAGCCATTTCCAATCATCAATTATATTATTGCTTTTTTCTTTCTTTCTTTCTTTCTTTCGTTCTTTCTTCGAATTATTATAAATTTTAGTAATTTACGCGTGCGATGCACGTCTTGATAAATATAGTTTTTTAAAATAAAAATTTAGACATAGTCTGGATTTGATATTAGAACCTCCTTTATAATAGTTATGTGCATGTATTGCACAGGTTGGTAGATTGACAAAACATTTACAAAAGACACTAAGGCCTTCTCCCATTATAATATTATTATATTATTATTAGAGATTTATTTTAGCCCAATCTTATTTACTTCTTTATGTCCTAGTTGTTAATATGTAGAGCCTATTCCTTTGCAGACCAAATTCAAACTTAACCCATTATATTTTTTTAATAATCCAACCATAAACTAAAAAGTTTGCCGTACTGACCCACTTTTTGAAAATATTTGGGGCCTTGACCCACTTCCAAAAACAATTAGCGATTTGCCCCTGTTTAGTACACGTCAGCAAGAAACGTTATTGGGAAAAACGGCATAGGTTATTTAGATGCCGTTCTTCCCAATAACGGCATCTGTTTAGAAAAAAAGTTTCATGTCGTTATTTGGAATAACGGCATTTGTTACTTTTTATCTAAAGATCTAACAGTCTCAATTGTGAGTTGGAAGAGAATTGTTAAAGTATGGAATTTATCTATACCTATGGAATTTAAGTATGGAATTTAGAGAACGGCAACTATTATACTGATGTCGTTATTCAAAATAACGGCATCAGTTATTTTCTTTTTGCACAGTTACCTATATTCAGAAACCCTTCTTCTTCTCCCTTTGTCTTTCGATTTTTTATCACTTTCTCTTCTGTTCCGTAACCCTAGATACTTAAATCATAAATTACTAAAATCCCAACTATCGGAGTGATTTGTTAGTTGCCAAACAACAATTAAACATAGATTGTAGTCTTGATTCTCTCATTTATTTTCGAAAGAATCCGGAATCCAAAATTGTGATAAGTTTTCAAAATCCCTAATTTTTTGTACAATGTTGATTTTGATGTATGAGAGTTGTATACATTGGTAGTATAGTACAAGTGCTGTAGATTTGTTTTATCTAAGTAGTATTTATGAAAATGTACTTATGGATTGTTGTTGATCTAGGGTTTGTGAACTGTTGAATTGTTGATCTAGGGTTTGTGAAATTGTTGTTGATTAGTAAGAGCTATATTGGTAGTATAGTAAAATTAATATAGAATAGACCGTAGTAACTAATAGGCTTGTGAAGTGATTTTTATAGGAGATTGAGATGTGGATGACCTATATTGCTATATTTGCAAACTTAGATTCATCTATTTGTAGTGTGTGGAGATGTTGTGGTGGTTAATGTTTGTTAATGTTTAGTAATATTTTAGTACAAATTTTAGTATCTCTAGTCTCGTAATGTTTATTAATATTGTAGTTGACACATTATATTTAATGTTGACAGGCAAATGGATCCTACACAACCATCTTCTTCCCATGATGTGGGCGCTTCATCGGGTACTTCGCATGGACCACGGGGACATCCGGGTCCTGTAGATCCTACCGTGCTTTATCTGCAAGAAAATCATAGGTCGCAGGCGGTTTAGACTAGAGATGTCGAAAAAATGAGTTTCCGAATGCATACCACCATGGCGACACACCCTCGTATTCAAAGTTATTTGGTAAGTAGTGGATTTTATGGAATGTCGAAGTTGGCGAAAGTAAAATGTGACCACGCACTACTTACCGCTCTTGTGGGGCGATGGAGGCCGGAGACACGCAAGTTTCACTTACCAGTTGGGAAGATGACGGTCACCCTACAAGATATAGCCGTCATATCGGATCTTCCAATCGATGGGGTGGCCGTCACCGGCAACTTGATGTTCAATAAAGTGGCATTGATAAGAGATTATCTTGGGCACGAAGTGGATGAAGATGATAAGGGTGTATTCGTTGGGGAATCAGTCCGACGTTCTTGGCTATATACGGAGTTCAATGATCAACTGCCAGACGTACTGACGGACTTCCAACTCCAATGTTATACGCAGACTTATCTTTTGTCGATGATTGGAGGTATTCTATTCCCTAATTCTTCGGGTGATGTAGTGCATTTGATGTACCTTCCATTGATCTCCGACCTACAAAGAGCCGGCCGATATAGTTGGGGAAGTGCGGCTCTAGCCTTCTTCTACCAAGCCCGGTGCAATTGTTCGATGGGATCGATCCAAATGACCGGGCCGATGGGGATATTGCAAATATGGTGTTGGGAACGAATACATCTTGGCCAACCCCGGGTAACGGTACCTTTAAATAGTTGGAGTGTGCAACATGAAAATCCAGTGTTGAGAGCTCCTCTTGGTGCGTACTGGACGGGTAAGCTCACGTGGAGAGATAACCCACGCTGTGTGCTCACATATTACAGGGATGAACTCGATCAGCTGAGGAAAGAGTACGTCCACTGGACACCGCATACAAACGATAGGCTACAACGTCTACCCTCCCGTTTGCACCGCAAATAATCAACTATGGTTGACATTAGCTCACTTGTAAATTTATTAATTGTGGAGTTCTATAACCCCGGCCGCATCCTCCGCCAATTCAATGCACAGCAGCCCATCCCCGGAAACTCAATGTACGACCGTAGACTTCACAATATTACCGGCCACAGTCGTTTACCGAATATGGATTCGGCCGATCACCACCGTGCTCATGTAGCATGTTGGAATGAGAGGAAGTATGGCTGGGTTGTAGAAGGGAGTGTGTCGTACGACGGATCGTTGCTGATATGGCCAAAAAGGGGGTTAAATCGGAACCATCCAAATCGGGCACGAATCTTGAAGCCTAGGGGTAAAACGGTAATTTTACCTACCAACGGGTCTGAAGCGGGTACTGGTTCTCTTCCCCGAAGACCTACTTACCCGCGAACGGATCCACCTCAACTGGGTGCGGATTTCAACCCGCAGCAAACCCGGTCCAGAAGGGATAGAATTAGGGTTTCTGATTAAATCCTAATCAACGACCCTGATTCATATTTATCCCTTCACTGGGGATTAGGGACTACATTCCTTATCTGACCACAGGGGGATTACATTCCTAATCTGATCCCAACAGCGCCTATAAATACCCCCCATCCATCTCCATTAAGGGGTAATCAATCTTTTCCCAGTTTTACGCTCTTTCATAATCACTTCTGATTACTGACTTGAGCGTCGGAGGGTGCGTCACCGGGAACAACCCTGGTGTCTCGCACTTTTTGCAGGTGTACGGCGGGAGACAGTGTCAAACTCCGGCGAAACAGGTAACAGGTTTGCTATTTAGTTTTCCTAAGAATCCACAAATACTATCTGTTTGCCCCCACACCAGATTTAGCGGCAACAGATTGGCGCCGTCTGTGGGAAACTAACGAATAGCAACCTCCCCTCTTCCCGTTGGTCAGATCTTCTCCAACCATGCCTCCTAGGAAAGTCAGATCCAGAGGGTCCAACCAAGGACCTAACCCCGATCAGCAACAGGAAGTTCCCCCTCAGCCCGCTCAACAGCAGGGGCAACTTCCTCCTCAAGCCGTGGACCCTCTTCAATAGGACCTACCTCCTCCTCAAAATCAACAACCTCCTAAGGGTCCCAACCCGCAGAAACAACCTCTCCATCCGGACCACGTCTCCATCCATAATGCCTCTTCGGATTCGATGGCCTTCCACAATCCCCAAGCTTCCGACCTTCGCAACACCGTCCTCAATCGGCAGAAGGATGAGGATCTTCGCCGCCGTCTGGATGAAAAGCGAGCCCAAGAGGGAGCCTCCCGCCAACACCGTTCGGATGAGCGATCTCCTCGCCGCCGAGAATACAGAAGGTCCCCTACCCGAAGGGGGCGGAGAGAATCCCCCGAGCATCACAGAAGAAGACCACACTCCCCTGCAAGTTGACAACAGCTTAGGAACGATGAGGCACCCATCACCCGTGCAGAGTTCCAGCAGTTCCAAGCAACCGTCCTACAAGCTCTCAATCTCCGTCCTAACGCCAATGCTCCGAAGATCCCCTCCCCTCCTCCGGTCCGAAGTCCCCACCGACGGTCCCTAACTCCTCCTCCAGCTCCTAGCAACGGTCCCTAACTCCTCCTCCAGCTCCTAACAACTCCCAGCATATGCCAAGTCCTTGCCGCTCCAGGAGCTACCATCACCGTAGCCCCCGCTCTCCCTCGTACGAAGACGAGTCTAGAAGCTTGGCTGATTACTGTCGAAGGAATGACGCCGTCTACTGCCGTCTCCAAGAAATGGAGAGGCGCTTGGGTTAGTTAGACCGAGAAGAGGAGCTTAGAGGAAGGACCCTTCATCCTAGTCAACCTCCTTTTTCCCGAACCATAATGGATGCACCCGTACCAATCGGCTTCAAGCCTCCTCAATTTGAGACCTATTCCGGGGAGACTGACCCCGTCGATCACATCGAAAGCTTCAAGACCCTCATGCTCATCCATCAAGCTTCCGATGCCCTGCTCTGCAAAACCTTCCCCGCAACTCTCAAGGGCCCAGCTCGAGAATGGTACTCTCGCCTCGCCCCTTCCTCAATATTCTCCTTCGAGCAATTTGAGACTCTCTTCGTCACCCACTTCGTGAGTAGCCGCAGAACTGAGAAGACCAGCATCTCGCTACTCTACCTCCACCAGAAGAAGGGTGAGAAGCTGAGAGACTATGTGAAAAAGTTCACAGCTGAGGCCAGGTCCATAGCATCCCTCGACCAGTCGGTCGCTGCAGCAGCATTTCAGTCCAATGTCCTCAACTCCAGCCTCCGCTCCTCCCTCGCCAAGAAGCCCCCACATAACTTCTCTGACCTCCTCCTCCGGAGCGAAAAGTATATTCGGGCCGAAGAGGCTGAGCACCGCCCCAACTTGGAGGGGTCTTCCTCCGGGTCTAAGAGAAAGGGAACATAATAGGAAGGAGCCAAGAAGCCCCAGAAGGATAATGGCGGCCAGCGCCGACCTTCCCCCAGATTCGAGAAATTTACTCCACTCACCACCAATGTCTCCACCATTCTGATGGAAGTTGAGAAGGAAGGGATCATACCTCCCACTCCGAGGATGAACACCCCCGCCAAGAAGAGGGATAAAGAGAAGTGGTGCCGCTATCACCGGGACCATGGGCACGACACCAATGATTGTCGAGCCTTGAAGAATGAGATAGAAGCCCTCATCCAGAGAGGGCAGCTGACCAAATTCGTGAGAAAGGACCGAGCCGACCTTCCTCCCCCGCCTCGGGGAGCTAACAAGCATCCGGAATGCGATGAAACGCCCGACTTCGAAGAGGAGCGTGTCCTACACCTCATTCATGGGGGCCCAATGGGGGGCTCCTCAAACTCCTCCCGAAAGGCGTTCATCAGGGAAGTCAATTCGGTTCGAGCCACCCCTCCTCCTAAAGGCCTCGGAGTGCCCGTTACATTCTCAGACGAAGATCTTGAAGGTGTCCGCACCCCCCATTATGACGCACTCGTTATCAATCTCCACATGGCGAACTTCAAAGTGGAGAGGATCCTAGTGGACAATGGCAGCTCCGTTAACATCCTCTTCCTCGCCGCTTTTAAAGGCCTAAAGCTCTCCCGAGACAGACTCAAACCCACCGGCTACATGCTCCATGGGTTCACGGGAGTGCCAGTGACTATTGAAGGGGTGATCACCCTCGATGTAACCGCTGGCAAAACTCCTACCTCCCGAACGGAGTCGATGGACTTCATGGTCGTAGATGTTCCTGCAGCTTACAACGTCATTCTGGGTCGGCCCGGCCTAGCCGCCCTTGAAGCCGTCCCTTCCGCCTATCACCTCAAAATGAAGTTTCCCACTCGGGCCGGAGAAGGGGAAGTAAAAGGCAATCAGGAAACGGTCCGCAAGTGCTACATGACCTCTACCCTCGGTCCAGTCCTATCCCTAGAAACTCTGGAAATCCCCCAAGATGCTGCCCGACCGACGTCCGAGCCGGTGGATGAATTGGAGGAAGTGCTCTTCTCTGAGCAGGATCCAACTCAAAAGTTCTTTGTTAGCAAGACCCTCCCATCCGCCCTATGCTCGGACATAGTACAGTGCATCCGAAGGAACCGAGACCTCTTTGCTTGGTCAGCTGTAGACATGCCCGGAATTTCCGAAGAGCTCTTAGTCCACCACCTCAGCGTTGTTCCGGGGTCTAAACCGGTTCAACAGAAGAGGTGCAAGTTCACCCCCGAGCGCCAGCTAGCTATAAAAGAGGAGGTGGACAAGCTCTTGAAGGCCCGGTTCATACAAGAGGTGAACTATTCCGAGTGGTTGTCGAATGTAGTAATGGTGAAGAAGTCCAATGGGACTTGGAGGATTTGTATCGATTTTACTGATCTCAACAAGGCTTGCCCTAAGGATCCCTTCCCTCTTCCGAGTATTGACACTCTGATTGATGCCACCTCGGGACATGAGCTCCTCTGCTTCATGGACGCCTTCTCAGGCTACAACCAGATTCGGATGTTCCCTCCAGATATCTCGAAGACCTCATTCGTAACCAACCAGGGCCTCTACTGCTACAGGGTTATGCCCTTCGGTTTGAAGAATGCAGGCGCAACATATCAACGCCTCGTCAACAAGGTTTTTCAAGCTCAAATCGGCCGGAATATGGAGGTGTATGTTGACGACATGTTCGTAAAAAGCATCCGAGGAGCCGATCACGTGACTGACCTACAGGAGGCGTTCGATGTTCTGAGAAAGCACAACATGAGACTCAATCCGAACAAGTGTGCGTTTGGTGTCTCGTCAGGAAAGTTCCTCGGCTTCATGGTCAGCCAACGAGGGATTGAAGCCAACCCTGCGAAAATCAAGGCCATACTAGACATGGCCCCTCCCAAGAATGTTAAGGAAGTTCAGAGGCTAACCGGCTGCCTAGCCGCCATAGGGCATTTTCTCTCGAAGTCCGGGGAGAAATGCCTCCCATTCTTCAAGGCCCTCAAGGGGGCTAAGGGTTTCGAATGGGGCCAGCAACAGCAGGAGTCGTTCGACCAGCTCAAGGCTTACCTTGTCAACCCTCCACTTCTCAGCAAACCCGTTCCTGGTGAATCCCTCTACCTCTACCTAGCAGCCTCCGAGCAGACCCTCAGCGCCGTTTTAGTAAGGGAAGAAGACCGGGCTCAAAAGCCCATCTACTATGTGAGCAAAGTACTTCGGGATGCCGAACTCCGCTCCCCAGGGATAGAAAAGATGGCTTATGCCCTGGTAATGGCCGCGAGAAAGCTTCGCCCGTATTTTCAGTCTCATTCGGTGGTCGTTCTTACCGACCAACCGCTGAAGCAAGTGCTCCACAAGCCAGAGACCTCCGGTCGTCTTATGAAGTGGTCTATCGAGCTGAGCCAGCACGATATAACTTATCAGCCTCGGACCGCGATCAAGGCTCAGGCCTTAGCAGAATTCTAGTTGAAAGTACCATCCCCGAGTTCAGCCAAGCAATGAAGGGACCACCCGTCTGGTCAGTTTATGTGGATGGATCCTCCTGCAATGAGGGAAGCGGGGCAGGGGTCATTCTGGCAGGTCCAGATGATTTCATCCTCCAATACTCCCTCCGTATCAACTTCAAGGCCTCTAACAACGAAGTAGAATACGAGGCACTCATAGCCGGCCTTGGAATGGCTCGCAATGCAGGGGCGCAATGCCTCCGGATCTTTAGCGACTCTCGGCTAGTCGTAAATCAGGTCCTCGGCGAGTATGAAGCACGTAATGACAGGATGGTTAAATACTTAGCCAAGGTCAGGAGCCTCATGGCACTGTTTGAAGAAGCCCTCATCCAACGAATCCCCCGGGAAGAAAATGCCCAGGCCGATGCCCTCTCCAAACTAGCCTCTTCCTCCCTCCAAGGTCTCAAGCAGACCGTCTTGATAGAGGTCCTCCTGAAGCCAAGTATAGAGGACGAAACTTCCGACTCTATGGAGTCGCTGCCTGTCCTGCTTGAAGATAACTGGATGAAGCCCCTCGTTGAATTCTTGAGGGACGGGCTCCTCCCCGAGGATCCTAAGGAAGCTCGAAGAGTGAGAACCCGAGCCGAGCGTTACACACTAATCGGAGGCATCCTATATAAATGCTCCTTCACACAGATAGACGGCAGGCCTTACCTGAGATGCCTCTCCCCCGAGCAGGCTGACTACGCCCTACAAGAACTTCACGAGGGCATCGGCTGGGCACATTCGGGATCCAGATCCTTAGCCCGCAAAGTGTTGAATTACGGATATTTCTGGCCCACTCTCCTACGAGACGCCGAACGACACGTTTGGCAATGCATCTCTTATCAGAAGTACTCTGACATCCGACGCCTCCCACAAGCTCCACTCACTTCCCTATCAAGTCCAATCCCTTTCACAATGTGGGGAATGGATTTACTAGGGCCATTTCCACCGGCTCCCGGTCAGTTCAAATTCTTAGTCGTGGCAATCGACTACTTCTCAAAATGGATAGAGGCCGAGCCCTTGGCCATGATCACCGAGAACAAGGTAGTTCAGTTCTTTTGGAAGAGCGTAATCTGCCGATTCGGCATTCCGCGGGTCCTCATAACAGACAACGGAACCCAGTTTACCGGGGCTGCCTTCCGAGCTCTATGCGAAGACCTTGCTATCCAACACCGATTCTCCTCCGTTTCCCATCCCCAGTCGAATGGCCAAGTCGAGAATGCTAACAGACAGATCCTCTCCGGCATTAAGAAGAGGTTGGATAAATGTTCCAAAGGCTTATGGGTCGATTAGCTCCCCAACGTGCTGTGGAACTACCGCACCATAAAACGGACCCCCACAGGCAAGTTCCCATTCAACCTCACCTATGGGTCCGAAGCTATGATCCCCCTAGAAGTTGGAATACCCTCTCCCCGACTAATGGCTTATGAGGGAGAACAGAATGCCAGAGAACTCCGAGCAAATCTACACCTGATCGATGAGATCCGAGAAAGAGCTGCCATTCGTCAACAAGGTCACCGAAGAAGGATCGAGTTGGCATACAACAAGAGAGTCCGTCCTACCGACCTCAAAGAAGGGGACTTGGTCCTCAGAAAGTTAGCCATCTCTTTCCCCGGTCAGAAGAGCAAACTGGCTCCAAATTGGGAGGGACCCTATAAGATCGTCAAAGAGGTTCGGCCCGGGACATACAGACTAGAAGACCTCGAAAGCAGAGAGATCCCCAAGACCTGGAATGCCGACCATCTTCTAAAATACCAAGAGAGAGCACCAACGCCTCTCTAAGTATTGCGGGATGTCGAACCGTTCCTCTCATATTACTTGTAATGTTTTTCTTTTATTTCTCTCTTGTAATAACGGCTAGCAACTTTAGAAGCAGCCGACCATTATTGTTGTCGCTAAATTTGGTGTGGGGGTAAACAGATGAATTTGTGGATTCTTAGGGAAACTGAATAGTAGAACCTGGATACCTGTTTCTTCGGGCTTCGGTCGTCGATCCCGCCGCAGACCTGCAAAAAGTGCGAGACACCGGGGTTGTTCCCGGCGACGCACCCTCGGACGCTCAAGTCAGTAATCTAGGAAGATTATGAACGAGCGTAAAAACTGGTGAAAGATTGATTACCTCTTCATGGAGATGGATGGGAGGTATTTATAGGCGTCCCAGGGAACAGATTGGGAATGTAATCCTGGTGATTTGATAAGGAATATTCCCCATAATCAGATGAGGAATGTAATCTGATGAGATATATTCCCCGTAATCAGGTAAGGAATTTTATCCCCAAATCCCGGTGAAAAGATAGATGTATATCTGGGCCGTTGATCAAGATTAATCAGGGACCCTGATTTTATCTCGCTGGATTGGGTGTGCAGCAGGTTAAGACCCGCACCCTCTTGTTGGTGGGTCTGTTCGTAGGTTACTGGGTTCTTGAGGAGAAGACCCAAAACCTATTTCGGGCCCTCTTGTAGGCAAAATCACCATTTTACCCCCACGTCTCAAGATTCGTACTCAATTTGGACGGTTCCGATTTAACCCCATTTTTAGCCATATCACGAGCCCCCCACTCCTAAAGGCTGAGCTTGATCAGCCTTTGAGGAGTAGTTTGACTGTTTAATGGCTGGCGGAGTTATATCGGAGTTCAAATGGAGAGTTGTGAGTCCGGAGGAGGCAGTGAGGTGACTTGCCAAGTGGATTGAGCTCCGAGTTGCTCATGAGCTCTGACGGTCGTGTGGCATTTTTGCAGGGATATCCTCTTAACCCTAGCGAAGCGTCAATTCGTCGTTCGGAGGTCTCATACGTTTGCATGGCGCCTTAGACCCTCCCCAGGGCTCGCCGACTAGGAGGCCGAGGTCCATATGCAGTTCGGCAAGCTTTTCCGAAGAGAAAAGCGAGTTCGGCATAGCTATGAGCGCTAGGAGTGGGTCTGGCGACCTGCCGAACTTGTTCTTTACCCCGTAACGAGATCGGTGTCACGAACGCTCGGTAGTGAGTGCCGAGTTCCCAGACTTGTCGTTTTTGGGAGTTTGTCTTTTCTATGCGCCATTTGAACCCCTGACACCTCTGACAACTCTGACAACCCTGACAGATGGGACGTTCATTAATTGCAGTGACCCCTGGGGTTCTATCAGATGGGATGCGCATTAAATTCAACTCATGATTCGTTGCAGTTATCGAGGTGACGATTGGGATCGCTCCGCCGCTTGGTTTAGATGGGCCGGTCGTACGAGCCCATTAGCCTCGTGGGGTGTGCCCCCCTTCTATAAATCCTCATCCCCCCTCTCATTTCTCATTTCTCCTCTCATTTTCTCAGGCGTTTTCTTGTGTTTCAGGCGAGTTTTTCCGGTGACCGGCGTTTGACTCAGGCGAAGTTTTTCGGCAGCTCTCTCCTTCAAGGTAATTTATAAATTATGTCTGTAGCTTCTGTCTCAGATGAAGTCTCTTGGTCCGAGCCCTCCCTTGAAGGCGCCGAGGCCTTGACTCCGACTCCAAACAAGGGCAAGGTGTTCGGCAAGGATTCAATTGTCGAGGATCCGAAGAGGATGGGGGAGTTCGGACAGTTGCCAGGTCCGCTGACGGGGCTACACAGGGTCAGGAAGCTCCCGAAGGACCAGGCCGAGCGAATCATCCATGGGAGGGAGAGGTCCTTCGAGGAGAACGAAGTTAGGGAGACGACGGAGGCGAACGACGCGGCGTCGATCCTGCGTGAGGAGGAATTGGCTGCGATCCGGGACTCTTTTTTCATCCCGGAGGAGTACGAAATCATGCTGCCGGGCCCCGGGGTTAGGGCTAATTTGCCGCTGCCAGTGAGCATGTGTTGCTGGCCGGTCGATGCCTTTATCGCCGGTGCTCGGCTACCTCTCCACGCGTTCGTTGTTACCGTGGTGAGCTGGTACGGGGTCTGCCCCATTCAGCTCATGCCGAATGCGTGGCGAGTGATTAATGGCTTCGTTCTCCACTGTCAGGCCGCAGGGATCGAGCCGCAGCTGAACGTGCTTCGGACGATATACCAGCTCCACCAAGGGAACAAGTCGGAGTACCGGTATTATCTGACTCCGAGGCACGGTGGCAGGCTCGTCGTCTGCCCCGACTCTATCAAGCACTGGCGAGAGAAGTGGGTTGTCGCGCGGAGTCGAGAAGCCTGGCCGATCCCCACTAATTGGGCAGAAGGGGTGCCCAAGAGGGCGACGGCGCTGCCGAGGCTTACAGTAGAAGAAGAAGAGGCGGTCCGGACCCTCCTTGACCGGCCGAAGTATGATTGGAAGGATTTGACGGAGGACGTTCTCTACAGGGGAGGGCTCTGCCGCGTAGATCCTAGTACGCGGCTCTCGTCAAGTTCTTTTTTCCGTACTTGCTGCCTTGTTGTTTTTTGTGCTAATCATTTTTTGCTTTTGATGCAGAATCCATGGACTACGAGGCGGTGTTGGCGCTCAGGGCGGGGCTCGCCAGTAAGGCGCCGAAGAAGCGCAAGAGGGTTGCGTCGAAGCTGCCCTTAACCTCGAAGGTGCCGAGGATTGCGGCCCCCGTCCAGGCGGTGGAGGTTGTCGACGACCCGGTCGTCGCCGTGGCGGGGCCTTCGGCTCCTGCACCTGTGGGGGAGTTCCCCATTGCCGCCGCGCTCGCCATGCCGACCCCGCCGCTGACTGTAGCAGGCGAGGAGCTCCTGACGGAGGAGCACAAGCGGATCCATATCCCGGACTGGCAAGTCCGGAGGCACGATGGGTTCCTCGGGAACTCGTTGGCGAGCATGCAGGCCGTCAAGCATCTCTCCACCCCGAAGGACCGCGCCGCCATGGACGCGGGGAGGGAAGGCGACGACGTGATCGAGATCGCTCGTTCGGCAGTATCAGTAAGTTCCGAGTCCCCTTCGTTCGTTTCATCCCTTTGAATCACCAAAATTTTTCTAACTCTCTCAGTTCTTTTTTTTCTTTTGCAGATCGTCGTCCATTTCGGCCACCTCACCGAGAGGCTGACCGCCCTGGAGAAGGAGCTGAAGCAGGAGTCCGACCAGGCTCGGAACGAGAAGGCTCGGATGTCGAACCAGCTCGACAAGCTCCGAGTCGAGCATGAGGGTCGGTCGGCGAGGATCCAGCATCTCGAGGCCGAAGTGAAGAGGCTGGAGGACGAGCTGCTTCGGGAGAAGGATGGGTCGGCCAACCAATTGGTCGAGGCCGAGGCGAAGCAGGCGGCGGCCGTGAAGGCGGCGGAGGACGCAACCCTGGAGAAGGCCCAGGGGTACCTCGCGCGGAACATGGCGAAGGCCTTCGCCACCGCCCTCGACCGGGTGCGAGAAGCATACCCCGGGGTGGACGTTTCGGGATGGCGGCTCTTCCCCGGACACGTCGAGGGCTTCGACCCCGAGTCCGAAGGGGAAGAGGAAGAAGAGGAGGGCGACGCTGATGCCGACGCCGGGGTCACTGGCGAAGCCCCCAGCACCACGACCACTCCGCTGGCGGCGGCGTCTCCTTCGGCGAAGTCAACGCCTACTCCGCCTTGTCGCCCGGGGAAAGAGGTCGGGCCCTGAATCCGCCTTTCACTTTGTTGTTTTTGATTTTTTTTGTTTTTGCTTCTTTGTTTTTCCTTTCGAACTTTGTAATGCCTAATAGCGGACTGGCCACCGCTTCTTTTGATGTTAATGAAAAGAAAATTTTTGCAAGTGTTGATGTTCGGAAGTTTTTGTCTTATGCCACCTCTTTTGCCGAACTGTCCCCTCTTGTTTTTAGAGATGAAAATTTTTCCAAGTGTGGTGCTTCTGTCTGACGTTTTTGCTGATTACTCCGATCTCTTTGCAGCTTATGGTGATCGCCCAAGACGCCGAGCTTTCTCGCCCGGACGAGGGAGTTCCAGCCGAGGCCGGCCTAGGAGCGACGAGGCTGTGTCTGGCCAGGTGTAGAGAGAGACTTTATGAGGTCGAGCTCGGATTGCGCCGAGCTGAAAGCGAGAGGAAGCATCTACAGCTCGTCCTTGGCCGGCGAGATATCGAGATTCGTCGTTTGGAAAGCAGAATCGCCGAGCTTATACCCGAAGGTGAACACTTGCTAACTGATTTCAGTAATGAGATTCGAGTTCAGTGCATTCGTCATAACTTGTCCAAAATAACAGCGGAGAAGGACGAGCTGCTTTCCGAGATACAGCATCTGCAGTCCGTAGAGGCGAAGCTTCGGAGTGAGGGCGAGGGGCTGACGGCCGAGGTGGCCAAGTTGACGACCGAACGAGTCGAGTTGACTGCCGAAGTCGAAGCGCTGAAGAGAGCGACGGTGGATAAAAGCATCGAGGTCACCCACCTTCGGCGCCTCATCGCTAGCCGATCTGGAGTGCCGGACTCCACGATACCCCCACGTTTCGAAGTCGATGTCAAAGACGACTCGTTGCGGGACAGGATCTCGGAGTTGGAGGCGGAAGTGGCCCGTCTTAAGCCGCATTCAGGGCTGATCAACGTTCGAAGCACGTCATGCACTCGCGCTGAGAGTGAGCGGGGCATTACCTTCTATGAGATGGCGACCCGTCAGTGCATCGGCCAACCTAGCCCGGGGGACGCGCAGAGCTCGGTGGCGATCTCCTCGAGCGGGGCGTCCGTCGGAGTAGCTACTAGAAGCGGTGCCGAGGATACGTCCCAATTCGTCGGCTTAGGGTCGCACTCCGGGGACAAGAGTCGTCACTCTCGAGTGTCCTTGAAGCGGAACGCTCCGGCTCCGAAGGAGCGCTGAAGTGGTCGACTCCGCGAGTTTTTGCTTATTTTTTGTTTTTCGCTAAGTGTAATAAGTCGGCATTGTAACTTTCCTTTGATGAGTTGTGCTCCTGCTGTGTTTGCCTTTGTACCACATCTGTTTCATCAATAAACGCGTTATTGCCGAACTTGTATGTTTTATTCTTGCGACTGTTGTCTGCCGTGCCGTAACTTCTAAAGCTTCGGACTCCGAATGGCGAGTTTCTTTTAGTTCGTTCATGAGTGAAATCGCGGAGTAGCATCGAGCCAAGTGTTAGACTTCGGGTTCCTTGATTGATTAGGTTAGGGTCGTCGGAGTGTTTTAGAATGGCGAACTGCTCCCTAGCTCGCTTAGGAGCGAGCTTGCGGAGTAGAGTCGAACCAAGTGTTGGACTCCGAACCATTCAACGGCTGTGGGAGCAGTTTCGAATGGCGAGCTACTTCTAGCTCGCTTAGGAGCGAACTCACGAAGTAGGATCGAGCCAAGTGTTGGACTCCGGAACCATTGTCAATTTAAGGGGTGTGGGAGCAATTTCGAATGGCGAACTACCCCTAGCTCGCTTAGGAGCGAGCTTGTGGAGTAGAGTCGAACCAAGTGTTGGACTCCGAACCATTCAACAGCTGTGGGAGCAGTTTCGAATGGCGAGCTACTTCTAGCTCGCTTAGGAGCGAGCTTGCGGAGTAGAGTCGAACCAAGTGTTGGACTCCGAACCATTCAACGGCTGTGGGAGTAGTTTCGAATGGCGAGCTACTTCTAGCTCGCTTAGGAGCGAACTCGCGAAGTAGGATCGAGCCAAGTGTTGGACTCCAGAACCATCGTTAATTTAAGGGGTGTGGGAGCAATTTCGAATGGCGAACTACCCCTAGCTCGCTTAGGAGCGAGCTTGCGGAGTAGAGTCGAACCAAGTGTTGGACTCCGAACCATTCAACGGCTGTGGGAGCATTTTCGAATGGCGAGCTACTTCTAGCTCGCTTAGGAGCGAACTCGCGAAGTAGAATCGAGCCAAGTGTTGGACTCCGGAACCATTGTCAATTTAAGGGGTGTGGGAGCAATTTCGAATGGCGAACTACCCCTAGCTCGCTTAGGAGCGAGCTTGCGGAGTAGAGTCGAACCAAGTGTTGGACTCCGAACCATTCAACGGCTGTGGGAGCATTTTCGAATGGCGAGCTACTTCTAGCTCGCTTAGGAGCGAACTCGCGAAGTAGAATCGAGCCAAGTGTTGGACTCCGGAACCATTGTGAGATTAAAGAGTTAAAAGCAGAGGGATGTAATAGTAGTGAAAACATGAAGAAACTTCATTTATTAATATCTAATGATCGGCTGCTTCTAAAGTTGCTAGCCGTTATTACAATGAAAAAAACAAAAGAAAAACCACTACTAGTAAAAGGAAGGGAACGGTTCGACATCTCGAGTTACTTGGAGAGACGTAGTTGCCTTCTCTTGGTATTTCAAAAGATGGTCGGCGTTCCAAGTCCTGGGAATTTCTCTACCTTCGAGATCTTCTAGCTTGTACGTACCGGGGCGGATTACTTTCGAGATCTTGTACGGTCCCTCCCAGTTCGGGGCCAGCTTGCTTTTCTGTCCGGGGAACGAGATGGCCAACTTCCGGAGGACTAAATCCCCTTCTTTAAGGTCCGTTGGGCGGACTCTTTTGTTGTATGCTAGCTCGATCCTTCTTCGGTAAGCTTGCTGGCGTATGGCAGCTCTCTCTCGGATTTCGTCTATCAGATCTAGGCTTGCTCTGAGCTCTCTAGCATTCTGCTCTTCTTCATAAGCGATCAGGCGAGGAGAGGGTATCCCGACTTCTAGGGGGATGATGGCCTCAGCCCCATAGGTGAGATTAAATGGGCTCTCGCCTGTTGGGGTCCGCTTGGTGGTGCGGTGATTCCAGAGCACGTTCGGCAGCTGATCGACCCATAGTCCCTTGGAACACTTGTCTAATCTCTTCTTGATGCTTGAAAGAATCTGTCGGTTGGCATTCTCAGCCTGGCCATTCGACTGAGGATGGGAGACGGAGGAGAATCGGTGTTGTATGGAGAGGTCCTCATACAAGGCTCGGAAGGCGGCTCCAGTGAACTGTGTCCCGTTATCCGTGACTATGACTCGGGGAACGCCGAACCGGCAAATCACATTTTTCCAGAAGAATTGAACAACTCTATGCTCAGTGATTACAGCCAGGGGCTCGACTTCTATCCATTTAGAGAAGTAGTCGATTGCCACGACTAGGAACTTTAGCTGTCCGGGAGCTGGCGGAAACGGTCCTAGTAAATCCATCCCCCACATGAAGAAAGGGATCGGACTTGATAGGGAGGTGAGCGGTGCTTGTGGGAGGCGTCGGATGTCTGCATACTTTTGACAGCAGCTGCATTGCCGAACGTGTCGTTCGGCATCCCGTAAGAGAGTGGGCCAGTAATACCCGTAGTTTAATATTTTGCGCGCTAGAGCTCTGGACCCCGAGTGAGCTCCGCCGATGCCCTCGTGGAGCTCTTGCAGGGCGTAGTCGGCCTGCCTGGGGGAAAGGCACCTTAGGTAAGGCTGACCGTCCACCTGGGTGAAGGAGCATTTGTATAAGATGCCTTCGATTAAAGTAAAATGCTCGGCTCGGGTCCTGATTCTTCTTGCTTCCCTCGGATCTTCAGGGAGGAGTCCGTCCTTTAAGAATTCGACGATGGGTTTCATCCAGTTGTTTTCAAGGAGGACAGGCAATGTTTCGACGGAGTCTGGTGCTTCGTCCTCTATGCTTGGATTCAAGAGGACTTCTATCAATACGGTCTGTTCAAGACCTTGGAGGGAAGAGGAGGCTAATTTCGATAGGGCGTCGGCCTGAGCATTTTCTTCTCGTGGGATCCTTCGGATGAGGGCCTCCTCGAACAGCGCCATGAGGCTCTTGACTTTAGCCAGGAATTTAATCATTCTATCATCGCGGGCTTCGTACTCGCCGAGGACCTGGTTGACAACCAACTGAGAGTCGCTGAAGATCTGTAGCCGCTGTGCCCCTGCATCTCGAGCCATTCTGAGACCGGCGATTAACGCCTCGTATTCGGCCTCGTTGTTCGAGGCTTTGAAATTTATACGGAGGGAGTATTGGAGGATGAAGTCATCCGGGCCTGCCAGGATGACACCCGCCCCGCTTCCCTCATTACAAGAAGATCCGTCAACATAGATCGACCAAACCGGCGGCCCCTTTGCTGTTTGGCAGGGCTCAGGGATTGTACTTTCAACTATGAATTCGGCCAGTGCCTGAGCCTTGATTGCGGTCCGAGGCTGATAAGTTATATCATGTTGGTTCAGCTCGATCGACCACTTCATGAGGCGACCGGAAGTCTCAGGCTTGTGAAGGACCTGTTTCAGCGGCTGATCGGTAAGGACAACCACCAAATGGGACTGAAAGTAGTGTCGAAGCTTTCTCGCGGCCATTACCAGGGCATAGGCCATTTTCTCAATCTTCGGGTACCGGAGCTCGGCGTCCCAGAGCACTTTGCTGACGTAGTAAATGGGCTTCTGAGCCCTTTCTTCTTCTCTGACTAAGACCGCGCTAAGCGTCTGTTCGGAAGCTGCCAGGTAGAGATAGAGTGATTCGCCAGGTATCGGCTTGCTGAGCAGAGGTGGATTGACGAGGTAGGCTTTAAGCTGGTCGAAGGAGTCTTATTGCTGCTGTCCCCACTCAAATCCTTTAGCCCCCCTGAGGGCTCTGAAGAACGGGAGACACTTCTCCCCGGACTTCGACAGAAAGCGCCCTATGGCAGCTAGGCGACCGGTCAATCTCTGAACTTCTTTGACATTTCTGGGAGGGGCCATGTCTAATATGGCCTTGATCTTTTTCGGATTTGCTTCAATCCCTCGTTGGCTAACCATGAAGCCGAGGAACTTCCCTGATGAGACGCCGAACGCACACTTGTTCGGGTTGAGTCTCATACTGTGCTTTCTCAGGACGTCGAAGGCTTCCTGAAGGTCGGCCACATGATCAATACCTCGGATGCTCTTTACAAGCATATCATCGACGTACACTTCCATGTTTCGGCCGATCTGGGCTTGGAAGACCTTGTTGACTAGGCGTTGGTATGTTGCACCGGCGTTCTTGAGACCGAATGGCATGACCCTGTAACAGTAAAGGCCCTGGTCGGTAACAAACGATGTCTTCGGGATGTCTGGAGGGAACATCCTTATCTGATTGTAACCCGAGAAGGCATCCATGAAGCTGAGGAGCTCGTGTCCCGAGGTTGCGTCAATCAGAGTGTCGATGCTCGGCAGAGGGAAGGGATCTTTGGGGCAAGCCTTGTTGAGGTCGGTGAAATCAATACAAATTCTCCACATCCCATTGGACTTCTTCACCATTACTACGTTAGACAACCACTCCGGGTAGTTTACCTCCTGTATGAATCGGGCTTTCAACAGCTTATCTACCTCCTCTTTGATAGCGAGCTGACGCTCGGGGGCGAACTTGCGCCTCTTCTGCTAAACCGGTTTGGACCTCGGATCAACGCTTAAGCGGTGGACTAGGAGTTCTTCGGAGATACCGGGCATGTCTGCTGCGGACCATGCGAAGAGGTCTTGATTGGCTCGGATGCATTTCACAATATCTGAGTATAGGGCAGACGGGAGGGTCTTGCTTACGAAGAACTTACGGGTCGGCTCTTGTTTAGAGAAGAGCACCTCCTCCAGTTCGTCCACTGGTTCGGAGGTCGGTCTTGCAGAATCTTGGGGAATCTCCAGGGTCTCTAAGGAGAGGACGGGCCCAAGGGTTGAGGTCATGTAGCACTTCCGGGCCTGCTCCTGATTTCCCCTTACTTCCCCGACCCCGGATCGGGTGGGAAACTTCATCTTCAGATGGTATGCTGAGGGAACTGCTTCCAGAGCTGCGAGGCCGGGCCTGCCCAAAATGACGTTGTAGGCAGCGGGAACATCCACCACCATGAAGTCCATTGGCTCTGTCCTAGTGGTAGGGGTTTGGCCGGCAGTTACATCGAGGGTGATCACCCCTTCAATAGTTACCGGAACCCCCGTGAACCCATGGAGAGTGTAACCGGCGGGCTTGAGTCTGTCTCTGGAGAGCTTTAGGCCTTTAAAAGCGGAGAGGAAGAGGATGTTGACGGAGCTGCCGTTGTCTACTAAGATCCTCTCCACTTTGAAATTCGCCATGTGGAGGCTAATGACGAGGGCATCACAATGTGGGATACGAACTCCCTCGAGATCTTCGTCGGAGAAGGAGACTGGCACTCCGAGGCCTTTGGGAGGAGGTGTGGCCCGGACTGAATTGACCTCTCTGATAAATGCTTTCCGAGAGGAGTTCGAGGAGCCTCCCATTGGACCCCCATGGATGAGGTGGAGGACTCGCTCTTCCTCGAAGTCTAGCATCTCTTCCCTTTCCGGACGCTTGTTAGCCCCCCGAGGCGGGGGAGGAAGCTCGGCTCGGTCCTTTCTTACAAACTTCGTTAGTTGTCCCCTCTGGATAAGGGCTTCGATCTCGTTCCTCAGAGCACGGCAGTCGTTGGTGTCATGCCCATGGTCCCGGTGATAGCGGCACCATTTCTCTCTATCTCTTCTCTTGGCGGGGGTGTTCATCTTGGGAGCCGGAGGCAAGACCCCGTCTTTTTCGACCTCCATGAAGATGGCTGAGAGGTTAGCGTTGAGGGGAGTGAACTTCTCAAATTTAGGGGGAGGTCGGCGCTGGCCGGCATTATCCTTCTGGAGCTTCTTGGCTCCTTCTTCTTCCGTCCCCTTCCTTTTAAGCCCGGAGGCAGGCACCTCCCAGTTGGGTTGTTGCTCAGCCTCTTCGGCCCGAATGTACTTTTCTGTGCGAAGGAGGAGATCAGAAAAGTCCTGTGGCGGCTTCTTGGCGAGGGAGGAGCGGAGGTTGGAGTTGAGAATATTGGATTGGAACGCTGCGGTAGCAACCGACTGGTCGAGGGAGGCAATGGTTCTGGCTTCAGCTGTGAACCTCTTCACGTAGTCCCTCAGTTTCTCCCCCTTCTGCTGATGGAGGTGCAATAGTGAGATGCTGGTTTTCTCAGTCCTTCGGCTGCTGACAAAGTGGGTGATGAAGAGGGTTTCGAACTGCTCGAAGGAGAATATCGACGCTGGGGCAAGGCGAGAGTACCATTCTCAAGCCGGGCCTTTGAGAGTCGCGGGGAATGTTTTGCAGAGGAGGGCATCGGAAGCTTGGTGGAGGAGCATCAAAGTCTTAAAGCTTTCGATGTGATCAACTGGATCGGTCTCCCCGGTGTAATTCTCGAATTGGGGAGGTTTGAAGCCGAACGGCACAGGGGCATCCACTATGGTTCGGGAGAATGGGGGCCGGCTAGGACGTAGGGTCCTCCCCCTGAGCTCCTCTTCTCGGTTTATCTGACCCAGGAGCTTTTCTACCTCGTTAAGGCGGCGGTTCATGGTGTCATCCCTCCGACGGTAATCCGCCGGGCCACGGGACTCGTCTTCGTATGAGGGGGAGCGAGGGCTGCGCCGATGGTAGCTTCGAGAACGGCGAGGACTTGGAGTATGCCGGGAGTTGGTAGGCGCGGGTCGAGGAGAGGGAGACCGTCGGCGAGGGCTTCGGACCGGAGGAGGGGATGGGAGCTTCGGTTCAATAGGATTCTGACGGAGGTTGAGGGCCTGCAGGACGGTCGCTTGGAACTGTTGGAACTCGGCACGGGTGATTGGTGCGTCATTGTTCCGGGGCTGTTGCCGACCTGCGGGAGAGTGCCTCCTTCGGTGATGATCGGGGGAGTCCTTCCTCCCTCTTCGGATGGGGGACCTCCTGTACTCTCGGCGACGAGGGGATCGCTCTTGCTGGCGGGAGGCTTCCTCCCGAGCCCGCTTTTCATCCAGATGACGATGGAGGTCATCATCCTCCGGGCATTTGGGGGGGACATTGTGGCGACCAGAGGCTCGGGGATGATGGGAGGCCATAGAGGCACTGGAGGCGTTGTGGATGGAGAGGTTCTCTTGGTGAAGAGGCTGTTTCTGAGGGTTAGGACCCTTTGGATCGGGAGGCGAAAGGTTCCGTTGGAGCGGCTCTTCCATGGTAGGAGGAAGTTGCCCTTGTTGTTGAGCGGGATCAGGAAGGACTTCTTGCTGATCAGGGTTGGGTACTCGATTAGACCCTCTTGACCTAACTTTGCGAGGCGGCATGGCTGGAGAAGACCTGTTCACCGGGAAGAGGAAAGGTCTCTATTCGTTAGTTTCCCACAGACGGCGCCAATCTGTTGCCGCTAAATTTGGTGTGGGGGCAAACAGATGAATTTGTGGATTCTTAGGGAAACTAAATAGTAGAACCTGGATACCTGTTTCTTCGGGCTTCGGTCGTCGATCCCGCCGCAGACCTGCAAAAAGTGCGAGACACCGGGGTTGTTCCCGGCGACGCACCCTCCGACGCTCAAGTCAGTAATCTAGGAAGATTATGAACGAGCGTAAAAACTGGTGAAAGATTGATTACCTCTTCATGGAGATGGACGGGGGGTATTTATAGGCGTCCCAGGGAACAGATTTGGAATGTAATCCTGGTGATTTGATAAGGAATATTCCCCATAATCAGATGAGGAATGTAATCTGATGAGATATATTCCCCGTAATCAGGTAAGGAATTTTATCCCCAAATCCCGGTGAAAAGATAGATGTATATCTGGGCCGTTGATCAAGATTAATCAGGGACCCTGATTTTATCTCGCTGGATTGGGTGTGCAGCAGGTTAAGACCCGCACCCTCTTGTTGGTGGGTCCGTTCGTAGGTTACTGGGTTCTTGAGGAGAAGACCCAAAACCTATTTCGGGCCCTCTTGTAGGCGAAATCACCATTTTACCCCCACGTCTCAAGATTCGTACTCAATTTGGACGGTTCCGATTTAACCCCATTTTTAGCCATATCAGTCATCAATAAAGAGCTTTTTCATATTTTACTTGTAAAAATTGTTTACTTCTCTCTGCCTTTACTCTTCACTCTGCCGATGGTTCGGAGTCCAAAACTTGGCTCGAGTCTACTTCGCAAGCTCGCTCTTAAGCGAGCTAGAAGTAGGTCTCCATTCGGAACTGCTCCCACAACCGTTGAACAACTCTACCGATGGTTCGGAGTCCAAAACTTGGCTCGAGTCTACTTTGCAAGCTCGCTCTTAAGCGAGCTACAAGTAGGTCGCCATTCGGAACTGCTCCCACAACTGTTGAACAACTCTACCGATGGTTTGGATTCCAAAACGTGGCTCGAGTCTACTTCGCAAGATCGCTCTTAAGCGAGCTAGAAGTAGGTCGCCATTCGGAACTGCTCCCACAACCGTTGAACCACTCTACCGATGGTTCGGAGTCCAAAACTTGGTTCGAGTCTACTTCGCAAGCTCGCTCTTAAGCGAGCTAGAAGTAGGTTGCCATTCGGAACTGCTCCCACAACCGTCGAACAACTCTAACGATGGTTCGGAGTCCAATGTTCGGCTCGGTTGTGCTAACTCGATACCCCGAACCGAGCGGACGAGGAACCGACCTCCACATATGGAGAAAAATCCCGCCGAACCGGTTTCACCGTTAGATCACCCAAAGTCTGTGCTAAGACTTGATGAGCGGATCAGATCGTGACACGTGTCCACAAAACGACAGGATAGTGTTTTCTTGGAACTCGTACCTCCCACCTCGTGATGCGTGCCACGATCGTGATCGACCGTCTAGATTGAGCAACGAGCTACTGAGTCTGAAATCCGAACTATCGTTCTATAGCTAAAACACTCGAAGAAGATAACTGTGGGTCCTTATGGTTCGGTTTCAAGAGTAAGGTAACTACGGCACAACAATCGGCAAAGCAACTTCGATTTTATTGAAACAACTTGAAGCAATTTACAAGGGGAGAAATAACAGCGAAAAAGCAACTCGATAAATTTACAAGGCAAGTTATTACAGCAAAGAAAACGATGCAAGAATAACCAAAGCTCGATACAATCCGGTCAGCGCCTCCTCGGAATAGGGACATTCCGATTCAGAGACACTCGGGGTTTTTGTCTCTTCATCTCCGAGTTTGTCTCTAGGCCGATGAACTGGGACACCTCTTCGCCACTAAGCCTAACGGTGGCTCCGACCGAGGCTCCACTCGAGCTAACAGCTACTCCACTTTGTGCGTCGGCTGTTGTCCGACCAATGACGGGAGGACGAGTCACGAGCTCGTAAAAGGAGATCCCTCGCGAGTGCACGAGGTGCTGTGGACATTAGTCCTCACGGGCTGAGGCTTCAGATGAGCCACCTCCTCCTCGAGCTCAACGATCCTGTCTTTCAGAGTGTCGTCCTTAACCCTTATCTTGAATCGAGGGAGTTTCGCCGAACCGGGGTACTCAGCACTATCGGATATAATGCGACGTAAGTTGGTCACCTCGATGCTCTTGTCGACCGTGACCCTCTGCAGCTGCTCGACCTTCTTAGCGAGCTCGTCTTGCTCGGCCCGCACCGAGGCTAGCTCTTCCTCCTTCGACGAGAATTCTTCCTCGACTATCCAAAGGTGGTACACCTCGGCCAGCAGCTCGCTGTTCTTCTTCTCTATGTTGAGCGACACTCTCCGGATCAACTCGATCTCACCCTCGAGGCGAGCCTCGCGAGACCGCTTAAACAGTTCAGCACGATGCCGAGCTGCTGCGTTGTCCGGAGCGTGAACAAGGATCTGAAAGACGAACACATTACATTCATAGACTAAAATTCCGAGCCAAACACTTGAGATAAATTTGAGGAAATAATTTCATTCATAAAAGAAGGAGCGGTGACCAGTCCGCAAAAAGGCATTACATTTTTTGAAAAAGAAAAAGAAACTAAAGTACAAGAGACGAGGAGATCAAGGATCCACCTGCGTCATCGCCACGACCACAGGCACCTCGTCAG
This sequence comes from Hemerocallis citrina, assembly GCA_017893485.1. Classification (NCBI taxonomy): domain Eukaryota; kingdom Viridiplantae; phylum Streptophyta; class Magnoliopsida; order Asparagales; family Asphodelaceae; genus Hemerocallis; species Hemerocallis citrina. Next base: position 186,186,841 of record CM030368.1, on the reverse strand, counting down.
ATGGCCCCTCATTTCCCGTCGCCCCGGCCTGACCGACCACCTCTTCCTCCTCTTCGCCTTCTTCCTCGTCGCCCTCCTCCTCCTCTCCTTCCCCTTCTTCACCATCTACCGCAGCTCTAAGCCACAGCCTGTAGCCGACCCGCTGGAAGCCGGGGACACGATCCTGGACGTGGTCGAGGGCTCTCTCATAGGACTTCTCCATGTTCGAGGCCATGTGCTTCTTTGCCTCGGCCTCGACTTCGGCACGGATCACCGTCGCCAGAGAGTCCTTCTCCACTTCACCTCTGCCAGTGCCTTCGCTGAAGCCGCCAGCTCCTCGGCAGCCTCCTCAGCAAGCCGCCCCTTCACTCGCTCCAGGTCTGCCACAAGGTCGGCAACCTGGACCTCCAAGCCCTCGGCTCGCCTCTGCTCTGCTTCGAGCTGCCGAACTGCCCTCACCTTGTCCGCCTTGTCCTTATCACTGGCGGCCTTCAGCTCCTTCTCCTATTCGGCGAACGCTTCGAGGAGATGGTTAAAGTGGCAAGTGGCCTGCCAAAACAAAAAGATAGTGAGAACAAGGTAAGAGCCGAACGGCAGACTTAAAGAAATTCTCAAGAGAAAGTATGCGATACTTACCGATACGAGCGACCGAGCAACCTCATAGGTGTCGTCGCCAACCGTCCCTGCCTTCAGCGCGGCTCGGTCCTTCGGGTCGCCAAATGCTTGACGGCCTGCATGGACATCTGTGAATTTCCGAGGAAGCCGTCGTGGTTCTTGACTCGCCATTTCGGGACGAACAGCTGCTTATGCTGCTCGGTCAAGATCACCTCGGCCTGAGGGGTCAACGGCAGAGCCTGGAGCGTCAGTGCCGCCGAAACGTCGAAGGCCTCACCGGCCGTGGCAGATGCAGCAGGAGCCGAGGGGTCGGCGACAGCGACTACCGCCGGCGAGGGGATCTCAGCAATGGGGGGAGGCGGAGCAATAGCCGAGGCAACCTTAGAAGGCCGACTAGACGAGGTGGTCGTGCTCGGCCTCTTCCTCTTCCTTCCATCAGCAACTTTGCCTCGATCGTTCATCATTGCCAAAAAGTCCATCTTCGGCGTTTCTGTTTCAAGCAACAAAAAAATGACAAATTAGTAAAAACGAGCTAAAAACTTAGAAGAAAAAATGTATTGCGAGATGTCAGGAGCGTACTCGGGTCGATCGGACTAAGGCCCGACCCGTGTAGCACTTCATCGGTCATCTCCCTCCCGCTCAACATCGGGAGAGCCATGATCTTCCCCACCACTTTCTCTTCGGCCGCAGTCAGTACCGGGTCAGCCCTCGAAAACGTTGGCACCTCTACTTTCCACTGAGTCAGAACCTTCAGCATCGAGGGCTCCCTCAACAAGAAGAACTTCTCCTTCCAACCCTTGATCGAGTCCGGGTTCTCTATGATCCGAACGCCCTTCCTCGGTGCCAGATAGTAGCGATGCTCGGTCTTGTGCATTCTGTGAACCCGATACATGCTCTGAAAGATCGTCAGGTCTGGCTCGACCTCGGCATTATGACACTGCAGCAAGAAGGCATTCACATGGCGCCAGGTGTTCGGCATGAACTGAGTAGGCGCGAGGCAGTACCACCCGTGGACCTGAAGAACCAAGGGGTGCAGAGGAAAGCGCAACCCCGCGTTTAGCGAGTCGTAGTCGAACATGCACATATCCGACGACGACAGTTTGGAGTTCGCTCGCATCCCAAGGCCGGGGAGAATCAACTTGTACTCCGGAGGGATGGCGAATCCTTTTCTGATCCGGAGCAGATCCTTCTCGGATAACACCGTCGCAATCTCGTCCGCTTCGGTGGTTAGAACCGGGTTGTTCTCCTCGTATACCTCCGACTGACCTAGGATCGCCTTCTTCATGAGGTCGCTCTCGTATTGCCTGACCCCAGCATGCCCGGACAATACACAAGGGTACCGGCCCGACTCAGGGGCTTGCCTCGGTGTCTCCACAATCTTCTCGACTACAGGAGATTGGGCCACTACCCTCTTCTTCTTCTTCTTCGCCTCGGCCACGGATGGCTCGGCCACCTGCTTCCCCTTCCTTCGAATCTCCATTTGCCTCCTCTCCTCGGCGCCACTATCGCCCGAGGACGAGGCCTCACTCCCCGAGTCCACCCTTGACATATCTAGAAAAAAGGCTAAGGCAAGTAAACTGACCTTGAAGTGACGTTCACGGTCGGAATAAGTTCGCCGGAAATCGCCTGGCCCATGCGACAGCTAACGCAACCGCCTTGGAGAAAAAATCGCTGCTAGCAGAGAACGCAGATAGTAAAAGTGAAAGCTTGGAGTAAAAAGTGAGAAATGAGCTTGGGGGTGGGGGAGGGAGAGCTTATAACCCCAGTGTGACGTTGGGCTTCCTTGGGAATCTAAAAAGCCCACTAAAAAGCCAAAGCGCCAAAGCGGAGAGTTGCGACGTTTCGAAACAAAGACTCCTCAAATCACTTAAGTCCACGACTCGGCCACCGGTGTGCCTAGCCGAGCTATCGAACAGCTTGGCTGAGCAACCGAGCTACTGAGTCCCTTCAAAACGTCTAACTCCATACCTCGACTAACAGCCCCGAGCTTCCGAACCGAGGGGACGAGGAACTGACCCTCACATATGGAGAAAAATCCTTCCGAGACTGAATCACCGTCGGATCTCTCCAAAATTCGTGTCAAAACTCGATGGACGGTTCAGATTGCGCCACGCCCACAAAATGACAAAATAACGTTTTCTCGTGATCTGAACCCAGTCCTCGTGATTCACGCAATGATGGATGCTCCAGATCTGACCACGTGTACCTTCCGAGCTGCTGGCCACCAGTTCGCCTAGCCGAGCTACCGAACAGCTTGGCTGGGCAACCGAGCTACTGAGTCCCTTCAAAACGTCTAACTCCATATCACGACTAACAGCACCGAGCTTCCGAATCGAGGGGACGAGGAACCGACCCTCACATATGGAGAAAAATCCTTCCGAGGCTGAATCCCCGTCGGATCTCTCCAAAATTCGTGTCAAAACTCGATGGACGGTTCAGATTGCGCCACGCCCACAAAATGACAAAATAACGTTTTCTCGTGATCTGAACCCAGTCCTCGTGATTCACGCAATGATGGACGCTCCAGATCTGACCACGTGTACCTTCCGAGCAAACTGCCACCGGTCTGCCTAGCCGAGCTACTGAACAGCTTGGCTAAGCAGCCGAGCTACTGAGTCGGAGGGTGGCGACGCTCCGGAGCCAAGACTCTTCAAAACGTCCAACTCCATACCTCGGCTAACGGCACCGAGCCTCCGAACCGAGGGGACGAGGAACCGACCCTCATATATGGAGAAAAAATCCATCGACCCTCCTCAGCAGTCGGATCTTGTCAAAAAACGCGCTCGACGTGACAGACGGCTCAGATCTTGCCACGTTCGCTAAACGACAAGATAGCGCTTTTTGGGGATCCGCACGGAGATGGACGCTCAGGATCGCGCCACGTAGTTCGGCTGATTCCGAGCTAGGTGCCGAGCTGCCGAGCCGAGGGGACGAGGAACCGACCCTCATATATGGAGAAAAAATCTGCCGACCCTTCTCAGCCGTTGGATCTTGTCAAAAAACGCGCTCGTCGTGATGGACGGCCCAGATCTTGCCACGTTCGCTAAACGATAAGATAGCGCTTTTTGGGGATCCGCGCTGAGATGGACGCTCAGGATCACGCCACGTAGTTCGGCTGATTCCGAGCTAGGTGCCGAGCAGCCGAGCTGAGGGGACGAGGAACCGACCCTCGTATACGAAGAAGCTATCTGCCGAGGAACTCGGATCGTTCGATCGCCCAGAAAATCGCGCCCGACGCTGATAGAGGGCCCAGATCGCGCCACGACATAAATAGGTATTAAAAATTAGTTTTTATTTATTTTAATTGTTTTATTTATTTAAAAATTGCGAAAAAATTACTAAAAATTCGGAAAAATTAACTAGAAATTATAGAAAATAATTATAAATTCGGGGGAATATTTTTGAGCCCCTGAACGAACAATTATTGCCTATAATGTGTTGTTAAGACTCCCGAACGACTGGTTAACACATCGCAAAATTAAATAAATAATTCGAAAAAATAGATAAAAATCGCCAGATATCCAGAGAAGCTCAAGAGCAGCTTACAGCTTCAAAAATCACCTCACTACCCCCTTCGAGATTCAAAACCCTCCATTTGGACTCCGAGACAACTCCACTAGCCATTAAAACAGTTAAACTACTCCTCAAAAGCTGATCAAACTCAGTCTTTAGGAGTGGGGGGCTCGTGATATGGCTAAAAAGGGGGTTAAATCGGAACCGTCCAAATCGGACACGAATCTTGAAGCCTAGGGGTAAAACGGTAATTTCACCTACCAACGGGTCTGAAGCGGGTACTGGCTCTCTTCCCCGAAGACCCACTTACCCGCGAATGGATCCACCTCAACTGGGTGCGGATTTCAACCCGCAGCAAACCCGGTCCAGAAGGGATAGAATTAGGGTTTCTGATTAAATCCTAATCAACGGCCCTGATTCATATCTACCCCTTCACTGGGGATTAGGGATTACATTCCTTATCTGACCACAGGGGGATTACATTCCTAATCTGATCCCAGCGGCGCCTATAAATACCCCCCATCCATCTCCATTAAGGGGTAATCAATCTTTTCCCAGTTTTGCGCTCTTTCATAATTACTTCTGATTACTAACTTGAGCGTCGGAGGGTGCGTCGCCGGGAACAACCCCGGTGTCTCGCACTTTTTTCAGGTGTACGGCAGGAGACAGTGTCAAACTCCGGCAGAACAGGTAACAGGTTTGCTATTCAGTTTTCCTCAGAATCTACAAATACTATCTGTTTGCCCCCACACCAGATTTAGCGGCAACAGTTGCAAACCGGGTACATGGCATGGTACCGTCGTATAACACGGTTGTATATAGCACCAAGAACGGATCTCCCCGCAGGTATCCAACAACTGATACCCACACACAAAGTGGAACCACCACCTGCACATTCCACATCGCAACCCATGTATCAACCAAAAGCTTCCTCCTATCGTTTAATGGTAAAGTAATGTTAGTGTTAATAAATTTTATTCACATCATTTTGCTTATGTTTGTTTAACAAAAGTTTGGTTTACTACTAATAATTTTTAATCGTAATATAGATTGACAACACATGAGACATTGCGAGGAAATGTGCTCATGTCTTGAAGAGCAACGCTTCGAAGGCATGCAATAAATTGGCGAGAAAACTCCTACTTCCATGTCGTACTTCTCTTGAAGAAGTTGGTGACGGTTCGCGCTTCGATGCCCTTCTACGCTCAACCGAAATATCAACTCAAACAGCCTAACCAAACGTAAGCCAAGCACCACCTCCACCCCAACAAACAATTGAAGCAGAACCACCCGCCCAACCTCGAAGTCAACCAAAAACTCCTTCACATCCTCCGAGAAGGAGTAAGAGTGTTCGCTTTCCTCCCACACACAGTGAATTGGCAAACCCTGAGATTGAAGTAGTTGGAGGTGGTCAAGAAGGAGATGTTGGTCCAAGTGCTCCTGCGACACAAAAGATTGGAGATCGTAGGAGGAAAGTCCCGGTTCGAAAGAGGAGGAAGCCACAACAATATACGCCTAGTGGAGGTTTCATGTAATTCTAGGTAAATGTTGATGACTAATAGTTTGATGTTATGTAAATGTATGTTATTGAAAAAAATGATCTAACTTGGTGAGTGTTTGGTTTGTATGAATTCTGTGCTTGAATTTGAAGTGCACGAAAAAATTGTGTAATTGTAGTATGTGCTTGAATTTGACGTATTGAATTTGATGTATGAATTCTGTGCTTGAAGTTGTTGATTTGCTGAGTTGAGGAGTTGAAGAGTTCAAAAAAATTTGAAGCGAAGTGATGAATTGATGAGTTGAAATGAGGGAAAAATGTTGACGAAATTGTGTAATGTGCATGTATTAAAGTGGAGTAGGAGTTATGTGCATGTCTGTGCATGTTTTAAGTGGAAAACAGCAATAACAGAAGCCGTTATTTCAAATAATGGCATGTGAATCCTGTAACGCTCTTGAAGATAACAACATCAGTTAAAAGGCAAAATTCGAAAAGTTGGGACATCTGCCAAACTTTCTGTCTTCACAGTCGTTCTCCAAAATAACGACATCAGTTAAGGATGCCGTTATCTTGAATAACAGCATCTCTTACTTCCATGCTGTTATCTTGAATCACGGCATCTCCTAAGAATGCCGTTATCTTGAATAACGACATCTCTTAGGTGTAAAAAATCAGAATTTTTGGGACTTCTGCCATTCTTTTTCTATCTTCATAGTCGTTCCTCTGAATAACGACATCTTCTGAATATGCCGTTATTCAGAAGAACGACATCTGTTATATGAATAGTAGTGCATGTTTTTTGTGCATGTTTTGTGGAAATCTCTTACTAAAATTAAATTTACTCAAATTCAACAACTATTCATTCCACAAATCTCATGCTTAACTATTTAAACTTAAATTACTCAGGATAAAACAAAAGCTCTCTAATTCATACTAACTTAACGATAGATTTTACAACATTAATACAATAACCGGATACAAGTTCAAGTGCCGGTAGACTGTGAAGTCCCCACACTCTGTAAATTCTTACAACTCCGTATATTGTGTCCACTCACTTTGCATTTCGAACAAACTTTCCCAGTGCTCCCACCTTCTCGAGCATCCATGTCATTGCGGAGTACTCTTTGGTCGCCTTTTTACCCGACGAAAACTTCAATCGGCTATGAGCACCGGTCCACTTTATGTCGGCCAATAAGATTCGTCTGGTATAGGATTAAAAGTTGGTGCCTACGTTTTTGCTAACGAACCGGTAGAGTAAAAGGCATCAATGTATGGTTGATAATCAAGCGCACAACATTAATTGAGACTCCCGCAACCACCTCTGACCAAGCAACCCGAAGCTCCTTCTCGGCCACCATCGCCAACAGCCACTTGCTGCCCTCTCCATCGTACGCCACTGCCGAGCTCTCGCTGCTTCCTCCATCGCAGTTCGCATCTTCATCACCATTGCCTCCACTGCAACCCTGTATCTCCACCATCTTCCTCCACACCTGCAATCACTTCCTTGTTGCCTTCATCATCCCAAGCGCGCTGAAAAGCACCACAGCCCCTGCCATTGCCATTGCCCCCATAATGCCCTTGCTGCCTTCAACCACATCTTGCATGCGTGACTCCACTTCTTGCGAACTTTTTTCCATACTGATCCAAAATTTGAAAATATTGACCAAACTAACCCACTTTTGAAAATATTTACCCAAATGATACAATTTTGGACACGTTATCGTAAAATGCTATTTGCAATACCGGCATCTGTTATTTTGATGCCGTTGTTACCAATAGCAGCACTTGTAAAAAAAAAATTGTTGCCGCTATTGCGAGCAATGACATCAATATATCTGACTTTCACTTAGGATTTCTATGATTTGATGAAAAATTTGTAAGTGAAAATTGTTTATAACTGATGCCGCTATTCCCAATAACAACATAATTAGCATGATTCCACTATTCCCAATAACGGTATCAGTAAAATCCACAGTGTACTTCAAATTTCGTGTAGATGCATCAACTTCAAGTGCGATTTCGACCTTGATACAGCCAGTATCTGTAACCCCTATTTCGGTTGTACAGAATTTTATTCGTATTTCTTTTATCTTCTTTAGTTCTTGAATTCCAATTGTCTAAATAATCTTGTGTCTCTTGAACCTTTTTGCATTCATTTGTTTACCTTATAGAACCGTGAAATCCAAATTCACGCTATTATGCCTTCATTTAGCTTTTGGTTATTGGAATTAATATTACAAGTTGATTTTATAATAATTATTTTTGTCGGAGCCCAAAACCATTCTTCTTCTCTTATTTAATTATTTGTTTATATCAAGCCCAATCCAGTCCTAACCCATTCTATTATAGGTTTATTTATTTATTAATGTTGACCCAAACCATCACCCCAAATCCAAGCCCACCCGAAACAAAGTGCTGCCGATATAACCCTAATTATTAAACCTAATCTCCTCCTCTATACAGCCTCCCCTCTTCATCTTCTCTTCTTCGAAACCAAAGCCCCCGACTGCATCCTGAATTTTTTGCCGTACTAGGCCACTTTTTGATAGTATTTGCATTTTTAGGCCAGGTCCCAAACTATTAGCGTTCGTGGGCTGGTCACTGCCACGTCAGCAGCGGCCGCTATTGAAAATAGCGGCCTCTTCACACCCACCAAATTTGTACTCCCACACTTGGTAGAGTACGGGAGGGGATTGGGCTGAGTATGTGTAAAGGAGGTCGCTAATGCCACTAGCGACCTCTTTCAACTGAGGTCGCTATTCCCAATAGCGACCTCAGATGGGCCCTCTAATTGCTTTTAAGTCGTTACGACCCCATCTGAGGTCGCTATTCCCACCAGCGACCTTAGCTTTAATAAGTTGTATTCTAGCACTTAGCAAAATCTAGAGAGCTTTTGCTCTCTGAAAAATGACAATCAATTTTTTTTTAAAACTAAGGTCGCTATTCGGAATAGAGGCCTTTATTAACTAAGGTCGCTATTCCCAGTAGAGGCCTTAGTTATAAAACTATTTTGCAAATTTTACAAAGAATAAGTAGATTGTGTTTCCTACTGAGGTCGCTATTGGGAATAGCGACCTTAGTACAATAGCGACCTCAGTTTTAAATTTTTGGGAAAAACTTTTTAGGAATCACTAAGTTTCTTAGTACATTCATTCGAGCTGACTAATCTCATTATACTAAGGTCGCTAGTGGGAATAGCGACGGCAAACAAAAAATTCAAAAAAAATTAAAACATAGGTCGCTATTCCCATTAGCGACCTCGAAATGAAGAGGCCGCTATTCCCAATAGCGGCCGCTGCTGACGTGGCAGTGGCTAGCCCACGAACGCTAATAGTTTGGGACCTGGCCCAAAAACGCAAATACTATCAAAAAGTGGCCTATGACGGCAAAAAATTCCTGCATCCTGACCTCCGCATCCCGACCTCCACATCCCAGCCACCGATCGACCCCCGACGACCGCCATCGCTAGAAACCTCTGTCAGGGATGCCGGCAGTCCCACCGTCGCCGGAGTCTACAACCATCTTCTGTACTTGTGTCTGTTTGTTTGTTGTTTTGTTTGTGTCTGTTTGTTTGTTCTACGTGCATTGCACACGTAATTGAATATGTAGTAATAGTGTGCTTTGCACGTGTCTTGTAATTGGGATGTTCTATAAATCCCCACCAGTAATACGTTGCTGGTATGAATGAATGATAATTGTCCTAATCTTTCTCCTCAGATTCTCTTCTTCTTCAATATCTTCTTCTTCTTCTTCCCCCAATCTCAGATTTCTTCTCCAATCTTCTAATCCATCTCAATCCCTAACCTCCTCTTTCTTCTCCATTAATGTCTAATTCTTTGTAGCTGGCCGGAATTCAGCTGTCGGAATCGAAGATCCTGACAATTGGTATCAGAGCTAACCTTCACCGGAAGCATGTTGACGGTGAGGATGGGAATCCGATCCTTGACTGAGGGGGTGCGAGCGATGAATCTGCAATCGAAGTTGATGGAGAGGCAACTCGATTCGCTCCAGGAAAAATTTGAGGCGTCGGCGACCAGAGTGGAAGAGAGACTTGAGGCAATGCTAACAAGAATGGAGGTGATGTTCTCAGTGCAGCAACCATTTTCTCATCAAAGTCAGCAATCGATCTCTCAATCCAAGAAAACCCTAGATTTCAATTCCAAAGTCGAACCTCCAAAGACGACGACGGCCGCCGCCGCGCCGTTGAGCGTCTCCGATCTGCGAGATCTGGCCGCTTCTCCGATCGATCGGCTCCAGAAGTCGGTCAGTGCTTCCCACTTTGGATTCCTCAAGGAGAATGGTTCTTCTGCGAGCTCTAGCTTGGGGCTTGATTTAGGTCAGTATCTTGTTCCCCCACCTGCTTCTTCTGGTTTTGCTGTTTTGTATACTGCTAGTTTGACAGAGAGCCCAAGATCGATGGTTCAAACTAGTATCTCAAAAGATAAAGGCTCAAACCCTTCCCATGATTTACCTGTTTCTGGTATGGCTGAGTCAAAATCGGTTGGAACATTTTCACCAATGCAAAATCAAGAAGGTGAAGGAGAAGTAAAGGTGGTGATTGTTGAACCAATGGTGAGGGTTATTGTAGAGGGTGATATCAATAGACAAGAGATCAACAAATTGTTTCAATTGCATTTCGTCAAGACATCATGGGCGATTTTGAGTTGTGCTCAATCTTTGAAAACAAAGAGTCAATCAAGATGCAGTAAAGGCAAGGGGACTTATCTACAGTTGAAAGAATTTTTGAATGTGAGTTCACTAACTGCTTGTGAAAATGCCTCAAAGAAATTTCTACTTCTTTGGTTTCGTTGGTGGGAGGAGTATAGAGGAGGAGTGAAGATCGTGAAGGAGTTTGTAGGGGCTACTGTAAGGGATTTTCTGAGGGAGCTTGTGATTACGTTCCTCTCTACTTTGGCTTTGGAGATGTTCTACTACCCAAAGTTGTCGCTGCCTGGGATTTTGTTTTGCGGGTTTTTGATGTGGGTTTCGGTTCGGGAGTTGAGTTCTTCATCGTTGGATTATCTTGAGCTGGGGAGTTCCGATCCTTACGAGTCGTTGTATTCGATGGTGATGAACCCGGTGTGGCATACTGTGAGAAACTCACTGGGGAATGTCATTCAGTTCCGTTATGGTGAAGATGGGATGGATGCTGTTTGGATTGAGTCACAGAAATTGGATCCTCTGAAGATGAAAAAGAAGGAATTTGATAATGTTTTCAGGTATGAGATTGATGATCCTAATTGGAACCCTAGCTACATATTACCGGACCATGTTGAGGATTTGTAAGATCAGGAATGTGTTTGATGCCGAGGTTAAAAAATTAGAAGTAGATCGTTTTCAGCTTGGGACTGAGATTGCTACCACTGGTGATAACACGTGGCCAATGCCTGTTAACCTCAAGAGACTCATCTAGAATGCACAAAAGATGTTCAAGGTTGATCCGAGAAGGGCTTCTGATATGCATCCAATGGAGATTGTCGAAGCTATTGATACACTCCAAGAAAGGCTGAAAGTTGTTCCTGGTGATGATTTTCTGAGCATGGAGGCTCAAAAGAATGCCACTTTATTTTTCAACATATTGCTTCGTAGTACCTTTGCTAGTAAGCGTGTGTTGAAGGAATATCGACTTACCCGTGAAGCATTTGAGTGGGTTATTGGTGAATTAGAATCACGGTTTTTATAGTCACTGGTAGCACCGGGTGAAATGATTGGCTGTGTAGTTGCTCAGTCTATTGGGGAACCAGCCACTCAAATGACACTGAATACCTTCCACTATGCTGGTGTCAGTGCAAAGAATGTTACTCTTGGTGTTCCTAGGTTGAGGGAAATTATAAATGTTGCTAAGAAGATAAAAACCCAGATGAAGGCACAGAAGATGCAGAGGCTGAAGCATACAAAGGAAGATGGAAGCAGGAGGAAAGGGATAGTTATTGGAAAATGATGCAAAAGTATATAGGATCAGATGTTACTTCTATGGTGACACTTCCAGTTATAATTTTTGAGCCAATGTCGATGCTTCAGAAAACGGCGGAGATTTCCTGGTATTGAGCTTGGGGACAAGCTCATTTTTAAAGGGGGTGGAGTTGTCAGGGACGCCGGCAATCCCACCGTCGCCGGAGTCTACAACCATCTTCTGTACTTGTGTCTGTTTGTTTGTTGTTTTGTTTGTGTCTGTTTGTTTGTTCTACGTGCATTGCGCACGTAATTGAATATGTAGTAATAGTGTGCTTTGCACGTATCTTGTAATTGGGATGTTCTATAAATCCCCACCAGTAATACTTATATTACTGGTATGAATGAATGATAATTGTCCTAATCTTTCTCCGCAGATTCTCTTCTTCTTCAATATCTTCTTCTTCTTCCCCCAATCTCAGATTTCTTCTCCAATCTTCTAATCCATCTCAATCCCTAACCTCCTCTTTCTTCTCCATTAATGTCTAATTCTTTGTAGCTGGCCGGAATTCAGCTGTCGGAATCGAAGATCCTGACAACCTCGAGCATCACTCGCAGCTTCCCGACTTCCTCACCACCGCAGCAACCCCGTCTGCCATTGCTGCGCAACCCGAAGCTCCACCTTCCCCACCGCTAGCTCCTCCGAACCACTCCCCACCGCTAGCTCCTCCGCCTCCTCCTCAAATCCCACAATATGTCGTCTCTTCGGAAAGCGCTTCCGAGGCGGGCCCACAAGGAGCGGTCGCAGCCGTGAGTTTTCCTCCAAAAAAATCCAATCTTTAAATTGTTAGTTTGTTCTTTTACTAATCGAGCTGTTGATCTGTGAAAACCTAAAAAGATTTGATTTTTATTGTTTGTTCTTTTGTTAATTGAGCTGTTGATATGAGGAATTGACAAAGGTTTGATTTTGATGGTTTTTTTCCTTCCTGTTTTGTGAAAGTGAGTCGACGAAAAAGTTCGGGTTTATGGAGCACAAGAAAGACTACATCTTGAGAGCCAGGGCGTTCCAGAAGAAGCGGGATACACTTCAAGTACGAAATTTTCTCTTTCTAATGAATATTTTTGAGCAATTTTAACTCCATGTTTAGCTCATTATGTACTGATTTCCCTTAATTTGCAATGTGATAAAATAGATATAAAAAGGCACGTGAAATACTCATGGTTGTACCCTTGTTTGAAATGTGGAAGTATGGTTTATTGGTATGGTGTTAGTTTGATTTAAATTGTTTATTTTTATTCTCTTCAAAATGAACCGACTAGGAGGAATCTAATGAGGATGGCCTTAGTAAAAAGCTTAATTGATTCTAGTGTAATAGTTAACATTTGAAGTTTTGGCATGTGCCTTGTTAGAAATTTGAGGATACCATAAACTCTTATGATAAACTATGTGGAACACTTGATGATGTTAGTGAAGAGCTCCATTGTCTCGCCTTTTCCCTCTTTTTCTAAGAAGTCCATTGAACTGTTCAAGGGTTTCCTTGGTTATTTCGATGGGTGATAATTAACAAATGAGTAAGAGTAAATTGGTGCTCAATGACTAGTTAGCTTGACCTTGTTGAAAAGAGCTTGTCAAAGCATTGTTTTTAGTCGGTTCTTTCACTTAAAAATTTCAGTGTGCTTTAGCCTTGTTTTAGAATTTATGTTATAGTGAATATTGTCTGCAAAAGTTGTTTTTATTTAGTTATAAATTTTAGGCTCTATTTGGTATTGCTAAGAAAAAAAGTGCTTTCCCTGAAAAATGTTGGTACTAAAAGTACTCTTAGAAAGAATTAGGTGTCACTTCAAAATTTTCCTTCGTTAGTAAAAACACTTCTAAACGCACCGTTTTAGGTGCTTCCAGAAAAATGCTAAAAATAATATTTCTAGAAAAAGTACTTTTGAATAAACACACTTTAATTAAGTTTGCCATACACTTGTTTTGAGCCTAAAAGAGCTTTGAGACCCCAAAGCAATGCTAAACAGAGCCTTAATGTTAATTCTATTAGTTGCTTTTTTTTATTTTACATTTTATTAAAGTATTATTTTTAATAATGCTAATTTTTTAAAATTTAATTATGTATTTTAATTTTCAAATGTTTATTTTAAATAATTTTGGCAATGTTTGCTGCTAAAACACTGCTATAGATCTAAAAGTCTAAGCTCTCCTATGTTCCTGCTTTGCTTTATCTTTTGCATTCCACAATATTAGTGTCTGATGATGTGAAATTGCTCCTTGTTTCAATTCCCCCATATAGCTTCTTCATAATGATTATGAACTTTGCTTCTACAATGCAAAAACTGATGCATGGCGGAAGATAGTCTGGTTGTTTGTTCTCGTACAAACTCACGGTGCTTGAATAAACAAGGTTTCTCGAAGAATCGAGAAGATAAATTGAAGAACAAGTTATTCGTTTTAATTGGATTAATAATTACAGTTGATTACAATACAAATCCAAACAACTTTTAAATAGGTGGAATAAACATAGAAAAGAAATAAATTGACTAACCTATTTTCATACAAATAATTGAAAATATCTCCAAACTAGGAAAACAATTTAAAAATTTGGTTGAAAACCTATTTTAAAATTCCTTGCCAAAAATAGCCGAATAGTCTCGTGCTCCCACATCACCAACTTACAGTGTGTCTCTGTTAGACCTACAATATCTCATAATGACAAGAATTATTCTCCACCTATATATTTTGACAATTGAATTCAATTGAAAGCAGTTTTATCGGCCCCCACAGTGGATATTCTCATGTTGTGCATTTTAATTTTTTGAAGTGTACCTGAACACAATTTAAGTATGGCAAGACTAACAATTTTCCGTAGTAGTCAACTTCCAAATTTTTCCTGTAAGAGATAGATGGATGTGAATCGAATCTTGTCTCCTCTCCCATCATATATATATATATATATAGAGAGAGAGAGAGAGAGAGAGAGAGAGAGAGAGAGAGAGAGAGAGAGAGAGAGAGAGTAATGTTCCGTTGTGCGGAGAGAGAGAGAGAGAGAGAGAGAGAGTAATGTTCCGTTGTGCACTATGCCTTCGTGTGCACTCGGCCTTTCCGCCTTCGTATCAACGATCCGAACCGTTCACATTGATCTATATATCTAAATTAGTCTAAATATGTAAAATCAAATCATTTGAAAAATTCATTTGCCCATCCATTGAAGTGCTACAAAATTGTATGGCTGAAAATTGTTGTTTTTTATAATCACATGATGGATGGGCAAATAAATTTTAAATAATTTGATTTTACATATTTAGACTAATTTAGATATCTAGATCAATGTGAACGGTTCGGATAGTCGATACGAAGACGGGCAGGCCGAGTGCACACCGAGGCCTAGTGCACAACGGAACGTTTCTCTCTCTCTCTCTCTATATATATATATATATATATATATTTCTCTCTCTCTCTCTCTATATATATATAAAGTCACCTACCGTTGTGCACTAGCCTCCGTGTGCGTGCATTCTGTGTGCACTCGGCCTTCGAGCATTCGTATCGACGATTCGAACCATTCACAATGATCTACACGTCTAAATTAGTTTAAATATGTAAAATCAGGTAATTTGAAATTCATTTGGCCATGCACTGAAGTGTTACAAACTAAGTAATGAGTTTTTTAGTTTTGGGAGGAAGAATTTGGTTTTGGGGTTTGAAATTTGGGGGGGGGGGAATGTGTTTTGTGAGGTTGGATATGGACCTTTGATTTTGGGGGGATTGAAGGTGAGCCACTTGATATATATATATATATATATATATATATCAGGACATTTTCATATACAGTTCATTCATTGCCTTCCTTACTCGTGCATAATTACAATATCTTGTTATCCATAGTCATTACCAATTCATTATCCTTTAATTTGTCGGCTTTCAGGACATTTTCATATACAGTTCATTCATTGCCTTCCTTACTCGTGCATAATTACAATATCTTGTTATCCATAGTCATTACCAATTCATTATCCTTTAATTTGTCGGCTTTGCAGTTTCATAGCTTCAACATTATTAACTTATGTACTTCTTTTCAGTTCGTTAGAATGGTCTACTTTAGAAAACCATTTGGAAGCAATCTCTTAACACATTAATTGTTAATAATGTCTAATGTTTAGGAAAAAAAGTCTTTAGCCAAAACACCATTTGGGAAACTCAGAAACAATGTTTTAATGTATTGATACTTAACAATGTCTATAGCCAAATATAATTGGAGATTTATTTATTTATTTATTTATTTGTTTGTTTTGTTTTTGTGGGACTACAGAAATTGAGGGAGAAGGCAGAATTCAGGAATCCCGATGAGTTCTACTTCAAGATGATCAATACTAGAACTGTCAATGGAGTACACATGCCACCGTATGCTATTTTTTTTCTTTTACTTTTGCAAGTATATTGGGTTGATTATTTAATGTTACACCATATGATTGTAAATTGATTGTCAGGATCGAAGCAAATAAGTACACCGAGGAGGAACTCATGATAATGAAGACCCAAGATATGGGGTACTTACTTCAGAAAATTCAAAGTGAAAAGAAGGTTTGCTGCCTAACCTAGTAATTGTTGCTTCCTTTATGAAATTGTCTTCCCTCTATGGTTGAAAATGAGATTGTGCTAATATTGATTTTTTGTAGAAAATTGAGAGGCTGACTTCTGGTCTTCATTCATTGGATAATCGGCCAGCAAACAAACATGTTTACTATGCTGAAGACAGGTATGACATTCCGATCACTGAGCTATTGTTATTTTGCATGCTCAGTATTTTTTATTAGCTGGCGGTGGTTGGACAATCTGGATGCATTTTATGCCTAATTTGTCCCTTTTGTCGAAATTGTTACCATCCTGAAGTTCTTTGCTTATTTATTCATGGGGTCTGGGTAGTGAATGGGTAGTCTAGTATTTTATGTTGATTGATTGAAGGTAAATTTTGATGATATACCTATACATTCAATTAGAAAACAAATTCTTTTCTTTAGTGGACTTTCCCATTAGGTTCAAAATATGAGTATACTCTAAGTTTTGTATAAGATTTTACCTTTGATCCTTAAGTCTTTCCAAAATTAGCAATTCTCAAATTAGAATAAGCAATTCAATCACTATCTCTAGGAGGTTGTTAAATAGTAGTTAAGAAATCAATCAAACAGAAGATAACGAGAGGAAGAGAAAAGTGAGTAAATAATTTGCGGAGTGGCTGCCTGATTTTGATTGGTGATGAAGTTTCTTGTAAGCAGAGTGACTTTGAGTGGCTGTCCAAATCAAATGATTGAGGAAGTTTGTTGTTTGAAATGTTGCACATAATTGGGGTTGGGGTGAGGTAATTATATTTGGCTGAGATTATGTACTTAGTCAGCAGGAGATATGAACCTATAGATGAATTAGTAATATGATAGCCTGACCAATGTCTCTTGCATCCCAAAGTAAAAGGAAAAGCGCACTCACATGCAAGCTCCACCCATTGACAAAAAGGAACTACTACTGATACTAATAAGAAGCTTGACCAATGTCTCTTGCATCCCAAAGTAAAAGGAAAAGCACACTCACATGCAAGCTCCACCCATTGACAAAAAGGAACTACTAATACTAATACATGCATCTTATTAACATGTGTTTTAGTTTCTAGAGTTGCATTTGTACTGTAGATAATTTATCTATCCTGTTGAGTAAAGCTGTCTAAATTAGGTTTATCAAATAAAGAATTTTGAACCCAGACAATTTAAAAGATCATTGTCCTAACAAGCAAGGGTACCCCAAGATAACTTTTAAATTAGAAACATCAACTCCATCAATATATCTAGGAGGCTGTTAAATAGTACTTAAGAAATCAATCAAACAGAAGATAATGCAAGGAAGAGAAAAGAGAGTAAATAATTTGCAGAGTGGCTGCCTGATTTTGATTTGTGATGAAGTTTCTTGTAAGCAGAGTGACTTGGAGTGGCTGTCCAAATCAAACCATTGAGGATGTTTGTTGTTGACATGTTGTGCAAGATTGGTTTGGGGTGAGGTAATTATATTTGGCTGAGATTGCTTACTTGGTGAGCAGGAAATATGAACCTATAGATAAGTTAGTTAGATGATAGCTTGACCATTGTCTCTTGCATCCCCAAGTAAAAAGGAGAACACACCCACATGCAAGCTCCACCCATTGACAAAGAGTAACTACTCCTCATATACCAACATACATGCTTCTTATTAACATATGTTTTAGTTTCTAGAGTTGCATTTGTATTGTTGATAATTTATGTATCCTGTTGAGTAAAGCTGTCTAAATTAGGTTTATCAAATAAAGGACTTTGAACCAAGCAGTTTAGTCGAAGGCGCGCTTGAGGCGCCTCGCGCAGGTGCCTAGACTATTTGCGCCTTGTCCTTGCAAGGCGCACTAAGGCACCGTCTTCAGAATGTGAAAGGTCATGAGTTCAAGTTATGCTCATCACTTTTAGTAGGAGCATTATTCTAATGATTAAGGAAAAGATATAATTACTGCACATAATATTATAGTATATGAAAAAATGACCTTATAATATATGAGAATTTTCTCATTTAGATTGATTATTATCGATTGGCAACCAAATGGACGATCCATGTTATCATGATTTATAATATTATTTATAAATTTTAAATCCCCAAAAGTAATAGTGCGCCTTGGGTATTGAGGCTTGTGCTGCAAATTGCATCTTGCGCCTCATCAATTTTATGAGGTAGTGAAGTTGCTTTGCGCCTTTCGCCTTCGACTACACTGGAACCAAGATAATTTAAGATATCATTGTCTTACTAGCAAGGGTACCCCTTGCATGTGTGGGGTAACTTGGACAATGTATGGACAATATTTGTATGTGGATTAAGAGCTTCCCATAGCTTATAGATACATGTTTATGGTGGAATATTTTGACGGTTAGTGAACTGTGTTTGTAGTGGAAAAAAATATCCTTGCCATTTTGCACAAAAATCATATGGAAGAAAAGAAAAGCCAGTTGCCTTCGGATTTTCTCAAAACCTGCACCCGACATGGCCTTCTTGAAATCTAGGCGAATCATGTGTAGAGCGTGGTGTTTGAGGAGATCCAGTGCTCCTCGTGCTTTTTTAGGGCAGTGGAGCCTCCCCCCTCCACCCACACACACACCCACACCCACACACACACACACAAGAAAAGAACAAACAAACAAACAAACAAAAGCTTCAAAAGTTTAGAACCTCACAAGTATGAACCCACATTTATTTAGTCTTGGATTTACAATGCATTGTTTTATATATTTCTCTTCCAGGAATAATTTAAGCAAGAAGATTAAAAAAAAGAAAAAAAGAGGAAGAAAGAAGAAAAAGAGCAGAACAGATATGACTGTTAGCAATAATGGAAGAGTGTAGTAACTTAAAGAAAGTTACGGCACTCTTCTTATCAAGTTCCGCGATCTTCGTACTCAAGGGGCAAAGTAACTCTGAAGAGAAGAGTTAAATAAGCCAAAGAAAAGGTGAGATCCAGTGGAAGCAAAATAAAAAAGCGGAATGTGAGCATATTCGATAGTTTCTTGTAGTCATTCCTGATAATAGATTTGAAGAAATTAATACTTCCTACTAAAGAGTATAATTTGCAAATACAGGTATGAATATCAGAAGGTGAAATCCAGTTTGTTACAATCACCCAGATAATAGCTTTAGAAGATACTAATTAATTCCTATAAAGAGTATATTTGGCAAAGAAGGGTGTGAATATCCAAATTTGTCAGTCACCTGATAATAGCTTAGAAGAAACTAATTAATTCTTACTAAAGAGTATATTTAGCTATGAAGGGGTGTGAAGCGATTTTGGGTGATTCATTTAATTCCAGAAATTATGATTTTACGCCTCGCGCCTAGCAAAATTTTTAGTGTAAAATAGATGGTTTGTTTACAAATCATGAAGTGTTCATCCAATTTCCAGAGAATAATTTGAATTTGCATGAGTTCCATTCCTTGGTTCTAGGACAAAACCTAATGGCATAGCTGATCTCATGTTTATCTTTTTGGATCTTCATATCCCATCTTTTTGTCATATTTAGTTATTTTAAACTTAAGCTCCTGTTGCATTGTTGTTGATGAATCATCCTTGTTGACCGCTGTTAGCGTGGTTTCTTGTTGTCACCTTGGATTGTGACCCTTCCATTATAGGGTTCCCTTTACTTCTCTCTCTCTTTCTCTATCGTCTCCCTTTACTGACTTGCAGATCAGATTTATGGCTTGTTTGTTTGACATGAAGTAACACTGGAGAGGTATGGGTACCGTTATTTCAATCCTGGATTCCTAGGTGGATCCTGAGTGGCACCTTCTTTCAAAATTTTACTTTTAGGTGTTGTTTGGTTATGGTATTAGGAGAGTATTTGTAATAAAGTGTACTTTTATGTCAGACTTTCTCCTTTTGCTTTGATTCTTTTGTTAGTTTTGTTGTAACACACTCTTAAATTCAAGTGTGGGGCCCATTGTCCCCGTCAGTTTTTTGGTAAAACCCAATTCTGAACTCAATTGGCTGAATTGGGTGGGAATAAGGTTAATTAAAATTATTTTAATAGAAAGCTGGGCCCCCTTTCTCCTCCCCCTACCTTTCCCCCAACACTCTCTCCTCCAACTTACCACTTCTACTGCTGCTGCTTTTGTTATAAACCCAACAATCGAAGGAAAAAATCGAATTAAAAAATATATATATACATATATGGGCTTTGCTTCTTGGTTGCAAATCATTTTCTACGTCTATTTTTTCTGGTATCTCTTTGTTTTGGTGTGATAAATCCATTGATTTTATTGAGAATTTCGTTTGTGTAGGGTGATTTCTTTTATTGTGATTTCGAGCAATATTTGAAATGTTATCGGAGGAGCAATTGTAGAGAAATAACAAGTAAAATTAACAACCACTGCTTGGTTTCAATTCCTTGCAAACAACAAGAGAAATTTGATTACCATCTCTCTCTTTACTGCTAACCTAACACGAGAACACTTCTCTATGAATTTGGCTCTAGATTACTTACAAACATTAGATTTGCATCTTGTGGTAATAAAGAAAATGGGATTCCTGAATACAATTTTTTGTTACAAGCAAGTGAGCAAATGAGCCCTTCCTAAAAAATTGAGGAAGTTTCTACTGGATTCCTCATTAATGCATCCAGAAAGTATAAAACAATTACTTTCAAGTGTTATTTCTCGCAAAACAAACACAAAGTGATGAAGTTAGCGTTGGTTATATTTATTTAATCTTTTATTTATTTATCACTCCTTCGGTCTTTTACTTCCAAAGATTAGGAAACTATTAGGAGTACTCATGCAAATTACTTCCACATATGTTTGCTTAAAACAGCTAGCACTGGGTGTGTTTGGTTGGATGCAAGTGCAAATTGAAGTTGCAAGTGCAAGTAGAAATTTAAATTTCCTCCAGTTGTTGTTAAGTCAATTACCACAATAGCCTCTATCTTTTGGAGGGATAATGATGGTTGTAGTATGTGTAATGTGAAAAGGAAGGGAACTAGAGGTTGTTTCGGTAATTGTGTTAAACAGTTTGGAGGCAATTTCAAAATTTCTAGTTTCACACTCTCATCCAATCAAATACGCCGTCTCAGTACTTCTGATACTATGGGTGTACTATGGCATTTATGTAGTCTACTAGTCTCACATGCCTCCTACCTGTTGAATTTTCATGTGATTATTTCATTGAAAGGGATAACAAAGAAGATCAATTATTGTATCATTCAGTTCACTTTATCTTTACTATAGTGCAATCTGAAAAATTCAGTTCTCCTTGCATTTAAGTTGTTTTCTCCTCTCCTGTTGGAGGCAATTTCAAAAGTTCTAGTTTCACACTCTCATCCAACCAAATACGCAGTCTCAGTACTTCTGATACTATGGGTGAACTATGGCCTTTATGTAGTCTACTAGTCTCACATGCCTCCTTCCTGTTGAATTTTCATGTGATTGTTTCATTGAAAGGGATAACAAAAAAGATCAATTATTGTATCATTCAGTTCACTTTATCTTTACTATAGTGCAATCTGAAAAATTCCGTTCTCCTTGCATGTAAGTTGTTTTCTCCTCTTGTTTTATATCAGGGAAGAAGCCAAAGAGAGACAGTCAAGGTTGCTCCAGAGTGATAATTCACCTGCGTTTGAGAATGTGCCAAAGAAATTATTAAAGTGGGTTCTTTTACAATTGGTAGAAAAAGAATTTATGTTTTCTCTTTTTATAAACTTATTTTTGATATAATTTTTCCTGCTAAAAGTATATGTTTTTTACAGTATGGACTAGATAAATTGTGTGAATGCTGCTTTTATTTATTTGACATTTTTTTTTTCCCTTGCACTTTTTTCTCAGGAAAACGGCTGCTTCATACAGGGAGGTTGAATCAAGAAAGCAAAGGCTTGAACGGTTGGAAAAACTGTACTCAGACATGGCCTTGCAAAAGGAACTTCAGGTCAGTAACTCTTTTTTAGTCATTTATCGAAAATCGAATTCCTATATTCTCTTCATCTTGTTCCTTTCGTTAAGTAAGTACACTACTAATATGAGATTGACAATCATCTAGAGCTACTACATGACTGGTTTAGATTTGACCAGTAACCACTTGAAACTGACCTGAAGTTTGCAATTTTCAATTTACTTGTGCTTGAAAAATTTTCCAGGCTCAAACCCAATCATTCTACACATGCCGAACCCGGCGGATCTTTTATACATACACACATATTGCATTTAGTGTATTATTAAATTTTTTGTACTCCATGAGATGAGCTGATCCTCTTCTTTTATACTACAATTGAGTATTAGTTCTCTTATCTGGTTAATGCATATTTTGGTACCGATTTTTAAGTTAAACCTGTTCAAATATGCCTACCCAAATAGAATCCAAACCTTCAACCCACCTAACCTATCGGGTTCGGTTATGATTAGCAAGGTTTTAAATGTCGGATATCGGTGTTGTGTCGACCTAGGATTTTTTTTTGTATATCGGGATATATCGGGGGAATTTTTTTTGTATATCGGGATATATCGGGATATCTAAATATGTCGGGTTGTTATGTAGGATAGATAAAAATATCCTAGATAATCTCCATGACATGTACATACATTGCATTCTAACATTTATCACATAAATAACATAAAAAATACGAAACTAAACGAATTAATGCGCACACATGCATTATGCACACATTGCACATTAATTATATACAATGAATCATATGATGCCAAACATATACATGCATGAAGTAAAATATAGAATATGTAATTGAAAAATCAACTAAAATAAATGAAATATGTAGATTTTAGAAATAGAAACCATCACAAAGCTTGACATATCTAATTCGAAGCAAAAGACGAACAACAACTTGTAGAAATCCAAGCAAAATGATAAAAGTTTTGAAATGTCAATCGTTTCAAACATAACCAAAAGTTATTGGGCTCAATTGGGTTGATATGGATAATGGTTTCGGGTTTGATTTGATTCAAATCCGTAAAGCCAAAAACCTTTTTGAACAGATTTCACCGACACATTTTGGGAAAATATCAGGTGATTTATCGGCCATATCGGCTGATATCGGATATATCGCGGAGATGTATTTCCCAAAAGACATATACTAAGTATTAAGTATATCGTGTTGGTTTACTCTCCAACCGGATATATCGGCCAATATATCGGATATATTTAAAACATTGATGATTAGTCGTAGAAATCTTCTGCACCCAACCATGAACCCCATATTGATACACTTGATGGCTTTGCTTTTCTTTCACTACTAATTCTAGATATTTTCTAGTCACAAGAATTTAGTTTATTATGTTTTTATTTCTGAAGCAGAAACCTGGGCGGAAACGCAAACTCCGCGAGGAAGAGATGGTCTGCCCAACAACAAGGCCAGTATATAAATGGCGTGCAGAGCGTAAAAGATGAAGTATGCAATCATACCCTTTGTTGTTAAATGTGGTCATTGTGATGGCATTTTAGTTACTATAACTATATAAATAAGCACTTGGAATGCATTTGCACAAGAAAATCACACGTGATTAGATTTACAAAAGGGAATCTCATACTTATACGGGATGATTTCCTCATGTATAGTTATTATAGTCATTAAGTGGGAACCCATTATGGAAGATCTGCACAATTTATATCAACTTACATGTCATAAAATCGGTGTGATAAAAATCAAGTTGTATGGATGCTTCTTGACCATGTTTTCAAGTAGTTGCAAAATGAACTGTTTTTCAAGAATATAACAAATTGACACAATATGATGCATGGCTAAGAAGCCTCCAAGCGAATTAAATTTGTCACATGCGTGTTATAACATAAAAACGTAGATGAACAGTGTGGATTGTCTGTAGAGTCCCACCGTGTGTAGCTACTCTATATGAGGAAACTTTTCTCCTATAAGTATGGGCTCCCTTTCCTCTTTACAAAAAATGTTTTGGAGTTTTAATAGTATTGGAATTACAAAAATATGCAACACACATGCCCAATAAATGCAAGGCCAGAACCAGATGAGCGCCAGAACCAGATGAGCTCACACGGACACACAGATAAGAAACTCCTGTGTTGTAGTATAATAGAGAGATTTATATATGAGCTGGTGCGATAAATGTGCAGAAAAAGACCAGATAGCTGCATCATATGAATACCCTGCAAACACCATTAGAATTATCATAGAATGATATCTTCAATACAAGTAACATTTCCGACTTTTCTGATTTCAGGATTTCACCAAAGGAAACACATCGGAATTAAGACAAGAAACAGAATGACATTGGAATTTTGAAGTATGCATGACTGTCATTGGAGATGTCCCCTCCTATCCGTTGTTCCGTCGAGAGTTAAAAATTTTGTATAACTGTATTCAGGTGTCAAATTTCTTTAATTCTGATCTTTATCTTGTTCTCTCTCTGTTATCCTATGTGGACGTTTTGAAGATACTTGGGAAAACAAAATGATTATAATGTGGCAGTGACATCTGTTTATCGTTTACTTTTTTCTGTATGATACAATGTTAACCTTTTCCGTATGATACAATATATCATAACTGCTATGATATAAAAATTGAAAAAAGAGGTAGACAATGTTAGCATGTATACTATGTGCCTTTTGTTTGTGTTGATGAACAATGGAAGCAACCATCTGGAATATATCTATTTGTGGTCATGATAAAGGTTCTTATTCAGCAAGATCTTGATATAAAATGCTGCCCACAGCTAATAGCGGAAGTGCTGTTTACCTTTTTATTGAAACCCAGTTTATTTCTAGATTCTGCAAAATGAAAAAAAATGTGGATCTGGTAATGTTGTAGGCACTGGATTCTGAGCCATTAGCAAAAATTAGACACTTTTTTGAAGCTATTTACAACAATAGGACATTTCCCAACTATTTGCACCAGAACATCCACAATGGTTTCACAAATTGTCATTTTTTCTATATTTTGGCAAAAGCACAGTTGCAACGGGTTTCTCAAATTGCCATTTTTGTATATATATATATATATATATATATATATGTATATATATTTCAATTGGACTATACATGTTGTATTGTCCAAGGTTATTTTGGAATTTTTTTTAATTGGTCGGCCCATGTTGTACTGTTCAAATGAATTAAAGAAAAAGCCGGTCCATGTTGTACCGTTAAAATGAATTAAAGAAAAAAGGGACTGTCCGAAACTACAAAACTTTTGTCAAATGGGACATGTCCCATTCCACAATCTTTGTCTCAAATCACTTTTTAATCATTGGATTAGGTGTTAATATAACCACTTTTTTATTTTAATTAAGCGTTAGTGTTAATTTAATAACTAATTAAATCACTAACACCTATTTAATCCTAATACCATTTTAATTTTTCTAAAAATTATAGAAATACATCTCGGGCGGAATGTGTTGTTCTGTTCGATTTTTTTTCTCCTTCTCAAATGTTGGCAAATGACCATGCAAAGATTTCTCAAATTGTCATTTTTCATTTTGCCATTTTGCCAAAAAAATAGCAATAACCATTGTGGATGCTCTAATAGATCACTTGGG
This sequence comes from Hemerocallis citrina, assembly GCA_017893485.1. Classification (NCBI taxonomy): domain Eukaryota; kingdom Viridiplantae; phylum Streptophyta; class Magnoliopsida; order Asparagales; family Asphodelaceae; genus Hemerocallis; species Hemerocallis citrina. The sequence goes on along the minus strand of CM030368.1, from coordinate 186,161,291 downwards.
TTAATTTTCTATATAACCATACTTTTGAAAATATTTCCTAAAGCAACCCATACTTTTGAAAATATTTCCTAAAGCAACCCTAAATTAGTTGATAACTAATTATTTTTCAATATACGCAGAAAACAATTCTTACACCATACACTCTGTGCATATAATGCTGGATATTTTCCCAAAAACTAAATGAATTAAGACTAGAACACCTCTTAGAATTTAAAATAAGACACACTGACAAAATTTTGATAGAAAGAAAAATATATTACTTATAAAGAAATAATAGAGTACTTTTAGTAATAACATATCGAATAACTAACAAGTTATCTAAAGAAATACATAAAATCATAGCACACAAAATATTATATTATAGAAACGAAGAATAAGTTCGTACTTTAAAGTGTTATCAGCATGCAAGATATTAAATTATATAAACAAAGATTAAGTTTGTATTATCATTGATAAAACCCAACAAATTGAATCAAGAGTATATATTCTACCTAATAATATTTATAGGCCACCAGGAACAAATGATTATGGAAACTTTTTACCTTTTGTCCTAATAGGAGAAGGAGGATTAGGAGAACATAAACAATTAAATTGGACTAATTTATACTTAATAAATAAACTTGGATCTAACATAGATAAAAACACAAAAAACAGCATTGATAAAACAGAAATTCTAAAAACATGGAAGAAACAAAAGAATTAATAGAAAAACTACCAACAAGTACAAAATATATTAACACTATATAACTATAAAAAACAGTAAAAATAATAAGTCTTACAACAACACGTCAAAGAAACAAAACAACCGATGAGTGGATTAAAAGAAATAATAAACAAAATATATAGAGAATTAGGATTAGGATTAGAAATAGAAGACGGCATGCAAACTACATAATCCCAAACAAACATGATAACTCTTGAAGAATATGAAGAAAATTTTAGTGGAAATAGCATACCAGACTATATAGGAGTTATAAGAAAAGAATTAAAAATTATAAATAAGAACATAAAAGAACTAAGTAGATATATAACAGATGAAAATGAGGATGATTAAGCATAACCGAAGAAGGAATAAAGGAGTTAGAAGCTATAACTAAACTAAAACATAAATATTTTAGAAATAGAAAACTTAATGGCAAATTCCAATTTAGAAGAGGTAGAAGAAGCCTGAAGGAATCTAGATCTAACAAATGAAGGAATACAAATGGATCAAGAAGAAGACAAGGTTATAACAAAACCTCAAGAGAGTACAATTAACCACTTTTTTATTTTAATTAAGTGTTAGCGTTGATTTAATAACTAATTAAATCACTAATACTATTTAATCCTAATACCATTTTAATTCTTCTAAAAATTACAAAAATACCTTTCAACATGTTCCGTCCGATTTTTTTTTTTCCTTCTTCTCAAATTTTGGCAAATGACCACTGCAAAGGTTTCTCAAATTGTTATTGCTTATTTTGCCTTTTTGTGAAAAAATAGCAATAACCATAGTGGATGCTCTAATAGATTCCATGGATTAATTTTCTATATAACCCTACTTTGAAAATATTTCCTAAATCAACCCTAAATTAGTTGATAACAAATTATTTTTCAATCTACGCCGAAAACAATTCTTATACCATACACTGTGTGCATATAAAGCTCGATATTTTCACAAAACCTAAATGAATTAAAACTAGAACACCTCTTAGAATTTAAAATAAGACACATTGATAGAAAGAAAAATATATTACAGATAAAGAAATAACAGTGTACCTAGTAATACCATATAGAATAACTAACAAGTTACCTAAAGAAATACAGAAAATCATAGCACACAAGATATTATGTTATAGAAATGAAGAATTAAGTTAGTATTTCAAGTGTTATCAGTATGCAAGATATTAAATTATAGAAACAAAAAATTAAGTTTGTATTATCATGGACGGATAAAACCCCACAGATAGAATCAAGAGTATATACTTTTAAGCCTAATGAATTACCTAGTAATAGTTATTGGCCATTAGGAGCAAATGATTATGATTTTTTTAAAAAACTTTTATGCTAATAGGAGGAGAATTAGGAGAACATAAACAATTAAATTGGACTTATTTATACTTATTAAATAAACTTGGATCTAACATAGATAAAAACACACAAAATAGTATTGATAAAATAGATAATCTAAAAACATGGAAGAAACAAAGGAATTAATAGAAAAACTACCGGAACAAGTACAAAATATATTAACACTATATAACTATACAAAACAGTAAAAAACATAAATAAATTCTTATAACTACAAGTCACCGAAACAAAACAACAGATAAATGGATTAAAAGAAATAATAAACAAAATATATAAAGCATCAGGAAGAGAAGACCGCATGGAAACTACATAATCCCAAATAAACATGATAACTATTGTAGAATAAGAGGAAAATTTTAGTGAAATAGCATACCAGACTATATAGGAGTTATAAGACAAGATGTAAAAATTAAAAATAAGAATATAAAAGAACTAAGTAGATATATAACAGATGAAAATGAGGAAGGATTAAGCATAACCGAAGAAGGTATAAAGGAGTTAGAAGCTATACCAAAACTAAAACATAAATATTTTAGAAATAGAAGACTTAATGACAAATTCCAATTCAGAAGAGGTAGAAGAAGCCTGAAGGAATCTATATATAACAAACGAAGAAATAAAAAAGGATCAAGAAGAAGACAATGTCATAACAAAACGTCAAGAAAGTACAACTGATATGCATGAATATGTAAGACTGACACCTAATAAAAGACCTTTATCCTACCAATTATCAAAACCAAACACCATGGAAAAGACAATACAGAAGGAACCAAGAAAAAATTAATAAGTAACCCCAAAATATGAACCTGTAGAACATTATGTGTAACCCCCATTTCCGGTGAATACATATTTTCTGAATATTTTCTGTATTCCGATTATTGATAAATTTATTTTGTATTAAATACGTTTTGGATTTTCCGTTAAAATTTTTTCTAATTGAAAATTATATTTATCTCGAATAATAGTATATTTTGAATTATATTTATTTCCCGTCACAGTTTCCCGCCAAAATGCTCCTGCCCATTTTTCGGTCGTCTTCTTCGACCAACCCCCACTCTTCGTCACCACCTCCCGTCGGCCCTCCTATCGACGCCGCCGCCACACCGCAAAGCCCCCTACTCCTCCTCTCTCCCGCTCTCTTCGACAGTAGAACCCAAAACCCACCGACCTTCCCTTGCTCCTGTTTCCGATCGACGACGCGCCATCCCGACGCTGCCCTGCATCGCCACCGTCAAAGCCGCCCCCCCTCGCCAGCCACCGTCAGCCCCGAACCCCCCTGCTGCCTTCTCCCGATCGTCGTCACCCAAATCCTTAACCCCGCGACGCTGTGCTTCCTGTTCCGATCGACGTGCTCAGCCAGCAGCGCCCCGCGCTGCCACCCTCGTCGCTCTATGCCCCGCCAACGACGCCGAGTCAGATCCTGACCCCTTGCACTTGCCTTGTTGCCGTTGATTGCTTGCTGTGTGCTCTCTATTTTTGCTTCTTCTATTGTTGCTAAGTTCTCTTTATTGCACGTAGATTACACGTGTTCTTTTGTGTGTTCGTGAGTTCGTTGCTTCGGGATCCTTATCCCGTTATTTTTGGTATTCGTTTTCACCGTCTTACAGGCAAGTCACCGTCCTCTTGAACTGCTAATTGTATCAAATTTAAGTTTTGTTGAAACTCTTGCAAGTAGATCTCTTTGTTATCGTGTTATCCATTGTTCATATCTTCCTTGGGTCTATTAAGGGTTTACACGAGCTAACCCAAATATTCTACATCGTGCCACTTTTGACTCTAGCTTGGATCTTTCATGGGTGCATATAGAATTGATAATAGAGTTGTTCATATAATCGTCACACAAACAAATTATTGTAGAGACAATTGCTAGATTGTATGTTGTTTGATTGATTAATATTGGATGTTGTTAGAATTGATCTATGTGTGTGTTATAATTTTATTTATCATGTTTTGACACCCATCATGTTGATTACACAATTTTTTTTGACTAAAGAATCGATACCCATATAGTCTAATTAATTTATTTTCAAGAAAAACTATACAAATCCTGTATATTGCTTGCTGACCTGAATGTTAACTGCTATTTTTGAACTACTAAACGATCTTAAATTAAATTACTTTCTGAACAAGAATTGTAGCCTCATCTTTCTAGTTTCCAGAACATCTTGAATTTTTGAATTCCGAGTTGTATAGCAAAAGTTATGCCTGTTTTACTACAGCTGTGTTTTTATTTCTAGAATTATACTTTTCAGATTTTCTTGAATTAATTATTCCTATATCATTGTATTGCATGAATTAATGAATGTATGTTGCATTGCATGATCCCAATGAGTTATTGTCACCATTCTAATAGTCGTATCCATGTTACCAACCTATTGTTCCTCTACTGATACTATCGTTCACCGAAATGTCCATTAATTGCATGTTGTATTGTTGCATTGATGAAATAATTAATAAGTTAGGGTTTAAGGAATTGACTAGAGTAGCTGATGATATAGGGACTGTACTCAGATTGTTGGCCCGTGATTATTACCGTTATCGTCATCGTGTATGAAATTACACATGGCCCGTGTTATTACCGTTATCATCATTGTGTAAGAAATTACACATGGCCTATGTTATTACAGTTATCGTTATCATACCCAGTATATGAACTATAAAATCTACCACTTGAGTCTAAACGAAATTGATTGTATACATCGAACCTATAGTATGTGATGCAGTAGTACATGCATTAGTTAGGATTAAAATTATTAATAGACATAAGGATTGACACATCACCGACATTGCATATTATTCATCATTGTTCCTATTTGTACCCGATATGTGTTATTGATATTAACCGTTGATTACTTTTAACGCATATTGAACCATTGTTACACCTTTGCATTGATTACCATGTTATTGATTATTACTATCGTGCCATGCTATTGATTCCTATTGATCCATTGATTCATTGTTATACCATTATTCCATTGTTTCATGCTTTCTCTACTTGCTGTCCATGACTTGCTCTAAGGACAATTTTTTTCCTCTTTTTAGATGAAGTGTATACAGGTAATGAAGGAGAATCGCCTGCTGGAATTGGAGAACAAACATTCTGAAGACTAATGCTTTCTAATTTCTTATTGCTTTAATAAACTTAATGTATTGAGACTTGTTATTATTTTGGATTAGATTATTATTGTTTTGGGCTTATGTCCTGGATTTTATTATTGTTTCTAGACGTTGGATTATTATTATTGATGTTTTTATTGCTTCATTCCAAGTACTATTGTTCATGAGATTATTATTATTGCCTGCACATTTGTTCTGTATTGATTATATTGTTGAGTTAATTGAATAAACTGCTTATAGGTGACGTTAGTCATTCGCTGGGCCAATGTCATGTACTCATATTCCGTATTTTGGGGAAGCGGGGCGTGGCATTATGAAAAAGGAATAGAAGGAAATGAAGAATAAGTAGATGTAGATTGTGTAAAAAATGCAGATAGAACAATAGCAGAATGGGTAATAGTTTTCATAATAGTAGGATTTAGACAAAATCTCACGGGAAATATGTTCAAAAATTTTATTGAAGCAACCTTTGTAGGAGTAATAGCAAAATGATGGAATAGATTATCAGAAGAAGAAAGAAATAAAATTAGAAAAGCCAGACCAATAGATGACCAAGGAACATGAGAAACTTCAGCACAAAAAACATTAGAACTAAAAGAAATAATCACGAATATGAAAAAGCAGTAAGAATCGAATTTAGTGTCTATCAAAAACAGAAAAACATACTACATATAAAAAGAACCAATCAAGATAAAGACTAAGTAATCTAGAAATATGCGACATGCGTTATTTTTACAATTATGCTTGCGAATTTAGAGAATATTACATGAAAGCTATTTTACAAAAGAGGAAAATAGTCAAATCTTAGTATGGGCCTTTGCTTTTAGATCCGATTTGTTGACTTCCACACACGCCTTGCATTCTGCACGGTTGCCCTTCCATCTCCCCTTCTTTAATGGCGGAGGGATTCCATTGCCTGCTAAGTTAGGCTTTTCATGAGTCCTCGACTATGCTAATGCTGGTCCAGACCCTCATTTTCCTAAAACTACCAAATCCCTGGAGTATAAGTATATATAGTGCATACATAAATGAGAAAGTAAAACCAGCAACATATACTCTAGGATACAATATACAATTCGTAAGATTATAGAGATAAAGTATGCTAAGAAGCTAGATCAACTATAAAATACTATAGAACAAATAAACAAAGAATGTGTTGGGAAGAAGCAAATCAAATCATTGAGGATGTAATACTAGATATAATTATGCAAAAAGATGTAAAGACAAAATGAAAAAATATAAACCAAAATATAGAAAAATATTTAAGAAATATAGAAAACCCTATTAAAAATATTTCAGAAAAATAAATAAAAACAAAAAATATCCGAAAAACCCAAGAAAATGTAATTGTTATATATGAGGAGAAATATGACATATATCACAAAACTTTCCTATGAAAATGAAAAAAAAATAAAATATATAGAGGAAAGTGAAGAAATGTATAACATAAACTATGAACCTATAGAATATAAAGAAGAGTGATCAGAAATAAGTGAAGATGAAGAGATAATGGTAATATAATAAGACACTGGAAGTAGTGAGGATGAAATAAAAGAATATGAAATAAATGTGATAAGAAATATAACAGAAATAGAAGAACAATTAGAAAGAAAATAATGAAGAAGTAAGAAAAAGAATGAGTCTTGACATAAATAAATATGATAAAATAAAAGCAACCAAATTAGACATAAATCCGAAATAAATATTTAGCGTTCCAATATTTGTACAAGAAAAATGAATACTATCATAATAGGAATAGTACAAGGAAACTAAAAAATAAAATTCACAATGAAACCTAATTTCTCTATAAGCATGGCAGAAGAAAATAAGGATAAGAGCTTAAGAGCTTAGTCATGTACCACAAGTTATCATGGATAGAAATGATAGAGAAGAGCAAGGTTTTGAGCATACAAATAAGAAATGTCTATGCTTTTACAAGTAAGCATGCAGCAAAAAACATAAATACAGATAACTTTAAAATAGAGACCACTATTTCAAGAAATTATAAGATATAAACTAGCCAGAGAAAACCCTGAAATGACTATACCAAATTATATAAAATTTGAGTTTAAGAAAGCAAAAGAGATTACAAAAGGAATAACACCACAAATAATGTTTGGACAAAAATCACTATCAATAAGAAACAAACAACATGCACTGAAACTAATACCCATACTAAATACATTAGATGACCAAACTAATAATCAATTTAAGATAGAAATCGAATACTATGACAATGGTAAATGGAATAAACAAATAGCACTTGTGGATACAGGAGCTACTATTTCACATATTAAGCAAACAAATATAAAAACAATAGAAGTAATACCATTAGAAAAATCAGATTACTCTTTAGACTACTATAATAATAAACATCCAATTATGCAAAAAATAGTATTACCAATAAGAATAAATAACAGAAACGAAATTCTATTACACTTGCATGTAGACCTAGAACATAATGTTAATGAAATGTGATTAGGAACTAACTTCCTTACAACTACACAACCATATTTAATACAAGAAGAAGAAAAAATCAATAATAGTAACTGATGAAAGTATAGTAATAAATAGAACGCTGGCCAAATGAATCTGTTAAGAGCAACAAAGAAACATTATATATACTAACAAAATTTGTTTACGAAAGATACAAATCAAGAAACTATCACAGTTTGATAAACACTGGAGCAGGAATAAGCTTATGTCGTGAAAATATACTAATAAACTAGAAATAAGATGGAAATAATAATAAAAAATAGCTAGATTATACCTCATAAATATCAGCAAAATGTTATGATACAAGTAGAAAATTACATTCTAAAAATACCAATATTGTACCAATTTGACGACATGAATAATGATGTATTATTAGGAAACGACTTTTTATAACAATACTATCCTACAACTATATCACACAAAACTGTCTTATTTAAAACACCTTGTAAACACCAAGCACTAGCTGTAGTACCCCGTATTTTTAAAATATTGTTTTGAGATTAGAAAGTGAATTAAAATAATTTTTTTTGTGATTTAATAACTGTCTGTCTAAAAATTCATCCTTTTTACACGTGCAAATGTTGACTTCGGAAGTTCAAAACCAAAAATTATTTTTGGAAAACATATTATTTATTATTTGAGATTATTTGGGATTTTTCTAGATTTTTCTGAAAATTATTGGACTTATTTGCAATTATTATAAAAAGGACTTTTGTGCAAAATTACCAAATGGGGTGAAAACTCCAGATTTTCAGATTTTTAGACTGAATATAATCCCTAGTTAATTCAGGAGTAAAGATTTTACCTTTAGTTCCTACACACTTGACTTATTTCACAAGTTTTGATAAAAGAGGATCTTTTGCAAAATCGCTATTTGAAGGGATGAAAATGCAAAATTTATTTTATGGGTTTCCCTACAGAGCCAACTGATGCTGGAGGGGATCTTTTCAATTTTTGAACTTGATTAAAACCGGTTTTTACAAATTTCCAATAAAAGGGCCTAATTATGAAAAAGGGACATTTTAAAAAGGAGTATTTTGTAAATATTTTCTAAAACCCTAGAATCTTAAATCCCGGACTATATAGGGTTTGTGCAGCCGTCATTCACTACACAATATAGGAGATTTATTATTTCTTATTATTTTGGAGTTCTAAAGAAAGATCTCGGATTTCTTGCAAGGAAGAGCTTTTCTTATTATTTTCTCATCTTCGTTCAATTCCTTCAACAAGGTGAGTGATATATTTGTTTTGTTTTGTTTTTTGGATGTTGGATGTGGTGATTCATCTTTTAGAAAGCATGTTAGGGGTGAGTGATATATTTGTTCTTTGAATTTTGCAAAGGTCTTAGGTGTGGAGCCTAAGTTTTTTCCAGACAGGATTTTGTCGGTGGCAACGCCGTCAGGTGAAGAATTGATCACTGATCGATATTACGAGGACTGTGATATCGAGATTGGCGGGAGATTATTCGGCATTGATCTGATTGAGCTGCAAGTCTTAGGAGTGGATGTGATCGTGGGCATTGATTGGATGGCAATATGTGATGCCACAATTGAATGCAAGCGGAAAAGAGGTGTTGGTGAAGGCACCAGGTGGTCCCGCAGTGACTTTTCAAGGGAAGAAGAAAGTTTCGAAAGTGGCTGCAATGGTATCCAAGATGGTGATTCCAGATGAAGTCGAAGGCATTCCGGTTGTCAGAGATTTTCCTAAGGTGTTCTTAGAAGATTTGCCAGGATTACTGCCGCAGAGAGATGTGGAGTTTTACATTAATATTCAGTCGGGGAGTGCTCCGATTTCTAAGGCTCCGTACAGGATGGCACCTGTAGAGCAAGACGAAGTAAAGAAGCAGATTGAGGAGTTGTTGAGCAAGGGGTTTATCAGGCCGAGTTCCTCACCGTGGGGTGCACCAGCGTTGTTAGTCAAGAAGAAGGATGAGTCAATGAGGATGTGCATTGACTACTGGGAGTTGAATAGGGTAACTATTCAGAACAAGTATCCACCTCCGTGGATTGATGATTTGTTCGACAAGCTTCGGGGAGCAGCTGTGTTTTCGAAGATTGATTTGAGATCAGGGTATCATCAGGTTCGAGTCAAGGAGGAAGATGTGAGTAAGACAGCTTTCAAGGACTCGTCATGGACTCTATGAGTTTTTGGTGATGCCATTCGGGTTGACGAATGTGCCAGCAGTGTTCATGGATATGATGAACCAGATTTTGAGGCCATTTATTGACTCCTTCGTAGTGGTTTTCATCGATGATATTTTGGTGTATTCGAAGTCGGAGGAGGATCCTTCTATGCACTTAACAGCGGTATTACAGAAATTGTAGGAGCATAGCTTGTATGCCAAGTTGTCGAAGTGTGAGTTTTGGATGTTTGAGGTAGCTTTCCTTAGTCATATCCTTTCTAAGGAGGGAGTGGCCACTGATCCTCAGAAGGTTGAAGCAGTAAAGGATTGGCCCAGGCCAACGTCGGTGAAGGAAGTCAGGAGTTTCTTGGGTTTGGCTGGTTACTACAGGAGATTCATCCAGGGCTACTCTCAGATTGCAGTTCCTTTGACAGGTTTGACTCGGAAGAATGTGGCATTTTCATGAACTGATAAGTGTGAGGCGAGTTTCCTTGAGTTAAAGGAGAGGTTGACTACTGCACCTATCTTAGCTTTGCCACAAGCTAGGAAGGATTATGATATCTTCAGTGATGCATCTCTCAGAGGTTTGGGGTGTGTCTTGATGCAAGAAGGTAAGGTTATTGCTTATGGATCGAGGCAATTGCGTCCGCATAAGAAGAATTATCTGATGCATGATTTGGAGCTAGCAGCTATTTTATCTTTGCCTTGAAGCAGTGGAGGCATTATGTTTATGGTGAGAAGGTCAACATGTACACTAACCACAAGAGCCTGAAGTACATTTATCAACAAAAGGATCTAAATCTTCGGCAGAGAAGGTGGTTGGAAGTGTTGGAAGACATTTGTCCTGAAATCAAGTATCATCCAGGCAAGGCGAATGTGGTAGCTGATGGACTTAGCAGGAAGAGTAGTTTATCAAGTTTGATCACCACTCGAAGTGAGTTGGCAGCAGAGATTGATCAGGCAGGTATTGAGGTGGTGCTGTAGGGTTTGGGTGCGTCTTTGGCTCAGTTGAGGCTGCAGCCTTCCTTGAGAGAGAGGATTGTGGAAGGTCAAAGATCAGATTCAGAGATTTAGAAGATGTTGCTGTAGGTTTTAAAAGGCAAGTTATCAGAGTTTCGTGTCCAAGATGGAGTTCTTTGGATGGGTGAGAGGTTGTGTGTTCCGGATAGTGCAGATTTGAGAGAGAGTATCTTACAGGAAGCACACAGTACCTTGTTGTCAGTACATCCTGGAGGCACAAAGATGTACAAGGACATTAAATAGCACTTTTGGTGGTCTGGTATGAAGAGGGATGTGGCAGATTTTGTGGCAAGGTATCTGACTTGTCAGCAGATCAAAGCAAAAAATCAGAGACCTGAGGTTTGTTGCAACCGTTGCCCATTCCAGAGTGGAAATAGGAGAATATCAGTATGGATTTCATAACGGGTTTGCTGAGGAGTTCGAAGGGCAATGATTCGATTTGGGTTATTGTAGGACCGTTTGACTAAGTCGGCTCGCTTTCTGGCCATGAAGATTACTTGGTCGTTGGAGAAATTGGCTGAGTTGACATTGGTGAGATTGTGAGGCTTCATGGAGTTCCTGTGTCGATTGTTTCCGACAGGGATGCAAGGTTCACTTCAAGGTTTTGGAAGAGCCTACAAGCAGCTTTGGGAAACCAGAACTGATTTCAGTACCGCTTTTCATCCACAGACTGATGGTCAGACTGAGAGGGTGAATCGAGTACTGGAGGATATGTTAAGGACTTGTGTTATGGATTTCGGTGGTAGCTGGGAGAGATACTTGGCATTGGTTGAGTTTGCTTATAACAACAGTTACCATGTGAGTATCGGGATGGTTCCGTATGAGGCTTTGTACAGACAGAGGTGCAGGACACCAGTTTGTTGGTAAGAGGTTGGTGAGAGGAAGATGTTTGGGCCTGAGATCGTGCAACAGACGTCAGAGCAGATTGAGCTGATTCGCAAGAAGGTTAGTTGAGGATCAGAGTCGGCAGAAGAGTTATGCTGATACTCGACGAAGGGACTTGGAGTTTGAGGTTGGGGATGCAGTTTTCCTCAAGGTGTCTCCGACCAAAGGAATGATCAGGTTTGGTAAGGGAGGTAAGTTGGCGCCATGGTATATTGGGCCATACAGGATTGTGGGGCGGATTGGCAAGACAGCCTACAGATTGGAGCTTCAGAGGAGTTGGCACTGGTGCATGATGTGTTCCATGTGTCGTTGTTGAGGAAGTATGTGCCAGATCAGAGTCATCAGTTGGTAGAAGTTCCTGAAGGTCTACAGGTGAACTTGAGTTACAAGGAACAGCCTGTGGAGATCGTTGACCGTAAGGAGAAAGTTCTTAAGAGCAAAGTGATACCTATGGTCAAGGTGCTGTGGAGGAATCATGTAACACTCCTCTATTTCATATATATTGTGTAATTAAATTAATTTATTTGGTGGAGTGATTTTTACTGAAATTTATTATGAAAAGAGAATTAGAGGGGCCTAAATAAATATTTCGTCAAAGGAGGGGTTTAAAATGAATTTTCCCTTTTATTATTTTTATTATTCTTCTTTTTCTTTTTTTTCCTTCTTCCCTTCCTTTCGATTGAAACCGAATCGTTCTCCTTCTTTTTTTTTCCTTCTCTGAACCCATCGCTAGGGTTTCGAATCCACCCAAAATCCACACCAATCTTCAAATCGATCGGGGGTTTTTGTAGGGTTTTGCAAGCCCTTCAACGTGGTGGTATTGGTTTAGGCGTACGATTCCGTTAAGGTATACCAAATTACATCTTTTGTGAATTGAAGTGTATGCTTTCTATTTCTTTTCATGAAAATTTTAGAAGGAGGATGTTTAGAGTATGTGTATTATGCTTAGGGTGCAAGATTTCAATTTTAATGGTGATGGTGTAGAAATTCCATTAAATCTAGGGTTTGAGTTTTAGGAAGGTAAGGAGAATGACATCCATAGCATACTAATAATCATTTTGGGTGGTGTAGGCTATTATGGGAAAATACGTATAAATATAGGATTGTATTCTTAGGATGCTCATATAAGTTAATTGTGGGATGTAGAAGTTAATCCGGGGTATTTTACCTTTAAAATATAAAATGATGATTTGAACTAGCTCCTCTGATCGAGGGTTAGAATTGGGAGTTGGTTATAAAACTAGAGAATTGTTGATTTGACATGTTTATGTAGGATGTGTATGATGTGCATTCGGGGATAGATCATGTGTATTTGAAGTAAATGGCTTATGAGTTCGATGATTTTTGTAATAGGTGCATATAAAAAAAGGGGGGGGGGTTGATTGGCGACGGGGGGAGCGAGGAGTATCTTCTTACCGGTTCGCCAGGTGAGTATGATCTTTTTATTCTATATGCATAATGTGCTATGAAAATTTTAAAATATGGTTTGGTGTGTGATATGTGAAGTGTAATGAGTATGGAAAAGTTCATAAGTAGATAACGGAGTAAATTATGAGATATAAGAAATTAGTATATATATGTATGAGAATGTGTTGTTGCTTGTAGATAAATATTTATATGCTTCGGGGTTGTAATGAGTAGATTTATGTATGTGAATGTATGAGGATGTGTGATGTGTGATCTCATGACTGATGTGATGAGGTGGAACGCATGGCGTATATGATATGAGTCATATGGTGTATGTGTGATATGTGGGTGATAAATTGGGAATTTTATGTGATATTGTAATATGAAATGAACATGGTGTGTGTGTGACGGGTGAGTGGGAAATGAAAAGTTTATATGATATCAGTGAGATTAATGGCTTGTGTATGTTTATGAATTTCATGGAATTTATATGCTTTCATGTTATGTTATAACGGTGAAATTAGAGTATAAAGGAGTTATATTGTAAATGAGTTATTTGATAAAGGAGCTATAATGTAAAGGATATATACCGTGATATATTATAAAGGAGAGATATATATATATGGAGAAATATTATAAAGGAGATTTATTATAAATGAATATATGGAGATATTTTATTAAAGGAGTCATTATATTAAAGGAGTTATATTAAAGGAGTTGTTATATTAAAGGAATTATTTTAAAGGAGTTATATATTGCCCCAAATTATATTTGGGGAACAGGAGTTATATATATATTTATATTGTCCCAAATTGTATATTTGGGGAACAGGAGTTATATTGTGAAGGAGTATATAATAAAGGAGATATGTATGTGTATATAAAGGAGAATTAAATATTGCAGTGCCGCACAATCTCCCGGGGTTTGGGCTAGACCCCACAGGCCTGTTCTTGAGTTATTCTCATGCTATTTTAAATGAGTTATACTTTAAATGTTTTGGATCTATAATTTACTATTCTAAACCTTATTTCCTATTGAAACTATGTTTCCAATTTGTTTTATTAAAGTATTGTTAATGGAAGGTTTGGTTTGGATGGTTGAGTGTGAGTCCCTAGAGGGTGTGTGGGACCCTAGTATACCGGCGGTTGAGATATTTGTGTTTTGGGCCTGTCGAGGCATTTTAGTTGATCAGTTGTTGAGTTAAGTCCAGTGGGGTACATCAACTCTAGGTGATTCGTAATTAAACTAATTAACTGAAAAAGTTAAGGACAGGCACTAGTAGTGATATGATGAAATGGAACATGAGTTATGGACCTCAGTATGGCTTGCGGTGTGAGATAATCTCCGAAATTATCCTGGTGTGAGTAAAATAGTCTCTGGAATTACCTGTGGTGTGGAATTGATCTTCGGAATTATCGGGGTCGAGGCGATGCACATGTGGTATTCGTGTGATGAGGTGCCATCGCCTGCAGTGTGGGGTATTCTCGAAGATTCCAAGGTGTGAGTGAAATAGTCTCCGGAATTATCTGTGGATAGAGATTGACCTCCGAAATTATCGGGGCATGGGCTAACACTCACAGTTTATCTTTATCTCGTAGTAGTCATCGTGTTAGGATTAGTTGCATAGCGGGGAATTAAACCCTACAATGTGGAGACGTTAAGGGCTTGCACCGGACCTATGTAGAGTGAGATGCATAGAATTTGACAAATACGCATTAGAGAGTCAGCATATAGTATTGTGTTTTCTTGATTTGGTTTAAGCATGTGTTTTTCTGGTTTTCTACACTTGACACTTAGTCTAGTTCCACTTGATGTTTCCATGTCTTATTGTTATATCTTACCTTATATTGGGTTTTTTTTTTTTGAGGGAAAAGGTGGAATAAAGCCACCCTGTTTCATTAATAAGACGTTAATAAAACAACCCCGGCGTACCGGGAGAAAACAACAGATCAAAATAACAGTACAAAACAAGATACAATGCAGGAAAAAATACGAGAAACAAACATACACCCCCAACAAACCCTGGGGGGTGGGTCTAACTACTCAACCTCCAGCGACCCGAGAGTACTGTAGAGAGAAACAAAACCCCAGCTGGTAAGCACTGTCATGACTGGTGCAGCCGGTCCCTCAATCCAGTGTTGGCCCGAACTCTACCTCCTCATCGTCAAACTCCTCTACCTGGAATACTTTGGCTATCCTCCCTCTTGCCCCGGTGTCCGCAGCTGTAGTCCAAAAGGAGATTAGATGCATTATGTGAGTCAGATTACCAGAAATACTCTTATATGAAGCACGAAAATAAAAATTATTTCTGTCAAGCCATAACACCCATGTTGTCGCCGCTATTGCAATGTACCATGCCTCCTTCATCTCATGGCGAATCGATGCAAATTTAGGACCAATCCACAAGTCCTCATATACATCTGGGTAGTCACCTGTACCTAAGGCTCGGAGTACCTCAACCATAGTTGCCTTACTTCTAGGGCAGTTAATAAACAGGTGATTTACATCTTCCACCGGTGCGCTGCAGAATCCACAATTGGTCGCCACCTGTGGTTGCCTTTTGGCCAGGTTTTGCCTAGTGAGGATGGCATTATTGAGTACAAGCCATAAAAAAACTCTGACTTTAAGGGGTATTTTCACCTTCCACAACACCTGTGCCCAGCCGGGTCTGCACCCTCGAAAGTGAATACGGTGATACAGAGATCTTATCGAGAAAACTCCCTTACTCTCAAGTCCCCATCGCTTCTGGTCTGGGCCTTGAGTGCACCTTGTGCCTGCCCGTGCAATGTGCGCTTGCATGTCTAGCAGTTGCTGATGAAGATTTGGAGTTAGCGTACCTCGGAGCGCCGGTCTCCAACCTCCCCTTTTCCAACCGTCGGCCACGGACATATTCGGTCGAGTCGACCTCTCATACAGCTCTGGGAACGAATCCTTCAGAGCATGGTCTCCACACCACCTATCCCACCAGAATCTGGTAGACCGGCCATTGCCGATGTTCGACGTGACTGTCGAGTTAAAGGGGCCGCTAACCTTGGCAATTCCTTTCCAGAGGCGCGATACCTTAGCCCCTACTCAGAATCCCAGGACTCTCGTGCCTTTCCCCCTAAGATACGGTTGGATGAAGTCCTGCCAGCCTTCCCCGCTGTTGTGGAAGACCTTCCACCACCATTTCCCCAGTAAGGCCAGGTTCATATCTCTGAGGTCTATGATGCCTAGCCCTCCATGCCTTTTTTTCATGCAAGCGATACTCCACTTGATGAGGTGATAACCTCCTTTATTCGAATCTGCCCCCTTCCAAAGGAATCGTTTTCGAATCCTGTCAATCCTATTGATTACCCATATCGGAAGCTCGAAAAATGACATGTAGTAGATAGGCAGATTAGACAACACTGAGTTGATGAGTACCACTCTGCCCCCGAGGGACAGAGATTTTCCTTTCCAACCCGATAGTCTGTCTTCCACCCTGTCAATGATAGGTAACCAGTCTGCTTTAGTTAATCTCCCGGGCCTGAGTGGTAACCCTAGATACTTGATAGGGAAGCCACTCGTCGTGCAATTCAAAATGGTCGCGTGTTCTCCTGCTACATCATCGGATAGAGAGATTGGAGTCAGTGCACTCTTGTGAAAATTAATCCTCAGGCCTGACCAGGCCTCAAAGCAATATAGGGCCCCTTTAAAACAGATAGTTTCTCGTCTAGACCCATTCCCAAAGAGTAGGGTGTCATCTGCAAATTGTAGGATCGTACATGTAGAACCCCATATTTTCAAATATTATTTTAATTATTTGAAAATAAATTTAAATGATTTTCGGAGATTTAATTAATATTTTCTAAGAAATTTATCTTTTGTACACGTGCAAATGACTTTTTAGAAGTTTGAAAAATTAAGATTTCTTTATGAAAAATCATTATTTATTATTTAGAATTTATGTAGTATTTTTTCAGATTTTTTTGAAATTAATTGATACTATTTGCAATTTTTAAGAAAAGAAGGACTTATTTGCAAAATTGACATTTTCAAGGGTTGAAATGCAAAATTGGCATTCTGGACATTTTGAGCAGTATTGGCTGAAGTTTAAAAGTATATTTTCTATTAGATCCTAATTTAAAGGAGTTTTATTGAATTCACAAGAATAATGAATATATATGAAAGTTGTGTTCTTGAAAGGATTGTTTTGCAAATTGGGTAAAACCCTAATATTAATCCGGCATATATAAGGGATTTCTTTCCCCAGCCGTCATTTACAAGAATATTCAGATTTTTGAGATTTGTTTGAGGAGCAAGAAGAGACTTTTGGATCTAGCAAGGAGAAGAGCTTTTTTTGTGGATTTTCTTCAAATCAAGGTGAGTGGTTTGTTTTTGTTTTGCTTGATTTGTTTTGTTTGTTGATTGATGATTGGCATGAGATCTTTGTTACTCTTTGTTTGGATCGGTATGATATTGTTTGTTTGTCTCATTATATGCATGATATGGATCTTTCATTTTAATATGGATTATGAGAACACTTAATGATATTTGGACCATGTAAGAGAAGTAATCAAGATTTGTTGAGGAAATATTGATCTATGGAATCTTATTGTTGGAAAGCATGATTAAGAATTGATTAGTTTGTGATCAGGTGATAGACATCTAGATCTTATGATTTTTAATTCAGAATTTGGTTATGAGTTGAGGAAGAACTTTGTTGAGGAACCCTAATAGAAGATTTGTGATTTAGATCTTGAGAAGTTGAGATTTGAGGAATTGATTGATGAGTATTGTATCCATACTGGATATTGTTTTGAGAGTTATCATTGGCTTGTGTATGAACTATTGATTGAAAAACAATGAACCATGATTCTTTAGAAATCTTCAGTTTAACTCTGTATCCAGACTTATTTTTGAAAACTGTAGGCCGACAGTCGACTGGCCTACTGTGCAGGACACTGGTACGACTCTACTAATTATCTTCAGTCTTTTGAGAATTGTTCGGGACAGTCGACCTAGGCTCTTATCAGTCGACTGGTCTGCTGATTGTAAAATTTGTTTAGTCCTTTCTGGACAGTCGACCTATGAACCTTTCAGTCGACCTATATACTTGGAATATTATTCTTGAGAATTATTGAAATTTGTCTCGGTGCAGTCGACTGATGACTTCTCCTAGTCAACTGATATTGCCTTAGATTATTTTTGTGAAATTCTGGAGAATTGTCCTCTGGACAGTCGACTTACCTCAGCATAAGTCGACTGGTACTGAGGGATCTGTGTATTTGATTTTGAGATATTTTGTTCAGTATTTGATTTGAGACAATTTGTTCAGTATTTGATTTGAGACCTTTTGTTCAGTATTTGATTTTGAGATATTTTGTTCAGTATTTGATCTTGAAATATTCAGTCAAGAAAGTGATTTTGAGATATTCGGTTGAACCACTTGTTTAGTGGATATTTGATTAGATATTTGATTTTGAGTCTCTAGAGTACGTGACCCTAGTATACCGGTGTTAAGTTATTTGTTGAGGCCCATTGAGGCGAATTTTCAGTTAATCATATTTTTAGTCCGGTGGGGTACACTACTCTAGGAGATTTGTTCAGTAACCAAAAATAATAAGGACTTGCACTAGTAGTGTCATGACGAAGGGGACATGAGTTATGCACCTCAGTAAGGCTTTAGATGTAGGATTTGATCTCCTGAATTATCCAAGTGGTTAACTTGAGATGTGGGATTTATCTCCTGAATTATCCAGGTAGACAACCTGAGATGTGAGATATATCTCCTGAATTATCCAAGTAGTCATCTTGAGATGCGGGATTGACCTACGGAATGATCAGAGTCGAGGCGACACTTTTGGGATATTATTGTGATGATGAGTCTATGTTTAGATGTGGGTTGATCTCCTGAATTATCTAGGGAAAATACCTGAGATGTGGGATCTACTTCCGGGATTATCAAGCATGGGCAAATTCTCATAGTTTATCTTCATCTCTTAGTAGTCATCATTGTCAGCATATAGCATTTGTGTTTTATTGACTCATCTTTATGCATTCGGATTTCCTGTTTTCACATTTGACACTTGGTTTTGGTATCTCCTGTTGTTCTTTTGGTATTTTGGTTATTACTTGTTAGACATTACAATTTAAGTTTATTTATGTTGTTGTTTGATTTTTATGCCACTCACACTATTTATGGCTGACCCCTTTAGTTTGGGGGTTAGGGTTCAACTCTAGCCTCACTTGTTGCAGGTTATTGCTTAGAGTTGGAGAATGGATGCTTGAGTTAGCTTTTTGGATAAATGGATTATTAAGTGTTCAGTGTTGAGTTGTAAAGACCTGTTGAGTTAATTTTGGTTTGTTTAGTCTTCCGCTGTGACTTGTAAAAGTTTTGTTGTAATAAATGTTGAAAATTTTAGTGGTGTTTGGTTGTGTTTATTATTATATTGAAGTGGATCACTGGGAATGTGCCACGTATTTTCTAAGCTCTCTTATTAGAAATTCGGGGTGCTACAGAGATTGGTATCAGAGCTCTGCTTCAATGGTAATAATAGACATAGTAAGAAAACCAACCTAGGTGTGGACACTAGAGAGTGAGTACCTAGGTGTGGACATCAGAGTGTGAGTATCACATAGAGTTAAAATATGATGTTTGGTTTGAAGTTATGGTTTGAGGCATGGTTATGGTTTTGCCATAGGGCATTGATATGAGTTTGAATTGTGTGTGTGTTACTCTAACTTTACCCTCGTTTTGCAGTATTCAAAATGGTTGCACCCAGGGGCAGAAATGGTGGCAACAATGAGGATGGATCGGGTAGTTCCCGAGGAAATGGGATCGACCTAGAGGCTGAATTCGCTAAGGTGTATCAAACACTGAATACGTTGATGGCATTCAACGTGGCGCAACAGCAGCAAGCTCAGCAGAATCCGCCGCCAAATCATGGAGCTGGACATGGATTGGTGAATGCCGACCCCATCAAGCAGATCGAATCCTTTAAGAGGATGAGGCCGCCAGTCTTTGAAGGGCAAGCTGATCCAACAGCAGCAGATGATTGGATTAGAAAGATGCAGACGATCTTCGAAGTGTCGGAGACTCCGGCAGCTAGCAAGGTGAAGTTAGCTTCGATGCAGCTCGAGAAAGATGCTGGTGTTTGGTGGGAATCGCTGAAGAGGAATTTGGGAGATCAGCAGTTGACATGGGAAGCTTTTCTGGAGGAGTTCAGAGATCGCTTCTTTCCTCTGGATGTTCAAGAGAAGAAGGCGACCGAGTTCATGAACCTTCAGCAGGGCAGCATGACTGTTCGGGAGTATGAGACGAAGTTTGCTCAACTTTCGAGGTATGCACCAGAGTTGGTCATGGACGAAGCAAAGAAGGCCAAAAAGTTTGAGCAGGGCTTGAGGCCAAACTTGAGGTCAAGGATGGTTCCGTTGGGTATCAGAAGATTTGACAAGCTGGTCAGAAGAGCAGCGATGACTGAGGAGGATATGGACCTATTTCAGAAGAAGCAGGATACTTGGAACCGGAACAAGAGGCCAGCATCAGGCCAGAGTGGGAAGGGATTCCCCGCGAAGCAGGCAAAGTTCAGTGGATCGGTGCAGAATGCACCTGCAGCTCAGGGGGTGACCTGTTACTACTGCAAGGAGGTAGGACATTACAGGTCAGCATGTCCGAAGTTGGCAGAGCATATCTGTTCCCAGTGTGGGCAGACTGGACATTCCAAGCTCCGTTGTCCAAAATTGAAGGAAGATGGTTCGGGTGGAAGCAAAGTCCCGAAGAGGCAAGGACGAGTATTTTCATTGATCGAGGAGGATGCGAGAAACTCGGAAGATGTAATACAGGGTATGCAGGAATTTTGATTTCTTTCATTTTTGAATCAGTGTAATGAATAAAACTTTTATTTCAGAACAATTTAAGATTGAGTATCGTTCTTATTGTAACAGGAGTTGTTTTAATAAATGGAATAAAAGCAAAGGTTTTGTTTGACACTGGTTCATCGCATACATTTGTATCGCCAAGTTTTGCAAGGATCTTAGGTTTGGAACCTAAGTTATTTCCAGGCAGGGTTTGTCGGTGGCAACACCGTCAGGTGAAGAGCTGATTGCAGATCGATATTACGAGGGCTGTGATATCGAGATTGGTGGAAGGATGTTCGACATCGACTTGATCGAACTGCAAGTGTTGGGAGTGGATGTCATTGTAGGCATCGATTGGATGGCTATATATGATGCCACAATTGACTGCAAGCAGAAGGAGGTGTTGGTGAAAGCACCAGGTGGACCTGCAGTAACTTTCCAAGGGAAGAAGAAGATCCCGAAGGTGGCTGCAATGGTATCAAAGATGGCAATCTCGGATGAAGTCAAGGGCATTCCGGTTGTTCGAAATTTTCCTCAGGTGTTCTTGGATGATTTTCCAGGATTACTGCTGCAGAGAGATGTAGAGTTTTGCATCAATGTTCAGCCGGGAAGTGCGCCGATTTCCAAGGCTCCATACAGGATGGCACCTGTAGAGCAAGATGAAGTAAAGAAGCAGATTGAGGAGCTTTTGAGCAAAGGGCTTATCAGACCGAGTTCTTCTCCGTAGGGAGCGCCAGTGTTGTTGGTCAAGAAGAAGGATGGGTCGATGAGGATGTGCATTGACTATCGGGAATTGAATAGGGTGACTATTCAGAACAATTACCCACTGTCGCGGATTGATGATTTGTTCGACAGGCTTCGTGGAGCAGCGGTGTTTTCGAAGATTGATCTGAGGTCGGGATATCATCAGGTTCGAGTCAAGGAGGAAGATGTGAGTAAGACAGCGTTCAGGACTCGTCATGGACTGTATGAATTTTTGGTGATGCCATTCGGGTTGACGAATGCGCCAGCAGTTTTCATGGATATGATGAATCGGGTGTTGAGGCCGTTCATTGATTCCTTCGTGGTGGTCTTCATCGATGATATCTTGGTATATTCGAAGTCGGAAGAGGATCATTCGACGCATTTGACAGCGGTGTTACAGACGTTGCAGGAGCACAGTTTGTATGCCAAATTGTCGAAGTGTGAATTTTGGAAGTCTGAGGTAGCTTTCCTTGGTCACATTCTTTCTAAGGAGGGAGTGGCTACCGATCCTTAGAAAGTGGAAGCAGTGCAGAATTGGCCCAGGCCGACGTCAGTGAAGGAAGTCAGAAGCTTCTTGGGATTAGCTGGGTACTACAGGAGATTTATTCAGGGGTATTCTCAGATTGCAGTTCCGATGACAGGTTTGACCCGGAAGAATGTGGCATTTGTATGGACCGATAAGTGCGAAGAGAGTTTCCTTGAGTTAAAAGAAAGGTTGACTACTGCACCTATATTGGCATTGCCGCAAGCTGGGAAGGATTATGATATCTACAGTGATGCATCTCTCAGAGGTTTGGGATGTGTCTTGATGCAAGAAGGCAAGGTCATTGCTTATGGTTCGAGGCAGTTGCGTCCGCATGAGAAGAATTATCCGACGCATGATTTGGAGCTAGCAGCTATCATTTATGCCTTGAAGCTATGGAGGCATTATGTCTATGGTGAGAAGGTCAATATGTACACTGACCACAAGAGCCTGAAGTATATTTATCAGCAGAGGGACTTGAATCTTCGGCAGAGAAGGTGGTTGGAGGTATTGGAAGACATTCGTCCTGAGATCAAGTATCATCCGGGCAAGGCGAATGTAGTGGCTGATGGACTTAGCAGGAAGAGTAGTTTATCGAGATTGATCACTACTCGAAGGGAGTTGGCAGCAGAGATCGATCAGGCAGGTATCGAGGTGGTACTGCAAGGTTTAGGGGCATCTTTGGCTCAGTTGAGGCTGCAGCCATCTTTGAGAGAGAAGATTGTGGAAGGTCAGAGATCAGATTCAGAGATCCAGAAGATGTTGCAACAGGTTTCAGAAGGCAGGTTATCAGAATTTCGGGTCCAAGATGGAGTTCTTTGGATGGGTGAAAGGTTGTGTGTTCCAGATGATGCAGAGTTAAGAGAGAGTATCTTGCAGGAGGCACACAGTACATTGTTGTCAGTTCACCCAGGAGGCACGAAGATGTACAGGGACATCAAACAACACTTTTGGTGGTCTGGTATGAAGCGGGATGTAGCAGATTTTGTGGCAAGGTGTCTGACTTGTCAGCAGATCAAGGCAGAGAATCAGAGACCTGGAGGTTTGTTACAGCCATTACCCATTCCGGAGTGGAAGTGGGAGAATATCAGTATGGACTTTATCACAGGTTTGCCGAAGAGTTCGAAGGGCAATGACTCGATTTGGGTTGTTGTGGACCGATTGACTAAGTCGGCACATTTTCTAGCCATGAAGATTACTTGGTCAATGGAGAAATTGGCTGAGTTGTACATTGGAAAAATTGTGAGACTTCATGGAGTTCCTGTGTCAATTGTTTCTGACAGAGATCCAAGGTTTACTTCAAGGTTTTGGAGGAGTCTACAAGCAGCTTTAAGCACCAGAACTGATTTCAGTACAGCATTTCATCCGCAGACAGATGGTCAGACGGAGAGGGTGAACCGAGTGCTGGAAGATATGTTGAGAGCTTGTGTTATGGACTTCGGTGGTAGTTAGGAGAGATACTTGGCATTGGTTGAGTTTGCTTATAACAACAGTTACCATGCAAGTATTAGGATGGCACCGTATGAGGCTTTGTACGGGCGGAGGTGCAGGACACCTGTTTGTTGGTATGAGGTTGGCGAGAGGCAGATGTATGGTCCTGAGATCGTGCAGCAGACATCAGAGCAGATTGAGCTAATTTGCAAGAGGTTGGTTGAAGCTCAGAGTCGGCAAAAGAGTTATGCTGACACTCGACGAAGAGATTTGGAATTTGAAGTTGGGGATGCAGTTTTCCTCAAGGTTTCTCCGACCAAAGGAGTGATCAGATTTGGTAAGAGAGGCAAGTTGGCGCCGAGGTATATTGGACCGTACAAGATTGTGGAGAGGATTGGCAAGACAGCATACAGATTGAAACTTCCAGAGGAGTTAGCGCAAGTACATGATGTGTTTCATGTGTCGCTATTAAGGAAGTATGTGGCCGATCAGAATCATCAGTTGGTAGAAGTTCCTGAAGATCTACAGGTGAACTTGAGCTACAAAGAACAGCCTGTTGAGATCGTTGATCGTAGGGAGAAAGTCCTTAGGAGCAAGGTGATACCTATAGTCAAAGTGTTGTGGAGGAATCAACAGTTCGAGGAGGCTACTTGGGAGCCCGAGGATCGCATGCTGAAGGAATTTCCTGAATTGTTTGTATGAGTGTATTTCTTGTATGTGATTGGAATTCTTTGGATGATGGTACTATTGACTGGTATATGATGTATTCCTTTGTTTAGATTGTGATGTTATAAGAAACTGTTTGGATTATGTTCTATATATATATGAAACACTATTTTCTTTTGTTTGGTATGTGTTTGAACTCATTAGTCGTAGTTCTAAGGACAGAACTCTTCTAAGGAGGGAGTGATGTAGAACCCCATATTTTCAAATATTATTTTAATTATTTGAAAATAAATTTAAATGATTTTCAGAGATTTAATTAATATTTTCTAAGAAATTTATCTTTTGTACACGTGCAAATAACTTTTTAGAAGTTTGAAAAATTAAAATTTCTTTATGAAAAATCATTATTTATTATTTAGGATTCATGTAGTATTTTTCCAGATTTTTCTGAAATTAATTGATACTGTTTGCAATTTTTAAGAAAAGAAGGACTTATTTGCAAAATTGACATTTTCAAGGGTTGAAATGCAAAATTGGCATTCTGGACATTTTGAGCAGTATTGGCTGAAGTTTAAAAGTATATTTTCTATTAGATCCTAATTTAAAGGAGTTTTATTGAATTCACAAGAATAATGGATATATATGAAAGTTGTGTTCTTGAAAGGATTGTTTTGCAAATTGGGTAAAACCCTAATATTAATCCGGCATATATAAGGGATTTCTTTCCCCAGCCGTCATTTACAAGAATATTCAGATTTTTGAGATTTGTTTGAGGAGCAAGAAGAGACTTTTGGATCTAGCAAGGAGAAGAGCTTTTTTTGTGGATTTTCTTCAAATCAAGGTGAGTGGTTTGTTTTTGTTTTGCTTGATTTGTTTTGTTTGTTGATTGATGATTGGCATGAGATCTTTGTTACTCTTTGTTTGGATCGGTATGATATTGTTTGTTTGTCTCATTATATGCATGATATGGATCTTTCATTTTAATATGGATTATGAGAACACTTAATGATATTTGGACCATGTAAGAGAAGTAATCAAGATTTGTTGAGGAAATATTGATCTATGGAATCTTATTGTTGGAAAGCATGATTAAGAATTGATTAGTTTGTGATCAGGTGATAGACATCTAGATCTTATGATTTTTAATTCAGAATTTGGTTATGAGTTGAGGAAGAACTTTGTTGAGGAACCCTAATAGAAGATTTGTGATTTAGATCTTGAGAAGTTGAGATTTGAGGAATTGATTGATGAGTATTGTATCCATACTGGATATTGTTTTGAGAGTTATCATTGGCTTGTGTATGAACTATTGATTGAAAAACAATGAACAATGATTCTTTAGAAATCTTCAGTTTAACTCTGTATCCAGACTTATTTTTGAAAACTGTAGGCCGACAGTCGACTGGCCTACTGTGCAGTCGACTGGTACGACTCTACTAATTATCTTCAGTCTTTTGAGAATTGTTCGGGACAGTCGACCTAGGCTCTTATCAGTCGACTGGTCTGCTGATTGTAAAATTTGTTTAGTCCTTTCTGGACAGTCGACCTATGAACCTTTCAGTCGACCTATATACTTGGAATATTATTCTTGAGAATTATTGAAATTTGTCTCGGTGCAGTCGACTGATGACTTCTCCTAGTCGACTGATATTGCCTTAGATTATTTTTGTGAAATTCTGGAGAATTGTCCTCTGGACAGTCGACTTACCTCAGCATAAGTCGACTGGTACTGAGGGATCTGTGTATTTGATTTTGAGATATTTTGTTCAATATTTGATTTGAGACAATTTGTTCAGTATTTGATTTGAGACCTTTTGTTCAGTATTTGATTTTGAGATATTTTGTTCAGTATTTGATCTTGAAATATTCAGTCAAGAAAGTGATTTTGAGATATTCGGTTGAACCACTTGTTTAGTGGATATTTGATTAGATATTTGATTTTGAGTCTCTAGAGGTACGTGACCCTAGTATACCGGTGTTGAGTTATTTGTTGAGGCCCATTGAGGCAAATTTTCAGTTAATCATATTTTTAGTCCGGTGGGGGTACACTACTCTAGGAGATTTGTTCAGTAACCAAAAATAATAAGGACTTGCACTAGTAGTGTCATGACGAAGGGGACATGAGTTATGCACCTCAGTAAGGCTTTAGATGTAGGATTTGATCTCCTGAATTATCCAAGTGGTTAACTTGAGATGTGGGATTTATCTCCTGAATTATCTAGGTAGACAACCTGAGATGTGAGATATATCTCCTGAATTATCCAAGTAGTCATCTTGAGATGCGGGATTGACCTACAGAATGATCAGAGTCGAGGCGACACTTTTGGGATATTATTGTGATGATGAGTCTATGTTTAGATGTGGGTTGATCTCCTGAATTATCCAGGAAAAATACCTGAGATGTGGGATCTACTTCCGGGATTATCAAGCATGGGCAAATTCTTATAGTTTATCTTCATCTCTTAGTAGTCATCATTGTCAGCATATAGCATTTGTGTTTTATTGACTCATCTTTATGCATTCGGATTTCCTGTTTCCACATTTGACACTTGGTTTTGGTATCTCCTGTTGTTCTTTTGGTATTTTGGTTATTACTTGTTAGACATTACAATTTAAGTTTATTTATGTTGTTTGATTTTTATGCCACTCACACCATTTATGGCTGACCCCTTTAGTTTGGGGGTTAGGGTTCAACTCTAGCCTCACTTGTTGCAGGTTATTGCTTAGAGTTGGAGAATGGATGCTTGAGTTAGCTTTTTGGATAAATGGATTATTAAGTGTTCAGTGTTGAGTTGTAAAGACCTGTTGAGTTAATTTTGGTTTGTTTAGTCTTCCGCTGTGACTTGTAAAAGTTTTGTTGTAATAAATGTTGAAAATTTTAGTGGTGTTTGGTTGTGTTTATTATTATATTGAAGTGGATCACTGGGAATGTGCCACGTATTTTCTAAGCTCTCTTATTAGAAATTCGGGGCGCTACAGTACACCCTTGAGTAGACGCGTTGCTGGCCACTGGTGTGATCCAAACTTTTTCTTGGCATTTCTCCAACATAACCCTCAACACATCCGCTACGATGGTAAATAAGAGCGGTGATAGCGGGTCCCCTTGTCTGAGCCCTTTCCTGCAGGGGAACGGCTGGCCCGACTTACCATTCACAGATATGGCCATTTTGCTAGTCTGCAAGCACTGTCTGATCCAGTAGATCCATTTATTCCCGAAACCCCTACCTCTGAGAGCCTCCATCAAGCACTCCCAATCGACCGAGTCATAAGCTTTTTCAAAGTCCAGCTTAAGCAGAAAGCTCTTAGAGTTGGTCGTATGGCAACGGTGGATAACTTGTTCCGCCGTTGCCACACAATCTAAGATATTTCTGCCCTTAATGAAGCCCAATTAAGCTTTGTTGATAAGGCTGTCCATAATACTCCCCAGGCGGATGGCTAGGATTTTTGAGATAATTTTCGCCGAGCAATTTATGAGGCTGATTGGCCTAAAATCGCCCACTCTGGGCGCCTCTTCCCGTTTCGGAATAAGGACAATCTCCGCAAAATTGAACATACCCAATCTGAGCTTGTTGTTGAAGAAGTCATCCAGCAGTGCTATATAGTCCCCTTTAATTTCTTCCCAGAAAATTTGGAAGAACATCATTGGGAAACCGTCTGGCCCTGGCGACTTGTCTGCTCCCATGTGACAGATAGCATTTTTAACTTCCTCCTCCGAAAACGGCGACTCTAGACAGTCAAGTGAAGGCGCTGACTCGTTCTGATAGGCCTGCCAGAAATCATACCTGAGTGGGACCCTGAAGTCATTCTTCTTCCCCAAGAGGTCCTTGTAATATCCTTGGAAGGCTGTGGAGATCACTTGCTCATCCTGTACCGTCCCCGAGCTAGTATCTAAGGATAAAATAAGAATAGACCTGCGCCTTGCACTTGCTACTCGGTGGACGAAAGCCGTGTTCGCGTCTCCCTCTTTGAGCCACGAAATTCTAGATCTTTGTTGCCATTTAATTTATTCCATCTTATAGAGATTAGAAATATTCTCACGGAGCTCCAGAAGTTTATTCCTTTCCTCCTGTGACAGATCTCTCAACTCCTCCACTCTTTCAAGTTCATCAATTCCTTCCAACAAGGAATCTTTAGCACGCCAGATGGTCGAGAACCTAGATCGGTTCCATTTACGAAGCCGCCTTCTAAGTCTGCGAATTTTTTCACACCATCTACCTGCCGCGTCAGTGCCCAACACTGGGAGTGCCCAGTTTTCCATTACCAGATGGTGAAACTCCTGAATCTCCAGCCAGGCCTTCTCAAATCTGAATTTTCTATATCTTTTGGCTCCCTGAAGCCCAACATCAAGAAGGATTGGGGTATGATCTGACGTAGGTCTAGGAATCGATCTAGCAGATGCAAAGGGGAACTTAGCCTCCCAGTCCATAGATACCAGAATCCGGTCCAATTTTGCCAAAATCGGAGTAGACTGCATATTAGACCATGTAAATAGTCTATCATTAAAAGGGATATCGATCAACTCAAGATCCGTAATCACCCTATTGAACTCTGCTCTGTGCCTGTCGCTGGAACCTCTACCCTTGTGTTCGAATGCAAATCGGGTAATATTGAAGTCCCCCCCGACAATCCAGGCTCCCGGCCAACGGAGCCGAATATCGACCAGTTCTTGCCAAAAGGCGTCACGCTCTGAAGCCACATTCGGCCCATACACAACCGTGATCATCTGCATATACTTATCTGATCATCGTTCCAGTCATGCAGTCAGGGAGAATGTACCATTATGGACCTCAGAACAGGTGAGTAGGTCCGAGTTGAAGCCAATGGCAATTCCCCCTGAGGCTCCTACGGCTGGGCATAAGACCCATTCCTTGACTCTGTTCCCCCCTACTCTCTTGAGTTTGGTCTCCTGAAGCCCCACCACCTCCGCCTTGGACTTCGTGATAACGTCTCTAACCATATCTCTTTTACCTTTATCCCCCAGACCCCGGACGTTCCAGAATAGTGTATTCATTGGGGAACCGTGTCCGAGGTTACAGTGTGCAAGGGAATCGGGCAGGACTCGCCCTCAGAGATGGTAATCCCCCCCGAGTTATTACCTAGTTCCTTAAGCTCACTAGGTTTCGCCCTCTCAGATTCCCAACCCCTCATTTTGTTAAGAAGAAACGCATTGCGTTCTTTATCGCAGAATTCCAAACCACAGGTAATAGCTAATAGAAAAACTTCAGAGTCTGACAAGAAATTTAAAATATTAGCAAGAAAAGTTTTTGTACCTCCACTGACGTGTCTAGCCGCTTTGGCGGCCGTAGCTCTCTCCAGAAAGTCATCCAAGGACTCCGCATGAGCCCTCTTAGGTGCCCGCTGCACCCTAAAACCTGCCGTCCTCTGAGACGAACCAGGGCTGAATCGTGGAGCCGACTCAGGCAAAGTAGACATCACCATCTCTGGCGAGACCTCAATTTGTGTATCTAATTGCTATTTTCCTTGTGAAATCTGCTGCTCGCCTATTGCAGACTCCTTATTGAGCCCGCCATCTGGCGCTCCAAAGGTAATGACTGTACTCTCCTCAACGGTCCCCTCATCGGGCCCGTTCCTCGAATGAGAATATGTCTGAATACCTGTTTGGGTCGAAAAACACATTTTAGTGGCAGACAAGAGCGCTGTTGACCCCTCTTTGGACACCCTCTGTAAGCTGGATACTCTTATAGAGGACTCCTCATTGAGCCCGTGGCTTGGAGAATCATTAATAACAGAGGTGTTCCCTAAAGCGGTCCCCTCAGTGGGCCCACTCCCAACTTGAAATTGTTTCTCACAGCCCGAAACTCTAGTGTTGCCTGACCCACAAATAAAACCAGTCTCTATGGACCCCTCGTTGGGCTCAATAGACTCAATATAAGGCCCAAAAGAAGAGCCCTGATGCACAACCCCCACCGAAGCCTTCATCATCTCCTTCCCGCGGTGCACTGTACCGTAGGCCTCGAGCGCAGCGTAAGCTGTCACCTCACAGCTGTCAGACGTGCCAGCTGGCAGCGCATCATTATTGCAACCAGCGGCAGTGACAGCTAGCGAGCGCTCCGATGCTACCACAGTATTCGCATATTTGGGAAATGCTATAGTAAGCGAGGCACTAGGCGACACTGTTACTTCATCTTCTCTCTCACTTTCACCCAACCCCTTCGCTGCCAACTCTCTGCCCTTTTTATCCAAAAAAAGCACCTTCAAACCACCAACTCCCTCAGCGTTCGTCAAATCACAGCTGTCCCCTGCGCCAGCTGTCCGCACCCCATAAGCGAGAGCCGCGGTAGATGGCGAACTCTTCGAGGCCACTCTTTCACCTTCTTCTTTGGGTAAAGCGTGAGAAATAAACCCTGCTTCTACACCTTCTTTCCCCAATTCGATCATCCTCTTCTCTCCACAACCTCTGACCTCTATACCAAAATCACCCCTTCTAAAAGCTGCTCCATCCTACCAACTTCTTGAGCACTCAGATCGCACTCTAAGGCACTCTCTTCCCTGGGTTTGGACAGCTCTGAGTTCGCCTCTTTACCCAGCGGCAGCTCTGGAACCTGACGCCCCTGCACCTCAGATGCTTCTTTTTCTTTAACTGGTGCATACCAGAGCTTTTCTACCCACTCCTTTGTCGACAGCTTTTCAAGTTCTGTCGCCTTCCCCAACCCTGTCGCCTTGCTACAGGTTGTCGCTTCCTCAGTGCCACCGGTGCTCTGAGACTTCTTTTGACTCGCTTTTCGGTGTGGCACCTGCACCGCAAATTGCGGGCCAGTAAGAGTTGTTGGCTTGTCTCTAGTGGTTTTGGGAGCGCTGTTGGAGGTATTGGGGTGCCCACTACTCCGGTGTTCACCAGAGGTCGACGAAGATGAGCGCCGCTGTGTCCCCACCATCCTCAGATCACGGCCTCTTTCCTTGTTCCTTGCCTCCATGATGAGAGCTCTATGAGCCCTTACAACCTCATGAGCTCCATCGATAGTGCTGCTCTCCGACGGCGATAGCACCTATTTGTAGCTACGGCTGTCTTTGATAGAGGTTGCATGCTTGGGGGGGGGGTCGTCGGCAGTGTTTCAATTCTCTGGTCAAGCACAAACCTCACCAAATACGCCTCCTCAAATGAGTAAATTTTTGCAAAGCGCGGCATAAGAGCAATGTCGTTACACCTGATCAAAACCCTTGCCGAGATCAAATCAGAGCGGCGCTCCATCTTCTCATCAATCTGTTCCACCGTCCCAAACTCCGAAATAATCTCTTGAATGGAATCTCTTTTCCAAAATTGAATTGGGATGTTGTGGATCCGAATCCAAAACTGTGATCCCTGGGGGAGCTCAGCTCCGAAGGTTGGCGACCATTTGCTGAAGTCCACTTGGAAATGTCCAAAATCTACTTTCCCAAGACCCACCACCTCCGAGGCCTTCTCCGGCTTAGGGAAGGAGATCAAGAACTGCTGGTGGCACAGTTTCTTGACGACCCAATCGTGGTTGGCACGCATTGGCCACCTGAGATTCAAAGCATGGAGGAAGTGCGCCTCGGAGGGGCTTCCCGACCGGATCCTAACTATCGCACACCACTGTTGTAGCCAAGCTTCTTCATTCTTTATCACCGCGAGGCTGTTGGCTAGCTCTATCCTGGTGGGGCTCTCCAGCGACTTCCCTCTGAGCACCTGCCGCTCCTCATCCAAACTGGATTTGACGACGTTAGTGCATGAGTAAGACAAATGGCCCCATTTCAAGCATCTAATGCAGCGAACTTCCTTCGTGCATTCCGAACGGAAGTGGCCGAGATCCCCACAATTGAAGCAAGGGACGGGTTTCCTCTTACCCTTTTTGTATTTTTTTCTTTTCAACTCCACTGTGAATCTGTTTTGAAGAGTGGTAGTCGGAGAGGTTTTCCTGTTGGATAGGCGTAGTCATGGAACAGTTCTTCCTCTTACCCCCTCTGTCCACCACCACCCACGTCTTCGCTTCCTCCCCTCCTCGAGCTCGTTCCCCTGCCTCTTGCGGTGCTTCATTTGGAACCCTTCGTTGGTCCCGAACGCTAGTGCCCTTGAGGGGAACTGGAGCTTGCTCGCCGGAGAGGACGTCGAGGCGTAGCGTGGTTGGTCCGGCGGTAGGTGGGCGTGCGATCGGAGACTGGACACCTGGCTGCGTCCTCGCAGTGACCGTTCTGTTGCTGGTGGAGGTGTACTTTGAGGGTACTGTTACATTGGATTTTTTTCGTTTGGTTCAAAGCCTCCCTTGGAGCGCGCAAATTCTCTCTGTCCCTAGTGTCAATGACACTCCGCCGATGGAAATGCTGGACCGTGGTGGAGGATCTCTGCCGCTCTCTGAAGCGAGTAGGAGGACCCCTCTCATGGGCCCTTCCCCTCGGTGGAGACTCCCGATGCTGGCAATGATGAGCGTCGCGTTTCCCCAGGCCTTGGAGTGCACTACGGTGTACCCTCCGTGGGGAGACCGCGTGCCTGAGCCTATGGGAATCCCCAACCAACTTGTGGGTCACCGTCGCAGCTGTGACGGAAGGATGGGTTTGTAGTGCCTCCAATCCAAACTGTAGTTGGTTCAAGGATGAGGAATGTTTATGGTCATGAGTTTGTATTGGTATATTGGGTTTTTGTGGAGGAAAAACGATGTGGTCGGAGAGAGGTAGTGGAGGAGGGGGTGGAGGTAGCGTGGGGGTGGTGATGGGTCAGGATGGGTGCTGCGGTCCCGCTCACTGGGTCCGCAACCCCGCATCTCAAGCTTGGAAAGCATAGGTG
The DNA here is from genome assembly GCA_017893485.1 of Hemerocallis citrina. Classification (NCBI taxonomy): domain Eukaryota; kingdom Viridiplantae; phylum Streptophyta; class Magnoliopsida; order Asparagales; family Asphodelaceae; genus Hemerocallis; species Hemerocallis citrina. Next base: position 186,128,231 of record CM030368.1, on the reverse strand, counting down.
ATGCGAGGTTGAAACAGTGTTTGTTGTTGTGTTCAAGGTTGGGATGAGGAAGAAGGTGGGGAAGAGGTATCAGAATGTTATCGCACATTCCTCTTACCTTATATTGTTCTTATTTATTACATGTTATTTATGTTTCCATGTTCTATTTATGTCGTTTGTTTTTATGTCACCCACACCGTTATGGCTGATCCCTTTAGTTTTGGGGGTTAGGGTTATCTCTAGCCTCATGTCTTACAGGTGATTACTTGTAGCTTGGATTTTGGATGCTTGAGTTAAAGTGGTGTAATGGGTTATGTATTGTTGTAAAAAAAAATCGTTGTAAAGAAAGAAATTTGTAATTCAAGGTGTATTGTATTCCGTTGTTGTAACGTCCCAATTTTTTTTTTTTTTTTTTTTCAAAACTAAGTCTCCAAATTCAATTCTTTCAATTTCTATATCACTTTAATTATAAACTAAGAAAGTTATATTTCAGGAAAAATTTTGGCAGAGTCTCCCCTGTAAATTTTGCCCTGAAACACAAAAAGCTTACGGAATTCTGCTCAAAATTCCGTAGCTCACAAACCACATAATATGTTCATAGGCTCCCCAGGCCAAAATGAGCAGATACATACTGGCAATATAATATAATGCTCTGGGGGCCAAACTCATAACGGATTATCAAATATCAATTAAAAACTATGAATTTCTTTGAAAAACGAGGTAAAATCTTAGAAAAATCATTGTAAAACTTACCACAGAGCCTGGTACTCCACGACGAGCTGGGTACGGGTCACCAACATACTACACCACCTCACACTATACTCATCATCGTCATATACAGGCTTATACACTCATAATACAATTTAAATCATAAATTTTACTATTCCTATAACTAAATAATACAAATTTTTAAAATAAAAAGTTATACTATCACTCCACGCCTCACCTCTGCACTGATGAGAACCTGCAACAGTGGGGGATCTAGGGTAGTCCTCAGACTCCCCTAACCCCCCAAACACTAAGGGGTTAGCCATTTCTGGTGTGAGTATAGTTATTAATCTAATGACAAATTAAAATAGTATAAAGAAAATAATTTAAACTTACAAATACCACGTTACGATAATGCTACCCGAATCCTGAACACAACAACATCATCGGTACGACGATATATCAAATACTTTGCCAATCCTGCATTCAACTGTTCAATTATCCATAACTTCCCACATTTCATAATATACTTCACCTCAGCCTCGTATATATATAATATACTTCATCTCGACCTCGTATATATATAATATACTTCACCTCAACCTCGTATATATATATTCTTATTTTACATCCGCATAATACGAATACACATACAATCCATTACTTTTCAATTTATCTTCTCTAACCCAAATAATCGTTCTTCCACAAGTATCGTCATAATAGCATTATATGAATATAACTACATAATGTTATTACTCCTTTCATTAATAACCCTTTATGGGAATACAACTCATAATACAACATACACTCTTAATAACCATTTTCATAACCAGTCTCATAATACAGGTATTTATTTTATTAAAATACAACAAGTATCACTTCCTTCCTATATGCTTCTATTCTCATAATGCCACATTCATTCAAGTCTCATAACGCAAATATAACATCTTAATGCTTATTGCAATGCTCTCACATTTCATCACATCAATAACACCTCATTAATAGAATACTTATACTGGTTACATCAAACCATGTTTTATAACTCATTCACATCTCATTACTCCACTTAGTAATTCTCATTCTTATAAGGATTATATTTCTTATTATCATTTTCACTTAATCCCCAAACACACTCTGGGGCCACCACATATCACATCCCATAGCCGATAGCTTGGGTAATAATCACCGTACCTCAAACACACACTTTGGGTAATATCACATCACATCTCAAGCCGATAGCTTGATTATTAATTTCACTTCAATCACTTATCATCTTTACTTCACTTTATTTCTCATTTCTATTAATCATTACCACTATTATATCCACTCACCCTGCGAATTATGCCAAGGCAGGTAGTTCCCACAATTTTCACTGAAATTGCGGGCAGGTAGTTCCTTGACACAATTCCAAGGTACAACTCATATCAACTGTATTTTACTTTAATGATCACACACATAATACAATTACTCCGTATTATTCATGATAACACATCTCTTTTATTATTTTCATCTTAAATTAATCACAAGCTGCATTTATCACTTCTTTTCATATATTAACTCATAGCACGTTCACTTTCACATTTACTTCATTCACACACTTTCTTTTCCACACACAGTTCACATTTTACTATCCACTTTCGTTTCCACGCACAATACACATTTTACTATCCACTTTCTTTTACTACCACATTTATTATTAACACTTATTTATTTTATTAGTTCGTCGACCAGTGAGCCACAGTATCCCAACATACTGAAAGCCGACAGCCCAGTAAACACGCGGCCCGATGCTCACACAGAGTCTTACTCGTCCGAGGCTACGTCTTCCTCCTAGCCGAACTAGCGAGGGAACCACTTACCCCAAGTAGAACTTGGGTACGTCCTCCCAGCCGAAGCCAAGAGGAAAAAAGCCACTGACCCCAGGTAACCTGGGTACTTCCTCGCGACGTCTGTCATCGAGGGAAAAACCACTTACCCCAGATAAACTGGGTACGTCCTCGCGACATCTGTCATCGAGGGAAAAATCACTTACCCCAGATAAACTGGGTACGTCCTCACGACAGCTGTCATCGAGGAAAACCGGGCCTCAAGCCGATAGCTTGGGCGATAAAATCCACTTACCCCAAACATAGTTTGGGTCCACTTATCCCAAGCCGGTCCTTGGGTGTTAGGAGGTCTAGCCCAAACCCCCAGGATTGCTGTAGGTACTAGTCAACAAGCCATCTGTTATTAGCATTAATCATTGCATCTTTCCATTTTACTTTATCAACATAAAGCATCACAGCTTTTAATTCAACAATAGCCACATCTTTGACTTTAATCACAAGAATAATAACACATTTTATTAACACTTACCATCTCACCTTTTTCTTGCGTTTGATGCACATCTGATGTCCACGATATTTATTACCATCTCGTTGTATCATATATATATATATGCATATCCCATGTCATTTAACATAGAAACCATCATGTTATTTAACCTACCATAACATCACCCATTATGAATACCATGCTATTCGCTACTTCATTAAATCCCATATAAACATACACCAAGTCATTTATCATATAAACCAACATGTCATATTATTTCCCATTAATTCATTTCAAACAAGGATTAAAATGTAAACATGCACCCACTTATTTAATTTCGTCAATTATTGCATCACACATCATAATCATCTATATATATATTACAAATAAACATCACACATGCGGGTTTCCCATCATAAGGGGCCAAAACCACTTATTTCCTCTAATTAAGTCTTATAATATCTAATTATAGCATACTAGCTCATACATCATGTTTCATATAGATAAAATCACCTCTAAGGGCTTATATGCCCCAAAACATGCACAAAACGGGCACTATAATTACACAGATCTTCAAAACATGATCACAATCACTAATTTCATCTAATTACACCTTATAGCATCCGTCCATAGCAGGCTAGCCCATACACCAGGCTCCGCATATACCCGATTGCCTATATCGGCCTACATACCCCAAAAACATGCACAAAACATGCACGGGGTAAAAATACGCATAAACGAGTTAATATATCTAATTTTTATACTTCAACACGTCACATTAATCCATAATATAGGTTTTATACACTTAAAATAGTTAATTTCACCCCATATCACAAAATCCATTTTCGGGCCCCAAAAATCCGTATTTTCCTTGAAAATCAATTTTTGCTATAACTTTTACAAAACCTATCAAAAAGCCACGAAATTTGGCCACAATATAAAATATTTATAAATACAACATACTCACCTGACGGATCGAGCAAACGATGTCCCATGTCCGCCCAGCAGCCAGTCGAAGTTCGACTTTTTCCACCTAAATAGGAAATTATAGGACCGATTAGCTTAAAACTCAAATCTCGGCCTCCGAACCTCCAAACTCGAATCCGTCTTCGCCCACACGTTACAAATGACCTAAGTAGCCGAGCTACATCGACGGATTTCGAATTCGGATCCCAATACAAACATTCCCTTATTGGTCGGAGGCTTTCTAATAAGAACAATTCATATTTTCTAATTTCTTTAACCCTCTTTTCCCTAATCTCACCTATTAAGGTTAATAATAATAATGAAACTCAACTACACCTCCGAACCCATCAAATTCTCACCTCTATATCGCTCAGGCATTTCACCGAATACCCGGCGTGCACAAAACTTATATTTTCATTCTCCATCTTTTCCATTAACTTCTAAGTCTACAAAATCCATTCTAAATTCATATTAATACTCTCACACTACTCCACAACCTCCCATACAATTTCTAAACTCGCTAGAAGCAAGTTTCTTACTCCACTTCACATATTCTAAAATTTGGCTTTATGCCAAAATTAGAACTTCATGATTTCACCATGATATGCACCAATCCTAACTTCTAATGTGTTCTATATACTCTCTTTTACCAACCCCAAACCCTAATTTATTAACAACTTGCAATTTATCTAACAATCCACTAATTCCTCAAATCTACCACTTCCAACATCTCTAAATCACTCTTCCATAATAATCCTACTCAATAAAACTAAACACACTAAATTTTATACGAATAAATAAAATATGGTATACCTTTTCGGAATTCTTTCGAAAATCCGATGCTACCACGTTGTAGAGAACCCTTCAATTAGCCATCCCATGGAATTAATTTGCAAATTATGAAGAAATGAGAGTGGATTTGGTTGGGATCGCTGATGCCGAATGGGTTTCGGTATGGATCGGGAGAGAAAAGAACCGAGAAGAAGAAGAAGAATGGGGGGGGTTTTATAAGAAAATAATTTCCGAACTGATCCACTGTGAAAAATATTTACCAAACTGATCCACTTTCGAAAATATTTACCCAAAGTTAGTCCATAACTGGTCCACTTTCGAAAATATTTGGGTTGAGGACAAATTACACTGAGGTGTTCTCCCATTATAGTAGTAGAGATAAAATTATAATAATAATAATATTTTTATAAATGGATATTTACAAATAGACCCCTAGACCTCCAAAATATTTCAAGTAAACCCCAACTCTTTTCTCTAATAGCACCAACAATACAAAATACATTGCAATTATCTCGCAATAATCCTTCAAAATTATAAAATAAAATAAACAATAATTATTCACATAAAATCTCAACTCACGGCTTCAATATATAGCAATAATACCAATCTACCATAAATATCCATACCGATATCAATATTTAAATAAAATATATCAAAAATAATTTTCACCACTCAAAATATATAAAAACAGACATTTTCGATATTTTAAAAATTCGAGGTGTTACAGTTGTGTTATGTAAAGATTAATGTAATGAAAGTTGAAATTTTTTTTATTGGTATTTGGCTGTGTTTAATATTAGATTTGAAGTTGATGTTGGGAATTGTGCCACGTATTTCTGAGATATCATATTGGAAATTCGGGGCGCTACACTAGCAATTCGAACAACGTAACCTTATACTAGAACAGACTTACCACACATCAGAGTTTTTTTCAGCCCAGCGTGGTGAATACCGGTATTTTCCAAATAAAACTAGAATACAACAAGTCCAAGAATCCATTACACAAGAAAATTTACATAAACAATTAGAAGACTTGTGTGGAGAAGACCCTTTAGCAAAATGACACTTAAATAAACGCACAACTCATATAGAGCTAATAGATAAGAACAAAATAATAAAATTTAAATCTATAAGACACACGCCAATAGATTTAAAAGAATTCAATATACATATAAAAGAACTAATAAAAAATAATTACATAAGAAAATCATAAAGTTCACATTCATTACCAGCATTCATAGTAAGCCGGCAATGGGTTGGGCTTGGGCCGGACTTATACATACCTGAGACTGAGCCAGAAATTTTTTCTAGCATCCAAGCCCGACCCGAAATTGGGTCGGGTTACTAAATTGGGGCCCAAGCCCGGAGCCCGAGTGCGGCCCGTTTGCATGAGTTAGCCTCACATTCTTCCTCGTATGATCTCAATATAACCTAACAATAGAAGTATAAATGACCAAACCTCAAGCAAATTTTTTCAGTACTGACCTACTTTTTCAAAATATTAACAAAACTGACACACTTTCGAAAATATTTACCCAACTGACACAGTTTTGGACACATCAGTATAAACCGCTATTGGAAATAACAGCATAGGTTATTTATATGCCGTTATTTCCAATAGCGGCATCTGTATTTTTTTTCACAAGCCGCTTTTTGGAGTAACGACATCAGTTCACTTTTTCCCATTCATGAACTCTCTGACTTGAAAAAAATCGCATGTGTGAAAACATCCTAGTACTTATGCTGCTCTACCCAAGAATGACATTCTCATTACTAATGCCGTTTTTGTGAAAAGTGACTTCAGTTATAATATTGATTACATATAAATAGTGGCCCCCTCTTCTCCTTTCCCTTTCACTTTAGATCTATTTCCCCCACTCCCGAACCCCAAACCCTAAAGCCTAAAACCCAAATTGCTACACTTATTTCATTTCAAACTTCATATCTCCTACCTTTCTCCCTCTCCCACTAAAATTCAACTCCCTCATTCTGAAAATCTCCAACATTGTTTATGGTCATCTCATTCTTCATCCACGACGTATTTTCAAGCTATCCAAGTTACGGTCTAATTTGAAGATATTTTTATAGCCATATATTTTATATGTATGCATAGATTATTCTTGTGAGTAGTTAATGACTTGAATATTTTTTCAATTTATGTTTAGGTATGGATTATGATATACGTATTTGGTTATATTTTGAGGGTGAAATAATTCGAGATCCGAAGCTAGGATATTATTATAGCGATGTTAAATTGGTCATTATTTGGGCTCCCCGTAACTTTATATACTCACAACTAGTAGATAAGATATTTGAAGTTACGAATTGGGATAAAGGTAAATGGAGTGTCAAAATCAAAGCCCGTTATGCTGCCGGTACAGGAGAACGACAATATTTCATGGTGGTGCCCGTAAATAATGATAATGCACTAATGTCCATGATTGATAGGACACTTAATCCAAATTATATTTGGACTGTATTGCAGTTATATATTGAGAAAATTAAGCTTTCAAATACTAGGCCAGTTGTTATACCAAGTCCAAGCCCTGTTAGGAGTTTGAATCTATCTGCTGAGTCACATGAAAGAATACCAAATACACAAGAAGACATTAGCACAACTCCAATAGAACCTATTACCACATAATATGAGCCGGTACATCCTTTCACCTCGACACAAAATATTCTCCACACTGACATGGTCATGCAAGACTTTGACAATGCCATTGTTAATGAAGAATTGATAGAAGAGGAAGAAGATGAGGATCACGGGCTTGAAGTTGAGGAGGAGGAGGATGTCTGAGAAGGTCGGGTTAATGATGTTAACGTTAATGTACATGTTAACAATGTAGTGTCACCAAAGCAATCCATTAGTGCATCTGTACATGAGGTTCAATCGAGTGAATGGATGACTCATGCGATCGTACATGAACATCCACAGTCTTCTGCCGGCTCTTCGAACACAGATGAACTCTGTATTGGTCAAATATTTCTAACTAAAGAGATTATACAACATCAAGTTAAGATGTACTCCGTGAAGAACCATCGAGAATTCGTGACCGTGAAATCTACCCCAAGTTTATACTATGTCAAATTTAAATACGCACAGATCAAACACACCCAAGGAGATTGCAGAAAATATGGAGCTCGTAAATGAAGTGGGTTGTCCATGGCGATTGGGTACAATTGTTTCAAAAGGGAAAACTTTTTTCATGGTGAAGAACATTCAAGGTCTGCATACATGTGTGAATCCGATATTGAATCAAGATCATAGTAAAATTGATTCTAAGATAGTATCAACGATGATATTGAATGTTGTGATGACACAACTAGGAGTTACACCAAAAGCCATAATTGAGATAGTCAAGCTTCAGTATAATTACAAAATTTCATACAGGAAAGCTTAGAAGGTAAAACATAAAGCGATTGAGCGGCTGTATGGTTCCTTTCAAGAAGCTTACACTAGATTGTCTTCTCTTCTCACAGCAATTCAAGTTTCAAATCCAGGAACACCCGTCCATTCGGCCAAGGTTGTGTCCGGTCCCGTCGAGGAAACATTCAAGGGGGTCTTTTGGGCATTCGGGTCCTCGATCGAGGGTTTAAGGCATGCAGACCAGTTATAAGTGTTGATGGAAAATATTTGTATGGAAAATACAAAGTTGTTTGTAGATACCTGTTTCACCTGATGTAAACAGCAGGTTATTTCCATTTGCATTTATAATAGTTGATGGAGAGAGCATGAAAACCTGGACATGGTTCATGAGCTGTATTCGATGCTTTGTCACAGACCGTGCAGGTCTCTGTGTCATTTCTGATCGTCATGTAGGTATTTTGTTGGCAATGGACAATGAGTATGAAACATGAAAGGAGCCACTTGCATATCATCGTTGTTGTATGTGTCATTTTGCTACTATTTTTAAAAAATACAATTGGTAGCAAGTTTTTGATGAATAAGCTCAAGGTGATCGTGTGTCAAAATTAGCCTAAAAAGTTCGAGGCAAAGATTGCATAGCTGGAAGCGGCTAATGTAGATGGGGTTAATTGGTTGAAGGTGAAACCGAGTGCGAAGTGGGCTATTTTTGCCGATGGAGGTTGTCGATATGGTATAATGACTACAAATCTATCGGAAGTGTTCAATTCAGTTTTAAAAGGTGTCCGAAGCTTGCCCATCATGGTGGAGATGATTTCTTTCATCTCAACTTGTACTTTACTGACCGTCGTGAAGCGGCACAGACCCTTATTACCAAAGGAAAATTATGGACACCACGTGTTCAGAAAATTATCGATTTACAGCGTGAGAAAATAAATTTGCATGAGGTTATAATGTTTCAAAACCATCCTGGTGTGTTGGAGTAAAATCGACATTAGAATGGATAATGGACATCAAAATGGTGGACATTGGCACACTGTTGACCTTGGTGGCCGTACGTGTACTTGTGGGCAATTCCAGCTCTACCACATTACATGTTCTTATGTATTGGCGACTTGTGCCTCCCGTGCAATTAATTATCAACCTTACATTGATTCATTTTATTCTACAAGTTCATTAGCACTAACATGAGCACAAACTTTTTATCCTATTCAAGACGAATCTTACTGACCGGCACTGAGTGGACCGAAACTCATACTCGATGCAAGTCCACGTAGGATGAAAGGTCACCCTATGAGAACTCGTATTCGAAGCAATATGGATGTCCGAGAAGGTGGGAGTACGGGTAAAATTTATTCTAAATACGGCTTAAGTGGACACAATAGGTGCAACTGTAAGAATATTGCCAATGTAGGTCTATCTGAAATGACTAAAACTTGAAGTTGTATTCGACAGTGTTCTAAATGGCGTCCGCCTCGGACGCCTAGGCGGCGCCTAGGCGCTCAAAAAGAGGAGAACGAACCGCATATGCAATAGGCGGTACTCTAGGCATTGAGATGGCAGTTAGGCGTACAAGGCGTCGATATGGCGGCGCCTAGGCGGCCGAGGCGGACCAGGCGGCGCCTAGGCGGCCGAGGCGGATCAGGCGGCTGACAGATTTTTTTGTAATTTTTTTTCAAATTCTTTAAAATAGTCTCTTCATCTTCAACAGAAAAAAGCCTCTTCATCTTTACATTAAGGTGTTACTAGTTCATGTTATATTTGAAATTTTATATGAGTGATTATTGTTTATGTCATTATGAATCTAAAGTTTACACCATAATCGTTATTAAACTTCTAAAATCATTCTGGCCTAGCATCACTTGTGAATTGTGATGCATTTAATCCCATGGCCTGGCCATTTTCTTCAGGAAAATTAGTTGTCCTTGATCGCAATAACTCTAATAAATTGTTTGTTTCATCCCTGCAACCTCCATTGTCAAGATTAAGAATCATTCAATCATATTAGGATAAAGATTAAAGAATTCACAAAATGATTTAAATTACAAGCACCAAAGTTCCAACTTCACAAAAAGATTTAGACTACAAGCAAAAATAGAGAAATGTAACTTTTAAAAGGTTAATATATTAATATTTCAAAAATAAAAACAAAATGCCTAGGCGCCGCTTAGGCGCCGCCTAGGCGTCCTAGGCGGTAGGCGGTCCTTGGCCGAACCGCCACCGCCTGACGCCGTTTACAACCTTGGTATTCGTTATTTATTTTTATGTTATTGTAATACTTGGGTGTATCAATTGTAATCCGTTGATGGATCACATCTAATATGTGGAAAAATCATTATTAATATTTTAAATATGTATCCATTACTTATTATCATTTGCATTAGTTGTGAATGTTGAACATTTTTGGAATATATTATTATGTCAATTTGAGTTTGATAGAAAGCTTTACACCCGATGTCTCTGTTTAAAAAAAAAGACTTAAAATAAATGATGCCATTGTTGGGAATAATGGCATCAGTTACTTGTAACGTTATTCGCAACAACGGCATCAGTTCAAAATATGCACAAAATATTTAGTATCTTATAAAACCCGTTGCCGGTCTTTTAAAAAACAACAATAATTCATTTCATGTCGTTGTTTGGAACAACGACATAAAGATTTGATATTTTTTCTTCCAAACAACTTCTCTGCCAAACTCTTTGTCTGCATAGTCGTTGTTCCCAATAACGGCATGAAATAACGGATGCCATTATTTACAAGAGCCCGGGGCTATAACTGACTGACTGGGCTGATACTCGAACTATAGTTTGCTTGCTGGGCGATTTTTCCCCACTAACCAATTACGTTACGACTCAGGGATTTTTCCAAGCGATGTTAGCTAAAAAAGTTCCTGGGTACAGAGGAGCGAGATCAAACGATAGGGATCTAAAAGCCATATATAACATTGAAATCACACTTGGAAATGGAACTTTTTGAGCTAACTTCGCCTGGAAAAAGCCTTGTGAAACCCTCCAAATCTTGTCCATTCCAGAAGAGTGGAATCAGGCTCGTGCAAACTGTACTTTAAAAAATTGATCTATTTTTTGCAACTATTGCCGCTCTTTCCGAGAACGACAACAGTTATCTCATGCCATTGTTGGGAACAACGACTGTGCGGGCAAAGAGTTTGGCAGAGAAGTTGTTTGGAAGAAAAAATTTCCATCCTTCATGCCGTTGTTGGGAATAATAACATGAAATATCTGTTGCTGTTCTCATGAAGAGCGCAATAGTTACAATAAATAGATCAATTTTTTAAAGTAAAAAAATTGAAATGTTGGCACTCTTGTATAAAATAATGAATATTTTGTGCATGTTTTGAACTGATGCCATTGTTAGGAATAACGTTACAAGTATCTGATGCCGAAGTTTTTTTTAAAAAAAACACAGACATCAGATCTTTTCCTCATGTATCAAACTTCAACAATTCAGAGTATAAGGTTATACATTTGCATCAACAACAATTTTGCCAAACAATCAATATCAATAAGGTTACATGCATAATCAAGCAGTAGATCATAAATAAATAACATATATCACAACAGAATAATCGACAACAAAGAAGATCACAAATTTCCCAAAATCATCCAAAGTTTACAACAATAAGTTCACAATTATCCAAACTCTCACAAAACTCATGAAGTACATAGTTATAAAATTAATACAAATCCATACACCCCCTAACTAGGCATGTAGTGTTGCGACTTGCTCCTCTTCCGAGATAGGACTCTTCTCCTACGTTTATAATATCCTGTGTCACAGGTATATGGGGCCCAACTTCCTCTACATGCTCAGCTTCCTCTTCCACAATCTATTGTTCTTGTAGTTGAGAACCCTTTCTCTGCCGAGTTACGCTCATCCGCCGCTGCCCATGTAAAGATAATCATTCTGTTTGTCGTGATGCCATTTGTTTTGGTGGTGGTGAGGGAGGTTGAGCTGTTTCTTGTGTTGGTTCTAAAAGAAGCCAACGCCAGTCCGTCTTCAACATCTTAAAGTGACAATCGACACGGGTGGAGGATTTCTTGCACTATCTCTTTATAAGCTTTCGATGCATTTCTTTTCAACACACGAGCACATTTTTGCACAATATCCCATGTGTTGTCAATCAACAACAACAATAAAATATAGTACGGGAAATAAAGTAAATTATGTGAAACATGTATATGCAAAATATTTACAAAGATTGTAAATTCATAGTTATTGATGGGATTATTTGCAAGGGTACAAAATCGCAACAAGTAGTATAGTTCACGTGAAAAGAGTGTCGAACCCACAAAGACTAATTATTTTATTGAGTACCGAAATTTACTGGTGTAACCCCTGTTTTCCCAAAAATATATTTTTGTGTATTTTCTGTATTTTGAAAATTTTCGCAAATTATTTTTTCGGTTTTCAAATTTCTTTTGTCAAAATGTATTTTTTTGGATCTTCTATTTTAAAATATGTTTTCGACCAATAATTTTAAATTGTAACTATTTTCTATGATTTTATATTGAAATACAATTCCTAGTTTTGTTATTAATCCTCTTATTAGTATTACTGTTATTATTGTTATTTTCGATTAGTTATTAAAAATCCACTTTTATCTTCTAACTGTATGTGTAGTATTTTAAATAAATTATATTTTGTAATGCAAATTGCATTTTTATTTTGAACAATATTTTTATTGGTTAATTTATTTTTCCTATTCTATTTTAAAACCCATTTTTATAAAACCCTATTCTATTTAACCACATTATCTATCCTAAACCCACCCACTTCACATCAGGTTTATTAAACTATATACCATGCAGTTTAAGTTTTTGCTTTCATTTGCTGTCTTGCTTACCAATTTTTCCTTCTCATCCTCTGTCTCTGCAGGTTTAATACTGATCAGCTTTGGTGGCTTCCAGCACTGTCTCGTTGTATTGTGTGTTTAAATCGCACCCGTGCTCGCCACTTTGTTGGCCAAATCTGGTTGCTCCTTAATGCTCTTTCTTTTGGATGATATGGCTGCTTTTTATGGTTTAGTTGTATGCTGGTTATTTTATTTCAGCCGTACTTCTTTTTGAATGTGCTGATCATTTTTGTATGTCACTTCCCTATTTAAGCTTGCTCTGATGCTTTAGTTTGGTTTCTATCTGTGTGGCGGGCTCTTTCGAGTTTGGATTGTTATTTGTGGTTGTTTTTTGGTGTGTTGCGGTGTTGTCGGTGGTGGCTTCTCTGTTGCCCTTCTCGACTGCCTCTCCCAATGCTTATTTTGAGGCTCAAACTCATGAGGCTCTTCCCCCTTAGAGGCCATGGGGCTTGTTTCTCCTCATTGGATGGGATTGTGTGTTCAGCGCACTTTTGGTTCTCTCTTTGAGCTTTCACTCCTTTATCTTTTTGCATTTTTTTGGGCTCAGGCAGTTGGTTGCCTTCTGTGTTGGAGTGAGTGTGGTGTTTTTCTTATTTGTCTCTTGGCTCTTTATAGTTGGTGAATGGTTTGCTGTGTTTTAGGCCTGAGCACTTTGTCTTGGGTTTTTAGTCTATTCTGGTCTCTTCTGGTTGTTCTTTGTTGTGGCGCATCTTCAAGCTTATAGCTTCTCCTTGAAGATGGCTTCGTTTTCCTATGTTTTCCTGCGGCTTATGTATTCTGCTTTAATTCTGCATTCTCTACTGCTTATGGTATTGTAGTTCTCTACTCCTTATGTTCTCGCATCTCCCTGTCTTGGTGTATGGTGATGCTAGTGTTGTGCTTTCATCTCTGGGCCGGGCTTAGGGTCTTGCTGCTCTTTTATTGGGCATCGAGGTCCTTCTCCCTCCTGGCTAGTGGTTGTGCCCAGTTTGGAAAGCTTCTTTGGTGGTTCCGTTGTCGTTCGACGCTGCTCCGCGCTTTGGATGTCGCCCCGGCTGTTTCTCGCATGTATTTCGCTCGGACTAGCTTCAATTGTTAGGAATTGGATTTTGGCTGAGTCTCTCTATTATTCTCTAGTGTATCTATTCATTTTGCTCTGGTTTTACCACTTGTAAAACTCCTTTGTATACTTTTTATTATGCTAATATATATTTTTTGGTGTGGCTGGAGTCGAAAGGCTCTATCCGTTTTCATCAAAAAAATTAAACTATATACCATACCTATTAATTAATCTTAATCATTATACTCCAAACCCACCCATTACCTATTACTAATCACCTATTACCTTATATACTAACCAAATTACTATACCTAATATTCCTACTAATCCTATACCCCTTTAAACCGTGAGTTGCTACCCACCACCCGGATTACACCTAGAACCAACCCGACCCATATATATATATATATATATATTCCTCTCCTGTAGCTGCCGGGTGTGCCCTCCCATCCTTCTTCAAACCTAGTGTATTTATATATCCTTATATATATTTTTATTTACAGCCTATTGTTCTTCCCATAACCATTGCACCCTCTTCCATGCTCTCTCTCTCCCTCGTGTCTCTCCATCCGCCGTCTCGCGCTCTCTTATTCTTGGGGTTTTTCTTGTGCGTGCTCAAGTGTGCGTGTAGATCGTTCGTGGGATTTGCTTCCATTTTTGATTTGTATCGTTCTTCATCTCCAAATTAAGGCAAGTAACTTGTACTACAATTCATTGGTTTGATACAAGTCAAAAAGTTCACATATAATGTAGTTGGGTCTAGAGACGACCAAAGATTGTGATTTTCTTGATGGGTTTTGTCTCTATTGTGATAAATTGGCCATAGATAACTCATGACACAAATCTTGATAGGAGATAACCTAGGAATTGCCCGATTCTTGATTTTTGATCATGTATGTGAATATTTGTGTGAATTTGTGTTTGGACTAAGACCCATGTGAAATAATAGGTGTGGACATGTTAGTAACCCTAAGTCATGATGTTTAGATGCTTGGTAGGTTGTATTTCAAGTTTGGATGTGTTTGGATTAATATTATTGAAGTTATGATGTTCTTGATTAGAAGTGTGAAATCTGTAAATTCTGGAGGTTCTGTTTTGATTGCTGTTTTCGTCAATGCTACAGTCAGTATCTTGATTCCTGTATAAAATATGAAATCTAGATAATTTTGTCTATTTTCAAACCCCACAGGTTTTGCTTGATTTGGATTTCTTATGACTGAGTTATGACTGTTTTAGTACAGAGATGTCAATCTATTCCAGATTCTGTTTTTGGTTGATTTTGTTAATAAACTATTTTCAAGAACTATTCTATACATATTATCTTGATCCAATATTTTTTTCAGTGTTTCTTTATGATATTAGGGACTACCCAGAATTTTGATGAATTTTATTGATAAGTTTTATATGATATTTCATGCTCGTTTCTAAAACCTACTTGTGCTGTATTTTACTAGCTGTGCTGTAAAGAACTCTATTTTCACTATGATTCCTTTTACTGTATGAAAATTCTTTGTGAAATGTGAAAGTTAGTAAATTCTATCTATTTTCATATCCCTTTGGTGGAATTGGATTTCGTTTCACTGGTTGCGAGATATCTTAGTTTTCGTACAGCAGTGTTGGGAATTCCAAATTTGCCAAAGTGTCGTTTCTTGATGTTTTCTTATTTTTTATGACTAAACAAATTTTACTAGAATATTATGAAACTTTATATTTTGATTCTAGACATATAAGGGAATACCCCAGATTTTTCGTGGATTTATTTGATGAGTTTTGATGTTGTTTTCTTGACTTTGAATTCGTTTTCCTGATTCCTGGCTGAACGTGTTTTCTGTTTTCAAATCTGTTTTGAGTTATGATGTTGTAAATTTCTATATGACTTATTTATACTTGTTGGATTTGTGTGGAAGTCTATTTTCCAGATCCTTTGACGGATCCAGATTTGGATGTTTTTAGTAGCGGGAATCACTATTTTAGTACTGTACTTTTATGCTGTCATGAATATGAACATACCCTATTTTGTTCGTTTATGTGACTGTCTTTTTTTTTTTTGAGGGAAAAGGTGGAATAAGGCCACCCTATTTCATTAATAAGAAATTAACAAAACAAACCCAGCGTACTGGGGCAAGTTACAACCTACAGACAGAAAAAAAAATATGAAGCGACATGACCAGTACATATAATTAGCTCTCACTCTAAACTACGAGGACCAACTAATTGTATGTCCGTCAAGCAAGCTTCGAGCACCCACCTCCACGGCACGCGCCCACCCACCTGAAGCAAATCATGTGGGATTTGAAAATTTGCCGCTCCCATCTTTCTACCTCACCAACGCAACTTCACACATGGCCCAATCGGAGTCGCACCCAAAAGGAGAGCCGTGGAGAGGGTACTCACCTCTGTCACGCTATAGCTCTCATCAGCAATTTCTCACCAAATAAAACACTCGGTCACCCTAACCACGAACACAGACAAGGAAAGAGCCGTGAAAAGGATACCTTCGCCTCTCACACGCATCTACTCTCTCTAGTGATTTCTCACAAACACTAACAGACACCAGCACAGAATAGAGAGAGGCAACATCTTTACTCTCTCACTCTCTCTCTCACGCAAAACCCGAAACAATCACAACTAACAGAAGCATCACCTTCCCCTCTCGCCCCTACGGGCGGTGGACGTTGTAGATTGCAGGTTTATTAATGAGGGCGTAGTGGCAGCGCTGTTGCGAAACCGGTTGTCGTTGATTAACGGGTGTCGAATTTAGGGTGTGACTACCCCACTATCGAACAAAAACAGATACATCTCCACCTCAACAATTTCTACAGGATACCTCATGGGGAGACTCCGGCTGCGGGCCCAAGCTCCAACCTAATGAGGTACTACCAACATCCACGATAGGCGCGCCGACACACTCTGCAGTCGAAGTGCGGCGGCGCACCATTGGATGAACTTAGCGATCTGGGGGGAGGGGGGCAGCAGCAGTCCGTGGACGTCGCACATCATGGAGGGACCCTATCTCGGACCCAAGCCCCACAATCGTGCTATGCCACCCATTCCACACCTCTCACACCAAAACAAACACCAAAATCGTGCCAACATCAACACAGAATCTGAGCACCAGTCGCCGGGGGGGAGCAGTCGACCAGATCAGAAGTGGATCTGGACACCAGTTGTCGTCATCGGCTCACGGCACTGTTCACGGTGCCGATGATCAAGAGGGTCACAGATCCGAGCGTCGTCATGTCGGATCGACGCTTGGTCATCGTCTCGGATGGATGGCGCTTCAGCGAGAGGTAGGGACGCTGGAGACGCGCTTCAGCGACGGAGGCGCACTGGCGCAGAGGCGGAGTCCCGGGTCGACGAAGGCACGCTGGCGAGGCGCAGAGACGTCGTCGACGGCAGGGCAGCGTAGGTGACAGAGGCGCATTGTCGCAGAAACGAAGGCACATGTCGCTGGCGGAGCGCTGGCGGAGCGATTGCGGATGGATGGCGTAGAGCGCGCCAGCAGAGCTTTGGCGGAACGACGGTGCCGAGCGCGCTGAACCACTTCGGGGGTTATGTTGTGCAATCTAGCTACCTAATTAAATAGATAAAACTAGACACAAATTAAAAACCTCGCAAGTGCACGAATCGTTAGAAAAGCGTAGCAATAGCAAGGGTCGATCCCACAGAGATTGTAGACTTTAACTTACTAATCAATAAAAAGAATAAAAATCATAAAGAGTTGTTTTAAAAGTCTAAAAGAAATAAAAAGATTAACACTAAATTAAGAGTGTTGAATCACAAATATTTATGAAGTAGTTGGGTTTAGATTTCCACCAATAGTCAGTAATGCTAAGTCACCTTCTGAACTTCTTCTTATTACTCATGTTTGTTCCCTTCAAGGGCATGGTATCTACTCCTTAAAGTATTGTTTCCCTAGGCCAAGAATTAGGCATGGTATCTACTCTAATTCGTTTCTTTCATTAAGTATTTAGCATGGTATCTACTAAGTTGTACTTAAGAAAACATAAGATCAGTGGAAACGAACAAACACTCAAGGTTCTAGAAATTGGTATCAGATCTAGATCCCTTAAGTTGATTGAACCAGGAACCCCTAAAGATTCCTTTGTTACAATTATGGGCACGAGATACGGGTCGTCTCAATATGCTCATATAACAGATTCAGATAGATGATAATGCAAACTTGAAATCTCAAGTTCTGTACGTCAGTCGACTGGCTCTCACCTCAGTCGACTGCTCTCAGACTTCGAGAACAAGTTTTGATTACCATCAATCTATACCAATACAAACGGATTCAATCAATAAGTAAAATAGAAGAGTTCAGAAGAATACAGCACTACATAACTACAGCTTCAATCTACCCAACTATGAAATTAGTTCCACATAATAATACTTTTATTAATCAACAAGTTTGAATACATAGTCAACATAAAGGAATAGAAGGAGAAGAAATAAACTAATGAAGTCCGGCAATATGGTCGACTGGCTGTCACACAGTCGGCTGCCTTTGAATACTGGATCTCCTCTCTCCTTTCTCGATGCTGATAGAATAATGCCCCTGTTGATGACTTGAACGCTCAGAACCCTTGTGATTCGGTGATTAGGAACGTGGAAGAAGAATGAACCGAGAGCGTCGTGTTGATGCTTTCTTTCTGATATTTATAGAACACGGCTGAGAATTAGGGTTTTGCACTTTTTCAGAAAACTCCTTCTTTGTTTGATTTGATGATTTATTTCTTTCTCTTTTCTTCTTTCCTTCCTTATCTGTTAACCACGTGCTTTTGGAAATACCCTGTCTTTAGACTTGATTCTTCGTATAAAATCTGGATCCACATAGATTCGAAATTAGATGCAGGTGTATCTTTGAATATCTTATCTGTTTACTCCGCCGCAGACCAGTCGACTTGTCTTCGAACCAGTCGACTGAGTCGAGTCTGAAGATTTCATAATTGATCAGACTAGTCGACTGTCCTTGAGAGTAAGTCGACTGTGATGAGACATCTGTGTAAGTTTGAGCTCTCTGTCCAGTCGCCTGTTGTGGAGAACCAGTCGACTGTTGCTTCTGCAGTTCCCTGTATATTATTTCTCAGTCTGTATTCGTCTGGAATCTGCTTCGTTTTGCTGCTTTTGGTTATTTCCTATTGAAAAGAGAAAATAAGAGTTAAATACTACATATAGAGCTTTTACATGTGCAATTAAGTTAAGATTAATGCTCTAAAATGTGAATAATCTTGTGTTCATCAAATACCCCCAAACTTAGATTTTTGCTTGTCCTCAAGCAAACTAGAATTACGAACAAGGGTATAATAATAACAGCCTTAATCACCAAGAGTTCTTACTATGTGGGCATCAACATAGAAAAGTATAAACAATTTCAGATAAAGTAAAATTAAACATACCCACTTTCTCTAGTGCAATTGTTTATTCATAACTCCAAACTCAACCACACTTGACATGCAATTAATTATAGTTATAGTATGTAATTACTCAATCTGTGATTATCCCCTTTTCTCTACTACAAACCGAGTAGCAAACTAGAGTTTTTTTTTTTTTTTTACATTGCTTCTCTAAAGTTATCACTTGCCTTTTTACGCGAATGCGAAACATTTGTGATGACTCCACCCGGTTACTCAGCAAGTCACAAACTTTAAGTGCTTTGCATACTCATATTTCAAGTTGCCGTTTGACGTAAAGGTAAACATTAGTGATGAATATCCCTAGTTACTAAGCACTCAAAACATTGGAGTAGATTGACTTTATTTGAATATATATATATTTATATATATATTTTTTTATCACTCTATTTACTTAAACTCAATTTAGGACTAGATCTAAAGGGAATAATCAACAGAAAAGGCATCACATTTGTTTATTATGTATAATTGCATGTCTCATATAATCTTGTAGGGAATTTATGAAACTCAACAATCCTAAAGTAAATGAGTATCCTTCTTCTTACTTTATAAGAAATTGTTTATTCTTAAAAAAATTCAAAAGACTCTAATACCCCTAATACCCCCAAACTTAGATGGAACATTGTCCTCAATGTTCGAAAGAAAATTTAAAAATAGGCAATTGTCACCATCTAGTAAGGAGAGAAAAATAAATAATAACTCAAAGAAAAAAAAAATGAATAACTGAAAGAAAATAAAGGGAAAGTGTAAATACTCCCCTGAAAAATTGGGTTGCCTCCCAATAAGCGCTGTGTTTTCTGTCTTCAGCTAGACTTGATGAGGTCATGCCATGTATTGAACGGTTTGAAGATTCACATCTTCCTCTTGCGGGCCTATGCTCGTTTCTATGTATGGCTTCGCTCTATGCCCGTTCACCTTAAATGTTTGATTCTTTTCCTTGCTATGAACCTCCAAAGCGCCATGTGGAAAGACTCTCGTGACAGTGTATGGCCCATACCATCTTGACATAAGCTTGCCTGGAAAAAGTCTCAATCTTGAGTTGTATATCAATACCTTTTGTCCTTCATAAAAGTCCTTCCTTGCTAGCTGTTTGTCATGGTACAACTTTGTCCTTTCCTTGTACAATTTTGCATTCTAATAAGCATCGTGCCTCAACTCTTCAAGCTCATTTAGTTGTAATCTTCTTTTGTCACCTGCTTGTTTCATATCAAAATTGAACCTTTTGATGGCCCAATATGCTTTGTGCTCCAACTCAACTGGCAAATGACAGGCTTTTCCAAACACCAAACGGTATGGTGACATGCCAATGGGTGTTTTGTATGCGGTTCTATAGGCCCATAATGCATCGCTCAAGCGCAACGACCAATCCTTCCTCCTTGTGTTGACTGTCTTTTCCAAAATGCTTTTTATTTCTCTGTTGCTAATCTCCACCTGCCCACTAGTTTGGGGATGATATGGTGTGCCCACTCTATGTGTAATACCATACTTCTTCATCAAAGAAGCGAATGGAAAGTTGTTGAAGTGGCTACCTCCATCACTTATTATTGCTCGTGGTGTCCCAAACCTAGTGAAAATGTTTTCCTGCAAAAACTTGACAACAACTTTGTGATCATTAGTTCTTGAGGGGACAGCCTCGACCCATTTAGACACATAATCCACACCAACAAGTATATATAAATAACCAAATGAGTTAGGAAAGGGACCCATGAAGTCGATTCCCCACACATCAAAAAGCTCGATCACTTGGATGTTTTGCAGTGGCATTTGATTTCTAGAAGAGATGTTGCCTGTCCTTTGGCATTTGTCACAAGTCCTGCAAAAAGAAAAAGCATCTTTGAATACTTTAGGCCAATAAAATCCAGATTGCAGTACCTTAAGTGCTGTTCTTTTCGGTCCAAAATGTCCTCCACATGCATATTGGTGGCAATGTTGTAGAATACTCAATTGTTCTTCTTCTGCCACACATCTTCTTATAATTTGATCAGGGCAATATTTGAACAGATAAGGATCATCCCAGTAGTAGTGCTTGCACATAGCCACCAGTCTCTTTCTTTCCTGACTTGTCATACCTGGAGGGAAAACATGAGCGGTTAGGTAATTGACAATGTCAGCAAACCATGGAAAATTTGAGCAGTGAGGTACCAGTCGACTGGTCCTGTTACCAGTCGACTGTCCCGAGGATGTATTTATTTCAAAGAGATGTTCATCTGGGAAAGTTTCATTAAGTGGGGGCACAATTCTCTCTTTCTCCTGCAGTAGCCTGGACATGTGATCTGCAACAACGTTGTCGCTTCCTTTTTTATCTCTAATCTCAAGATCGAATTCTTGAAGCAACAGCACCCATCTGATCAACCTAGGCTTAGCATCCTTTTTAGCAAACAAATATCTCAAGGCAGCATGGTCAGTAAAAACAATAAATTTAGAACCAATTAAATATGATCTAAACTTCTCTATAGCAAAAATAACAGCTAACATTTCTTTTTCAGTAATGGAATAATTTAGCTGTGCATCGTTTAAAGTTCGAGAAGCATAGTAGATAACATGGGGTTTCTTATTGATTCGTTGACCTAAAACAGCCCCTAAAGCATAATCACTTGCATCACACATAAGCTCGAAAGGATGGCTCCAATCTGGTGCCATGACAATAGGTGCAGAAATGAGAAGATTTTTTAATGTCATAAAAGCATTTGTGCACTCTTCTGTCCATACAAACTCAACATCCTTAGCCAACAAGTCACAAAGGGGTTTGGAGATTTTTGAGAAATCTTTTATGAATTTTCTATAGAACCCTGCATGTCCTAGAAAACTCCTAACACCCTTAACTGTAGTGGGAGGGGGTAGTTTTGATATTATATCGATTTTTGCTTTGTCTACCTCTATTCCCCTTTTGGACACCACATGTTCCAATACAATACCTTGTTGTACCATGAAATGGCACTTTTCCCAATTCAGCACTAAATTGCATTCTTCACATCTTTTAAGCACAAGCTGTAAATGATTAAGGCATTCATCAAAACAAGATCCAAAAACACTAAAATCATCCATAAATACCTCAATGAACCTTTCCACCATGTCTGAAAATATACTCATCATGCATCTTTGAAATGTAGCTGGAGCATTGCACAATCCAAAGGGCATCCTCCTGTATGCAAAAGTACCAAAAGGACATGTAAAAGTGGTTTTTTCTTGATCTTCTGGAGCAATAGCAATTTGATTATAGCCACTATAACCATCTAAGAAACAGTAATGACTATATCCTGCTAATCTTTCTAACATTTGATCAATAAAAGGAAGAGGGAAGTGATCTTTCCTGGTTTCATTGTTCAGTTTCCTGTAATCAATGCATACCCTCCAACCTGTAGTCACTCTAGTGGGAATAAGCTCATTCTTTTCATTTGTCACCACTGTGACTCCACTTTTCTTAGGCACTACATGTATAGGACTTACCCATTTGCTATCTGAGATAGGGTAGATGATGCCAACATCTAGTAGTTTCAGAATCTCTGCTCTCACCACTTCCTTCATGTTTGGGTTAAGCCTTCTCTGTGCCTCCCTGCTTGGTTTTGCATTGTCTTCAAGGAGTATTCTATGCATGCATCTGGATGGACTTATTCCCTTGATATCTGCAATGGTCCATCCTATTGCACTCTTGTGTTCTCGTAGTACCCTTAGCAGCTTATCTTCTTCCTGTGCACTCAGGTTCGCAGCAATTATCACTGGTAGCGTCTGGTTCTCGCCTAAATATGCGTGCTTCAAATGGTCGGGCAGCTGCTTAAGCTCTGGGTCTGTAAGTCTTGGTGTGGTCGACTGGTCCCTGGTAGCAGTCTGGACAGTCGACTGATCCTCTGCAGCAGTCGACTTGTCCAGTGCACCAGTCGACTTGTCTGCAGAAACAAAAGTGTCATCAGTCACCAATTTTTCAAATACTGGTGCAAACTTACCTGAGTGTGACTGTGAAGTGTCAAGGTGATGTATTGTCTCTGCAATCTCCCAGTCATCATATTCCTGTTTATCATTAGATAAAGTTAGAGAATGTGTAATTATGGCCTGTAATGGTTCAACGCTATGTACCTAAAATGTTTGATCAACAATATCCTGCACCACATCAACATTATAGCATTCATGATCATCATGTGGAAATTTCAGTGTATCAAACATTTTAAATTCAACCTTCTCTCCATTTATTTTCATGCTTATGGTACCCTTTTTGACACAAATTTTTATATCCGCCGTACTCATAAAGGGTCTACCTAGAATGATTGGTAGAGATGATGGCATTGAAGATTCTTCCATGTCTAACACAACAAAATCAGCAGGCAAAATGAAATCGTTTACCTGAACGAGGACATCTTCCAAAATACCTCTAGGTCTTTTGATATTGCGATATGCCAAGTGTAACGTGATGGATGTTGGTTGGAGTTCCCCCAATCCTAGCTTTTCATAGACGGTGTATGGGAGAAGATTGATGCTTGCCCCCAAATCTAACAGTGCTTTCTCAAAGAAGTGCTCGCCAATCCTGTAAGGAATAGTAAAACTACCTGGGTCTTTTAATTTAGGAGGTAATTTTCTTAATAAGACAGCGCTCACTTCTTCTGTCAAAGCCACATCCTCCCTAACCTGAAATGTTCTTTTGTGAGTACAACATTCTTTCAAAAATTTAGCATAAGAAGGAATTTGTTTAATAGCATCAAGTAGGGGATATTAATTTCTACCTTTCTGAGAGTTTCAAAGATGTCAAATAAATGTTGATCTTTCTTTTGTTTGACTAACCTTTGAGGGAATGGTGGCAAAACTGTTCTTTCTTTTTCACTTACCTTGTTGGACCCCACAATTTTTTATGGTTGTTCTTCTTTTTCTTCGGTATGTGTTCCAACTTTGTTGTCAATTATCTTACCACTTCTTAATGTTGTGACTGCCTTGAGCTGTTCTTGGCCTCCAGGGTTTGGTATAGTTTGTGATGGAAGTTCCCCTGCCTTTCGCTCGCTTAACTCTTTAGCAATTTGGCCAATTTGTGTTTCCAACTTCTGAATTGCTTGCCCTTGTTGGTTGCTTGTTTGATGTTGTTGTTGGAGCAATTGAAGAACGGTGGATTCAAAATCCAACTTCTTCTGTTCTTGAACTGGCCTATCAATCCCACTTCCCATTTGGAAGTTCCGTGCATGTCCTTGTGTGAATTGAGTCCCTTGATTATTCTGATTATTGCTCCATGAGAAGTTTGGATGGTTCCTCCACCCTGGGTTGTATGTGTTCGAGAAGGGATTGTTCTTTTGTGGGAACACTCCTCGACTTACATAGTTTGCATGCTCCTGATCTGTGAAAGAAGACATAGGACATGTATCAGTGGAATGATCTACATGAGAACAAATTGCACAAATTTCATTTGTTTGATTTTTAACTCCACCCATCATAGACATTGCATTAACAAGCATATCAATTTTTTTATTCATGTTTACCATTTTCAATTGAATGTTATTGCTACTAGAAATTTTATAAACTCCCTGTTTTTTCGAAGGGCCCCTCCTTGTTGAGAATTGTTGTGAATTCTCGCTGAGTTCTTCAAATAGTTCTATGGCCTCTTCGCCGCTTTTCCTCATCAAGATCCCGTTGCAAGCTGAATCCACAATTGCCTTATTAGTATCATTCAAACCTTCATAAAAAGCTTGTACCTGATCATCTTTAGGCATGTTGTGTGTTGGACACTTGAGAAGTTTGTTCTTGAAATCTTTCCATGCTTCGAAAAATAAATCTCCATCCTTTTGTTGGAAGAGTTGAATCTCCCTTTTCAGCTGTTTGGTCTTTTGGGTTGGAAAGAATTCTTTTAAGAACTTTGTCGCCAATTGCTCCCATGAGTTTATTGATCCTGGTTCCAAAGAATTATACCATAGTTTAGCATTAAGTTTTAAGGAAAAAGGAAACAATATTAACCTGATTTGCTCAGGGGTAAGCCCTTGGACGCTTTGTGTCCTGCAAAGATCGAAAAAATCTTGTAAATGGAGATGAGGCTCTTCATCAGGTCTGCCACTAAAATGGGGAATCATACTAAGTAACTGAGGAGATAGATGCATGTTCCCTGTGACATTGGGTTGATATGCAATGCAGGAGGGTTGTTCAATGTTCTTAGGCGTAAATTTATCCTGCATTGGTACGCGATTGGGTATTTCTTCTGCCATGACTGCTTGTGACTGAGGTCTCTGAGCAGTCGACTGGGTTCGTGCAGCAGTCGACTGGTTGGTCGCAATCAGTCGACCTAATTTGTGCAAAGTGCGTTCTGTTTCTGCGTCAATTGGTAGTAGCTCTGGACGAAGTGATCTCCTTCTGTGCATCCACCAAAATCCTGTAACCTAAAAGAAAAACTTATTAATAAACTAAAAGAAAGAAAATAAAAACTTCCTACTGATCTGTAAGTTAAAATACTAGACAATCCCCGGCAACGGCGCCAAAAACTTGTTGTGCAATCTAGCTACCTAATTAAATAGATAAAACTAGACACAAATTAAAAACCTCGCAAGTGCACGAATCGTTAGAAAAGCGTAGCAATAGCAAGGGTCGATCGCACAGAGATTGTAGACTTTAACTTACTAATCAATAAAAAGAATAAAAATCATAAAGAGTTGTTTTAAAAGTCTAAAATAAATAAAAAGATTAACACTAAATTAAGAGTGTTGAATCACAAATATTTATGAAGTAGTTGGGTTTAGATTTCCACCAATAGTCAGTAATGCTAAGTCACCTTCTGAACTTCTTCTTATTACTCATGTTTGTTCCCTTCAAGGGCATGGTATCTACTCCTTAAAGTATTGTTTCCTTAGGCCAAGAATTAGGCATGGTATCTACTCTAATTCGTTTCTTTCATTAAGTATTTAGCATGGTATCTACTAAGTTGTACTTAAGAAAACATAAGATCAGTGGAAACGAACAAACACTCAAGGTTCTAGAAATTGGTATCAGATCTAGATCCCTTAAGTTGATTGAACCAGGAACCCCTAAAGATTCCTTTGTTACAATTATGGGCACGAGATACGGGTCGTCTCAATATGCTCATATAACAGATTCAGATAGATGATAATGCAAACTTGAAATCTCAAGTTCTGTACGTCAGTCGACTGGCTCTCACCTCAGTCGACTGCTCTCAGACTTCGAGAACAAGTTTTGATTACCATCAATCTATACCAATACAAACGGATTCAATCAATAAGTAAAATAGAAGAGTTCAGAAGAATACAGCACTACATAACTACAGCTTCAATCTACCCAACTATGAAATTAGTTCCACATAATAATACTTTTATTAATCAACAAGTTTGAATACATAGTCAACATAAAGGAATAGAAGGAGAAGAAATAAACTAATGAAGTCCGGCAATATGGTCGACTGGCTGTCACACAGTCGGCTGCCTTTGAATACTGGATCTCCTCTCTCCTTTCTCGATGCTGATAGAATAATGCCCCTGTTGATGACTTGAACGCTCAGAACCCTTGTGATTCGGTGATTAGGAACGTGGAAGAAGAATGAACCGAGAGCGTCGTGTTGATGCTTTCTTTCTGATATTTATAGAACACGGCTGAGAATTAGGGTTTTGCACTTTTTCAGAAAACTCCTTCTTTGTTTGATTTGATGATTTATTTCTTTCTCTTTTCTTCTTTCCTTCCTTATCTGTTAACCACGTGCTTTTGGAAATACCCTGTCTTTAGACTTGATTCTTCGTATAAAATCTGGATCCACATAGATTCGAAATTAGATGCAGGTGTATCTTTGAATATCTTATCTGTTTACTCCGCCGCAGACCAGTCGACTTGTCTTCGAACCAGTCGACTGAGTCGAGTCTGAAGATTTCATAATTGATCAGACTAGTCGACTGTCCTTGAGAGTAAGTCGACTGTGATGAGACATCTGTGTAAGTTTGAGCTCTCTGTCCAGTCGCCTGTTGTGGAGAACCAGTCGACTGTTGCTTCTGCAGTTCCCTGTATATTATTTCTCAGTCTGTATTCGTCTGGAATCTGCTTCGTTTTGCTGCTTTTGGTTATTTCCTATTGAAAAGAGAAAATAAGAGTTAAATACCACATATAGAGCTTTTACATGTGCAATTAAGTTAAGATTAATGCTCTAAAATGTGAATAATCATGTGTTCATCAGGTTACCTAAGGGAGGAGAGCGAGGGGAGGTAGGGACGATGGGTGGGCGACGGGGCGGCGGCGGCGAGCCCTAGCTGCCGCCTCAGATTTTTCAGATCTAGGGTTTTGAGGAGTTGGTAGGGGAGATTTGGTAGGGAAGATGTGTCAATTTGATATTTTCCACAAACACGTTTTCTTTTTTTATTTTCGTTTATGTGACTGTCTATCATCTATGCGTGCTTATTTGTTACCCTAGACCTGATACTGATTATACTATGTTAGCTTGACACTGTTTCATGCTTATACATGCCTGTTTGAGAATAATAATAAATAATCAGGCTGGGATTTAAGGGAAAGATCTAGTAGTGGATAATTCAGAAACGTGTATTTGGAAGGGGGCCCGTGTTTCCCATATTTGAAATTTGGTATATGGTTTGGATTATTTGGAATTTGGTATATGATTTGGATTATTTGGAATTTGGTATATGATTTGGTTAATTTGAAATTTGGTATATGATTTGGATTACTTGTCCCTGAGTACACTGCCCTCTATGGTCCACTATGAAATCTAAAACGAAATTACTTTGACTATAGCAACCATGTAGTAAAAGTATGGATGCATGAAGTGCTACCTAAATAGTAATAACTACAAGACTTGACACATGATACTTGAATATGATACATGCTTGCTTGATACATGACTACATGATACATGAGACTTGATACTTAAGATTTGATATTTGGTACATGTTACATGATTACCTGTTACCTGATACTAGATACATGTTTACCTGTTTACCTGTTGACCCGTTTACCTGACACTTGACTCATGTTACCTGTACCTGTTAGTATACCATGTTGCTAGTTAGTTTCTCCATGTACTTGTATCCTACATTATAAGTGATCCGTAACTTGCAATTGACGGGTACTTATGTTTTCTCTTTCCCTCCTTCCTTCATTCGTTGAATTGCAGATTTTGGAGAACAGGTTCCAGAAGGTATTGGTGACATGAAGTATTAGTGCTGTATCTTGTTATTATTATTTCTTGTACTTGCTTGAACAATATTGTATTCATGTATTTGGATTTATTCTTGTATTTGGGCAATGTGACCCAGGATTATTTGTGTATTTCAGATCATGACTATTCGAGATTAATATATTTTATTTCAAGTATTCTTGTTGGTATTTGGTTCATATGTACATGTGGTTGACTTTTCTGGCTTTCGACTCTGATTATATTGTGATATGTTGTAATGGTTCTTGAACAGCTTGTGGATGATGAAAATCATTCACTGGGCTTTTGTCGCGTATCCGTATTCCGTATTCTTTTTGGAAAGCGGGGCGACAACTGGATTAACTACTATTTGGAAAATCGAAATTTGATAAAGAAATCAACTAAATTAAATTAATCTAAAAAACTAACTAAACTAATTAAAAAGAACGAAATCTGAAATTTTGTTGCTTGTTAATAGAAAAAACTAGTTCTAGGGCTTTTGATTTCATCTAGTTAATCCCACACAGTTCATAATCCCATGTAATAAGAAATTATACTTTTCCATGTTGTAGACCAAAATCTCCTAATTATTCAATGTTTTCTCTTGAACAACACCAAAAATATCTACAACTAACAGTTTTTCATATCTCTTTGCAAATTTAATTAATTGAAGACTCATTAAGTTCTATGAATTTCTTTATAGTCACATTAATTGCGGTAAATCATCTCTAATTTCGCTCAATCGATGGTGTTTAATTCTATAGTTCTAAATCTTAAATTACCTCTCGGTCTCTCTATGATCCAATAAATCATACAAAAGTTGGCCAAACAATTGTAAGCATTAAGAACAAAAATTAAATACACAACCATGAAAAAATAGTTTAGTAAAATAATATGGAACTAGAATTGTGTTCTCAAAACTATGCTACATCGAAGCCTTAGAAAATAAATTTAGTTCATAATAAATTAGCAACTAACAAACATGTTCTTTGATTGCATAATAAAAATTAGAAGAGAAGAAGAAACTTTGTTTGTTGTTTGATCCGAAATCGATGTCGTGAAAAAAAATTCAAAGCCTCGAATTCCGTGCGTTGCTTCTTCTTTTCTTTTCTTCTTCCTTCCTTGCTTCAGAAATTGTGCCACCCCCATGATTTCTCTTTCTCTCTCCTGTTTCCAGCCGCCCACCTCTTTCTTTTTTCATTTTTTTCTTTTTTCCTTTTCCTCTCGGTTTCTCGTCGCAAACCTCTTTCTTAAATAGGCCTTTGTTTTTTTTTCTTGGAAAACAAGAAATATAGATTAGTGTTTGTTTTTAAATAAATTATATTTTGTTCTAAAATTTTATTCCACGCCCTAGTTGTCCAGAATATTTTCGTGGTTCTTTGGAAGGCCAACTTGTAAACACGTGCAGTTGAGTGCTTGAATCTTCTAGAAATCTTCATATATAATCAATTTAAAATTTTAAAATCTTTATCCTTGCGCTCTTCATAGATTTCAAGCCGAACGCCCACCTTTTGCACTTATCCATCTCATTCCTACAAAAACAAACAAAAAAATAATACTGAAAGATAATTTTCAAAGAAATAAACGAGAACTTGCAATTTTAATGCATTAAAGAGTAATAAAAATTATATAAAAATTCCACTCATCAAATACCCCCAAACTTAAGATTTTGCTTCTCATCTAGCAAAAAGTAAAACCATAAATCAAATAATAGTCATAATATTAGGCTCAACTCATCTCACCAAGAGATCTTATCATGTAAGTATCAAAATTTTAACTTAAAACATTAACTTAAACAATAGAAAACAAAGTGAAACTAAGCATACTCACTTTCTCTAGTGAAATTATTCATACATAATTCCCAACCCAATCATATTTGTCATGCAATTAATGCAATTATATCATGTAACAACTCCATCTGTGATCACCTCTTCTCACTACTACAAACCGAGTAGTAAACTAGAGGATTTTTTTGTGTGTGTCTCTCTCTAAGTTGTCACTTGCCTTTTAACACGAATGCTAACATTTGTGATGAATTCACCCGGTTACTCTGGTTACTCAACATGTCACAAACTTAGAGTACTTTTGCATACTTATATTTCAAGTTGCTGTTTGACGTAAAAGTAAACAATTGTGATGAATACCCCTAGTTACCAAGCAACTCAAAACATTGGAGTGGATAGAACTTCATTCATTCAATTTTTTATTCATTATTACTCTATTTACTTAAACCCTGTTTAAGACTAGATCAAAGAGGATAATCACAAGTAAAAGCATCACATTTTTCTTTTATGTATAATCACATGACTCACAATTTTGTAAGAAATTTTGAACTTCAATAATCCTAAAGTAAATAAGTATGCTTAATCTTGCTTTATAAGATATTGTCTCCTAAAAAAAAATTATTTCAATGCTTTAGCACAATAAAGAACCCAAAAGTGTAATGGTAAACCTAATTGCAATGCTTTCTTTTATTTTTCTTTTCAAATATTATTATATAAGAAAATTGTACCCCTTCCCCTAATCTTAAATATCACATTGTTCTCAATGGTTAAAGAAAAACAAAAACAAAAATAATGATGAGAAAAGTTCAAAATTTCTCCCCTGATTCATATTAAAAATCTGGTTGAGTAACATTCATTGTTTCAGTAATATCTGGAGTTGTAGATGTCCAAATCTGCTGATTCTTTTTTGTTTTGGAAAGCTAAGACAATTTCCTTCGATTTCTCTTCGAAACACTTTTTCAAATTAGGACTCCATCCTGCCCAAAAACAGCTATCAAAGTAGGTATAGCAAAACAACTCTGTTCGGAAACCCCCAAACTTATGCAATTCTATAAAATAAAATCAAAAATTAAAATTAAAGTAAACTAAAAGAAAAAGAACTTCTAATGCAGTAAAAGGAAACATGGGTTGCCTCCCAAGAAGCGCTAAGTTGTATGTCTTTAGCCAGATGTGGTAGCTGAGATGGTTATGTAACGCCAAGATCCAATAACATAAGACCATCTTTTCTAATACTTCTTTTTAGGTGTGGATTAGGTTTTCTCTGTGCATCCCCCAATTTAGATGGTAGTGGTTCAAGCTCATGTTTCAGTCGTTTCTCTCTTGACGATGACATCTTTGATATCCCCACCTCTTTGAATTTCAGCTGAGAAAAGGATGAATAGATGGTGCAGCATCCAAATACATAACATATTCAAAAATATTTTCTTTCTCAGATTCAAGAGTTGCTGAATTTGATAGACATACTTCGATAACTTTTCAACTCCAGCCTTATGTTTCTCACCCACAATTAAATATGTTTCACTTACTTGAAAACATAAGTGTACTTCGGCAGGAAACTTTACGGATTTAAAAGTATCAAACGTTACTTGCTCAACCTCAACCCTTAAAATAAGTTTTCTTTATTGGACATCAATCAAAGTTCTCCCCGTAGCTAGAAAAGGTCGCCCCAAAATTAACGAAATTTGTTCATCTTCCTCATATCAAGCACTATAAAATCAGCTGAAAATATAAATTTTTCTACCTTTACCAAAACATATTCAATTATTCATCTTGGGTACATCATAGATTTGTTCGCCAATTGTAAAGAAATTGTAGTGGGCTTTGGTTCTCCAAGACCAAGTTTCCTGAAATCTGAAAAAAGGCATAAGATTAATACTTGCTCCTAAATCATACAAAGCGTTATCAAAAGAATAATTTCCAATAGAACAAGGTATCGTAAAACTCCTTGTATCTTTTAGTTTAGGAGGTAACTTTTTTTGTAATATTGCGCTACTCTCTTCGGTTAACATCACCATCTCATGCTCCTGCAACTTCCGCTTATTTGATAAAATTTCCTTAAAAAATTTAGCATATTTAGGCATTTGTTCAAAAGCTTCAATAAGAGAAATATTAATATGCAATTTCTTAAAAATACTTAAAAATTTAGAGAATTGATTTTCAAGATTATTCTTTTTAAGTCTTTATGGAAAAGGAATAGGTGGATCATAAGGTGAATTAGGATAAGTTTCAGAATTAATGTCATGTCCCGCTTCCCAAAGTACGGGAATACGAGCACGTAACCGAGGTCCAGCGAATGATGTAAACATCACCCATAAGCTGTGCAAGTTTAACTCAAATATGAAGAAAATAACACAATCATGCATGGATAAACAATCAAATAGACAATAAGTAAATTTCAATAACATGAAATAATCCACCAAAGTAATATCCAACATCTGGGAAAAACAAACTTCGGGTCAACAAAGCCCAGAATAAAAAATACGTGAAATAACAATGCCGGAAATAAAGAAACATGAATCAAATAGTTATTGTAGACTACTATGCGGCTTCATCCACTAGAACGTTTGCTCACCCAATCCTTCGTTAAGCTCACCTGGGGTTCCTAGGAACTCGTCAACTAAAGAGAGGGAAAAATTGTCCGTCAGAGCAAGTCACGGACAACAAGTAGTAAAAAGCAAGGAACAAAGGAAGCCTGGTACAACAAGAAAATGAACTAGAACAAAGTCAAAAGCACTAACAAGGGTTAAATGATGAGCTCATGGGTTTAGAGTTATCAAGCAATAATCAATAGTTACAACAATAATTAATGAGTACGAGCAATAATCAATGCCAATAAAAATAATCAAGATCAGGAAATGCAAGTACCAATTCTAGATATTTTTAGTCTTTTATTATCCTATCTAATGCATGTAATACTATGTCCCATATCATAGGTTCAGTGCATGCAATCAGTGATCGTTTAGACTATAGTGGTGAACTATACAGGTCGTGTACTCGACACAATAAACAATAATTAACAATAGATATTCCATGATCCACAATCAATAATCCACAATCCATAACGATAAAAAATAACGAGATAAGGGACCCTTCTCCGAGTACAGCCTCTGATGATGTCCACTACTAAGTTGACCCTTATTACCCCGGCTAGTTATTATTTTATTATATTAAATGTGAACATGCAATGAGTATAGGGGCAATAAGGTGATGTCAAAAGATGTCAAGGCAATGCAATGCATAGTATAACTAGTTCTATCCACTAGATGCAAAAATCAAACATGAATATGCTTAAAAACACAAAACACACATACTGGACAACAAGACGTCGCTGTACAAAAATTAGTTTTCCAGTTTCTACAGAAAAGAAAATCAGGTTACGTCAGGGTTTCTAGAAACTAAGCTCCCTGTCGGTTCCAACGCATATTTACACGACATATTGAATTGCAAAAAAATTTGGTCTACCAACTAGTTCTTTACGGGTCTGCTGTTCAGGCAGCAACACCAAGCAAGAATTGTTATAAGTGTAAATCGATTAAAACTAGGCCAAAATTCTTACAAAAATTACTTTATACTTCCTGGAGTTGTTCTAGCATTCTTGAATTTATTGGACCCTAGTTCATAATTTATCTTATGGTTTCCATTAGTTAAACATGATGACATCCTTATAAAGTAGTGAACCTGAAATCACGACAGTACAGTAGTAAAATCTGAGTATCTTGCAATCCGAGAGTTGGATCGCAAAATCGTCAGATAATCTAAATCCCAGATTCATAGAGCTACAATTTATTTTTGCAAGTTCCAAATGATTCTAACCACAGCTAGGTCAATTAGCATATTCTTTACAGGTTAAGTGTTTTGACAGCAACCTAGAATTAAAATTTTGCATGCATAATGGGATTGTAAATTTAATATAAAATCTGATCAAAATCGTAAGATGAAACCTAAACATGTCTAACAACTCCCAGGGAAAATTCACATATAAATTCTACTGTTAACATTATATATTGATTAGAAATCATGTTGGTGTAGCGTTAAACAACAAATCTGAGAATGAAAAGTCAGCAGTATCAAAAGTGCGATAACTTAAAGGTTATGAGTCAGAATTTAGATCTGTCGAATTTTCTAGAAACTAGACTCATAAGGCTACTATTTCTTTTTATATAGTTTTAAGTGGTTTTAACAGCAACAGGGCCAAAAACTTAATATAACATGGAACAACCGGCAGAACAGTAGAACCCAATTCATATGTGATGAACAAAATACCCAACCCGCATGAATCTATAGCATGAGTTAAACTACCATCAATATTATCAACTAAGGTAGATTCCTACAGTCCACCCGAAAAATCAACATTACTACAAATCAAGTCGCAACCACACATTCAATCGATATACATCCCATCATTGAATCACCTATATATGAGCATTTCTAGTTTGTGTGCGTGTAGTGCATGCATATGTGGATAACAAAGCTTGGGACTGATGCAATGGTATGGCACTAAAAGGGAACTACTACTTGGCTTTGCTGATGAATCCGTATTCATCCCTTTGAAGGGTATCAAAGCAATTCATTATGGTAATAGGAATATGAACTACTTGCGGAGATCAACGATTCTTGAACTAGAATAAAAATAGTGTTCAAGGAGACTTGTCTTATATGACGAATATTCCGAAGGTGATAGAATAATGGGATGAGAGTCCCGATGGCAACGCACGCGGTGACACATGCAACAGCAAGAACATAGCAATAATAGCTAGCGGCAACAATAGCAACTGGCAACAACAGCAACAACGGCAACAATAGTGGTCGGGGCGTCGAGAGCGGTTGTGGTGTTGATGGCGAGGTGGTGAATGGTTCGGTTGGAAGGCGAGGAGGCTGCGGGTGGAGCGCAGTCACGGTGGTGACTGCAGTCGTTGGTTCATAGTGGGGCTGGTGAAGGCAGGGCGACGTCGAAGGGTGGCTGAAGGTGGTTGCGTCGGGGATCGGTTGCAGCGGTGGAGGAAGGAGGCAATGAAGGACGAGTGGAGGTGATCGCTGGCGCTGGTGAGGAGGGAAAGCGGCAAGGGGTTGCAGTGGTGGTGCTCGGGTGTCGAGGTCGATGGAGGGTAGCACTCGGGTGGTTGCTGAGGATGAAGGCGATGGCGATGAAGGGTTGCGGTGCTGGTGGGGGTGATGGGACAAGGCATTGGGGCTACGAAGAGGAGTAGTCGTTGGGATGGGGCGCGACAGGTGATGTCGGGGTTGAAGGTGGATCGGTTTTAGGATGCAGACGAGGGAAGAAGAGGGTACAGTTTTGAGTTTTTGGTGAGAGGGAGAGGAAGAAAAAGAGAATAAGAATGAGCGTGAGAGAAGAATCAGTAGATACAGGGGTAGTTAGCAGATATTGGGGATCTGACTGGTGAGGGGGTTTGACTGGGGATCATGGGGAGATAATCTGGGGATTGGCTGTTAGTGGGAAATAGGGTATATGGGTTAGCAGGTTTGGGTTAGGATCCAAAAGAGATGGGCTTGGGTTTGGGCTCCAAATAGATAAATAAATAAGTTCATTAATGGGCTAATTAGAATACTCAAAATACAAAGATAAAATGAGAGTAGAGTGCACAAAAAATCTCAGGGTTCAGCATGAGAAATAAAAATAGATTGAAGAAATACAATCGGGTTGCAGATGAATATTAAAATTCATCATAAAAATAAATGCAAAGAACAAATTACACGAATGAGAACGGAAAAGAGTGATAGAAGAAAATCTGAAAAATCAGAAACAGGGGTTACAATTAAACTCCCTGAAAACGTGGTGTTTGAAGCTCCTTAGCTTTTCTTAGAATTCTCAATATAGTTGTTGGCCACATGCTGCGTTTGTTCCTCCAGAATTGGTTCGAACTCATCTTGTTTTTCAACCACATTTTGTTCGGCAGTTTGTGCTTGTGGTTTCTCAATTGTTCTCCTGCTTCTTAGTATTATTGTTTTGACATGCTTCTTTGGATTGGTCACGGTGTTACTGGGTAAGGTTCGTGATGTTCTCTCTATAAGAATATTTGAAATCTGACCAATTTGAGCCTCAAGGTTGCAAATTGAAGTTGAAGTTGCAACATTTTGGATCGCCAAATCTGTCTTTTGCATGTATTGCATGAACATTTCCTCAAGTGTCAGCTTCTTTTCTTGTTGTGAAAAATTTTATGGCGGTCTAATTGCTCCTTGACTGTTGTTCCCAGAAAAGTTGGGGTGGTTTCTCCATCATGGATTATACGTGTTCGAATAAGGATTGTTTTGATGTTGAAAATTAGACACATAATTTACTTGATAGGAATTTGGTTGAGCAAATGGATTTTCCACTTGGCCATCAATACTTGAGTGATTTCCTGCACAATGATCACAAATAATATTAGCTCGAATAGCATTAACATTCATATTACTTATTTGTTTAGATAAAGTAGCAATTTGTGCAGTCAATGTGGTAATAGGATCAAGCTAAAAAACTCCAGCTGTTTTTCTTGGCATTGCTATATCTGAAGACCATTGGTAACTGTTAGATGTCATTTACTCTAAAAGTTCATAGGCTCTTCATGAGTTTTGCTCATAAGAGCTCCTCCAGCTGCTGCATCTACCATAGATCGATTTGTAACTCCCAAACCATTATAGAATATTTGAATTTGCAGCCATTTCGGTAGTTCATGATGAGAACACTTTCTCAATAACTCTTTATACCTCTCTCATGCATCATACAAAGACCCAGTCTCAAATTGAGTGAATATTGTAATGTCATTCCTTAGCTTCACTGTCTTTGCCGGCGGAAAATACTTAGCCAGAAATTTTTGTGCAAGTTCCTCCCAAGTAGTAATACCACCGGGTGGTAGAAAATTTAGCCAAGCTTCCACCTTATCTCTTAGTGAAAATGGAAAGAGTCTAAATCGAATTGCATCATCTGATAATCCATTGTGCTTGAAAGTGTCACAAATTTTTAGAAAGCTTGCAATGTGAACATTAGGATCCTAGTGCGATAGTCCCCCAAATTGAACAGTCTGTTAAATCATTTGAATGATTGCCGGTTTAATCTCAAAATTGTTAGCTTGTATAACCGATCTCTTTATGCTTGATGTTGCTCCATTAAGCGAGGGCATAACATAGTCTCTCAAGGCCTTATCTTCGTCTCCATTACCCCCGTTCGGCATGGTGATACAATTCTATATCTTGAAATATAGCTATTATATAACAGAAGGGAAAAAAAAGTAAAAGATAAAAAAAATTTCCAAATTAGTAAAAATGTAGCAATTATCAATATCAATAACAGAATAATTAGTCCCCGGCAACGGCGCCAAAAACTTGATGAAATTATTTGCAAGTGTACAAAATTGCAACAAATAGTATAGTTTAAGTGAAAAGAGTGTCGAACCCACAAGGACTAATTATTTTGTTGGGTACCAAAATTTACTAGATTAACTACTATATGGAAAATCGAAGTTTGATAAAGAAAGCTACTAAATTAAATTAATCTAAAGAACTAACTAAATTAATGTAACCCCCGTTCCCGTAAATACGTATTTCCTGAATATTTCTGTATTTTGATTATTTATAAACTTATTTTGTGCTAAATTAATTTCGGATCTTTTACCAAGTGTTTTATGATCGAAAATTATATTTACTTTGAATAACGATGTATTTTCTATTTATAATTGATTGACTATTTATATGCTATATTATTACTGTTTGAATTTTAATTAATTTGTTAATCTCAAATCCTACTTTGATACATATTATCATTATTATTGTTGTTACTATTATTATTATTGTTATTACAATTAATATTATTATCGGCATTATTATTATCACTGTTATTATTATTATTGTTACTATTATTTTATTATTATTGTTATTATTATTTTTATTATTGAGATGTGTTATTATTAGTGTTATTATTATTATTTTTTGTTAAAGCCCAATTTTGATCTATATTATGTTATCTATTTAATTTGAAGCTCATGCCCAATTGTTTAATTATTATAAGCCCAATCCTATAACTAATTTATTAAAATGTTTTGAGCCCATAAACCAAGCCCAAATCTAAACCCAGTACCCATATGCATTTGTATAGAATCAATCCTGTATTCTCACCCGTATACAAATTTCTTCACGTCTCCCCACTCTTCACATCCCCGTAACTACAACCCCCCACTATCTCCAACTACCCACTATTATATTATATTATATTTATTATTATTTTATAACCCATCTCCCCCACTCTCTCACCCCATCCCTCTCTCCTTTGTTTACCCAAACAAAACAGAGCATTCCCACCGCTCATCATTCTCGCCCTCTGGCCTCGCCCTCCTCGCGAGCGCTCCCGCTCGAGCGTTGCCCTCGCAAGCCTCCTTGTGTACACCACCGCACACACTGCCATCCTCTACCCTCGCCTCATCATCTCCCCACTCATCACACCCCCTTCTCCATCGTCTCCCCCTGTCGACGCGCCGCTCGCCATTGCCGACTTCCACCTCTCCTTTCGCCCTCCTCGTCGACACCGCTCGTCTTTCCCACTCGAAGCCATATTCTTGTTGACTCTCCACGTTGACTGTCACCGCCATCTTCCACCCATTCGACCACTTCTCCTCTGCCTGCCACCATTGCCCCCTCATCCAGTCGAGCCTCCCGCTCTCCGCCCATCGCCGTTGCACTGCCGCGCCATCATCCTCCTTTGAGCGCTTCTCGCTTGAACCACCGCTCCACCTCGATCATCACCTCCATCCCAAACCTCTGAAGAACCCATCTTCATCCCTGTCGAGTTCTCCGTCCCTGTCGCCGCCTCGTCGTCCTCCATCCTGTGCATTGCCGCCTCTCGAATGCACACCCCGTCGCTCCTTGACCCTATTGTTGTGACCACCGCTTGACGCCAGCACCCTCTCCTCCCGCCATTGTCGACCATCCCCTACCATCGACCAGCGCCACAGCTTCCCAACTTCACCGTCAGTCGACGCTCCTGCTGCCGCCCCACTCTGTCGAGCCTCCACCATCCTCCTTCCTCCAGTCGACCTCCCGTCGCCCGTCGAGACCCAGTCGTGACCTTCAGTCACGCCGCCTATGCCCGGTCGCTGTTCCCTCTCCCGCCATCGCTCTATTTCTCTCTCTATGTCGCTGTGAAGAAGAAGAAGATAGGTGATTGGTCCATTTTTCTGTCTGCTGTTGGGATCAGATCACTGTTTGCTGTTCACCTTGCTGTTGATGTGTGATTGGGTGATTTGGCTGTTTGCTATTTGGGTGGATCTGCTGTTGCTGTGGAATTGAGTTGTTTGCTGCTGGTATTGTTGTGGTTGCTCTTGCTGTTGTTTCTTGTGTGTGCGTGCTGTATGTGTTCTTGCGGTGTACGTGGAGTGCACGTGTCGTCGTCGGGATTCTCATCCCATTATTTTTTTATATTCGGAATCGTCTCCTAACAGGCAAGCCTCTCTTGAACTCATTTTTATTTTTTCTAATTCAAGAAAACACTCCTTGAAATCTGGCAAGTAGTAATCAAATTGAATATCGCATTTAATTGAACTCCGTTGTTCCTTTATTGTATAATGTTTATTGATTCATAGTCGTCTTATCCTGCCATTGCTATTGAAATAAAACTTGAACCGTAAATTTATTGTACAATTGAACATTCACATATACTGCCTTGTCATTTGTTTGACTTTGTACTGAGATTTCGATCCGGTTCCTGACACAGAAACTTAAAACCTTGCACATAGAAATCGTAGTACACTGAGTCCATATATTGTTATGTTTTGCATATAAACTGTGTTTTCCATATTTAATAAATTGGACCATGTATGTTTCATGTATTGTATAGTCTTGATATCATCGTAAAATTGTACTAGTGCTACCGGTCTCATTGATTGTACATGTTACATGAGTATTGATATCATCGCCCATATTGATCACATGCATGTTCATAAATGATTGCCAATAAAATATTAAACAAGTCGGGGTTAATAAGGGTTGACTTACTAGTGGATAATCTCAGTAAATGTACTCGGTAAGGCCTTATCGTTATATCGTATTATCATGGAAGGAGTATCGATTGTGAATTATTGATTGTCAATTGTTAATTGTAAATTATTGTTATCGATGCCGAGTACACGCTCTGTAGACCCCATCATGATGTCTAAAATGAACACTGTTTTGTATGCACCGAACCTGTGGTATGGAACGCAGTAGTACGTGCATTAGTTAAGATTGATAAAATACTTATAAACATAAGTGAACATTGAACATTGACACTAATACTGAACACTGGTTATTAAACATTAATTCCTGATTTCTGAATTATTGATTATCAACTTTTGATTTTGTTATCATTTATCA
Organism: Hemerocallis citrina; assembly: GCA_017893485.1. NCBI lineage: Eukaryota > Viridiplantae > Streptophyta > Magnoliopsida > Asparagales > Asphodelaceae > Hemerocallis > Hemerocallis citrina. The sequence goes on along the minus strand of CM030368.1, from coordinate 186,087,551 downwards.
TTTATTGACTCCAATATTGTTCCAATTTCTGTTCTTGTTATATAGTCCATTATTTCCTATTTTACTGCTTCCTACTTCTTGTCGCCCATAGTTTGCTCTAACGGGTTCTCTTCCTCTTTCTTTTAAGTTATGTTATACAGGTACAGTGATGGGTAACTGAAAGGAACTCGTCGAACTGTTACTGCATTGCACATTCTCGAGCTATTTGATAAGTTCTTGTATCCCAGATTTTGTTATTGGATTTTATCTGTTTATGTGATTATTTTTATCTGTGTGGTTGTGATTATTTCTTTTCATGTTATTGAGTTAAGACTGGTACAACTTATGGATGATGTTAAAATCATTCGCTGGGCCTTCGTTACGGACTCGTATTTCCGTATTTTGGGAAGCGGGGTGTGACAACTAATTAAAAAGAACGAAATCTGAAATTTTATTGTTTGTTAATAGCAACAATTAGTTTTAGGGCTTTTGATTTCATCTATTTAATCCCACATAATTCATAATCCCCTGTAATAAGAAATTATACTTTTCCAAGTTGTAGACCAAAATCCCCTAATTATTCAATATTTTCTCTTGAACAACACCAAAAATATCTGACTAACAGTTTGTCATATCTCTATGCAAATTTAATTAATTTAAGACTCATTAAGTTTTTTGGATTTCTTTATAGTCACATTAATCGCGGTAAATCATCTCTAATTTTGCTCAATCGATGGTGTTTAATTCTACTGTTCTAAATCACAAATTACATCTCAGTCTCTCCATGATCTAATAAATCATACAAAAGTTAGCCAAACAATTGTAGGCATTAAGAACAAAAATTAAACATACAACCATGGAAAATTAGTTTAATAAAATAATATGGAACTAGAATTGTATTCTCAAAACTATGCTACATCGAAGCCCTAGAAAAATAAATTTAGTTCATAATAAATTTGCAACTAACAAACATGTTCTTTGATTGCATTATAAAAATTAGAAGAGAAGAAAAAAAAACTCTGTTTTTTGTTTGATCCGAAATCGAAGTCGTGAAAAAATAATCAAAGCCTTGAATTCCGTGAGTTGCTTCTTCTTTTCTTCACTTCTTCCTTCCCTGCTTCGGAAATTGTGCCACCCTTATGATTTCTTTTTCTCTCTCCTATTTCCAGCCGCCCACCTCTTTTTTTCTCCTTTTCCTCTCGACTTCTCGCCGCCAACCTCTTTCTTATGTAGGCCTTTGTTTTTTTTCCTTGGAAAACAAGAAACATAGATTAGGGTTTGGTTTTAAATAAATTATATTTTATTCCTAAATTTCATTCCACCCCCTAGTTGTCCGGAATATTTTCTTTTGGTTCTTCAGATGGCCAATTTGTAAACACGTGCAGTTGAGTGCTTGAATCTTTTAGAAATCTTCACATATAATCAATTTGAATTTTTTGAAATCTTTATCCTTGCACTCTTCATGGATTTCAATCCAAATGCCCACCTTTTGAACTTATCCATCTCATTCATACAAAAACAAACAAATAAATAATTTTTAGTAGAAATAACATAATTTTCAAAGAAATAAACGAGAACTTGCATTTTAATGCATTAAATAGTAATAAAAATTATATAAAAATTTCACTCATCAATTATGAACAAACGCAAGACTAACCATGAGTCGATACGACGAGGTCTTTGGTTGATACATAGGATGAGAAGTAGAATGTGTGGGTTGTGGTTCGACTTGGTTCTTCGGGATCGGTATATGTAGACATGCCGAGATAGTGGTTCGTGGAGCTATAAACAAACGTGTAACAGGACGGTACTACGCCATGTAAGCTTCTTGCAAAGACCTGTCGTACGGTACGGACCCTCAAGCACCAAGTCATACTTTTTTTCATTCCACATTACAACATGAGAGCGATGGTGATCGGCCCAATCCATAGTTGGCAATTGACCTTGACCGGTGACATTGTGTAGTCTTCAGTCGTACATCCGGTTCTTCGGTATTCTTTGTTGTGCGTCGAATTATCGGACGACTCGATCGGGGTAGTAGAACTCCACGATATTGAAATTTATAAGTGGAGCTCGTGTCAACCAACGTTGCATTTTTTCCACGCACAATTGGGTAGCCATTGAAGCCTTCGGGAGTGTACAGTGTCCAATTGACGTGTCACGCCCCGCTTCCCAAAAAATACGGAATACGAGCACGTAACATTGGCCCAGCGAATGATTTTCGTCATCCATAAACTGTTCAGGAATCTTTACAACATCTCACAAAGTAATCAGAGTCGGAAGCAAGAGAATCAACCAATCATGCACATATGAACCAAAATACCAACAAGAATACTTGAAACAAAATAAATTAATTTCAAATAATCATGATCTGAATAAGTCAAATATCCTGGGTCACATTGCCCAAATACAAAATAAATTCATGTACAAGATACAATTGTTCAAAGTAAGCAATAGGAAATAAATAAAGATAGCAAAAGCTCCAGCCAACTAGAACTTTAGATCACATACTCCATTGGGCAGCTGATCACCAAAATCTGCAATTTGACAAATTGCAAGAAAAAGGAAAAAGAAACAAGATTCCCGTCAATGCAAGTTACAGGCCGCTTGTAATGCAGGATACAAGTACATGGGGAAAACTAACTAACAGCATGATATCAAAATATAACAACTAGTATGGTAAGATGAACAAGTACAAGTGGCATGTATCAAATGTCAAGTAAACAGGTATCATGTAAACAAGTAACAAGTATCACAGATCAAGTATCACGAAATCAGGTAACAAGTAACAAGTGTCAAGTAGTCAAGTAGTCAAGTACAAGTGTCAAGTATCATATTCAAGCATCAGGTCTCATGTATCATGTAATCAAGTATCAAGTAAGCATGTTCACGTGTCATGTATCAAGTCTTGTAGTTATTACTATCTAGGTAGCACTTCATGCGCCCCAACTTTTATCACATGGTTGCTACATTCAAACAGTTTCGTTTAGATTTCGTAGTGGAGTCCATAGGGTAGTGTACTCAGGGATCAGGTAAACAGGAAACAGGTTCATGAATCAAACAGGTACACGAATCGTCCGATTCATGCAGCAACAGGTAATAGGTACATGAATCAACAGGTCCATGCAGCAACAGGTAACAGGTACATGAACCAACAGGTCCATGCAGAAATAGATTCATGTATCGTACATGAACCAACAGGTCCATGCAGAAATAGGTTCATGTATCAACATGAATCAAAATGGAAAACACGGGCCCCCTTCAAGTACACATTTCTATATTTTCCACTACTAGATCTTTCCCTTAACCCCGGCTTGATTATGTTGTTATTATTAGTCAACATGCATGTATGTGTCACAAACAGGTCAAGAATAACTTAGCATGATCATGTAATAGGTTCAGGTTGCAAGATAAATATGTACAGGAGAAAGGTAACTCATAACATGATAATACAACGAAAACTCCAGTTCTGGACAGCAAGACAGTACTGTACCAAAACTGAGATTCCCGTTGCTACAAACATGCAAAACTGACTCCGTCAAAGAATCTAGAAAATAGACTCCCGGATAAATCTAGCGAACATATATAAGTAATATAGTGTTTCACAAAATCATAGCTCAAAACTGAATCTAAGCCAGAAAATACGTTCAGCCAGAAATCAGTAATTTATATTCAAGTACAGAAAAACAGCAAGAAATCATCATAATAAATTCTAGAAAAAATCTGGGGTATTTCCCTATATGTATAGAATCAAAATATAAAGTTTCATAATTTTCCAGCAAGATTATTTTAGTCAATGAAAATCAGAAAACATCAAGAAACGGTAGTTTGGCAAATCTGAAATTCCCAATACTGCTGTATGAAAACTGTAATATCTCGCAAACCGTAAAACAAAATCCAAATCCGCCAAAGGGAGATGAAAATAGATAAAATAAGCTAACTTTCATATTTCATAAATATTTTTCATACAGGAAAAGGAATTATGGTGAAATACAAATCTTTATTGAATAGCGAACAAAATCCAGTAAGTATAGTCTTTATAAACAAGCATGAAACGGCATATAAACCCATCAATATAATCCAAAGAAATTCTGGGTAATCCCTAGATAGATATATAAACACTGACCAAAATTTCAGATCAAAATAATATGCTTAGCACTAGTATCAAAATAATTTAGTCATCAAAATCATCAAGAAACGAAATCTGGAAAAGATCTACACCTCTGTAGTAAAACAGTCATATCTCACACATATGAAAATGAAATCGATCAAGGTCAGAGGAGTTGGAAAGAAGACGAATTCCTCTAAAACTCATGTTTTATACTGAAATTAATATTCTGACCTTAATATGGTCTAAATTACTGATCAAGACAAATTATCGGCAAAATACAGAATTTACTTTAGGAACAAAACCAACATGAATCACACGAAACTTGGTCCAAACATCAATAAACATGAATTAGAGTTTACTAAGTGTCCAAATAATATGAAATAGGGTATACAAAATGTCCACAACAAGTATATCACATGGATCTCACAAGCACACGAATTCTCATAATTGTTTTACATATGCATCACATCAAGAAATAGTCACTCCTAGGTTAATTCATGTCAAATGTGTCGTGAGGCAACTATGGTCAAGATAGAATTATAGAGACATACTCATCAATCATTCATCACACACGAGTTTTCTCTAGAACCCAACTACACTACAAGCGGTATTTATGACTTGTATCATACAAAGAAATTTGAGTACAAGTTACTTGCCTTAACCGAAGACGAAACGAACACAAAGAATAACAGGAACGGATTCCTGGGGAACGAACACATCGAACGAATCACGAACCAATCACGAACACATGATCACGAACAAGATGAAAATGATCGAGATCACGAACACAATCGAACGGCTGAGATCGAAGATCAAGATCAAGATGATCGAATCAGATCGGACGGTCAGAACTCCTTGATAATGAAGATAATAATGAAGATCAAGATCGATCGATCGAACGACTGCGATCAAAGGAAATTGATGATCATCATGATCACAACAATTAAGAAGAGATCGGACGGCTCGGATCTAATCAGATGATCAAGAGGAGATCGACGGCCACAATCAATCAAGCATGATGATCACTATGAAAATGAAAGACAATCTAGAATCTACCCAAGAAGATAGAGAGTCCCACATACGAGAAAAGGTCACAAATGGAGTTGAACCAAGTAACATTGCAAAGGCATAATGATAGTAGGGTCGGGATATCCCCGCCCTCCGAGCCGGACATGAGGGTCTCCCCTCATCCGTCTCTCTGGAGGAGAATCTTTGTAGCGCCCCAAACTTCAATAATAGAAATAAGAGACAACTCCATAATCTTTACCTCAATGTAATCCAAACACAAGAAAAAATACAACTTTCCTTTACAATAGTTCTTTATTACAATGCACAGCGGAAAATTAAACACATTTATTACAACACATCTCAGCATGAAAACTCCAGTCATATCAAATTCCAAGCTTTAACCTTGCTCACGCCACTTACTCGCAAATCCTACAAAACTGACAAAACTATGGGCATGTCAGTTGAATACAACCAACGCAATACTATAATAATAGTAACCCTCCAAAGTCCCACAATCACAAACTTTTCACACAATATAAAATAAAACAACAATAAAAGATTCATAAATCAATGAGTGCTACTAAACTAAAGAGAATAGAAAATAATGAAAAATGCATAAAAAACAAAGTTTGAGAAAACACAATGCACACAATGTACACTAATGAATATTTGTTAGGATTCTATGCATCTCATACTACATAGGTCCGAGGGAAAGCCCTTACGTTCACGTAATATAGGGTTCGATCCCTCGCTATGTAATCCTACATCGGTGACAGAAGAAAGATTAGACACTCTATGAATAGACCCCAACCTCGGTATGCATCCTGTCAGACTGTACAAGTGTAGACAAGCAAGCATCCCCATAAGCATCACTCTAACTCTTGAGAATCACCTCCCTACCGTACATTCCGCAAATAGACCCCAGTCCCAGAAATCATCACACCCAACTGTATAAGTGTACCGAGTGAACATACCCAATTTGCCGCACTTCTAGACATTCTGCAAATAGACCCCTGTCCTGGAATGCATCCTACCAGACTGTACATGTGTACCGCACGAATATACTAGAGATACATACAAATCACACAGTCCCGGAATACATCTGCCCGACTGAACAGAGCTCATACTTACGTTTCCCAAGTTCCATCACATCACCCAATCAAGTTGCTGTCCTTAGGTTCAAACCCAGGTAACCATAGCCATCTAGAACTAGCTCGCCTCTACCGGACTTCACTTGCCAAAACCAGGAACACTAGCCCCTCAGGCTAATTTCGTACAATCAAAACATCCACTGCCGATACTCTAGGGTTCGCTCAGTTTCTAGTGCTTACAACTCAACACCTCAAGCGTCCATCTAGCGTTCCCACAATAACCCTAATTTGCAATCAAGAACCCCACTTGGTTCAATCATCAAAATACTCTTTATTTACTCTTTTCTGAAAATAACATTTTTCCCACAACACCACGGTTGTAAATCAAAATCTCAATACGAAAATATTTCATACCCAAAATAAAAACATTTTTACATCCAAAAATCTCTTCATTATTCGCATTTCATTTAATAAACCGTCGTTACCATACTCTTTCTTATATGGAACAAAACCCAATCCACTGAAATCCTTTAAATTAAACTTTTAAATTTCACCTTCAATACATACATAAAACTCAATGAATTTCTCTAGAATTCAAATCAATTTAAATTAAAAAAAAGTCTCTTTATTGTCTGGGATCTCATTCCAAAAATCTACAATTCTTTAGTTCTAAAAATCTGAAATTTTACCTCTTTAGAAACTGAAAATAAACCACCTTAGAATTCAATGTTTTCGCCTTTCAAACTTGAAACATATAACCCCACAAAAATGAGAATATTATCCATTAAAATATAGATTTCCAACCTCAAAATTATCACTTGAATACATTAAAATCGGAAACTAGATTTCAATAAAATTTGAAATTTAGCAACTTCGAAACTTGATTTAACAATTAATAAAACTTCATAAGATTGCAAAATACATACTCATACATGCATTCCCACACATATACTAGGATTCTCAACCCTAGCACACAAAACCACACCCAAAAGCAACCAACCCAAGCCCCCACAGTGGAGACAGCAATGTTCTGACACCAAAATCGAGCCCCCATCTCTACCCTAGGTCTAGGGTTTAACACCGAAACCCTAACCTTAGTGCTTCACACATTCATGCATGTTTTGCAATGGTTTTTAGCATATAATTGATGTATAAAATTTCTAGTATTCAACTCATCAAGAATTTACATCAACATAGTAAATAACTCATAAAAATTCCATCTCTTAATTACTCAATCATGTTTCTTGAATCATACAATAAGATCTATACATCTATCATAACAAATAGGTTCATTAGATGTTTTCAATAAATAAAACTTGATCTTTCATACATAGAAATTTGCATTACTCAAGGACAATTTATTTTAGATCAACATACATTCAAGATTCAAACTTTATCTCATATAGTCAACAATCTCATATCAAATATACATTTCTACAAGTATCTCATAACAAATACCACAATCATGCTAACATACATCATAGATTAATAAAAAATTATCCCTAGCATGATACTACACATCCATGAGATAAAAAAACGTAACAAGCGAGATAGAGTGTTACCCACCTCTTGAATAAAATTGATACAAAGTAGTAGTCTCCTCCTCCAAGCAATAAATCACCTCTCCAAACCACAAAAATCACCAAAATCCAAAAGAAAGAAGAGAGGCCGAAAGTTTGCTGCCTCCAATAAGTAGGCCAGGATTTGCATCTAGGGTTTCTTGAAAATTTTACAAATAAGACTCCCTAGAAAATCTGTAATTGCAATATTAATTGTTTTAGGAGATCAATTCTTGTTACATTCTATATTAGGCCCAATCAATTAGGATTTGATTTTCCTTCAAATCCCTCTCAATTGGTCGGCCTCCAAAATCAGCATATTCAATTTTTTAATTTTTATTTTGGGCTCTTATCTTGACCCAAATCGTTTATTTTTTTCAAAAAAGTCTCCTTCTTTCAAAATAATTTCAAAAGTTGTTTCTCTTGTTTTAAAAAAAATTCAAAAAATATATATATAGTAATTTAATGAGAAGAATTAACTTTTTGACATGAATATTTTAGAGTTTGCATTCCATAACATTTGCACGTGTTTTGCATATGCAAAATGAAAATTTAAAAAAGTAGTCGAAATAGTCCAAAAAATTAAATTAAAATTATTTATTAATTCAAAATAATATATTTAAACTTCTGGGGTGTTACATTCTCCACTCACTCCTTCCCCTAATATCCTCCCTTTACCACATAATGGGGGTCCTCCAAAAGGGTCCTTCAGAAGTGATGACAATTCTCTGTTAGGTTGGCTTTCTAACCGTAGAATCAGATTTCTGGGATTTGAAATGAGGTACTGACGATCGGCCTAACCACTATTGATTGCCTCATGTGGACTGGCTCACTTCGCTAGTCAGGGAAAGTAAGACTGAAAACCTAAATCGTTAATTTCAACCCGTCTGACCAGCTTTTTAACGATTGGTGGGCCCACGAACGAGGGTATTTTCGTATGACTTATCGCGGACTGCTCCTCCCAAGAGCTTTAACTACTTTACTCGATTTAGTCATTCAACCCCCCCTTTCCCAGCTTTTTATTCCTCATTTTCTTGTTGAAAGAATTTTCGAAAAGAGAGCTTACCCTACGTGATAGAAGCATAGCTGGTTAGAACCGATTGATTCATCGATCAAGGTAGCAAGCTGGGGACCGGGCACAGGGATCGAAAAAATCTCCTAGTCTTGGTCAAGTCAGTAACTTTCATTCTAAAGCTCCCTCTCCTTAAGGTCGAACCTAACTGCTAGAAGGTCAGAAGGAAAGGAACTCAGTGCCAGCAGGAAGCAACTAGCTTAACAACAGCTCGTGCTTAGACCAAGAGCGAAAAGAATTGTGATTCTACCAACCCTCTTCCTGATACTAGGGACATTGGATTCTTTCTTAGCTATAATATTACCAGCTGCTATTATTCCGCTAAAGCCAGGAGAGCATCTAATGAAAGTGGAAAAATTGTCTGCTGAAGGTCCAAAATCGTATTCTGTTTAAGGGTGTACCCTTCCTCTGAAAAAGAAAAAGGAGTGATAATGCCTATTGACATTATCAATTGTCCACATGAAATCTTTAAAGAAATGTTTGGGCTTTCATTTAAGGGGTTCTATCTTAAGTAAGGCAGAATCAGAAAGATAGGTATGCCTAAAAATCACCGTCATCCCACAAGATTGGTCCCGCTAAACAGCTCTTAGTCCACACTTCTATCATGCATTCTAAGACCATGTCAGCCTAAAAGAAGAAGAGCCGCTCACTCCTCCGCCAAGAGGTAAAGGTAAAGCAACCCCTGCTGCTCTCATTGCTACGTCGAAAGGGGTAAGGAGGGTATCTAGGGCTAAGCTAAAAAAAATGCACATAATCGGATTATTTTTCTGTATAGTAGGAGAGGTCTATCAAAACCCATATAGGTTTTGCTTAGGGTTTTTTATACACTCTTATTATAAGCTAGGGTTTTGTGTTGCTTTTTTGGAAAAGGAATTGGTGAGGTAAGGCTTTTATCTATTGTTTGTACTCTCATGGTTTATAGTTTCATTTCTCTTGGATTGCCTTCGCTTGAGTTGGTAGTTCGGGTTCGTGTAAGTAAATAAAAAGCTAGCATGAAGAATGGGAGAAATCTGATTATAAATAACTAGGCCTTATATTGGGAGACTAGGACGGAAGGTTGGAGCTACAGGAAAGAATCAATTTTGAGTTCTCGGCCCTCCTCAGAATAAAATGGATTCAAAAGGATCGGTTCAAAGGGAAAACTAGTTTACCTTCTGAAGTCACAAAGATTGAAGGTAATTTCTTCAATTTGCTCTCCTTCTAAGTTAATGGTTTTCACGGTAGCTTCATCGATATTGCCCACCAAAGAAAAGGCATGCTCGGGAAGACCGTCTAATTTCCAGAAAGGATCAGTTGAAACCTCGAGGAAAGTTACACTACCTCATCCATGGTATGGTCCCCAGAGTGCTCCAAGTCGAGAAAGAGCAGGTCGCTCCGTTCTCTTACCAGGAGAAGTGTGATAAGCTTTGAATGGAAACCCCGATAAATGGCAACAGTAACTCTAACTTTCCTAAGGTAGAAAAATTTCTTGTCGCACCAACTCCCATCCTAAAGTGTGCCTGCTTTCAGATGCTCAGCTCGTGCTTCTAAGCTGTCACATCTTATAATAGCTTAACCCCTTTTGAGTAAAGTCACATTACTCACTAGCTAATCAATAAGCATAAGATAGCTAGTTAGGCCAGCTCGTAAGGAGAAAAAAAGAGAGAGAAAGTATGGCTAATGTAAAGAATTAATCTCAAGGAAATGCCAATTCTTCACTCCGTGGGATTCATTGATTTGAACTGAAACTTTCAGTTCATATGGTTACAGAATCATCCATTCCATTACGAGATGTTGTGAAGTTCTTCCTTGAAAGAAGCATGATCAGACGGGCAATGAGCTTGGTTCGGTTCAGAAAAAAAAGAAGCTAGAGTTGTTCGTGCTAGTTGAGTTGGTCGCCAATCCACAAGGTCTGATTCTGATCTCAGAGTTGAGGTGGGGATGAACGCCAACGAAAGGATGAGCGCTTTGTTCCAGGCACGGACTAGTAATAATTAGTTGTTGAGCAGTCTTTTTCTCTCCTTTCGATAGGACTCGCCCTAATTTCGAGATGAAACATGGCAAGCACGGGGAAGAAGCACTCTGTAGGCCTTTTAGCTTGAATTAAGTGCTAACAATGCTATGCTAACAATGCTATGTAGTGGAGGGATGCGAGGAAAGGGGTTGGGGACTGCTTGACCGTAGCAGTTATGTTAGCTGGAGTTGATTCTACTTTTGAACTTCCTGTTAAGCTTTACTATCGGTCTGTTAAGCTATTATGGGTCTTTGACTTGTGCTAATAAGCTAGGTAGGGAAGGTCCCAATCAATGCAATCAAGTTATCAATCCCTTGGGATTTTGTCTGAAAATGACATTTCCTCAATACTTATACTGTAATGCCCCGAATTCCAAATACATGTAATTCGTGGCACAAACATGATCTTTTACTTCAAATTTGTACAAAATACAAGGAATTTTAAACTTTTTATTTACAACATCATTCTTTACAATAACACAGCGGAAATAAATAACTTCAATACAATATGTAATAATGGAAGCTCTTCAATCTTATGACAACTCATCACAGTGACTTCAAGTCCATACCAAATCTGATCCTGCGACTAGGAAATTGTGGGCACGTCAGTTGCACACAACTGACGCAATACTATAATACAACGATTTCATTATCTTAACAATCACAAACTTAAATGCAAAAACAGAAAAGTGACTATCCTAATTATGTCTGTGTATGATATGACTTAATGCCTAATGCAGACAATCATACTTACGATGCCACTAATGCACACTTGTTCGGATTCTATGCAACTCATACTACATAGGTCCGAGGGCAAGCCCTTAACATACTCTTCATTATAGGGTTCAATCCCTCGTCATGAAAATCCTACTACGGTAACAAAAGCAAGGTTTAGACATTCCACAAGTACAGATTCCAGTCTCGGAATCCACCACCCGACTATATAGAATCCTCGTCGCGTGAACATCCCACAAGTACCGAAATATGTTAGAGATCTGCCTCCTATCCGGCCGACTATTCATGATCCCGGAATCCACCGCCCGATCAATCATAATCCCGGATTTAATTAAGGCTCGTCTCGTTCCGCAAGCAACCACAGTCCCGGAATCCACCACCCGACTGAGTCTATAAATCCGAAATCCACTGCCCGACTATATAAAAATGCCGCTACTTACGTTTGCCCAGGTTTTATTACATCTTCTTTTCTAATGCCTGTCCTTAATTAGATTTTAATTTTTCAGGATCTAGAACTAGCTTACCCTGCCGGACTTAAACTTACTCATCAAAATTCAGGACGATATTGACCATTTCACAAAATTTCATTTATCATAATTGCCGGACATCATGGGCCTCGCTCAGCTCCCAGAACCCATTCATCTCAACATAGATATCCTTTAAGTTAATCTTAACCTCTTCATAAAAAAAATTCATTCATTACAAATCATTTGATTCTTTCATTCATTCTCTTTAAATTGCCCATTTCAAGATAACACATCTCAAAAGGCATTTCAACTTGATAAAGCCCTCACAAATTTCATACATCTAATTTTTCCCAAGTTTATTCTTTTATTTCATAAATCTCAGACAATTATATAACTCTTTATTCAACAACATTTCAAATTGTTAAAATCTTTCAAATGTCATATACTTCTACTTTAGTACTCTTTCATTCTTCAATTATTTGTCAAAATAATGTATATAACTCCCAATGATATAAAAACGAATCTAGATTAAATCTATCAAATCTCAATATTTTTATCAAACTCGATTTAAAACAACTTAACTCCAAACTTGTGAAAATAAACCAATTTACCATGTAAATTGTCCACAATAAAACCTTAAATTAATATACATAATCTTATCCAATATTCCATTAATACCCTCTCTTAATTTTAAATTTTACCTCAAAAGAAAAGGAGTTTTTTTAGAAGTAAAATTAAATAATAAAATAAAATAATGAAAAAAAAAACGAAAACAAATTGACCCCATCAAGAATCGAACCCAAAATAGCCAAGACCCAAGTCCAGCCCAACAACTGAGAAGCTAATGTACTATTGGTGTAAAGAACGCACATATATGTTTTATAAGTCTCTTATTACTGTTTAATGTTTTAATTAAATTTTCAAAATATACAGAGCCTCACTGGACTCGAACCCACAACCTATAGCAGTGCACATAGCGCCCCAAATTACACCCGCAAACCAGGTTCCATGCCTTAGATTCTAATTAAATTACTATTGCAATTCTTTTCATGCAACTCTCCGTTTCATCACTTCGATAGAAATTTTAACTGTGATTTGATTTTAAAATTCTATCCTATTATTTTACAAATTTAGAATGAAATATTTCTAAGATTTGTGTATCTTGTACGAAATAAAAAAAATATATCCTAATTTATTCTTGAAGAACATAGGAATTGTTATCTAAATTGTATGAATTACTCAGTCTTGTAACTTAAATTAAATGAATAATTATTTCTTACACAATTAGAGTGTGAGGAGTATCTACATTACCAAATTGTATACAAGGAAGTGGATCTCATGGATTTATTATAAGAAATTCCCACTAGAAAAATTTCTATAAAACTCCTACACATAAACACATTAATTTCATTATGCACAAATAAAATTTCTAGGGAAACTATTTCACTTGCACATGTTAATTCATCTTCATCTACACATTTTTAGTTTAAACAAACACAATTTCTAACAAATTAGAAGATTATGAAAACACCCACACATTATCATTCAAATGCATTCACATCTAATCATGGATTCTACAAAAAAATATTTAGAAAATAAAAGAAACACCCACCTCAAAGAGAACTCCTAGTAGTTGAAACCCCTAGCAAAAGGCTCTAAAATCCTCTCTCCAAAACCGCAACTCTTCTCCTCCTAGCTCTCGAAAACAACAACAAGCCAAGCACCCATGATTCTCTTTTTTTTTTTTTTTTTTTTTTTTTTTATTTGTTTTGTGTTCATGTGAGGTTAGGGTAGGGGGTATTTATATAGGTAATTAAAGAGTAGTTTTAGCAACTAACTACCCACTAACCCACTCACATACCCACTCACACACCCACTCCCCCTCACTCCAAAAATACTCTGTCAAGACAAGAGCAGTGCAGCCGGTTTTGAGTATGGTGTGCAATGCACGTGTGCACGTGTGTGCACGTGCTTTGTACCTTTCTTATTTCATTTTTTTATTATTTTATTTTATTTTCAATTCTTATTTTTAATAATTACTTATATCATTTTTCTTACATTAAATTTAATGTAATTAGCTTAGATTAGTCCTAGCAAAATTTTAAGTGCAAAAATTTTGTAATTAAAATAACATAGTTACCACGTGCATAGAAGAAAAACACGTGCAAAGCACGTACAGCATAAAATTTAAAAAGAAATATTTTACGGCCGTTACATACACCTTAGTTATGGCACCAGAAGCAATGCAAGTTTTTGTTTTCACCTGCAATTTTTGCATAAAAAGTGCTTTCACCAAAGATAATGATTAGGCACGAAGATCTGGTCGAACCCAAGAAAATAGACAAAGATTCTCATGCCCGTTCATCAGCAAAAACAAAGGGCATAGCATTTAAAGGCATTTTGACTGGACTTTTGGTTACCTAGATCTCAAGGAAGATTGGAAGTATCGAGCACAGATCTTGCTCTGACCAAGCCTACCAACAATTCATAGTTCCCAACATGTGTTGTTGCGTAACACCTATCTAATTGCTAGGCTGAGAAGCACTGTTAAATGGGCAGGAAAATGAACAAACAAAAATGGATACAAATTTTTGACTGCTACTTAGGATCTGTAAAAGTATCTGAAAGGGTGAAATTTAGATATTTGCACCTGGTCTTTGGTCAAACAAAAGTTTTCCCCTCGCATCTACATTGGAAATATGGGACCTTGAGTCTTCGTCTGGTGCTACGGTGGCCATCATTTTAGCAGAGACAAAGGGGATCAGTCTTTTTCCAGTAAAAGATTACTCAACGTTGATTGAACGTGTTGCCGCTGAGTCTGGTGTGGGGGCAATAGATAGAATTTGTGGATTCGCGAGAACTCAAATGGGCCCAATCTGACCTCTTCCACTACTGTTGGGCTGACTCCTTAGTGCTGCCGCTGATCTGCACAAAGTACGAAACACCGGGATGGATCCCGGCGACGCACCCTCCGATGCTCTTGTCAATACTCAGAAAGAATATCAAAAGAACTTTAGATAGAAAAAGAGTGATCACCTTGTAACGGTAGGAGGTAGGGGGTATTTATAGTCATCGTGGGGATCTGCTTCGGGATAAGAACGAATCCTTACTTCCCGGTGTGGCTGGATTGAAGTGGTTAAAACCACCTCCAGTAGATAAGGACGAGCCAGGATTTTCTCATATCCTGCTGAACTGGTCCTTAATGGGTTGAGACCCGTTCTCAGTTGAACAGGTCCATTCACGGGTTATTGGGCCCAAGAGAAGAGACCCGATTCCCATTTCGGACCCGTCTGTAGGTGAAATTATCGTTTTGCCTCTGTGAGCTTTAAGATTCATGCCCAATTTGAACGGTTCCGATTTAATTCCATTTTTAGCCATATCACGAGCCCCCCACTCCCGAAGACTATGTGCTACAGCCTTTAGGGAGTAGTTTTGTTGTTTCAATGGTGTATAGGACTTTATCTGTAACGCCCCTGCCCCTAGCTCAGACAATTTATACAATTTAGAAGACAAATTAGATACTATGTAGTACAACTACCCACCACAGGCTGCCTCTCAAAAGGTGGTTAACCGGATTGGTGACTCTTGATCATAGGCAATAGTATTTATATATTATATTATTCAAGTTGATATCCGATATGGGACAATTCCCACTTACCTCTCCTCTCAATCCCGTACACATCCCCGTGTACACAGCAAATCTCTCTGATTTCATTTCCGAAATCAAAGCCGTGGGCCCCCCCAAACAAGGATGACGTCATTTCCAATTGAAGAAGACAGCAGCCAAGCACTCACCGTGGGCCCCTCATTTCACCATTTCAACATATTTACCAAAGTGCCATCTTGCCACTTTTTAATACACAATCTGCCATTATCAACTTTTATATATATATATATATATATATATATATATATATATATATATATATAGTTATCTCAAATTACGGGGTGTTAATCACACACCCCTCCTTCAGAAATCAGCGTCCTCGCTGAGCACGGAGCACGCACAACATAGTGCAGGATCTCCTATCTAGCCGATGTAGAGTATCTGCTCTCCTATCCGTCTGACTAATCATGATCCCGGAATCCACCGCCCGATCAATCATAGTCCCGGATTTAATGAGTTGCTCTCCTGTCTGCCCGATTAATCATGATCCCGGAATCCACTGCCCGATCAATCATAATCCAGATTTATTGAGGCACCACAGTCCCCGAATCCACCACCTGACTGGGTCTATAGTCCCGGAGTACACCGCCCGACTATATAGACATGCCCCACACTCGGTGTCGAAAGTCGACTCTGATACCATTTGTAACGCCCCTGCCCCTAGCTCAGAAAATTTATACAATTTAGAAGACAAATTAGATACTATGTAGTACAACTTCCCACCACAAGCTGCCTCTCAAAAGGTGGTTAACCGGATTGGTGACTCTTGATCATAGGTAATAGTATTTATATATTATTTTATTCAAGTTGATATCCGATATAGGACAATTCCCACTTCCCTCTCCTCTCAATCCCGTACACATCCCTGTGTACACAGCAAATCTCTCTGATTTCATTTCCGAAATCAAAGCCATGCCCCCCCCCCCCCAAACAAGGATGACATCATCTCCAATTGAAGAAGACAGCAGCCAAGAACTCACCATGGGCCCCTCATTTCTCCATTTCAACATATTTACCAAAGTGCCATCTTGCCACTTTTTAATACACAATCCACCTTTATCAACTTATATATATACATATATATATTATTATATAGTTATCTCAAATTACGGGGTGTTACATTATCGGAGATCTTAAAGGGGGTTCGAATCTTGTTTGAGGGGTAGCGGTGTTTTCTTTGAGCTGGTAGCACGCCCAAGTTTGCTCTTAGGCTCTTCTGGATTTTTGGTGACTTTTCTCAATTTTTTACATTATTTTTTGATTCATTTATTCAATTTTACAAAGCGATGATTTGTTTTTCCGGGACATTAATTAATTACTCTAACTAATAATTATTTACCCAGGGGCTCAAAAATATTTTTCCGAATATATAATTATTTTTTAGAATTTTTAACTATTTTTCCTGAATTTTTAATCATTTTTTTTGCAATTTTAATATAAATAATTCGAATTAATTAAAAAAAAGAATTAATCACCCTATTTATGACGTGGCACGATCTGAGGCGTCCATTAGCCGTCGGCGCGAATATCTGGATGATCAAACGGTGCCCCATTCATCGGCGACGTGGCA
Source organism: Hemerocallis citrina (assembly GCA_017893485.1). Taxonomy (NCBI): domain Eukaryota; kingdom Viridiplantae; phylum Streptophyta; class Magnoliopsida; order Asparagales; family Asphodelaceae; genus Hemerocallis; species Hemerocallis citrina. The sequence goes on along the minus strand of CM030368.1, from coordinate 186,070,300 downwards.
GAATCTGAGACGTTGATCAGATTGCCGCGTGACTTTTGAGGTGATCTGACGGTGCTCGAGATGCGAAGGCGTTCTTTCCTCTATTTGGGGGTCGGTGGCAAGAACGCTCGGCACCAGTTGCTGACCCCCTTTAGACACTTCGGTTGGCTGACACGTGCCTAGGTGGAGACTGAGGTCGAGGAGGTTCGACGTGTGTTGCCAAAGTTAAAAGGGGCCTCGAGAAGGCGACACGTGTCTGGGTGGAGGCTGGCGTCGAAAGGGTTCAGCATCTGTTGCCGAAGTCCCGGAGATATTTTTCTCATATTTGGACGTCGGTGGCAAGAACACTCGGCGAATGTTGTCAAAGTCCAAGAAAGATTTTTTCTCATGTTTGGATGTCAGTGGCAAGAACGCTCGGCGAATGTTGCCGAAGTCCGAGAAAGATTTTTTCTCACGTTTGGACATCGGTGGCAAGAATGCTCGGCGAATGTTGTCGAAGTCCAAGAGAGATTTTTCTCATGTTTGGACGTCAGTGGCAAGAACGCTCGGCGAATGTTGCCGAAGTCCAAGAGAGATTTTTTCTCACGTTTGGACGTCGGTGGCAAGAACGCTCGGCAAATGTTGCCGAAGTCCAATAGATATTTTTTCTCACATTTGGACGTCGGTGGCAAGAACGCTTGGCGAAGGTTGCCGGAGTCCAAAAGAGATTTTTTCACACGTTTGGACGTCAGTGGCAAGAACGCTCGGAGAATGTTGCCGAAGTCCAAGAGAGTTTTTCTCACATTTGGACATCGGTGGCAAGAACGCTCAGCGAAGGTTGCCGAAGTCCACGAGAGATTTTTTCTCACGTTTGGACGTCGATGGCAAGAATGCTCGGCGAATGTTGCCGAAGTCCAAGAGAGATTTTTTCTCACGTTTGGACGTCGGTGGCAAGAACGCTCGGCGAATGTTGCTGAAGTCCAAGACAGATTTTTTCTCACATTTGGACGTCGGTGGCAAGAACGCTCGGCAAATGTTGCCGAAGTCCAAGAGAGACTTTTTCTCACGTTTGGACGTCGGTGGCAAGAACTCTCGGCGTATGTTGCCGAAGACCAAGAGAGTGGCACGTGGCAGGCTGGCAATTGGATCGTTGATTAGTCAAAGACACGTGGCACTCTAACCTTTTGACCGTTGACCAGTCAAAGGCCTGTTGAGGTTCTTGTCGTCTTGTGGTAAATGGGCCTGGCTCTTGAGTTCTTGAAGCCCATTAGTCTCGATTTGTGTGCAGCTTCTAGAAAACTTCACCCCCACCCCACACTTGTTCATTTCTCAAATTTTTACTCAGGCGACTAGTTTTCACCAGCTGAAGCTTCAGGCGAGATTTACCAACTTCCGGTGATCTTTCCGACCGTCGCTGTCACTTCAAGGTAACTCAACACTTAGTTTATTTTTTAGAAAATGTCTAGCTTCCCCCCGATGACAGAGCCCCCCCCCCCGATAAGCCGACTTCGAGCCAAGTTCCTCCTGTCGACAAAGGCGAAAGCGTTGAAGTGCCTACTTCGGTTGTCGTGAAGACTATAGCCGAGAGCCCACGCAAGATGGGGGAGTTCGGGAGGTTGCCTGGGGTTCTTACTGGACTTCAAAGGGTTTGAAAACTGCCGGAGGAGCACGCCGAATGGATCATGTACGGAAGGGGGCGGAGTTTTGAAGAGAACGGAGACTTCGGAAGTTGACGATACTATCTCCATACTCAACGAGGTCGAATTAGCATCAGTTCGAGAATGATTTCTGATCCCTAAGGAGTTCGAGCTGATGCTGCTTGGGCCTGGAGTGAGGGCTAATTCACCGATGCCGGTGGATATATGCTTCTGGCCAGTCGACTCCTTCATAGCCGGAGCGTGGCTGCCTCTCCACCCCTTTGCCATCCAAGTTTTGCGGTGGTTCTGGATCAGCCCAATTTAGTTCATGCCGAACGGGTGGAGGGTGATCAACGGGTTCATTCTCCACTGTCAGGCGGCAGAGATCGAGCCGGATCTGAAGGTGCTTCGGACGCTATACCGACTTCATCAGCAGCACAAGTCGAAGTTCAGGTTCTACCTAGCTCCAAGGCATGGATCTCGGTTCATTAGCTGTCCCGACTCGATAAAGCATTGGCGGGACAAGTATTTTATCATTCGGAGTCGAGAACCGTGGTGCATCCCAACGGACTGGGTCGAAGAAGTGTCGAAGAGGGTGAAAGAGAGTTCGGTGCTTTACCCCAACGAAGAAGACATGGTTCAGGTTCTCCTCAACCGACCGAAGCTCGACTGGAGGGACCTGACCGAGGATGTGCTCTTCAGGGGGGGGGCTCAGCCGCATAAACCCCACTATGCGGTTTACCCCTTTTTCTTTTTGTTTTGTGTTCGGTTTTTACTTGTGTTTAATCACCGCTCCTTCTTATGCAGAAACCATGGACTTCGATGCCGTGATGGCTCAATGCGGGGCTCCGAGGAAAAGTAAGAGGATCGTCACAAAGGTGACCTCTCCAAGACCCAAAACGGTTGCTACAGCGGTCGAGGAAGCAACAGCGTCGGCCACTATTGTCCAGAGGGCAACGACCCCGGCAACAGCTTTGGCCTCGGTGGAGGCGGGTGAGTTTCCCTTAGCAGCCGCTCTGGGAATGGAGGCGGCTCCTCTGACAGTCGAGGCCAAAGTGTTCCTAACCGAGGAACACAAAAAGATCTTTGTTCCGAATTGGCAAGTCCGGAAGCTCATTGGGTTCCTCGGCAACTCGGCATCGAGCATGCAGGCCGTCCGGCATCTCGCAATGCCGAAGGACCGTGCCGCCATGGACGCTGGTGGAGTGGGGGACGATGCGCTCGAGATCGCCCGAGCAGCGGTGTCGGTAAGTGGCATAGGTTTGCCAGTTGTGTACTTGTACTCTCTTGGTTTTCATGCAGCTTTATTTTCTTCTCGCAGATTACCATCCACTTCGGTCATCTAATGGAAAGGGTGACCGAACTCGAGAAGGAGTTGAAGCAGGAGATGGACAAGGCTCGGGCGGGGAAAGCTCGGATCGCCAATGAGCTCGAGAAGCTGAAGGTTGAGGCCGACGGGAAGATGATGAGGATGGAGTACCTCGACGGTCTTATGGCGAAGCTAGAAGCCGATGTCACTGTTCTGCTGCGGCAGAAGGAGTCAGCGGCGAAGGAAAGGGAGGAGGCCATTGAGGCCGCGAAGATTGTCGCTGCTAAAGAGGCTGAGATGGCGTCCATGGAGAGGGCTCAAGGGTTCCTCGCGGTCGTGCCCTCGAGCAGGTGAAGGAGAGCTACCCCAAAGTGGATTGCTCCGAATGGCAACTCTTCCCTGGCCACATCCCGGGATTCGACGACACCTCAGAGGAAGGCGAAGAAGGGTACGACGATGTGGAAGTCGAGGCCGAGGATTCCGAGGTAGAGCCACCTCGGAGGCCACGCCCCTGGCGATCGTCGCCGCACCGGGTAGGTTGGATCTTGCAGCGACCGGTAGCCACGGCAAAGAGATCGAGCCTGGACTTGTAGTTCATATTTTTGATAAGAAATGTATCGCCTAATTGCAGACTGGCCACCACTTGTAACTTTTTGAATTCCAATGAAATGAAACTTTTTGAAATCTGGCTAAGTCATTGTGATTTATTTGGTTTGCTTTCGAGTCTTGTAGTGGCTTCGTTTGAACTTAGCACTTTGTCTTGGCTATTTCAGATCGTCAAGGTATCTCAGTTGGTCGATGTATCTGACCTTACCGAAGTGTCCCGCCTCCGGAATGGACTTGGGGTCACAAAGTTGAGCCTTGCTCGGACTCGAGAGAGGTTGTTTAAAACCGGGTCGGAGTTGGACTATCTCAAGCTGACGTTGGCCCGTCGAACCTCTGAACTGAAGCGACTGAAGGAGAAGGCTTGCAAGGTGCCCCCCGAAGGGGAGGAGATGTGTCCCTCGATGGTCGTTAGTCAGGGGTTACGAATAAAATTCCTTCGTCGGTCTATGTTCGATGTCAGGGCTGAGAGAGATGGGCTGAAGAACGTGGTACTTGAGAAGGGATTCGAGGCTACAGAACTTCGGAGGGCCATCACCGAGGCCTCACGTGTGGGTAGCTTGAGCAGAATGCCATGCCTAAAGGTTAGAGTGACGGATGAGCTCCTGAAGGCACGGGTTGTAGAGCTAGAGGTCAAGAACCACCGGCTGCGACGGCTTTCCGAGGGTAGCAATGTCAGGACCACTTCTTATCCCTGAGGTGAGTACATCGTGGGGAGGTCATTCCACGAGTTGGCGGTAAGCTCGGCCCCTGTCATGGGGTGCCCCGATGATGCACAGAGCGGAGTAGCTGGTTCTTCGAGCGGAGCGTCCGTTGGGGCGACACTCAAACTCTCCGCTGCCGACGATGCAACCCGGCTCGCCGATTTGGACACCTCCACAGGAGTAAGGCCCCAAAAACACGGTGTTCGCCGACCTCGTTTGTCACTTAAGAGAAGCATCCCACTCCCTAGGAGGGGTTAGGGCAGATCCTTGTAATTTTGTAATCTTTTGCTTTCAATGAATTGTACCTTGATGTAAAGAGTCGTTGGTCTATAGTCAGACTTGTACCTCAAATTCTAATGAAATAGCGAACTTGTTTTCTGAACGTGTGTTTTGTTATTGTTTGCAAGCGTATCAGTCGCGGAGCATCGCATGAGTGCTCTGCACCGGTTGCCAGAGCCCAAGAGGTTAATTTCACTCGTATTCGGACGTTGGTGGCAAGAACGCTCGGCGCGTGTTGCCGAAGTCCGAGAGATTGAATTTTCTTCTATTTGGGCGTCGGTGGCAAGAACGCTCGGCACGCGTCGCCGAAGTCCGAGATATTGAATTTTCTCCCGTTTGGACATCGGTGGCAAGAACGCTCGGCACGTGTTTCCGACGTCCCACGGCCGAGTTTATCATTTGAGAACATCAACAGTTGTGGGAGCAGTTCCGAATGGTGAACCGCTTCGTACTCGCTTTAAAGCAAGTAGTTGAAGCGAAATCGAACCAAGTGTTGGACTCCAAGCTTTTCGTTTAGGGAATGTCAACAGTTGTAGGAGCAATTCCGAATGGTGAACCACTTCGTACTCACTTAAAAGCGGGTAGTTGAAGCGGAATCGAACCAAGTGTTGGACTCCAAGCGTGTCGTTTAAAGAATTTCAGCAGCTGTAGAAGCAATTCTGAATGGTGAACCACTTCGTACTCGCTTAAAAGCAAGTATATAAAGCGGAGTCGAACCAAGTGTTGGACTCCAAGCGTGCCATTTTAATGCAAATTTTGTAAGCGCCATAGTAGTACAATTAGAATGCTCAAAAATAGAGAACTTGTAGGGGTAGATTGCTTTTATCGAAAACAATTAGGCGGCCACTTCTAAGTTGCGAGCCGCTCTTACACTTTGATAAGGAAAATACAAATAAAAACTTTGACATGTTTTATGGAGTGATATTGGGGAAGTTGCTTGGAACAGTGTTTAGACACCATCTTGGTACTTTATCAAGTGCTTAGCGTTCCATATCTTCGGTATTCTCCTGCCCTCTGGGTCTTCGAGTTGATATGCGCCTGGGTGAATAACTCTGGAGACTCGATACGGTCCTTCCCAATTGGGTGCTAACTTGCCCTTTTTGCTCGGAATAGAGATCGACAGCTTTCGCAGTACTAGGTCCCCCTCCTTGAGATTAGCGGGGCAGACCTTTTTGTTGTAAGATTGCATTATCCAACGCCGGTAGGTCTCTTGTCAGATGGCAGCTCTTTTGCGGACCTTATCTATGAGGTCCAAGTAGTTGCGAAGCTGGTTTGCATTCTGTGCTTCACTGTAGGCTATCAGTCAAGGTGAAGGCAAGCCCACTTCTAAAGGGATGAGGGCTTCGAAACCATACGTGAGGTTGAAAGGGGACTCCCCTGTCGGAGTTCTCTTGGTGGTGCGATAGTTCCAAAGCACGTTGGGAAGCTGTTCGACCCACAACCCCTTGGTAGATTTATCGATCCTCTTCTTCAGGCCGGAGAGTATTTGTCGATTTGTCCGCTTGGCCATTGGATTGAGGGTGGGCTATCGAGGAGAACTGCTGCTGGATGCCGAGGTCAGTGCAGAAGCTACGAAAGGTTGCTCATGCGAATTGAGTCCCGTTGTCGGTTACGAGGATACGGGGTACCCCGAGCCGGCAAACGATGTTCTTCCAAAAGAATTTATGGACCTTGTGCTCGGTAATCGTTGCAAGGGGTTCGTCCTCAATCCACTTGGAGAAGTAGTCTATCGCCACGACTAAGAACTTCAGCTGGCCTGGCACTGGAGGGAAGGGTCCGAGCAAGTCCATCCCGCACATTGCAAAAGGGATTGGACTCGCCAAGGAGGAGAGTTGGGCCTGCGGTAGGCGACGGATCGGCAAGAATCTCTGGCAGGAGTCGCACTGGTGGGCGTACTCTTCGGAGTCACTTAGGAGTGTGGGCCAGAAGTAGCCGTAATTTAGGAGTTTGCAGGTGAGGGATCTCGCTCCCAAGTGCACTCCACACATACTGTCATGGGCCTCCTTCAGGACATAGTGCGCTTCCTCGGGGGAGAGACACCTCAGATAGGGTCGGCCATCAATCTGAGTGTAGGAGCATTTGTACATGACTCCGTCAAGAAGTGTGTACCGCTCTGCTCTGGTCCTGATCCTCCTCACCTCTTTTGGGTCTTCTGGAAGAACTCCATTCCTAAGGTACTCGAGTAGGGGCTTCATCCAATTCTCCCCGAGCGTGAAGGGCATAATCTCCATTGGCTTTACGATGTCCTCCTCGATACTCGGTCATAAGAGTACCTCTATCAGTACGGTTCACTCCAAACCCTGGAGGGAGGAGGTGGCGAGCCTTGAGAGGGCATCGGCTTGTGCATTTTCCTCTCGGGGAACCCGCTGGAGTCGAGCATCTTCAAATAAGGCCAGTAGTTTCCTTGCCTTCGCCATGCGCTCATCCCTTGCTTCATACTCCCCAGACACCTGGTTCACAACCAGCTGCGAGTCACTGAAGACTTGGATATGCTTGGCCCCTACTTTGCGGGCCATGCAAAGTCCCGCTATAAGGACCTCATACTCGGCCTTGTTGTTCGATGCAGGGAAGTTCAGGCGGCGAGAGTACTGCAGGACGAAAGCGTCTGAGCCGGTCAAGATGACGCCGGCCCCACTTCTATCGGCGCACGAGGATCCATCAACATAAACAGTCCAGATCAGGGGGTCGACAGACAACACGCAGGGGTCGGGAATAGTGCTCTCAACAATGAATTCTGCCAGAGCTTGGGCCTTGATAGCGGTTCTGGGTTGGTAGCTGATGTCATGCTGGCTCAGCTCTATGGACCACTTCATCAAGCGGCCCGACGTTTCGGGCTTGTGGAGCACCTGCTTGAGTGACTGGTCGGTAAGAACGACCATCGAATGAGACTGGAAGTAGGGGCAGAGCTTTCGGGCTGCCATAACCAAGGCAAGAGCCATCTTCTCCAGCTTCGGGTAACGAGTTCAACATCCCAGAGGACCTTACTCACATAGTAGATGGGCATCTGCGTTCTGTCCTCTTCTCTTACTAGGACTGCACTGAGGGTCTGCTCCAAAGCGGCAAGGTATAGGTAGAGGACCTCCCCGGGCCTCAGCTTGCTCAAGAGTGGGGGGTTAGCTAAATATTCCTTGAGCTGGTCGAAGGACTCCTTTTGCTGTTGTCCCCCTAAGGGCCTTGAAGAAAGGGAGGCACATCTCCCCGAATTTGGAGAGGAATCACCCAATTGCCGCGAGGCGCCCAGTGAGCCTCTGTATATCTTTAACACCGGAGGGGGTGCCATTTTGAGAATGGCCTGGATCTTCTCGGGGTTGGCCTCTATGCCCCTCTGGCTAACCATGAACCCCAAGAACTTGCCGGATGAGACTCCGAAAGCACACTTGCTCGGATTCAGTCTCATATTGTGCCTCTTGAGCACCCCGAAGGCTTCCTGGAGGTCGAGGACATGCTCCTGCCCTTGGATGCTCTTGAACAACATGTTGTCTACATAGACTTCCATGTTTCGGCCAATCTGGTCTCGAAAGACCCTGTTCACGAGGCGTTAATATGTAGCTCCTGCATTCTTCAAGCCGAACGGTATGATCCGGTAGCAATACAGGCATTGATCTGTCACGAACGAGATCTTCGGGATGTCGGAAGGGAACATTCGGATCTGGCTGTATCCCGGAAAGGCATCCATGAAGCTGAGGAGCTCGTGCCTGGAGGTCGCATCGATCAGAGCATCGATGCTTGGAAAGGGAAATGGATCCTTCAGGCATGCCTTATTGAGATCAGTAAAATCAATGCATATCCTCCAGCTCCCGTTGGCTTTCTTGACCATCACCATATTGGATAACCACTCGGGGTAGTTCACCTCCTGGATAAATTCGGCGTTGATGAGCTTTTCAGTCTCTTCTTTGATCGCTTGTTGATGCTCGGGAGCGAACTTGCATCGCTTCTGCTGGACGGGCTTAATTCCCGGGGCAACACTGAGGTGGTGCATCAAAAGCTCCTCAGAGATCCCTGGCATATCCGCCACGGTCCAGGCACAGAGATCGCAGTTCTCTCTTATGCATTGGGAGATATCTTTCTTCATGGAGGGGGAAAGAGCCTTGCTGACCCAGAACATCTGGGTGGCGTCTTCCTCCGAGAAGGCCACTTCTTCTAGTTCGTCCACTAGCTCGAAGATGGTCTGGCTACTCTCTGGTGGGAGTTCGAGGGTTTCTAGGGAGAGGACTGGGCCTTCCATCGAGGTCATATAACACTTGCGAGCCACCTCCTGACTCCCTCTCACTTCTCCCACCCCTACGGGAGTTGGGGAACTTCATCTTCATGTGATAAGCCGGATGGCCTGGAGTGCGGCGAGACCTGGTCGACCCAGGATCACATTATAGGCGTCTTTCACATCCACCACCATGAAGTCCATTGGCTCCGTGTGGGTGACTGAGGTTTTGCCAGTGATGACGTCGAGGGTTATAAACCCCTCGATCGTCACCGGCACCCCGGTGAATCCATGCAGTGTGTAGCCCGCGGGTTTGAGCCGGTCCCTTGATAGCTGGAGGCCCTTGAACGCCTCTAGGAAGATGATGTTGACCAAACTTTCGTTGTCCACCAGGACTCGGCGCACGTCGAAGTTGGCCATTCGAAGGTTAATTACAAGGGCGTCGTTGTGAGGCATGCGGGCGCCCTCCAAATCTCTATCGGAGAATGTAACAGGGACTCCGAGGCCCTTGGGAGGAGGGTGGCTCAGTACGGAGTTCACTTCCCTGATGAAGGCTTTTCAGAAGGTGTTAGAATCTTCTCCCATTGGGCCTCCATGTATAAGGTGCAGGATGGCATCTGCTTCGATATCCGGGGCCTCCACGTGCTGTTCTGTTTGCCTGTTAGCCCCCCCGGGCGGTGGAGGTGGATCGGCCCTGCCCCTTCTTACGAGCCGAGCAAGCTTCCCCCTCTGGATGAGAGCCTTGATCTCGTCCTTTAGGGTCCGACAGTCATCTGTGTCGTGCCCATAGTCCCAGTGGAAGCGGCACCACTTATCCCGGTTTCTCTTCTTCCCGGGGGTGTTCATCTTCGGAGGTGGCGGCAGGATACCTTCGCTCCCAATCTCCATCAGGATGGCGGAGACACTCGCATTGAGCGGAGTGAACTTTTCGAAGCGGGGGAAAGGGCGCCGCTAACGTCCATTATCTTTTTGGAGCTTCTTAGCTCCTTCTTCCTCAGCAGTCTTCCGTTTGTTCCCAGAAGACGACCCCTCCGGAGTAGGGCGATTGAGAGCCTCTTCAGCTCAGATATACTTCTCACTCCTGAGGAGGAGTTCGGAGAAGTCCCGAGGAGGTTTCTTGGCCAGGGACGCCCTGAGGTCGAGGTTGATGACATTGGATTGGAAAGCAGCCGAAGCTACTGACTGATCCAGGGAGGCGATGGACCTGACTTCTGCTGTGAACCGCTTGACATAATCCCTCAGCCGTTCGCCCTTCTTTTGGCTGAGGAAAAGCAGTGAGGTGCTCGTCTTCTCGGAGCGGCGACTGCTCACGAAATGTGTGAGGAAGAGGCCTTCGAACTGGTCGAAGGAGAAGATGGATGCCGGTGCAAGTTGGGAATACCACTCCCGAGCCGGCCCCTTGAGTGTCATCGAGAAGGTCTTGCAGAGGAGGGCGTCAGAAGCATGATGGATCATCATGAGAGTTTTGAAACTCTCAATGTGATCAGCGGGGTCCGACTCCCCGGTGTAGGACTCGAAGTGGGGAGGCTTGAAGTTATCTGGGATGGGAGCCTCCATGATTGTGCAGGAGAACGAGGGCCTTCTCGGGCAGAGGTTCCTCGCCCGTTGCTCTTCGTCTCTGTCCAGCTGTCCAAGGCACCTCTCCATCTCGTGGAGACAACGGTAGACTGAGTCCTCACTTCGGTCGTACCTTGCTGAGCCCCGAGACTCGTCCTCATGTATAGGAGGGCTGGGGCTGCGGCGGCAATAGTTTTGAGTAAGTCGTGGACTAATAGAACGACGGGGATGGCTCAGAGCTGGCCGAGGACTGAGAGAGCGACGGCGATGGCTCAGAGCCGGTCGTGGACTTCGAGAGTGGCGGCGATGATCAGGAGAGGGGCGGCGATGGCTGGGAGCCGCCTGAGGACTAGGAGCTCGTTGGGCATTGAGCCCCCGAAGGACCACCTCCTGGAATTGTTCGAACTCCGCCCTCGTGACGGGGGCCTCCTGCTCCCGTTGAGCTCGAGGCACAAGACGGCCAGCCGGGGGGCAACTTCTTCTCTGGCAATGTTGGGGCGACTCTCTCCGTCTCCTGAGAGAGTTGGACCCCCTGCGGTCTGTCCTACGGGGGGACCGGTCCCTCTGATGCTCCCGACGAGGGTTCTCTTCACGAGTCCGCCTCTCATCCAAGTGGGTTTGAAGATCTGGATCGTTCTGGCGGTTGTTGAGAACCTCGCGCAGATCTCTCTGAGTTGGAGGGCTATGGGAGGCTATGGAGTCTGTGGATGGGTTGTGCACGAAGACGTGGATCTGGTGCATGGGTTGCTTCTGACGGATTCGTCGAGAGGGTTCCCCTACGACCACTTGGGGCCCTAGAGGCTGCTGAACCGATTGAGGAATTAGCTGTTCGAGCTCCGGGGTCGGTTGGATGGGCAGAGGGAGGCCCTCCGGAGGAGGAGGGAGAGTGGAGGTGGTTCTACGGTTGGAGGTCACGAACTTCCTCTTGGGAGGCATAGCTGGGAGTGACTTTTGTTGAAGGAGGAGGGTCGGATAGCTATTCAAGAGTTCCCACAGACGGCGCCAATCTGTTGCCGCTGAATCTGGTGTGGGCCCAATAAATAGAATTTGTGGATTCACGAGAACTCGAATGGGCCCAATCTGACCTCTTCCGTTGCTGTTGGGCTGACTCCTTAGCGCTGCCGCTGACCTGCACGAAGTACGAAACACCGGGATGGATCCCAGTGACGCACCCTCCGACGCTCTTGTCAATACTCAGAAAAAGAATATCAGAAGAACTTTAGGTAGGCAAAGAGTGATTACCTTGTAACGGTAGGAGGTAGGGGGTATTTATAGTCGTCGTGAGGATCTGCTTCGGGATAAGAACGAATCCCTACTTCCCAGTGTGACTGGATTGAAGTGGTTAAAACCACCTCCAGTAGAATAGGACGAGCCAGGATTTCCTCATATCCTGCTGACCTGGTCCTTAACGGGTTGAGACTCGTTTTCAGTTGAACAGATCCGTTCACGGATTATTGGGCCCAAGAGAAGAAACCCGGTTTCCATTTTGGACCCATCTGTAGGTGAAATTACTGTTTTGCCCCCGTGAGCTTTAACATTCGTGCCCAATTTGAATGGTTCCGATTTAATCCCATTTTTAGCCATATCAGAGCGGAATTGTGTTCCAGCTATATTGCTGTATTATTCAAGTATGGGCAGTAAACGCTGAAAACATATCAACTGACAAACAAGATCACCGCATAAAATCCTGCTTCCTAACAGTAACAGCAGTTTTATCAAATTAAGCACTAGAAGAGAGCTGAAGCCTGAAGGAGCTTCAAAAGCACCTACTCAAAAATGAACAATTTATAGTTTCAGTCTTTCAGCAATCGCACTGCTCGACAATGTTTAATCCAGCACCACAATACACATGTACACCAACCCAGGGAAAATTAGCACTGACAGGAATTATGAAGGAAAATAGTGGTTAGTAGAATCTAGCTGCAGTATCTCAAAAAGACGAGTGCATATGTTGAATTTACTGATTAGCAAGCCAACAGAAGAACGTTTTTTTTCTTTAAAAACTTTACTAAGAAGAAGAAACAGCGAAAGGTAAGAACACTTACAAGGTAAATGGGCAAACAATATTAGAACTATTGCTGCTCCAACTCAATGAATAATAAGTAAGATCCGTAAATTAGCTGAAAAGGCAAATTATATTAATCGACACAAAGTATAAATCTTTCTTTTGCCATCTGAGGATCGGGTGCATGTTACGAGAAGTATCTGATATGAACAGAAGACAAAAAAATGTACATACAATTTTACACATAAATATGAAGAATGCAGATATCAATCTGATAGTCTCATTCAGTAAAAATGACATTCGGATTCCTCCTGAAAGGGTTTAAAGCAGCCAACCCTTTCCATTTAGCCCCATTTTCAGTAACTCGTGAAGAAACACTCCACATAGTATCTCCAGGCTTAACTGGCTTCTTAGCAGGGTTCGACTTCATCATTGAATGCTTATTGGTCTTCCCCATTCCATTAGCCAGTAACCAGCGGGATCCAGATTGCTTCTCTGCTTGATTTCCCCACAGTTTTGTCCTACTAGGTTCAGCAACTTCCGTCTTCAGACCTGTGACATGTACTTCAGATATTTTGAACTGCGGAATCACATCCTCTTTAAGTTTGATGTCTAGTTCATCATCGTCTTCATTTTGATCATTGTTCCCTGCCTCGAAAACCGGGGTGTATATTTTGGGTTTAGGAGGGACGAAAACTCGTTCCACTTGAATCAGAGCAAGCATTGGCATTCCCACTGGCTCATAGTCACGCATGGGGTCCCGAAGCTGCACCATTAACGCAACTGTGAAGTTATTCCCCAATAAACCCCATCTTCTACTTCTACCTGAGCCTTTCCCTCTTCTATCTGCCATGTGGAATTCAGTCGATTTCGCATGATGGGCTGCTAAAACTTTTGTTGTTCTCTCGCTTACTCCATCTTCTTCATTATCAACTATTCCAGAATCTAGCCTTATCCATTCATCTAGACTTATTGACAAACCCATTAATCCATCAACATCATCGCCATTATCTTTAACATCCAAAAGCTTTAATCCAGCGGCTCCTTCCCCTTTCAAAGTAGACTCATTTCCAATAAACTGTGACACAATATTTGAAGGTGCCTCCTCGTTAGACATGTCAGATTGAATCCTTAACCCCTCAATCGACAATGCTTCTATTTTATCCATTGCCAATGGAGCAAGATCTTCGAGTGAGACATATTCGGAACTTGATTCTTCACTTCTAGAAGATTCTACTCTTGATTTCTTACCCATTCTAGTCCTGTTACCAACGGACTCACTTTCTAGATTCAGATGCTGCTGAAACATGTACTGGCTGAAAATTTTAACAAAGATGATTTAGTAAAGAATAAAATTAAAGAGAAGAATGACAAAGAAAATATCAACAGTGTAAACTGCAAAACACCACTCCACTATTTCACTGCCTATATGCTATATTATATAAACCACTATTTGTTCCGATGTGAGTTTTTCAATCAAGTGTTTCAATTGCTTTGTTTATATTATCCACAAATGTTTGATAGTGCCGTTGGTACTCTTCTTTCTTCCTCTTTCTTACCTTTCATGGCAGCTAAACCCATATTATTTTCTTTAGATTTTGACTCGATTTCCCCTTTTTTTTCCTCTCAAGTCTCAACAAGTTGAAGTAGTTTTTGTTTCCTTTCCCTAATCTAGAATGAATTTTATCATTTTTCCATTTTTTTTAGTAATTGATAATAACGGCATACTGAAGATGGGGTCAAGTTCCTGATGCAAGTAGAAAGGACACAGTGAAGGTGGGGTCTTGTTACTGATGCATTGTGAAGGAGGGATCTTGCTCTTCATGCATGTCTAAAGTGGTTTGTCCTTATGACAAGGATAATGTGGGAGTTCGAAGCTAGGTTTTGGATGATTTATAGGTTAAAATCCAAAAATGACCAAACCTTGATAGATCAAAATATTTGTGAATGTTCTTGTAGATGTGTAATAGAACGGATCAAATGCGAAATTGGAAAACTAAATAGAAATAAACAATAGGGTATATAAGAGTAAGGTAGGGAAATATTGGGAATATTGTCTTCAATTTAACAAAATAAATTAGAAAAAATAGTAACAAACCTCTCATAAGATTCTAAAGATGGCTTTGCATCCCATGCGACCTCCTGCATTGTCTTCCCATTGATATCTTCAAGAGGCATAAGCTTACTAGCTTGCATTGATAGCTTCTCAATTCCAACAGAGGCCAATCCCTTCATAATCTCCATCACATCGGAACCCATTTCTGCTGGCACGACAACAGGGCTTGATGCTTGCATCACCAAATTTCCACTGTTCTTAGAACCTGTGAATAGTGATGGACTCATAGATCTCAGAAACCCCCCATCTTTAGTTTGAAGAAAGGAACCCAAGTTTTTGCCAAGTGGAGGTAACTCCATTGGCGGCTCTTCTTCTTCAGGAATATGAATAGGACTACCAAATCCACCATTAACCTCAGGTGGCGAAGAACTCTCAAACACCTTCTCATCTAAACCCATTTCCCGCATCAATTTCTCCGTTTCTTCATCCTCGAGCATCTGAGCCCTTGACTTACAATTCATCGGTAGTGACTCGTTATCATCAGAACAAAGAATGGAAGGGAGATCGAAATTCTCCACCATTTCTTCCTCTTCAATTTCTGGAACAAAGATACCATCATTAACAATCAAAGAGTCCTTCTCAAACTCCTGCCATAGCTTCTCCCTTGGCGATTCAGGGTCAGCCTCAGAGCTATTCTCTAAACCCAACATACTCAAAAACTCATTCGCAATCGACTCACTGATATCATCATCAAAACAAACGGACTTGCTCTTCATCAACATTCCCCTTTTATTACCACTATCCAATGTCACCTCCTCAACTTCTTTCAATCCCAAATCCAAATCTTCACAAAATGTATCTCGAATCAACAACCTCTCCTCTGTCTTTTCCAGACCAACAACCTCCTCTTCCTCATTTACAATTGACTCACTTAAATAATCCAAATAAATTGACTTGCTCTTTGTCAACATTCCCATTCTCTCATTATTCAATCTCCCCTCCTTGACTTCTTCCAATTCCAAATCCACATCTCCGCCTAATGTATCTCTAATCAACAACCTCTCCTGTCCCTTTTCTTCCTCGTTCACCTTCTGAACCTCAATTTCCACTCCTTGTTCGATCACCGTAAAGTCCGGCTCATCCCCCTCATTCTCCTCATTCCCTCCCTCAATATCACCTTTCTCAGCAAATATTTCTTCACGCTCAAGCTTTGAATCAACCATCTCCAATTCCATCTCGTTGTTTATGCCCTGTTTGAATACAAAGGTTAGCTAAGGTAAATAAAGTCAGGTTAATTAAAGTTTATTTTTAACTAGAGGTAGAGGTAGGTAGAGGTCTGTTAACTCAATTAGTGCTCCTCTATGTACATTCAAAAAATTAACTCTATTTATTTGGGTGATTGGCAAGCTAATTAAAGTCAACTCCTATTCCCAAAATAAAGTTAACTCCACTATTTTAGAGAGAAAAATAGCAAAGGATTGCAAAGCTTGGAAAAATTAGGTTTGACCATAGGAGAGATAACTACAACCATCTCAACTTTTCAGCTTAGAGAAAAGTTGAGGTAACTGTAAATATCTCAACTCCAAATATGTCCCCAAATATCGCAAAGTTAAGAAAACTGAGTTCTAAGAAATAACTGTACAAAACTCCAATTAACCTAACTTAACTCCTTCCCCAAACACACAAAATAACTTGCATACCTTATTTATCTAAACCTTGATCTATTTGTACCGCATTTTGAAATTCAGTTACCTCTAGTCATCTCTGCTCTAAGTTACAACAACAGCAATTATCTAAACTCCACAACAACCAAATTCCGGAGTTAAAGTAAGTTACCTCCAATTGTCATAACTCACGCTATATTTGGGAGTTGTAGTAGGGTAAAAATGGCCTGGGGCCCAACCAGGGCCCAATACAACTCTCACTCAAGAAAGGTAAAAACAGCAATCTAGTTCGACTTCGAACCATTGCAGGATCGGCGCCGACCCCCAAGTTCACCCCCACAGAACTGGCCTCCTCGTCTCCGACGGAGTCTCAGTGGTCCTCGACATCCGATCCGTGACAGCCCCACGGGCCGTCCCCCCTCTCTGGCGAAGCAGGGGGATGACCTGGCACAGCCTAGGCCCTCCGATTCTCCCAGAAGCACAGAAGACCCACGATCAGCCATGTCAGCTCCAAATACCACCCAGGGTTTTGCCACGTCAGCCCTATACCGCTCCTGGTATGGCCACGTCTGCCCTAAACCCCCTGGGCCCTCTGCCACGTCAGGCCCATGGGCTTTCGGGTCCAGACCCGGCCCCCAAGCGGATCCAAACCCGGTTGGAATTCTCTATAAATACTAGACCCTCACCCACCTTTTCAGGTAATCAATCTTTTTCCACTTAAATTCACCTAGTTATTGCTACTCTCTCACAGAGACTGACTAGATCGTCGGAGGGTCCGCCACCGGGACAAACCCCGGTGTTTCAGGACCGTCTGCAGGTACACAAGACCTCGGATCCGAATCCTCTGATCCGAGCCCAGATCTCCGAATCACCCCGAGGTCGCCACAGGTTCCGCCCGGTCAGCCGAGGGTCGTCAGACGAGCAGCTTTCTCCTTCAAATACAAATTGAGTCCGAACTCACACCTGGTGCATCCACACGTCTCCCAGAAATAAACCGCATCAGGTTGGCGCCGTCTGTGGAAAACCTGCTTCAGAAGCCGACCCGAGCCCGACCATAGAGCGACCTCGACAGCCGAACTCTCATGACATCCAAGGGCAGGGGAAAGGCCGCTTCCAACCCGGCCCCGAACCGTCCAAGACGGCCGCCCGAGGGACGGAGACCAGCGCTCAGCCGCGTCGGAAGGCAACCTTCAGACCGACCGAACAAGGTCGGGGGAGCCCCCGTCACTCACAAGGGATCCCAGGACTTTCAAGAAGAAATTCCTAAAGCTCTCCGACGGACCTCCAGGGAGGAAGACCCACAGGATCGGTGAGGTACTAGGAACCGGAGACTCTCACCTCCGAACCCTACTCCGAACCGCATCCAGGGTCGGGATCCCGAGTCCGAGGGAGCCATGGGTACGCCATTCACCCTGCACTATATCCACGGGGGGCCCATGGGAGGAGAATCCGATACTTCCCGAAGAGCCTTTATCCGAGAGGCGAATGCTATCCAAAACAGCCCCTCCCCCAAGCAACAACCGCTGCCGATCTCCTTCTCAGGAGAGGACCTCGAAGAAGTTCACCTACCCCACCGCGATGCCCTCGTCGTTAGCCTCCGCATAGCTAATTGTGAGGTTCGCCGAATCCTCGTCGACAACGGCAGCTCGGTAAATATTCTTTTTCTCAAAGCCTTCGAAAGTCTCAAATTATCCAAAGGGAAGCTCAAACCAGCCGGATACACGTTGCTTGAATTCTCCGGCGTCCCAATCGTAATAGAGGGGATTATTACCCTCGACGTCACCGCAGGATCGGCTCCTGTCAAGAGGACCGAATCCATAGATTTCATGATCATCGACGTCAGGGCGGCTTACAACGCCATTCTTGGCCGACCCGGACTAAACTCCTTCCAAGCGATACCTTCGGCCTACCACCTGAAGCTTAAATTTCCCACCCCCCAAGGGGTCGGCATCGTCCGAGGTAGCCAAGAAGCAGCACGATCGTGCTACATAACCGCCGTCGGAGGGGGTGTATTCCCCCTCGACGCCGTTGAACTCGAACCCGAGAGAGACGGCCCAGCTCCCGAGCCGGTGGACGAATTAGAAGAGGTCCTGTTCGATGCCAAGGATGAGTCGAAATGGTTCCGGGTGAGCCGCTCACTCTCCGAGGACTTGAAGTCAGGCATCATCGCCTGCATCCGTCGCAACGTCGATCTCTTCGCTTGGAAACCCTCCGACATGCCTGGGATCTCCGAAGACTTGATTATGCATCGACTAAGCGTCATCCCTGACTCTAAGCCGATCGTCCAAAAGAGGCGCAAAGTCGCCCCGGAGAGGCAACAAATTGTAAAGACAGAAGTGGACAAACTCTTGTCCGCTCGATTCATCCAGGAAGTCAGCTACCCCGAGTGGCTGGCTAATGTCGTCATGGTGAAGAAGGCAACAGGGGGTTGGCGGATCTGCATCGACTTCACGGACCTTAACAAAGCGTGTCCGAAAGATCCTTTCCCCCTCCCCGCATCGACGCTCTAATCGACGCAACCTCGGGGCATGAGCTACTGTCCTTCATGGACGCATTCTCGGGGTACAATCAGATCCGAATGTTTCCACCAGACATCTCCAAGACCTCGTTCGTCACCGACCAGGGTCTTTATTGTTACCGCGTTATGCCCTTCGACCTGAAAAACGCTGGAGCCACGTACCAGCGACTCGTCAACAGAGTCTTCAAAGACCTGATCGGCCGCAATGTGGAAGTGTACGTCGACGACATGCTTGTCAAAAGCCGGGCTGGGCCAGACCACGTCGCCGACCTCGAGGAAGCCTTCGGTGTCCTCCGACGCCACAACATGAGACTCAACCCGGCTAAATGCGCCTTCGGCGTCTCCACGGGGAAGTTCTTGGGGTTCATCGTCAGCCAACGCGGCATTGAAGCAAACCCCGAGAAAATCCAAGCCATTATTGACATGTCCCCGCCCCGGAATGTCAAGGAGGTTCAAAGGCTCACAGGTCGATTAGCGGCAATCGGCCGTTTTCTCTCCAAATCAGGAGAGAAGTCTCTCCCCTTTTTCAAGGCCTTGCGCGGAAAAGGGGGCTTCAAGTGGGGTACCCCTCAACAAGAAGCCTTCGAACAGCTAAAGCAATACCTCGCCAACCCGCCTCTCCTCAGCAAGCCCGAGCCGGGCGAGCCGCTTTGGCTCTACCTGTCCGCCTCGGACAACGCTCTCAGCGCCATCCTCGTCCGAGAGGAGGAAGGGGTTCAAAAGCCACTGTATTATGTGAGCAAAGTTCTCCTCCCAGCAGAGACGAGATACGCAAAGATAGAGAAGGTGGCCTATGCGCTGGTCATGGCAGCTCGGAAGCTTCGCCCTTACTTCCAAGCCCACTCCGTCCAAGTACTGACCGACCAACCACTAAAGACTGTCCTTCACAAACCCGAAAACTTCGGCCGCTTAGTCAAGTGGTCAATCGAGCTGAGCCAGTTCGACATCAGCTATCAGCCAAGGGCGGCCATTAAAGGACAGGCCCTCGCCGAATTCATAACGGAGTGCACCGTCTCCGAGCAGCCTAGCCTCGAAGGATCGGATCCGACCTGGGAGGTCTTCGTCGACGGTTCGTCATGCGAAACAGGAAGTGGGGCGGGCAACAACCTTCGTGGCCCCGACCAATTCCTACTTCAATACTCCCTCCGCCTCAACTTTCCGGCCTCCAACAACGAGGCAGAATACGAGGCCATGATCGCCGGATTGACCCTCGCCAGCCGAGCCGGGGCCAAGCAAATCCGGGCCTTTAGTGATTCTCAACTCGTGGTCAATCAGATCACCGGAGAATACGAAGCCCGCGATGAACGCATGATGAGGTATTTGACGGCAGTCAAGCGACTCCTGGCGTCCTTCAGCTGCGCCGCGGTTATCAGAGTCCCCAGGGAACAGAACGCTCAAGCAGACGCGTTATCCAAACTTGCCTCTTCCTCCTTCGAGGGCCTCGATCAGACGGTGCTCATAGAAGTCCTCCTGAAACCAAGTATCAGTGACCCGGAGCCGGAAGCGATGTGTGTGCAAGATGGGACCCGCCCGGACGACTGGACCACCCCCATCAGAAGATTCTTAATCAGTGCCGAGCTTCCTGAAGACAGAGCCGAGGCCAGACGAGTCAGAGTCCGAGCTGAAAGGTTTGTCATGATCGATGACATCCTCTTCAAACGCTCGTACACCTTGGCCGACGGCAAACCTTACCTCCGCTGCCTTACCAGCGACGAGGCCAGCTACGCCCTCAGAGACCTGCACGAGAGAATCGGCGGATGCTACATGGGGAGCAGGACGCTTGCTCGGAAGGCCCTGGATCAGGGGTACTATTGGCCAACCATGCTCCAAGACTTGCTAGACTTGGTCAAGAGGTGCGGCACCTGCCAAAGATTCTCCCCTATCAAAAGGCTTCCTCAAGCCAATCTCCGGTCCCTGGCAAGCCCTACGCCCTTCGCCATGTGGGGTATGGACCTTGTGGGGCCCTTCCCCCCAGCGGTGGGACAAAAGAAATTCCTGATCGTCGCCATCGACTACTTCACCAAGTGGATCGAAGCCAAACCACTGTCCAGCATCACCGAGCGCCAAGTACAACAGTTCTTTTGGAAGAACATCATTTGCCGGTTCGGAATCCCTCGAGTCCTCGTCACAGACAACGGAACCCAGTTCCAAGGTCAAAACTTCCAAACCTTCTGCGCAGACATCGGCATCCAGCAACGTTTCTCCGCCATTTGCCACCCTCAGTCCAACGGCCAAGCGGAGAACGCGAACAGGCAAATCCTCGACGGCCTCAAAAAGCGCCTCGACAGTTCCCCCAAAGGGCTGTGGGTCGAGGAACTGCCCAGCGTACTATGGGCGCACCGAACCACCCAGAGGATCCCCACGGGGGAAACACCATTCAGTCTGACCTATGGGACTGAGGCAGTCATCCCCGTCGAGGTCGGATTACCTTCTCCCCGGATCATAGCCTTCGATGAAGCTGACAATGCGTCCGGCCTGATGGCCAACCTGGACCTCGTCGCCGAGGTACGAGAGAAGTCTTCAATCCGAAGAAGCATCTACCAGCAACGGATTGAGAAGTTTTACAACAAGAAGGTCCGCCCCACAAACATCAGGGCAGGGGACCTGGTATTACGTAAGCTATCTGTCTCCGATCCAACCAAGAAGAGGAAATTGGCTCCCAACTGGGAAGGCCCATACCGTGTAGTCGAGGCTGTCCGCCCGGGTACATACCGACTGGCGGATATGGACGACCGACCCATCAGCCGACCCTGGAACGCCGAGCACCTAATGAAATTCCTGGAAGAGCGAGCCTAGATCCTAGCCTGACTAAAGTAAAGTAAAACTGATGTAAGCTATCGTATGTAAAGGGCCACTTCAACGGCCCTCCCTATCTGGTATATAAGAAGTCTCTTTTTGCCAAAATCCAAATTCCTCGGCAAACTCCGACCGGGTACCGAACAAGGGAATCGGCACCCAGGTTCACGCTCCGGTATCGTCCCCAAGAGCCCCGGTAGGGTCGACCCAGCTCCGGACCAGGGAGTCTTCCTATTGCCCCACGTCGATCCCTCACGAATCTGCGGAGCCAAACCTCGCCTCCACCGCCCTTCACCACACCGCTGACCAGAGCAAAGAAGGAAAAGATTTCTTTATTTCATATTCTTTTATTTTATTCGGGGAAAACAAACAAAGACCGTTACAAGACCACTCCACTCATCTCAAACTAAAGGAAATCACCGCCTTAGGGCTCCTCGGATCCAGCGAGGGGCGGGATCACTCCGACCGAACGACTTGGAGCTCTCTCTTCGTCATGACGGTCCTTCGGTTCTGCCACAGTCGACACACCGGCCACGGAGCTCTGGGCGTCAACGGATCGCATACGCTCCATCAGAAGCATCGCAGAGGGAACCCCCTCCGCTCGCCGACCCCCCGAGGAAGATAGCGAGACGCCCAACATCGTCCTATAACGGTGTATCTCCATCTCCTTCTCCACTATCACATCACGAAGTAGCTTTTCAGAGGAGGGCCTCTGCACCGAGGAACTAGACATAGTATATCCGAGACCGGCGCCCCCGAGCTCCCGATCCGCAATCGCCCTCCTCAGCCGGCTTGCCTCCTCACCAAGGGCCTCAGACTTATTCCTATAGTAGTTGAAAGCCGCATCAGTATCACGCGCCCCTTTTCGGTACCGAACCAAAGTGGCCTCCAGGGCCTCAACCTTGCTCCGAAGCCACACCACGTCGGAACGACGGGGGTCCGCCTTAGGAGGGGGAGCCATAACCTACAAGAGAACCAGCCCACTCAAAACATATAAGCAAGGAGGTTCGGAAGTATTCAAGGTCAAAACACTTGGCCAGCAAAAAACCCTCTTTTTATAAATTTAGTTTCCCCATACAAAAAATGCGGTGGCCAGTCCGCGGAAGGCAAATACAATCGAGAGAAGGAAAAAGAAGGACAAAAATTATACAGCTAGTTTTCCCAACTCAGTGTCGGTCGGGTTCACGGGGGGGTCGGCGGCCTGGTCACCATCGGGCCCTTGTTCGCCAGGGGTCTTCGATGTCCCCTCAATCTCCATATCAAACTCGAAGTTGGACAGATCGATAGTAGGATAGAAGTGCCTCACATGACTGAGGGCCTTTGCATAACAGTTGTCCTGGGCCTTGATCACCAGGAGCTGACACGACTCCGTCAACTCATCCTTCTCCTTCGCCGAC
Source organism: Hemerocallis citrina (assembly GCA_017893485.1). NCBI lineage: Eukaryota > Viridiplantae > Streptophyta > Magnoliopsida > Asparagales > Asphodelaceae > Hemerocallis > Hemerocallis citrina. The sequence goes on along the minus strand of CM030368.1, from coordinate 186,047,619 downwards.
CTCTTCTCCTGAGCCGCCATCGTCTTTGCCCATTCCTCCTTCTCCTTGTCGAAGGCCGCCTTCATTTCCGTCTCCCTCCCATGAGAGCCTTCGAGCTCTACCTTCAACTCCTTCACCTCCTGCTCGGCCTTGTCAGCCCGGTCTCGCTCTCGCTGCAAAGCCGCCTCATAAAGGCCTCTCACGTGGGCCCCCTGCACGGTCGCCTGCAATATCCCGACAATACTAAGAAACCTGTCTTAAGCGACATGATCTGAAAGCAAGTGGGTTCGGTTGACTTACCAGCACATTGGCCTGCGCAAGACGCACGTACGCCTCGTCCAGGGTCTGGGCCTTCATATCCGAACGGTCCCGGGGGGTCGCCAGCTTATCTGCAACCTCCACGGCCTGGCACCCTCGGACCAGGCAATCACCCTCTCGGATCGACCAATTCGGCACCCACGGTCGCCGAAGTCTCTCCTCTATCCCGGTATCCACCAGGGGACCCTTCCCTTTATCGAGGTCAGTAGCCCTCCCCTGATCCGAGCCTCCCTGAACCACCGCGTCCCCGCCTGTCTCCGAGCGAGTCCTTTTGGCCCTCGGCTGAATTGGGGCCTCGGAGACCACCTGGAGCAATTCGGTCGTCTTCACCGCGTCCCCCTTCTTCTCGACCTTCTTCTTCTTCATAGCGAGCCTCAGCGCCCTAATCGATTCTTCATCCATATCTGTAAAAAAATCCATTAAGAACAATGAGCAAGAAAGTACAAGAAGATCGAGAGAAAAGAAACAACCACATACTAGAAAGTACGGCCGGGCTCAGTCCAACACTCGCCAGGTGGGCCTCCGTCACCTTCGCCCAATTGATGTTGTACGACAGACGGAGGCGCTCAACAAACCTCCACTCCTCAGCCGTCAGGTCCCCCGGCCTCGGCGTTTCATAGCTCGGCTTAGAATAGTTCCACCGGGTGGGAATATCCCAAGGATCCTCACTCCGAATCACCAAATATTTCTTCTTCCAAAACTTGATAGAATCCGGGTGACCGTGGACTACCTTCCCCTTACCACGAGGCGGAATATAGTATACTCCCTCTGACGAGGAGCCGATCATCAACATCGCTCAGAACACATTCAGCCGCAAGGGGACCTTCTGCTCTTCGCACATCAGCACAAAGCAGACGATCTGCTTCCAGGAGTTTGGCCCAAACTGCATCGGCGCCAAAGACGCCCAATTCAGCACCTCCCGAACGAATGGGTGGATCGACAGCCTCAGTCCGGAGATAAAGGCGTCCACAGGGAAGATGCAATACCTATCCGGCAGGGGGTCGGTCGGCCGAAGAGTAGAGTTCGGCAGCAGAAGCTCATAGTTGGACCGAATGTAGTATGCCAACTGCAGAGCCCCTAAGTCACCTACCTCCAGAACTGTCGGGTGTGCGTCCACCTTCACCCTCTTTCGGCTCGACGACGACGGCTGGACCCCAGAGAGCTCCTTATCGGAGAGATCGTCGGGATAGCAACGGAAGGGCTTGGGTTGTACAGACGATCCTATCGTCAGATCACCGTAAACGGGTACCTGACTCGAGCCGCCGATCCCCGACCCCTTCTTCTTCTTCGGAGCTCTCTTCTTCTTCTTGGCTCGCTCCGGCGAGGGTGTAGACAACCGAGCCAGACCGGTCGGATTCCGAGGCCCTTCGGCGGCATCCCCTTCAGGACCACCCCCCTCTCCGGAAGCCAACCCTGGAGTCCGGACTTCTTCTGAACTACCACCCTCCTCCTCGGAGTCGCTACTATCCACCACGAAACGCCTCCGAGATCGCAACGGCTTCACGTCATGAACCACCTCCTCCCCGCTTACCGTCTCCTCCCACGAGGTCGATTTGAAGACAGGCTTCACTCCCCCCCCAGACGTCGACGCCGACGAGCCAGACTGAGCCCTATCCATCTATGTCTAAGCTAAAACAGACTTACCAGTTAACCTGAGATCACTTCGGAAGAACGGGCCTACTGCAGGAAACTGAAGAGACGAACACTGAAGAGTTGGAGGATTTTGTGAAAAGTAAGGAGCAAGAAAAAAGTGGGCGATGAGAGGAGAAGGGAGAACATTTATAGGGGATAGAAACGACTCCTCGATTTCCGCAGTTACTATTCACCGATTGACGTGCAACTGCCACCTGGAGAATCACGCCACAACCTCGAAACGTGCGCTGCTGACGTCACCCAGCGCCAGGCTGGCAACCCTGCGCAGGGATCGGTTCGGATGGAGGGCTCGGGGGGGGGGCAATGTTTTACTTAAGATTTAAGGCTCCAGGGTTCGGTTGGCTCACCTCTCACCCGCGAACAACTCGGGACTTACGACCTCGGCAGCCGAAACCCCGAATTGTTCCCGGATGGGAGAATAGCCACCATCGCCTGCGCCCCGGGCTCCAGGACTCGGTCGGTTCCCCTCTCACCCACGAACAATTGGGGGCTTACAGCTTCGGCAGCCGAAACCCCAAAACTGTTCAAGGGTGGTAGAAAAGCCACCGTCGTCTGGAACCCTCTCGGAAAGCAAACCGACTCCCATATCCGAGGCTCTTCAGCCTCAGGCCCAGAATGCGGTGAGCACCACTCCCCGACCGGATCTCTCTCGGGCTAGACAACCGTGTAAAGACCGTATGAACCGAAAAGGGATCCGGACGGCAGAGTCGCCACCAATCCGGATCGGGGAATAAAATTTTTAAGAAAGAGACGTCCGCCGAAGCAGACACCTCTGGCGGCCAATGGACCACCCTTGTTGTGATCGAATCCTCAGAGGGGAATTAGGTATTTATAACCTCCACCGTTGTCCTGCCACTATGGCGTGGGGAAAGCCAAACGACGGAAGCCCATGCGCCATGCTTTTATTAGGCGGCACCATTTAATGCCCCTAGGAAATTGGAACACCTGCACAGATCCCAGAGCACCTTCTAAGCGCCGCAAAGACAGCAGACCACCCCGCTTAAATCCCTCTGAAACACCGGCTCACCATCACCCTTACCTACCCATAATCCCTCCTCATCTCGAGGTTCGGTCTGGCACCAGGGTACTCTTCTCAGGAAGATCCACCGGCTCGCCATCACCCTTACCGACCCATAATCCCTCCTCATCTCGAGGTTCGGTCTGGCACCAGGGTACTCTTCTCAGGAAGAAACAACGGCTCGCCATCACCCTTACCGATCCATAATCCCTCGCTAGCTCGAGGTCCGGTCTGGCACCTGGATACTCTTCTTCGGAAGATCCACCGGCTCGCCATCACCCTTACCGACCCATAATCCCTCCTCATCTCGAGGTTCGGTCTGGCACCAGGGTACTCTTCTCAGGAAGAAACAACGGCTCGCCATCACCCTTACCGACTCATAATCCCTCGCCAGCTCGAGGTCCGGTCTGGCACCTGGGTACTCTTCTTCGGAAGATCCACCGACCCGCCATCACCCTTACCGACCCATAATCCCTCCTCATCTCGAGGTTCGGTCTGGCACCAGGGTACTCTTCTCAGGAAGAAACAACGGCTCGCCATCACCCTTACCGACTCATAATCCCTCGCCAGCTCGAGGTCCGGTCTGGCACCTGGGTACTCTTCTTCGGAAGATCCACCGGCTCGCCATCACCCTTACCGACCCATAATCTCTCCTCATCTTGAGGTTCGGTCGGTCACCAGGGTACTCTTCTCAGGAAGAAGCAACGGCTCGCCATCACCCTTGTCGACACATAATCCCTCCTCATCTCGAGGTTGGGTCGAACACCAGGGTACTCTTCCCCGGAAGATTCAACGATTTGCCATCCCATTTCCACGACTATGAACACTCCTCCCCGGCTAGCTCCCGCACCCACGCAGGAGTGGGGGGCTTGTGTAGTAGGGTAAAAATGGCCTGGGGCCCAACCAGGGCCCAATACAACTCTCACTCAAGAAAGGTAAAAACAGCAATCTAGTTCGGCTTCGAACCATTGCAGGATCGGCGCCGACCCCCAAGTTCACCCCCACAGAACTGGCCTCCTCGTCTCCGACGGAGTCTCAGTGGTCCTCGACATCGGATCCGTGACAGCCCCACGGGCCGTCCCCCCTCTCTGGCGAAGTAGGGGGATGACCTGGCACAGCCTAGGCCCTCCGATTCTCCCAGAAGCACAGAAGACCCACGATCAGCCATGTCAGCTCCAAATACCACCCAGGGTTTTGCCACGTCAGCCCTATACCGCTCCTGGTATGGCCACGTCTGCCCTAAACCCCCTGGGCCCTCTGCCACGTCAGGCCCATGGGCTTTCAGGTCCAGACCCGGCCCCCAAGCGGATCCAAACCCGGTTGGAATTCTCTATAAATACTAGACCCTCACCCACCTTTTCGGGTAATCAATCTTTTTCCACTTAAATTCATCTAGTTATTGCTACTCTCTCACAGAGACTGACTAGATCGTCGGAGGGTCCGCCACCGGGACAAACCCCGGTGTTTCAGAACCGTCTGCAGGTACACAAGACCTCGGATCCGAATCCTCTGATCCGAGCCCAGATCTCCGAATCACCCCGAGGTCGCCACAGGTTCCGCCCGGTCAGCCGAGGGTCGTCAGATGAGCAGCTTTCTCCTTCAAATACAAATTGAGTCCGAACTCACACCTGGTGCATCCACACGTCTCCCAGAAATAAACCGCATCAGGAGTCAAGTTAGGATATGAGTTATATCTCATAAAACTAAGAATCCCTAGTTATCATGCCTTTGGCATATTTGAGGCTCATTTTGGAGCTAAAATAAATACAGTTATCTTTGCCCCAAAAGGTGAGAGAACCATTCTTATCTAAACTCCACTCTTAAACTTTTTCATAACTAAGAAAATAAATTTAAAGTGGACGGTAAGGGTACAACTACTAACATTAGCATACTTAGGTAGTGTTTGGCCCAGCTTAAAATTAGCTTAGCTTCTCCTTCTAAAGGAGAAGCTGGGCCAAACGTATATTTTGAAAAGCTCTACAAAAAGAAAAGTAGCTTTTTTTTATGAAGAAAAGGAGCTCTAAAAGAAGCTCCCAAGATCTACTTCTAGCTTCTAGATCAAAACCAACAAAGAAAAAAACAAATCAAAACCCATTTTGATCAAGAGGTTGTCCTTTGCCTTTTTCTGTGGTTTTGAAGCAGATCTAATCTGAAGTTTAGCTTTAGCTTTAGGTCTTGGCTGTAGGTCTTGACAATTGTTCTATGAGATATCCGGTTTCTTCTAGCTTTTGCTTTTACCAAGACACCATGAGTGCCCCTAAAAAGCCACAGGAAGAGGGAAGCCATTCGGCGCCTTTAAAAAGATCACTTGTAGAAACTATTGTGTTTTCTGGAAGAGGGAAGCCATTCGACAAGAATTAGGGATTAGGGATTTGGTGAAGATGGTGGAGATTAGGAATTAGGGATTAGGGATTTTTTTTTGACTGGAAGGGATTAGGGATTTGGTGAAGATGATGTATAAAAGTAGCTTTTAATTGATATATGCCAAACAACTTCTAGCTTAAAAGTAGCTTTAAAGTTAAAAAAAAAGCTGACTATCCAAATAGCTTCAGCTTTTAATTTCAAAGCTGTACTTTCTAGCTTCTCCTTCTGAAGTAGCTTTAAAGCTAAAAAAAGCTAGGCCAAACGCACCCTTAGTAGTACCCCCAAAGTTAAGATAACTTTGATTATCTACACATTGTTCCCAAACAGGGCCGTTTGAACCATATTTAGGAGTTCAGTTACCTCCTCTCATCTCACCTCACACTTAAGAATACAGTAGATGTGACAAAATTTGTTCTGAAGTGTCTTACCTTCGCATCCAAGGAAGGGATTACTTTGCTCCCAACTCGCAAGCTCCCAACTCGCTGCAACCCACCATCTTCTCCCCCTCCTCCTCCTCCTCCTCCTCCACCACCACCACCACCACTCTGAAACCCAAAGCCGAAACTCACATTCAACACCGCCCCCCTTGCCTTCCCCGTCAACCGAAAACTCGTACTCCACTCCCCCTCCCCAACCCCCTCCTCCACCCCCACTCCCTCCACTGGTAAAATCCTCGTCAAATCCACCTTAAACTTCCCGAAATCAAACCCCGTGGTCCCCACCAGCGTCACATAAATCAAGAAGTTCCTCGGCTCGTACTTCACAGTCTCCTTGTGGTGGGCCCCGTTAAAATACACGGAACAGCGGCAAGCTAGGGTTTCGTCAAATTGGGCGACGCCGCGGTGGGCCTTAGCGGGTCGGGTACGGGCGCCGGTGGGATCCGAAGTGCGGCGCCAGTGGAGGACGAATGAGGAAGAGGAGAGGAGAGCGGGGAGGTTGGAGATGGAGGAGACGTGGAGGGTGAAGGTGCAGTCGAGGCGGTGGTGGCGGATTTTGGAGAGGGATTTGAGGGTGCGGCTCCAGCTCCATGCGGGTTTGGGTTCGGGTTTCTGGTCGGGTTTGGGTTGGGTTGGGTGTGGGAGGGAGAGGCGGCGGGTCTGGGGTTTTGGGGGGTGGAGGGCGAGGGCTTTGCTTAGGGATTCGATGTCTTTGAAGAATCGGGAGTCGGATTCGGGTTTTTTGGAGTTATCCCGTTCGGGTTTGCGGAGCATTTTGTTAGTGGAGATCCGAAAAGGGATTGGAAGGGGAGGAGGAAGAAGACGAAGAAGTGAAAAAGAGGATACGTCACTTGATTAATTAAGCCTGATAACCTCACGCTCCTTTTTGAAATTTTCTACATGAATGAAACTTGCTCAGCTCACTTTCGATGTTGGAATAGGAAAGGTGTGTTTATCAGATTGTATGTTTATTGCAAATTCCGTCTTTGGGGCGATGGGGCTTATGCAAGTTGCGGAGGATTGGATGAATGGAACGAACAGAAAACAGGATTTATAACGAATTGGGAGGAATGGAGATGGTTGGTGGGGCCCAGGTGAATGGCACACGTGGTGAGGTTTTAGTGAGATTGGTTGGTTTGGGGAATTTATTTTCCAAAATGACCCACTTTTAAAAGTATTTATCAAACTGACTCACTTTCAAAACTATTTACCAAGTTGACCTACTCGCTATTTAAGATAACCCGTCTAGTTCAACCGACCTCGATATCTCGGATAGCAAGTGTAGATCTATAAATTTCAAGTATAAATTGTATGTTCAAAATTTCTCCCAAAAATGTGTACAACTACATTCATTGTCTGAGATAGCAGGTCAGTTGAACTAGACTCGCTATCAGAGATAGCGAGTGTAATTATATACATTTCAGCTAGAACTTGCATGTTCACAATTTTCTTGAAAAAAAAATGCATTTGAACTAGACTCTCTATTTGAGATATCAAGTATAGTTGTACATATTCAAAAAAAATTTGAAAAAATGAGTACAACTACAAGATAGCGAGTGCATTTAAACTAAACTTGCTATCTCAAATAGTGAGATAGTGAGTGTAGTTGTATACATTTCATGTTGAAAAATTCTTTAAAAATTTAGTACACCTACACTCTCTATTTCAGATAGTGAGTCTCACAATCTCAAATAGCTAGTGCAGCTGTGTACATTTCAGGTAGGAATTGTATGTTTAAATTTTTACTGAAAAATGTGTACAACTATACTCGTTATTTGAGATAGCGATTCTAGTACAACCGAACTTGATATTTTAGATAACGAGTATAGTTGTGCTCATTTTTTCAGATAGTTGGTTTTAAAAAGAAAAAAACTATAAATCAAACTCGTTGTTGGATGCAGCGAGTCTATCTTAAGACTTTTGTATCTTCGCAAGTTTTTCTCCAAGTGTTGGAGAAAATCACATAACTACACTTGGTGTTTGAAATAGCGACTTAAATTTTCAAATAATTCGTTGTTTCAAATAGCAAATAAGTGAATTTAAAATTTAGTTTCGAAAGTGGGTTAGTCCGGTAAATATTTTCAAAAAGTTGGTCATTTTGGAAAAAGATTCTAGTTTGGGAGGGATTGGGGAAATTGAAGGAGGCTGGATTTCGTTCCCTTTTGAAGCTGATCTGACAGAAGCAAACAGAGAGAGGTTTTTGAATTTTAAACTGGTTGGGACCCACATTGTGAGGGCAGTGGGCATGTGTTTAAATTTTTTGGGCCCACTTGTACCCATGATGATGAGCATAACATGGAGGCTCTGAAATTTGAATTTAATTTAATATATATATAGGGAAAAGGGATATGAGCAACTTGCTTATTTAGTAAATAAGCAAGTGATTATGTGGCATGCATGTGATACATTAGAATATATATATATATATATATATATATATATCTCTTAAGCTAATAGGCCTATCTCATCTTTCCTTTCTCTATTTTGAAATAGAGAAAGAAGAGCAAAAGTAGGAACTGACACGTGCAGCCCACACTAATTGCCAGAACAGAATTAATTAAAAAAACACACAAAGAAACCTTTCCTCTTCTACATCTTCCCAAAACCTACAAACCCTAACTCTCCCTACTCCAAAACCCGCCCACATCTCCTCACACGTCCGTCGCTACCGCCGCCCGCTGTCCACCCCGCCCCGTTCCCGCCCGTCTCTACCCTCCATCGTCGCCGTCCGTCGTCGATCCTGCCCCGACCCCGCCGTTTCTACCCTCCATCGTAAGTTTCTCTTTTACTTAAGATTTTTCTATCTAATGTAAAAATAATTTCGTTTTCTTGATTTTTCTAATGTAAAATATTATTATTGTTAAATGTATGTTAGTATTAAAGATTACTGGCACGAGCAGCAATAGGCTAAGTAGTATAAAGATTCAGCTAAAAAGAATAATCTCCGACATACTGGGGTATTACTGGCACGATCTAGTTAATTAATATCTGCAGAAAATTAAGGTAAACTCACTTATCTTGGATCTACATACAAATTAAGGTAAACTCACTTATCTTGGATCTACATACAAATTCTAATTTGATTTCTTAATCTATCTAATCCACAAATATATGAATTCTTAATTACCACTAATCTACTAGATCAGACCAATTCTTGATTTCTCCAATACAATTAGATACACATAATACTCTACTATTAATGTGGGTATTAGGACTGAGTATTTATATTTATATATATCTTAAGCTAATAGACCTACCCCATCTCTTCTTTCTCTATTTTGAAATAGAGAAATGAGAGCAAAAGTAGAAACTGACACGTGCAGTCCACACCAATTGCCAAAACAGAATTAATTAAAAAAACACACAAAAAAACATTTCCTCTTCCACATCTCCTCAAAACCCACAAACCCTAACTCTGCCTACCCCAAAACCCACCCACATCTCCTCACTCGTCCGTCCCTACTGCCGCCCGCCGTCCACCCCACCCCGATCCCGCCCGTCTCTACCCTCCATCATCGCCGTCCGTCGTCGATCCCGCCCCGACCCCACCGTCTCTACTCTCCATCGTAAGTTTTCCTTTTACTTAAGATTTTTCTATCTAATGTAAAAATAATTTCATTTTCTTGATTTTTCTAATGTAAAAATATTATTATTGTTACAATGTATGTTAGTATTAATGTAAAAATTATTTGTAGATTGTATGAATTATTTTTAGTATATTGTTTCCCTTTTATGGACTATTGTATGAATAATTTTTGGGGTAACATTAATTAGTATGAATTAATCGGACTAAAACAATAGTCTGATTATTTTACATTAGCATCTTTTGCCCCGAACCATGTATTTTAGTATTAATGTAAAAGGGAAACAATAGTCCATAATTTCGTTTTCTTGATTATTTTTACATTAGTCTGAGAAGAGCCACATGCTATGTTACCATATACAAATTGCACAGACTAAAATAATTTTAAGGAATTATTAATCAGGCATTATTTTACTAATTAATGTTACCCCAAAAATATCTTATACTAATAGGAATATCCCCTTTCTCCTTTCTCTATTTTGAATTAGAGAAAGAAAAATAAAAGCAGGAATTCATATTTAATTGACACGTGCACTACGCACGATTTTATAAAAAAATCAAAACAAACTAAAAATTGACAACATAAAAGATTTATTTCTGTTCTGATTTAGATATATGTTGCTTAATAATTTATTATTAGAATTGTTGTTTCAGTTTTTATATTTTTTTCCCAGTTATATTTAATTTGTTTGTGTCTGAGTATTTTTTTCTGTTTTTTTATGATAGTGTGGTCAAGCTTTGAGATTCAGGATCAGATTCAAACATAATAATATATTGTTTCAGATCAGAAGAAGGGGGATCGTCAGGTATGAGATTGGAATGAACTGACTTGCATATAAGGGTTTTTCTTCTAATTGTTATCTCTTTTCTTTTGGACTTTTACATTCTAAGAAATATCATCATTAACTTTTCAATTACGAAGATTAATGGATTGTGGATGATGGTAAAAAGCATTAAAGTTCAATAGTTTAACCCTTTTTATTATTATTGCATTTTATTATTTTATTTTCTTAGGTTAAAAGTGAGCAAATGAGTGAATATATAAGAAAACTAATGACTCGCATCAAATAGTTGATGAAAAGATAAGATAAAAATTTGATGTAGTAAGCTCGAAATATGCTGGAATAAGAAGGGAAACAACATGCAGACAGTGATATCTTTTCTACGTCATTTGTTTTGGTGAATTGTAGTATTGTATGTATATTTTTTTGTTTAATCATTTTGTAGAGGTACAACTAAGGAATAATATAGAAAAGTTGGAAGCAAATATTGAGGAATTTCACTGACAATATGAGTATTTGTAAGCAAGCTTTAGAATGGAGGAATCTGACACGATTGTAAGTGATTTTTGAAAATACCTCTTTCTTGGCATCTCAAAATTTAGGGTTCTAGGGTTTACCTATGCCTTGGTGCTGAAATTGTTGGAGAGTTACACACATCGAGAATTATGAAGTTTCCTTGCAATTGAATTGAAAATATAGAATGTTGTTGGTTTCGAAATGTGAATTGGTTAATATATACATTTGTCATATTTTGATATATATCTAATTATATATCAATTATTGTTTCCCTCAATGAGTTTCTGATGTTGATTATATTTGATTTGAAAGAAAATGCTTGATTTGAGAGGAAAGACGGTTAAGAACCACGCGGTTGAGAATGAGATAACGAAGTGCATTAAGGAGTCTGAGAAAAGGCACAACCCAACTTCGGTAATTATTCAACTTTTTTTTCCCTTTCCTTTCAATTGTATAAAAATATAGAATGATTTTAGTTAGTTTGAAATCATGAATTAGTTAATTTGTAGATTTGTCATCTTTTAATTATATTATGATTGAAATAGTTAAGGGGTATCTGTAAATTTTTAAGTTCCATATAATTTTATGAATTCTTCAAAATTATTTTTGTCTATGCAGTTTGTATATGGTATCACAGCATGTGGCTCTTCTCAGACTAATATAAAAATAATCAAGAAAATGAAATTATGGACTATTGTTTCCCTTTATTGACCTCGCTGCTACCCCAAAAATTATTTTAGTATATTGTTCCGGACTAATTAATGTAAAAATAAAATCGTTTTCTTGATTTTTCTTTATTCTCAATTGTTTAGTTGAAATGAATTTTATTTTTGTTGTGGTGGTATGGTGGCATTGTATAGTATGGAGGAAGTTGCAGAGAAGAGGAAAGCTTTGATCGAGCATGCGAATGAGATCAAGATGCCGGAAAATGCCTCTTCTTTTCAGGTATGGAGTGGTGTTGGTGGTAGTTTCCGATACTTGATTGGAGTGGAGTTGAATGGGAATATGATTGACATTTTTTCATACGATTAGTTTTAAATTTTGGTTGTTATTTGTTGTATTGGAAGGTTTTAGTATGATTGTTAGAAAGAGGTTTTGTTTGGTAGATTTTGGTGTGTTGTTAAAGTTTGTTTTTTTTTAAAAAAATATTTTGGATTTCCAGATATTTTAATTTCTAAAATCTAATTAGTTTAAGAGCAACTATAGTTATTTTTTTGTCCCTTTTTATTTTTTAGGGAACCATCATAGTTGTTTTAAGTACAAGTAAAAAATAAATAAATTATACAGTTCTTTTTAGCCTTATAGACAAAATGTTGATAACATTAAAAAACAGCTATGAAGAAAAATTTTAGAAGATACTAAGTAAAATTGTATTGTCATCTATATATAGATGTATTAGAAGACACTAACTAAAATTATGTTGTCAATTATATTGAATAAAAATATAGAGTGATACTGGTTTGAAAATTTGAATTGGTTAATATATATATATATAAATATAGCTTATTATCAATTATTGTACCCTCAATGTGTTTCTGATGTTGATTATGTTTGATTTGAGAGGGAAGGCGGTTGAGAAGCACACGGTGGAGATGAAGATAACGGAATACATCAAGGAGTTCGGCAAGAGCTACAACCCAACTTTGGTAATTATTTGATTTTTTTTCTTTTCCTTTCAATTGAATAGAAATATAGATTGATGCTGGTTGGTTTGAAAATGTGAATTTGTTAATCTGTAGATTTGTTATCTTCTGATTATATTGTGATCAAAAAAGTTAAGAGACATCTCTAAATTTTTGAGTTTTATATAATTTTATTATTCTCACAAAATTATTTTAGCCTGTGCAATTTGTACAGAATAACACTGATCACCAACTAATTTTCTTATAATTCAAATTGGTTCATACTGAATTTTGTATTGAAATTTTTTGATATTTTAATATATCTTTTAGTAAAGTCTGTGCAATTTGCACAGGGTAAGACTAGTTTCATTTATAATAATTTTTTGGTGTTTTCTATTATTGTTAAGCATCCACGGAAGTCGTTGCAGTTATTTGTTAATTTATTTTAAAAATATATTTTTTGCAACAATAGTCTGCTATATGTGAAAAATAATTTGACAATATACATATTATAGGGGATGTTTTCATCCCTATTATTTTTTCAAACTCTATTGGACGAAATAAGATGTTTCATCCGATAATTTTTTTAAAATTAAAAATTCTTGAAAAGGAAAAAATTGCATAGACGAAACATGATGTTTCATCCAAACAAATTTAATATTTGTATGGGCTTGGATTAAATATAATTTTGTATGGATGAATGATTTGTGCGGTTAGATGGAGGAGATGAGTGGGGGGTAGCTTTGAGATGTGTGTGTTGTATTTTGTCCAACAAAAAAAACACTTTAATAAAAAAATTGCGACGGACAAAACATCTTATTTCGTCTGTATAATTTTGTATGCAAATTGCTATATTTTGTATTTTAACGACTGCAGCAAACTAACAAAATTGTCAATTCTATTTTGTCATTTTGCCCCCTTTTTTTTCTAAACGACTGTGAATGCTCGCTCTTATGAATTATTTTTATTTAGCGAGTGTTGTTGTCGAAATATTGGATCAAATATTTGCAAGTTTAATGATTTAAGCAAGTGAATTTTGATGCCCTTCAAGATTACTTTCGTGTTGTTTAGTTGTCTGCGACGCAATTTTTTTTTTTTTTTGAAGGGAAAAGGTAGGGTAAGTCCCTACCTCACTAAATATATATATAGAAAAACCAACATAAAGTTTAAGATTACAAAAGCAGACCAAGCAACTTCAGTATGCAAACTGAGTTCTTGGTCTGAAGATCAAAACCGGCCTACAGAACCTGGCCCAAAAAGTCTAGTCCAAACACACCAAAAAGCTACATTTAAGTGCGACGCAATTGAACACCATTGTTTCTTTTTCTTTGCTTACATACTATAGATATATTTCAACTATGATTTGGAGGTCTCAATTATGTATAATTGGATTTTTAAAGTGTTTTTTCAATTTTATTTGTCGCATAATTGTCTCATTTCAATTTTTTCAATTCAAATATTATTGTTAATTGGTAGAAGGCGCATACGAGACATATAATATCCAAACAGTTGCTATTTTTTTCAAAATTAGAAATCATTTCTAATATGAACAAGATAGTCACAAAGTGTGCATCAATCCTCAGGTAGTCGATGAAGATTCGGTGCCAAGGGACATTAGCATCGCGACAATGAAGAACACCTTGTTGGATTTAATGCCTTGCATAATTATTCGATGTGAATAGAAGATAGTGATACAAGTAGAGGGTTTGAAGCGAAAGATCGAAGAAGAAGAAAAGCAGTCAGAAGCAACAACAATGACAGAGAGGCGGACAGTCGACTATCCCCCCCCCTCGAGTTGGAGGCTGGGAGGTTGCGGTCGACCGACCGCGACGCTGATGGATTTTTTTGGTCAGCTTTGGCTCATTCATAAGAAGCCCAACTTTTCTTCTGGTTAGATCGTACAACTTTAATTGTATGTTTATCTATTCAGTATACATCGAATGACTATTGTATCAAGATATCTAAACTAGAGTTTTTCTAGATCTATATAATCAATTATAATGGCTCATAGAATGATATGATTCTATTGAGTGCCTAATAGAAGAAGATAGTACTTTATCTAAGAGGTGAGAGATTTTCCATTGTAAACAGCAAGCAAGTTCCAGTTAGCCTTGAGAGATGGTCATTGTGAGAATTGTAATATTATTGTATCTTCACATCTCTAGTTCTTCCTCCCCCTGATTAAGGAGAAAGCCCCAACCAGGACAATTCTTGTGTGATTGGTGTGATCTAGTTTTGCTTGGTGGTTTGTGTTGATCATGTCGAACACTCAACGAGATCCACAAAATGGAAGAACTCTGCTAATTCCCAAATAAGTAGTGTCGTAGGACCTATTGTTTTTCTAACAAATGGTATCAGAGCAATCTAGTTCGTGGGTTTGTTCGAGTTCCTTTGAAAAGATGGCAGATCAAAAGACGAAGATCAAGCAGTTTGATGGTAAGATCAACTTGATCTATGGAAGGTAAACATGTATGATGTATTAGTTTAGAAGGACTTGCACCTTGCTTTAGAAGAAAAGAAGCCAACCGACATGAAGCATGAGAAGTGTGATGAGATTTGTTTGAAGGCCTTGAGTTTAATCCGATTGCAATTGTCGGACGAAGTCAAGTATAATATTGAGAAGATGCATGTGGCGAAGAATTGCTACAAGTAGGTGGTGTGGACGTAGACCTGGAGGTCGAACCCGTTATATCGCTGTGTCATCTGTGTTTACTTTTCTTATCACTCTTGCATTTACTTTACTTTATTTTAATTTTTTTAATTCCGCACGATCACCCTATTCAACCCCCTTTAGGGTGATTTACAGTGGTATCAGAGCGAGGTGCTTATAAAAGGCTTAAAAGCTTAAGCAAAATGTCCAATGGCCGAAATCCCTCATCCCCAAAACTTGTACTCATCGAAGCCTTTCATCTCCAATGGGAAAAGTCTTACACGATCACCATTTTTTATGGAAAATGCTATGTCGTCTGGAAAGTTTGTATGTCTCATTTTTTACAAATGCTCGGAGAAGAGGTATGGAATGTATGCATCAACAAAACAGAAATCCCAGTTAGCGATGGAAAGAAGGCATTCACACCGGCAGAGTTATCTCTCAAAACAGCAAATTCCAAAGCCATGATGGCAATTTATACAGGGTTGAACAATTAAAAGCTAATGCGATGCGGGCATAATTGCAAAACAGCCTACGATATCTGGAACAATATGTTGAAGCAGCATGAAAGAACAGCTTCTGATGTAAAAGCTAAAGTGAATTTGTGTTTCTATAAATTTGATATGTTTCGCATGTTGCCAGGTGAAAATGTGGACCAAATGCTCGCATGTTTCGATATCATTGCCCGCGAGCTTAAGAGCTTGGGTAAGGGGCTTGATGATGACCGAAAGGTCGAAAAGCTTATAAGCCATCTCACGCCAGAGTGGGATGTTAAGGCCGCGGCAATGAGAGAGACTCTCGAAGAGAAGGGATTTGACTACTATACATTTCAAGGAAAGCTAAAAACGTACGAGATGGAAATGTTGGAGACAAAAAAATACAGGCAAAATATCGGGATTGAACCAAAGACTGAGGAGAAAACCATCGCACTGAGGGCAGGAAAGCTGAGTCAGATCATGAGGAGTCAGACGAGGACATTGCTCTATTAACAAGACAATTTCGTAAGTACCTCAAAAACAAAAAATTTGGTAGGTATCAAGAAGAAAGGAAAAAGGAGAAGGAGGATGTGTGCTACAAGTACAAGAAGCCCGGACACATCTGTGCAAACTGCCATATTCAACAAGACAGGAATAGAGAATATTATCGCACAGATCCAAGTCAGAAAAAGAAGGTGCTAAAGGTAACTTGGCTAGACTCGGATTCAAGTGAGGAAGAGCAAGGCCACGGCGACGTCGGCTTCATGGCTCTTGGGAGTGGTGAGGAGCAATCACCTTCTCAAGAAGAGGTAATCAAAAAACTAACTTATGATGAACTTGTAGATATGTGTAATGGTTTGAAAGACTATGCTAAGAAACTAAGTCATGAACTTAGGCATTATAAACAAAATTCGAATGAAATACATGACGCCTGCATAACAAAAAATCACAAACTGAAAAATAAGAATGCCTTAATTTTGGAAAAACTTGAGTCATGTCAAAAAGATCATGATATTTTGCTAGAAGAAAATGAGATTTTAAAACAACAAATTTGTGAATCGCTAGCAAAGTATGATGATCACTTAAGAGAGATTCAGGAGAAATCTGTCTATTTTGCCAAGCTCACAAATGACTTAGATGAATGTAAAAGGAAATTTGATGAAGTAGTGGATGGATGTAATGAAGCCCTTAATCAAAATAGGATTCTTGATGCCACACTAGATACTCTTCGTTGGAACACAAAAGACGATGAGATAACTAGAAAAAGACTGTGTAAAAAGGTAATTAAGCTCGAAAAAATTATTGAAAAGCATGAAGGGCCCAGTTACTTTATTACAAAGGATTCAAGATCCTATCATGATAATCGAGGGCTTGGTTACGAAGAGCCAATACCTCATCAAAAAACATCATGTCATACACACTTGTATAAAAATCAACATAGTCACAAAACAAATATAAATTATACAGGTGTGCATGACCCAAGGCATAGTCGAATCACATGTCATTTTTACTGTAGACTTGGGCATATCTCTTATAACTGCTCATTAAAAAGGAACACTAATCTTGTCTGGGTAAGAAAGAATGTTGATGTAGGCTCAAAGCTCACATGGATTCCTACAAACGTACAGGTGGGCAGTACGAGGTTTTCAACGTAGAAAAGGTGTAGAAACCTTGATAGAAGACGCACAAAACTCAACAGGCATAGTAGTAACCTGCATCTCTATCAAGGAAATAAATGAAGAACGGTGTTCTTCAAACAAACACAGCACCAGGTAAAATCTATATTTGTTTAAATTTACAATAAACATTAATTTATGAATTGTGCTTACAAAAGGTGAGTAACTGGTTGCCGAGTGGTCGACCGTACCTCCTACAATCTCTTTTATGTCGAAACTAGACCGGTCGACCGTCCACCCCTCTGTCACAAATCCCCAATTCAAAACCTTCTATTTAGTATTGAGCTGTCGACCGTATTGTTGAACCGGTTGACCGATCAAGTCGGCTGATCTGCCTATTCCCTCTCCAATATAAATACTCCTTCACCCCCAACCTCTCAACCTCACAAAGAAACCCTAGCCTCCAAATATAAATCCATCTAGTAAACTCTCATCGCTTAAGTTTTTCATCAAAATATCTCAAGTGCTCTCTCATCCTCTGTCTCAATGGCTTCCTCTTCTCACAAATTGAAGGGCAAGAAAGCTGTTGCTTCCAAATCCGTCACTAGAAACGATATAATTTTCCGCAACTCACAGTGTGCTGATCTTTACTTCTCTTCTCTCTATAATGCTCCCGTTGTTGCAAATCGGGTTATTAACTTATCATCCTTGTGTGGGAAATTCTCAGTCATGGTTAGAATTCTTAGGGAGTTTGGAT
This sequence comes from Hemerocallis citrina, assembly GCA_017893485.1. Classification (NCBI taxonomy): domain Eukaryota; kingdom Viridiplantae; phylum Streptophyta; class Magnoliopsida; order Asparagales; family Asphodelaceae; genus Hemerocallis; species Hemerocallis citrina. The sequence continues at coordinate 186,029,848 of CM030368.1, read as the reverse complement.
GGGAAAACTAACTTGCTACCCCTAGCACTCACTCCGAGTCTCTAACTCAACAATTCTATGCAAATCTTGAGGGACTTCAAGATGATGATCTTACCCTCTCTTCTATCATCCTTGGCCGTAGGGTTAAAATCACTCCCGAATATCTCCGGGGCAGATATGAGTTTCCCGAAGGGGAGTTTGATGCTATCACCTAGACTTTAAAACTCTCAATTATAAGCCCAGTCACAATGAAAATACTATTAAATCAGTGATTGTCCAACAAGAATCTTCTCATCTTCCTCATCCCGCTCCTACCAACTTTACCGATACCGCTCGTGTTCTCAATAAAATCGTTAATGTTGATATCTGGCCTAAGAAAAATGATAAATCAGAAATTAGGGTCGATCAATCCTTTATCATCTTTCTTATTCTAGGGGAGTATAAATTTGACCTTGCTACATTCATCATTCGTACAATGAATTACGCTACCACTTCAAATCGTGGTCTCCCTTTTAGCTCACTCATCTACAACCTCGCCATTGATTCTCGTATTGAGGTCGGGAATTATTTTCTTAGTAAAAGTCCTATGCCGATCCTCCCTCAACAAATGGGCATTGATGTTCCGTTTAATCAGCGGGCTCGCCGCCGTCAAGCCCAACAACAAGCAAGGCAAGCGGAACAAGCACCACAAACTCCTTCCTCCTCGCGTCACAAAAATGCCTCCTCCTCCTCTTCCTCCTCATCATCATTCGTGACCTATGAGCACTTTGCTGCTCATCAAATGCAAGTCTACGAGTACTATGTCAATACACTTGAATTCTTGCAAACTAAGGATGATTGGGAAATGCTTCCTCCTCCTAATGATGAGGAAGAGGAAAGTGAAGAGGAAAGTGAAGAAGAAGAAGAAGAAGATGATGATGATGATGATGATAAGTAGGCTTAATTGTAATTGCAAATGTTTCATCTAAATGTATGCATAAAATTTATTATCTAAATATGTGATGAATGAGATTTTTATCTTTACATGACTTAAGTGCCATCTGTCGACAACTTGCATAAGCTTACATATGCTAGCATTGATGCTTTGAAAATTCTAATATACTTGATCACTATCAAGTAAACCAGTCCTATGTTTTCAAATGACTGATAAGATGTTAAGTATATGTTTTTTTTTGTTGCAGTCTACTATTGGTATTGCTGCACCCTTGTGCAGGTGCACATATGAACAAGAGTTCATCTCCATTCACACATCCAGTATATGTGATTAAGTAGTAGTTGAGTGTTGTGCATGTGTAGAGAATCAATTTTCTATATACCTACATAGGACCCATTTCTACTTGATGCATATCAACAAAAAGACGATTTTATAGATGAAGCTTATACATTCTCCTATTCACCAAAGTATTTAACTTCTACCTGTTTTTGCAATGTTTCACTGCAATCAGAAAAGAGGATTTTTTTTTATCATAGATCCATATATATCAGTAGAAGATATTCTGTATAACCCGTACAACCTGCAAATGGTTCATTTTCCTTATACACTGCTCTTACTGAATTCGTTAAAAGAGATCTTGCTTATAAGCAAAAATGGTTTTTCCGTATCTGCGGTCGACCGATTTGCCCTCTGGGGGTTCTGTTGGTTTTGCGGTCGACCAGTATGCTCTCTGGAAATCTTCTGAAAAACCGCAGAGTACAGTCGACCGGGCGGTCGACCGGTTCTCTCTTTGGCCTATATTTTCAAAGTCTTCTAAAATTACTGTTTTTCTCTTAAATTTTTTGTTTTTCCTTTTGTTGCTTTCATGTATATTGGGGAGAATCTCGAATCTATGATATTATGAAGAGCTCTCACTGTATAGCAAAGAGTCTCGCTATCAACGGTATCATGTAAGAAGATTCTCTTCCATTTTTTTACAAGATTGTATTCATTGATAATATCATAATATGTTTTCTCTTTAGTGTCTTCATTGATAATTTATTCTACAAACTTTCCAAGGCTTATTTTCCTTATAACTTCTCTATTAAGCCCCTCTTAGTGTGTTCCTAAAAGGGGGAGAATTATTGAATGTTTTTAATATGCTTTCTTCTAATTAATTATTGAATGTTTTCAATATGCTTTCTTCAAATTTCATAAATCTTCAAATTATTTATATGAAAATCTGTATTACAGGATGTGCTAAATTCAGGGGGGGTATTCATTTTCTATGCTTTAAAATTTTCAAACATTCATGCATGTTTTGTTCACACCAAAAGGGAGAGATTGTTGACTCTTGGTTTGGTGTGCACAAAACGTGCTCACTCATACTAATAAGTTTGAATTTAGTGTGTCAGATATTCAGGATCACATAACATCAAAAAGAGATCCAAGTAAGATTCACAAATATACAAATAAGGAAATCAATAAAGAATAATGGCAAAAGAGAAAGATATTCAAAAAGAATTCTTGTTTAATTGGTCTACAAGCAAAAGATGAAGATATCAAGAGCTGAATTTTTTCTTTCTATTTTTGTGAGATTATAATTGTATAAGATTGATTAAATAGGGATTAGTTTATGGTAAGAAAACAGGGTGGATTCGGAATAAACAGCGCGTGGCCGGTCAACCGCACTTCGTGACCGATTGACCACATCACAGTTGACCGCAACCTTGATTTGTTTGAAGCAGTCGACCTTTCACCTCTCTACTTTATGTCAGAGAGCTGAACGGTCGACCCCACCAATATGACGGTCGACCGCACATTGCGCTGTGTATATTCTTGGAAAGTATCATTTCCATTTTTGGATTGATACTCTTCCCCGTCTATTAATATTGACGAATCCACTGTGTCTTCCTCACCTAATTACTTCTGATAAAATTCTTGAGAACTAATCCTTCAATAAATCAATCCGAGTGTGAGCGTTTATTTGGTTGTATTCTTCAGTCAAGATCATTAACGATCTTGAGGTTCTTTTCTTATAATTTCCACTTCGGTGAGATTGACGGGACTTGGATTAGAAGTCATGTGGGTGTAATAGGTCTCTCGGCCTGAATCCGAGAATCACTGTACAAAGGTTTTAAGTATAGTGGAACGCTTGTGGCGGAGAATTGCTACAAGTAGGTGGTGTGGACGTAGACCTGGGGTCGAACCACGTTATATCGCTGCGTCATCTGTGTTTGCTTTTCTTATCACTCTTGCATTTACTTTACTTTATTTTAATTTTTTTAATTCCGCACGATCACCCTATTCAACTCCCATTAGGGTGATTTACACGAGTTGTAGGTACGCATCTCAATGTGGAGTTTTGACAGTTTTTGATAGTCATCGTAAGGTAATGAAGGGTAAGAGAAGGATTGAGCAGGGTCAGCACAACCTCTACCATTTTTGTGGGAGCAAAAAAACTCGGCCAAGTGTATAGAAGTCCATTGTTCCTAAAGCATCATCTAGTAAGCCGTCACTAGAATTACCAAATCAATACTGCAACGTTCGAATACCGTTAGAAGGTGAAGAGAGACTTGATATAGGAGGAGTTCGTGTGGAAAGTGGCACCTTCATGATAACATTTACTGGGGTGTGCCCTTGAGGGGGCATATAACTGGAGGAAAACATGTAGAGGTTTGTTCAACTAGCAGAAGAAGCCATAGAAACATGTTATTTACAAAGCAGAGATGAAATGATCTAGAATAGTTTAATCACACAGTTGTGGATTCATACATATACATATGCAATCCAAGGGTCTACCGACCACGGCGCTGATGAATTTTTTTAGTCGGGTCTGGCTGATTTGTGAGAAGCCGAACTTCTCTTCTAGTTGGATCGTACAACTTTGTATATTTATCTCTTCAGTATACATCAAATGGCTATTGTATCAAGATATCTGAACTAGGGTTTCTCTAGATCTATATAATCAATTGTAACGACTTCTAGAATGATATGATTCAATTGAGTGTCGAATAAAATAAGAGAGTACTTCATCTGAGATGTGAGAGATTTCTTCATTGTAAACAATAAACAAGTTCCAGTTAGTCTTAAGAGAAGATCGTTGTGAGAATTGTAATATCATTGTATTCTCTAGTTGAAATAACATATCAGGTTCTTCCTCCCCCGGAATAAGGCAAAAGCCCCTAGCAAGAAAATTCTTGTATGCTTGTGTGATTTGTGTGATCTAATTTTGCTTAGTGATTTGTGTTGATCGTATCGAAAACTCAACGAGATCTTCGAAAATGAAGAATTCCGCTAATTCTCTAAAAAAGTAGTGTCGTAATACCGTTTGTTTCCCTAATACACCTTGCACTTGAAATCCATACGAGGCAACTCAACGAAGAAAATAAAGATGGGGATCATTACCCCGAAAAGAAAAACAACATATGGCCGAAATACACCAAGTAATCGGTCCAAGACTCCCAAAAAAGGTGCGAGAACACAAACACTAAGATAATCATCTGCCCCAAGTAATTGTTAGAACCTGAATATAAAATAATACTAATTTCCAACAAAGTTGTGAAGACTTCAAATACAGAAAGGAAAACAGTAAGGAAATAAACTTGTACAGAGTCGAGATTTTTAAGAATCTCTGTCCTTAAAGCAGAATTTGCCCCGTAGTGCGACGGTTACCGGCAAATCGCTTTCCAGGATACAACTGTACCTTCTCTGAAGAATGCAGCACCCTTGCTTCAGAGACAACGAACTGCTGTCTGTGTGTACTCTCAGTTGACAGACACTGACTCAGAGCAGAGGAAGAAGAAGAGGAAGACTCAAGTGGAAAAATTTCCTGTAACTGTGTATCAGTTGATGTCTGGGTCAGGATATATAGATAAGAGATGGACTGGAGACTGTTCAGCAGCCATTACTCTGTAACAGCAGAGTAATGGGGACTCTTTAGTTTAGTAACTGGTGAGCCATTACTCTGCTGTTACAGAGTAATGGCCTCAGTTACTGAATCTGAAAAGTCTTTTCAGTTCAGTAGGGGAAGAGGCTGTCTGGGCAAAAAAGTAAAATAAAAATTTAAGCCAGACCAAACCAAACCAAGCCGAGCCGAGCCGAGGCCGGGGCCGGAGCCGGAGCCGGGCCGGGCCGGGCCGGGCGCGCGTGCGCGCGTGTGTGTTTGTCATTTTGGCTAAGTCCTCTCTCCACTACACGTTAGTGGTAACCCCCGGGCCACGCCCTCTAGTCCAGTTTTCTAGTATATATACTAGTAAAAATCTTTCCCAATTTCCGATATGGGACTATCCATTTGTTAAGTTGGTACCTTTCAAGTACCCAACTTTGGATCAACATTTCTCATTCATACGGAATTGGTTTTTGGCAAGTGAGTATACTACGGAATAGTACTCGACGAGAGGATCGCAATCCACTCATTTTCCGGCGCCGCCGGTGGCCGGAGCTCGCCGGAATCTGGCCCGGAAAACTGCAAAAACTAATTCCAACAATCTCCCACATGAATGGAAATTACCAGACCATGTAATCCAGACACGACAGAAAAATAAAAAACATGATAGAAAGACTCTGAGAGTACAATTGGAAAATCACTGCATCAGGAATGGTAGTAATTTTTCAACTTTGAACCACCCTTAGTAATTAGCTATCGGATTCACTTGACCAGGTAGTGATCATGATGTCTTGAACTACCCGGACGTTCATGTGAACCTAGACAATAACTATCACACAGTTTCATCTCCTCACAGAACCAAGTTCTCTTGTTGTGTTCATTTTGGCCTTGAACATCCCTGGTTAATCATGAGTGAACTTGGAGAATGTAGCCTCTCTTCATTCTCCTAGAAACGGCCCCATTTCACACTCACAAAGTGATTTCCCATAAAGAGTATCCTGCTGTACCCCACTTTTATTTCAAAGCTATGGGAATCATTAAAAGCCAAGCTTATCCTAACTATTTGCAGGCAGCACTTGTTTTATCATCCTAAGAATGGGTATGAGATGTTAATCTCTAAGTGCTTTCGTTGATTCAACAAGATTTAGTTGTCCCTTTGAACCTAAATCTTGGGATCTCCAATTTCTAGGTAGGGTTTCCATCAAGTATCCTCTTTCGTCATAGGCTTTAAACCCATTCCTCTTGATGATCTCACAACCTGCTCTCGCAACAGACCTTTAGTAAATGGATCCGCTAGGTTGTCGGCCGATTTTATATATTCTATAGAGATTACTCCATTTGAGAGCAGTTGTCTAATGGTTTTGTGTCGCCTTCTGATATGACGAGACTTACCATTATATATGCAACTCAGTGCCCGTGCTATAGCCGATTGGCTGTCACAGTGTACACATAAGGCAGGCACTGGTTTTTCCCACATAGGGATATCCTCTAAAAAGTTGCGAAGCCATTCTGCTTCTTCTGCCGCTTTGTCTAAAGCAATGAATTCAGATTCCATGGTGGATCTGGCCAATAGCGTTTATTTAGAGGATTTCCATGACACAGCTGCACCACCAAGTGTAAAGACATATCCACTTGTGGATTTTGAGTTTTTGGAGTTCGATATCCAGTTGGCATCACTGTAGCTTCCAGTACTGCTGGATATCTGGTGTAATGCAGCGCATAACTATGAGTATGTCGCAAGTAGTTCAATACTCTAGTTATTCCTTTCCAGTGACTTCATCCTGGATTACTCGTGTATCGGCTCAGTACGTTTACCGAATGTGCTAGGTCCGGTCTTGTACAATTTGTTAGGTACATCAGACTACCAATTACACGTGCATATTCCAGTTGTGATATGCTTTCGCCTGTATTTTTGAACAGGTGAAGACTTGGATCGACGGGACTTTTTGTTGTCCCATTGGAATAATTCTTGAATCTTTCAAGTACTTTCTCAGCATAATGAGCTTGAGACAAAGTAATTCCCTCAGATGTCCTGGAGACTTTGATTCCTAGTATGACATCTGCAACTCCCAAGTCTTTCATGTCAAACTTGCCACTAAGCATGCTCTTAGTTTGTTTGATAATGTCGTTATTGCTTCCAATAATGAGCATGTCGTCTACGTATAGACAGACCAGAATGTATCCGATTGGAGTATCTTTGATGTAGATACATTTATCACATTCATTTATTTTGAAACCATTTGACATCATAACATTGTCAAATTTTGCATGCCATTGCTTTGGAGCTTGTTTCAGGCCGTACAGTGATTTTACAAGCCTGCACACTTTATTTTCCTGTCCAGGAACTACGTAACCCTCAGGTTGTTTCATGTATATTTCTTCTTCTAAGTCCCCATTTAGAAATGCAGTTTTAACATCCATTTGATGTATTTCCAGGTTACGTAGAGCTGCAATAGCTATCAACATTCTTATGGATGTTATTCTTGTAACTGGGGAATATGTATCGAAGAAATCTAGGCCCTCTTTTTTCCTAAATCCTTGTACCACAAGTCTAGCCTTATGCTTTTCTATTGAACCATCTGGTTTCAATTTTTGTTTGAAAATCCATTTGCATCCTAGAGCTTTACATCCAGAAGGCAAATCGACTAACTCCCATGTATGATTTTGCATAATGGAGTCTATTTCACTTTTAATTGCTTCCTTCCACATAGGAGTATCAGGCATAGACATGGCTTCCTTGAACGTTCTGGGCTCATTTTCTAGCAGAAAAGCCGTCACAAAGTCAGGACCAAATGATTTTGATGTTCTAGCCCGTTTACTTTGTCTAGGCTCATCGGTATCCTGTTCTGGTTCGTCAACTGAAGTGCTTGCATTCCCTTGTTCACGTGTACGTTTAGGGTATTGCACGGAAACACGTGTTCAAAGAATGAAGCATTTCTTGATTCCATTATTGTATTTACATGGATATCCGGTATATCCGATTTGTATACCAAGAACCGATATGCACTACTGTTGTGTGCATAGCCTATGAATATGCAATCAATCGTCTTAGGTCCGATGGTTCGGGTTAGGTACTGCCACTTTTGCTAGACACCCCCATACTTTGAGGTATTTATACGAAGGTAAGTTACCTTTCCATAATTCATATGGTGTCTTGCCGGTTTTCTTGTGAGGTATTTTGTTGAGAATGTAGTTGGCAGTCAGCAACGCTTCCCCCCACATGTTTTGGGGTAAGCCAGAATTCAACAACAAGGCATTCATCATCTCCTTTAGAGTTCGGTTTTTGCGCTCGACAGTACCGTTTGATTCGGGTGAGTAGGGAGCAGTTGTCTGATGAACTATTCCATGTTCCGAGCAGAACATGTTAAATGGTGCATCATATTCTCCGCCTCTATCACTTCTAACGATTTTAATCGTTTTGCCAAGTTGATTCTCAACCTCAAGTTTATATTCTTTGAATTTATCCAAAGCCTCATTTTTGCTATGTAACAAATATACATAACAGAATTTTGTGCAATCGTCTATGAAAGTCACAAAGTACTTTTTGCCACCTCTGGTCTGCACGTATTTTAAGTCACACAGATCTGTGTGAATAAGACCTAGAGTTTCTGTGTTTCTTTCTACAGAACGTGATGGAGTTTTAGTGAGTTTGGCCTCCGTGCAAACTTCACATTTTTCTGAGTTATCTACCTTAAACTTTGGTAGCAGATTCATGTTAACTAATCTACGCATAGAATTTACATTAACATGGCCTAGTCTTTCATGCCAAACAGAAGAAGACTCAACAACATAGGCAATAGGAGTTATTTCATTAACTTTGGGAACAGCAGGAACAATAGTTTTTGGGATGACTGTCATTACATTAAACTTGAACAGTCCATCCTTTACATATCCTTTCCTCAAGTACACCCCATTCTTGGACAGTACAAAATTGTCAGAAACAAGTACAACTTTGAACCCATTCTTACTTAGCAAAGAACCTGATATCAAGTTCTTTCTAATGTCTGGGACATGCAGCACATTTGTGAGTGTTAGCTCTTTGCCTGAAGTCATCTTCAGCACTATCTTCCCTGTTCCTTCAATCTTGGAGGTGGAAGAGTTTCTCATGAACAAATGTTCATCTTTGTTGCACTTCTGGTAGGAGGTGAACATTTCCTTGTCCGAGCAGATATGCTTGGTGGCCCCAGTATCGTACCACCATTCACGAGGATTGCTCCCCACAAGATTTACCTCTGAAACAATAGCACAGAGGTCCAGGTCAGAGAGACCAGTGGACAAGTTCTCAGCTATGTGTATATGGGATTTTTCATTTCCTTTTACATGTCCTGTTTTTGAATAATTACTGTCTTTACTGCGGCACTCTGAAATTTTGTGCCCCAGTTTACCACACTTGTGGCATTTCCCTGCAAACCTCTTTGTAAGTGGCTTTTTGCTTGAGGTCTGTGGCTGAAACTTCCTCTTCTTGCCCTTCTGTTCATGCTCCACCACATTGGCCTTTTCTATGGACTGATTTCCATAGGACCTCTCAGCCTTGCGATTCTCTTCTTCGATTCGCAACCTGATAATTAGGTCTTCAAGAGACATCTCCTTTCGTTTGTGTTTGAGATAGTTCTTGAAATCTTTCCACCCAGGTGGAAGTTTTTCAATGAACGCTGCAACCTGAAATGGTTCGCACAGCGTCATGTTTTCTGCAGCAATGTCATGCATTATAACCTGCAGTTCTTGGACCTGACTCACCACAGTTTTGGAGTCAATCATCTTATAGTCCAGAAATTTGCCGACAACAAATTTCTTGGACCCGGCATCTTCTGTTTTGTACTTCTTTTCCAGGGACCCCCACAGGAGTTTGGACGTCTTGAAGACACAATAGACGTTATACAAGGAGTCTACTAGGCCATTCAGGATGTAGTTCCTGCAAAGGTAGTCGCCCTGAGTCCACGCGTCAACTGCAGCAACAGAGTGTGCTTCCATTGGCGCCAGCATCGGGGCAGATTCATTGAGGAATCTGTCCAGCTTCAATGTGGTCAGGTAGAACTGCATCTTTCCCTGCCACTTTTTGAACCCAGTTCCATTGAACTTCTCCGATTTTTCTCCCACGCTTATGTGCGTGGGCAGAACGACCGAATGTGCCGCAACCGATTGTGCAGTCACATTCTGGGTCACTGGAGTTTGGGTACTGATAAGCCCAGCGGCAACTTCAGTTTGTGTGTTTTCCATGTTTTGATTTTGTTCTCTTCTCTGAAATTGGTTGAAACAGAAACTATTAGTTATTTTTCCGAACAGAACCTGTAAACAAACTTCACAAAAATTGTTAGAATCTGTGAGGAAAAATTCTGCTTTAAGATTGTTAGAACCTGAATATAAAATAATACTAATTTCCAACAAAGTTGTGAAGACTTCAAATACAGAAAGGAAAACAGTAAGGAAATAAACTTGTACAGAGTCGAGATTTTTAAGAATCTCTGTCCTTAAAGCAGAATTTGCCCCGTAGTGCGACGGTTACCGGCAAATCGCTTCCCAGGATACAACTGTACTTTCTCTGAAGAATGCAGCACCCTTGCTTCAGAGACAACGAACTGCTGTCTGTGTGTACTCTCAGTTGACAGACACTGACTCAGAGCAGAGGAAGAAGAAGAGGAAGACTCAAGTGGAAAAATTTTCTGTAACTGTGTATCAGTTGATGTCTGGGTCAGGATATATAGATAAGAGATGGACTGGAGACTGTTCAGCAGCCATTACTCTGTAACAGCAGAGTAATGGGGACTCTTCAGTTTAGTAACTGGTGAGCCATTACTCTGCTGTTACAGAGTAATGGCCTCAGTTACTGAATCTGAAAAGTCTTTTCAGTTCAGTAGGGGAAGAGGCTGTCTGGGCAAAAAAGTAAAATAAAAATTTAAGCCAGGCCAAGCCCGGGGCCGGGCGCGCGCGCGCGCGGGCGCGTGTGTGTTTGTCATTTTGGCTAAGTCCTCTCTCCACTACACGTTAGTGGTAACCCCCGGGCCACGCCCTCTAGTCCAGTTTTCTAGTATATATACTAGTAAAAATCTTTCCCAATTTCCGATATGGGACTATCCATTTGTTAAGTTGGTACCTTTCAAGTACCCAACTTTGGATCAACATTTCTCATTCATACGGAATTGGTTTTTGGCAAGTGAGTATACTACGGAATAGTACTCGACGAGAGGATCGCAATCCACTCATTTTCCGGCACCGCCGGTGGCCGGAGCTCGCCGGAATCCGGCCCGGAAAACTGCAAAAACTAATTCCAACAGTAATCCCACCACTTATAGCAAAATACGTTCTCCTCAATTATGATTGGCGGCTTTGTCTTGTTGTCGTCCCATCTCCTTTTCACGCCCTCCAGAAGGTTGGTGCCTAAGCACCTTGTGATCACCATGCAAACTCGGATTATCACAAACACTAACAATTTCTGATTTGTCATCAATATCTCCATTTCAAAAAGCCTGAAACTATGAAGATGAATTATGTAATAGTACCCGTTTGTTTCATTTTTTTCAACATATTATTCGACCTGAATTGTATATAAGCATCATTAGATTAATAAGTGAAAGAAACAAAAAGAACATACCTTTTATTTTAAAAGCGGTTTTTTTTTAAAATAATGATATGAATATTATATGTGTTTGATATATATCATGTGTTTTTGTGTGTATATATCATACACTTTGTGTAACATCGTACACTTCTAATACAGCTTTGGAGGGATACATTAGGAGGCGATTCTAAGCGATTTCAAAAAGCCACTCTTCCCCGTCTTCTCCCTGCCAGATCCGGCGGTTTCTCTCGCCGTCGACCCCCCTTCCCTTCATTAAAATTGTCCAACTCCCGATTTTCTATCGACCCATCTCCTTTTTTCAGCCTCTCGCCCTCGTTTCGGTTTTTCATCCCCCTTTCCCCCCCGGTTCTCTTCGCCGCCCATCTATCCTTGTTGTGCTCGGCTGCCTCGCTCCTGTTCTGTGAGGTTGCCGCGCTGTCTCCAGCGGTGGTGCGCCTGTTTGCACGGGGTCCCTTGCCTGTCGCGCTTCGCTCCAGTCCGCCCCCCTTGTTTTGGCGTGTCCGTCCAGCGACTCCCCCCCTCCAGCGGATCTACAACGTTTGGTAGGTCTTTGGTTGTTTAGCCGGTGGAGCCGACGTCCCCTCTGTGAGTATTCTTTTAGTTTTGAGTGCTGTGGGTAGTATTGCTCCTTGGTGGTGATTCTTTATCGGTAGTGTTCTGAGATTGTTTAGCGTTAGTCGTTTGTTTTCGTTATCATTGCATCCTTGCTGTGGTTCTGTGCAGCTGTGCGCGTGGTATTGGGATTTATTTTCCCTATTGTTATTCTCTAGCTTCGAGTTTCCTTCTAGACACTCGGTTTCGCCTTATAGCTTATTTGTTGATCTGTTTACTGATCCATTTATAGTTACTTCTTTCGGGCTTTCTGTTTGTTTTTGCTGGCTTTGTGTCCCCCTTCTCCTGGGGACCTCTTGCTAGCGACTCTGCAGTTAAAGTGCTGACTGAGTTTTTTTAAGATTGCCCGTTCTTACTTTCCTCCCCTCCTCTCTTATTGCTTCATTCTTATTCTCCTGATTGGAGTGTCCGGTTGTCTCATCTTCAAGCATCTCGTATTTGCGGAGGCTTTGGTCTATTACAGCTCTGGTATCGTTGCATTTTGCGGGAGTATTCCCTCCCTATTAGTGGTTTCCCCTATTCTTTTCTCTCCTTTATCAGAGCATTGTGTTAGTTCTTTTTTGGAAGGGCTTCTTCCATGGATTTTAACAAGGTTGCTGCAAGCTCCGATTGTTCTTTTTCGCTTCTGATCCCGCAGAGGAGTTGTTATTCTCCTTCTTCGACTACGCCCGATCCTCATCGGGTTTGCTTCAGGTGCCTCCTCCCGGGGCATCTTAAGCGTGATTGTAGGAATAAAATGAAGTGTTTATTCTGTGATAAGCTCGGTCACTCGCGTAACCGATGCTTTTCCCTTCAAAAGCTTCTGGGATGGCCCAGAGGGCACCCTTTACCGGCCAAACTCCTATCTTTCCTTAATTACTCCATCTTAAAGTCCAAGCTTTCGCATCGCCCGGTTAGCCATCACAGTAGGGTTGAGTGCCTGGGCCTCAAACCCGCTGTCTTGTTGGATAGCTCTGGGTCGAACACCTCCCCATCTAGCTCTTCCCCTTGCACCTCGACTGTCTCTCTTTATCGGCCTAAAATTGTTCTCCTTTTTAAGGACCGCAAAGGTTACTCGAATCTGGTTGGCGCCCCTCGTCGAGCCTCTTTCAAGGATCGCCCCCGCGAAGCCCCGAGGTTTCCGTCGTCTGTCAGGAAGTTTGGATTTTATCCTTTTGGTTTTAAATCCAACTCCTCGTATCTCTTGTTGTCTAGTAGTGCGAAAGAGTCTGCTCTTTTCTCCCGCACTACAGACTCCCCTATCCTCCATCCAGACAGAGCCATTATTGAGTTAAAGTCCCCTTCTCTGGACTATTATTTTCCTTGTAATTTGAAGTTCTCTTATTCCCTATGTTCTGACATATCTTTCCATTTTCCAGGATGCCTTTTCTCTTGGTATCAACTCTTAGGGACTCACTCTTGGCTTCATCTGATCCTGAGGGCTTTTAAACTCTTTTTGCTCTCTCTCCCCCATAAGTATACTATTAGTCTTGATTTCTCTTCTTCTCCCATTGAGGACGGCACTACCAAGCTCCTCCCATCTGCTTCTTCGACTTCTCCCAGCAGTCTGGGCTCCCCCTCGCGTCCTATCGCTGTAGAGTTTTCTCCTCCCGCCCTTCAGACGATCTCGGCCCCCTCTGCTTCGGCTGCTGTTCGCCTTGTCAAGCGGGGTCATAAAAAGAAAGTGATCGATCTTTCCGTGATTCGAGTGAGTGCCCGCCTTCTTGCGAAGAAAGCAGGCTCCGTGGCGGATCATTGATTTCCCTGGTGGCAGCAGAGTCCTTCCGCCGTGATGCCTCTAGAGTCTCTCTTGACTGCTAGTGGAGTTTGTTTCTCCCCTGTCGTCTTAGGTTGGAATTTCGAGTCCCTGGGCTTCTGCTCTGTTTGATGGCTTTTCTGGTTGGAGTTCATTGCCGGGTTTTGCTCTCTGGGTTGTTTACTGTTTATGTATCTTTTGTATGTATTTATTTACTTGCTTTATTCTGTTTTACCTCTTGTAAAACCATTGATGCTTGTATGTTTCATTACTGATTTATTGATTAATATATTTTTGATGGCTGGAGCCTCTGGGCTCTATCCGATTCATCAAAAAAAAAAAAAAAACATCGTACACTTCTTTAAAGATAAGTGAATTGGTATAATATGATGTTTTAAAAGTATAATTGAAATTTAAAAGTTGATGGTACTCCAAGATACACACAATCCCATCTCAATTGTAGTTATTTAGCTTAAGGCTGTCAACAGGTCGGGCTTGGACCGGACTTACACAAATCCGAGCCCGAGCCCGAATTTTTTCTAAGGCCCATACCCGGCCCGATTTTCAATCGGGCTGTTAAAATGAGGCCCAAGCCCGGACCCGAATAAAACCAAAAAACCCGAGCACGGCCCGATTTTGTCACTTTAAAACCAAACATGCATGTAATTAATTATTTTTCGAACATTAAGTTTAGAAATTAAACCAATCTGCTTTTAATTTGGGGAATTGAACTGTGTAATTAATTTGGGGAATTGAACTGTGCTTTTAATTTGGGGAATTGAACTGTGTTTAGAAATTAAACGGTGTAATTAATTAGTTTTGAGACTAATTAAGTCAATTGAGGAGTGGATTTCTTGGGAATCGAAGGCTCCATCTGCTTTTAATTTTTTTTTTGTTTTGGGAAAGAAAAATATATGTAGAAAGAGGAAGAAAGAGAAGCACTGCTTCTTATTTTTTGGGAAAGGGAAAAGATAGAAGGAAGGAGAGAGAGAGATGGAGGTTGATTTTAAGAAGTATTGATAGTTTTGTGTTTTTTATTTTTTATTTTGGGGAATTGAACTGTTGATTTCGTGTGTCAAATCCTAGCCATTGATTGTGGTTATGAAGAGTGGGGGTGATTTCACTGATTTGTTAAATCCGGGTCGGGTTCGGATCGGACCTATACAAGCCCGAACCCGGCCCGAAAATTAATTCGGGCTCAATTGTTGAGCCCGGGTCCGAAAATTTTCAACAAATTTAGGCCCGTATTCTACTAAAATCGGGTCGGACCTAATCGGGCTCGGGTCGGGTTCGGATCAATTGCCAGCCTTAATTTAGCTCTTCTAATGCACATACATATATTAAACATGCTGGAGTTTTATATGCATAGTTGAATTTTAAGTAGATAATTAATATAAATTGGAGTTTTAAAGCATGTTATTAAGATTTTTAAGTGTATAATTGTCCATAATTTACACAACTCATATTCTCTAGTTATAATAATAATTTACACGTGTGGTGCACGTCTTAATTTTTTTTTTAAAGCAAAAATTCCAACATTGTCTGTCATCGAATCTAGGACATCCTTTATATATATTAGTTATGCACGTGTATTGCACATGTTTGTTTGGTTACAATGCACGTGTTTGTTTGGCTACATAACCACAACTCTCCTACTAAAATATTACTAGTATTTAACACGTGCGATGCACGTTTTAATCAATATATAGTTTTTAAAGTACGTGTTAATAAATATAATTTTTTTAAAGTAATATAAAGAGCATAATGGAAATTTTGAATTGTACGTGTAATTCACGTAAGTTTGTAGATTTAAATAAAGTGTATAATGGAAGAGTTGAAGTTGCACGTACAATGCACGGAAGGTGGTAGATCTACAAATGACACTAAGGCCTTCTCCCATTATAATATTAGAGATTAGAGATTTAGAGATAATAGTACTAGTAATTTACACTTGTGATTCACGTTTAATAAATATGTAATTTTAAAAATAAAAACTCCAACATAGTCTGACATCGAATCTGAGATATCATTGATATTATTTATGCATGAGCAATGCATGTGTTTATTTGTTTATAAATGACAACATTTGTTTATAAATGACAACTTCAACTCCCATTATAATATTATACTAGCAATATGCATGTCCGATGCACGTGTTAATTTTAAAAAAATTGATGTAAAAACTCTGATTTACACATGCGATGTACGTTTTAATAAAAAATTATGTAAAAAACTCTCATTTGCACCTTAATAAATATATAATTTCTTAAGTAATATAAATACCTATTTTAATAGGAGAGTTGGAGTTGCACGTGCAATACATGTTATAAATAAAGAGTATAATGTGAGAGTTGAAGTTGCACGTGCGGTGCACGGATTTGTGTTATTACAAATGGAGTTGTTTGGTTACAAACTCTTCCATTAAAATAGTAGATAGATTATATTATATTATATTACTAGATTTTCTCATGGACATGTGCCTGCAGCACGTCTTCGGAACGATACAATATATGAAAGTCTTGTAAACAGTAAAACAACAATTATGTAGCTGAGGTTTGAATAGTAAAACAATAATTAGTTGTAAATAAAATTCCATGTTTCCATTAGTATATGTTGAAAAATAATTATAAATGAGGGTATAAAATCCAACTTCTTAGAACTATGAGTATTGAAAATGATGAAATTTAACTGTTCATGAGATATTTGCTATTTTCAATGTAACATGAGTAATAAAAAAATGCATAAAATTTGGAAATTTACAAACTTGAAATCTGTACAAATAAATTTTTGAGTAAATAGAGGAAGAATGAGAGAGAAAGATAAATAAATAATGGAGTTGTTTTGGGGGATTTGAATTTGAGTTTTGGGGGGAAACTTTTGGGCGGAAAAATATGTTTTGTGAGGTTAGATCTTGACCATTGATTTCAACCCTATTGAATGAGAGTCACTTGATAGCTTTCTTTGTTTTTTATTATATAGATATTAGATATTAGATAATAGATATAGTCTATAGATAATGATTTTGTATGGTAGGAATTTTATGTACCTAATTAATTATTTAAGAGTGATATTTTGTAATATAACACCTATCCACCATTTACCATTGTATTAAATTCGAACAATGGTAGACATTACACTATTTATATCAGTAAATTAGGAGTTAATAAACAAATGTAGTGAGAAATAAGTTGCGCAAACATGAATAACTGTGAGTTGTGCCAACACGAGTTACAATATAGTTGATTGTGTGACGCAGAACAGAAGAGAGACTGGTTGTTTGATCTCATACAAGCTTGGCTAAGATGCTGCAATATGGATTGAATTTGCTCCAACAGAAGCTGTTTCATGTATTTCGGGAGAAGAATCGACGAACAATCCTTGTTGTTGAAAGTTGAAGGACGAAAAAGTTTTAGTAGTCAGATAATATCACTGTCTACAGTAGGAACTATGGATCTTGAATAAACAAGAGATTTCTCGTGCACGAGAAACTTAAATTGAAGCAAAAGTTCTTTGTTTTATAATTGGATTAATAAGGAAAGATAATAATACATGATAACTCTTAATGCCAATAAATAGGCAAACTAAACTTGCAAGTAAAGAAAATAAACAAAGATAATTTTGAAGGAAAGAAATAACTGAAAATATCCCTAAAATAGGAAAGCATAAAAGAGACAATATTTCGAGTACGAGATATGTCAAGAAATCTGGCCGAAAAGATGCCAAATCTGCCCAAATAGAATGTGGCAGTCCATTTGCGGTTGACCGCGCGGTCGATCGCCAATTACCCAACAGTGTTTTTGATGTCCCCTCCATCGCAATTTGAGTCAGAGAGCTTTGATGCTCTTGGTCGCTGCCCAAATAACCGTTGTTAATACTGCTTGGACCACCTAGCTGACGGTTGATGCTGATGCTTGGACTTGCTGGTTTGTGCTCTACATCATACACTCCCCAATGAAAAATGGCTCGTTCTCGAGTTATGGCTGAAGTAGACGACTCAATCTCAAATAATCAACCTTTCTTCTGGTTCGACCTATGATACAAACCGCCATGAATAGTCTCTTTGCATAAAATCGCTATGGTCTAGACTCCAACCTTAAACATCTTCGCCTTCCATCTATGATAAATACCAATATGGACAATCTCTTTGTGCATAAACATCACGACAAAATCTCCAACATCATATATTCTTGACTGAAAATGTTTGTCGACTGCAACCGTATACCTCCCATAGGATTTTCGAAGAAATGAAAAAGACATATCTGGTGCCTCACTTTTGTCTTCCACTCAACACCTTATCACATAGGAAATTGATGGTACCCATCCTATAGAATACTTTTGCAAAACACCTGAAAATTTTGAAACGGATCTAACGAGTCTTCTATGATCAAAAATGGAAATCTATAGCACACCGTGAACTTATTTATTGCACAAGGTGCGAACTTCTTAATTGCACAACTGTCTTCTTTCTTTGGGGCCAACAATGTCGGACTCAGATATGGATTCATGACATCTTCAACCTGGTTGCTCTCCTCAACTTGCCCTTTCTGCAATATCTCACTGACATCTTCATAAAGAATTTCTGACTTTGTTTAAATAGTTTGCACATGTTCAACCGTCTCCTCTATAATAAGATTCTCACATAGAAACTCTAAAACTAAAATTTGGTCATCGTCATAATAAACATCATATACTAGTAGATCTTGACTCGGCGATGCTCACTGAACTCCAATAAAGGTTGCAATATTTTCGGTGTGATATGTGGAACTTCTTCGAAAAATATTTTTCTCATTTACTTCTTCAACCTCCTATCCTCTCTGTAACTTTGGAACTCACAAAAGTTTTCCACATCCTGTTGTAACGCCACGTTCCCAGCTCCGATCCGTATGCGTGTGCGCATACTAGACGCCTAAAATAAAATCTAACCACGGCCCCACCACAGGGGACAACCTCACTAAAAGTGTTATAGCTTATTGATTCTCTTAGTGTTGGGGTTTAAAACTCAACACTTAGATCATAGGCAACCTAGTATATACGCTCATATACCACCCACACCTTCTATATGGGACTAAGTTTCAATATACTTACCCATTATTCTCATCTTCATGTGATGCATCTCATGCAGCCATGCATGCACAACCGGGCCCCATCTCCACATGAGCTTACATATTTTATATATATTTCAATTTATATCCACCATCTTAGGCCCATCATGTAATCCTAGGCCCACACACACATACACACACACACACACACATATAACATATCCAAAATATATACACACATATGTATATATCAGGCTTACTCTGTAAATCCGGGCTGTTACAATCACAGTGACGGAGCCAGGATTTTCATCCACCGGGAGAGAAATCATAACTAAACAAACATCGTGTCTTTAAATTTAAAGTAGTGAGCTTATAATTGCATCATGCCTTAGGGAGTTATTTCCTAATGATGAGCAAACCAAATTCATCCAAACCAGTCATGCCTAAATGGAAGGATAATTTTCAACAAGCAGAAACTTTGAAATCTTTCCAGTAAATCATAATCTTAATTGTAGTTAGCAAAAATTGTAATTAGTTTGATGCCAATGAATGTCTGTAAGATACAAGACATGAACTTAGGATAGTGCACAACTTATCAGCCCTTGTCAACCTTTACCCCTATTGACCCGAGACAAGCATTAGGACGTTAAAAGTGTTTTTGTGCTTTTGCTAAGAAAAAAAATAGATAATTCAAACATCATTATTTTACAAAGATATAGCATGAAGATTTTTGTAAATGTACATAATTCTTTAAATCAAAATTTCTAAGAATCCATTTTCTGTACATATGCTCCCATTGCTAAATATCTACACTTGTAGAAGATTTCAAGTTCTTGTCTATTTCAGATCCCTTAATTTCTTAGTGTCACAGTAACTATCTATTTTCTTTCTACAAAGTGCCTAGAACTAGAAGCATACTCATCCCAGACACAATGTATTCGATAAGGAAAGAATCACAAGAATCTCAAATTGAAATGGAGATAACCATTTTCTGGAGACATCAAAACTCATATTCTCAAGAATCTCAACAATCTCAATTTTTTTAAGGAAAGATTAATTTTTTATTGAACAAAAATAACTCTAATTCAGTGAAATGAAACACTAATTTTTTTTATATGAAGTACCTGACTGATCTCCCTGAGAAGACGACGACCGAACTCCTTGCGAGATTTTTCGGAGATGAAGACGACGCCTTAGGAGATGACTGATGAGTGACTTGCGACTTCAACGCCTTCGAAGATGAGAGACTTCAATGCCTTTGGATATGACGATAACGGCATTGAGGAGACGACAGAGATGGTAGTGAGAGGTTGGGAGAGGAGGATTTGAGACAGGGATTGAGGGCTGGGTTAGGATTTGGAGCTAGTCAGCTTTGCTTCGGAGGAAATTGGGAAAAAAGAAGATGAAACGAAGAAAAGAGCTGCAGAAGAACTGAAGAAGATGGAGCAGGTCGGGTGGTGTGAGGAGCGGTTGTATGGGCTCTTAATTTTGGGCGAAGCTCAGGGAGAACGTAGCATGGGCTTCCATTTTAAAAAAAAAACCTATGCCTATATAACGGGCCTGCCCAAACTCAGGGGGAGCGGCTACTCACCCTGGCATGGGTGTGGCTCCGCTCCTAACAATCACCCCCATTAGGACTTTAGCGTCCTCCCTAAGTTCGGACCCTTGCTCAACCATATCAATTGTAGAAGCATTCATATCGAGTGCCGACTAGCCCGGTCTCAGCGAAAGGCACTGACTAGTACACCAGCTTTGATATGACTCGCTCGGAGTTCACACCGGAGCCATTGAACGGTACCAGTAATTCAATGAAGACCAACCGGGTTCACTTCGAAGGTTACCAAAGGATCTTGGTCATAGGATCTCTGCTCTGATACCAATTGTAACTCTCATGATTTCTACAGTAAGCCTGATATATACATATGTGTGTAAATATGTTGGATATGCATAGTTGGGCATTGATATATGATGTATATATATATATGATGGGCCTAGGATTATATAAGGATTATATGATGGGCCTAAGATGGTGGACTTGGATGTGGACCTATGATATATATTGGAATATATATGGAATAAGTAAGCCCTTGTGGAGGTGGGGCCCGGTTGTGCATGCCTTGCATGCATGGTTGCATGGGATGCAACATGAAGATGAGAATAGTGGGTAAGCGTATTGAAACTTAGTTCCATATTGGATGTGTAACTCCCGTTCCCGTTTATACGGATTTGTACTTATTTTCATCTTCGTATTTTTTGGAATTCAATTTTCTAGATAAATCTTCATTTTTTCCTGGAGCCAAATTGCTTTTATTTTGGGTATCCGATTAATTTGGTTGAACCCAAAGATTTTAATTCATACCATTATTACTATTTGATCATTTAATTATTTTGGCCCAAATCCCTAATCTATTATATAATTTGGTTATTTATTGGGTAAACCCAAATCTTATTTTAATCTATAATTTTATTTGTTTTCCTTTTGTTATTTATTATATTGAGATGCCCAATTTCCAGCCCATTCTCCTACTCTATTAATTGTTTTAAATCATAAGCCCAAACTTAACCCAACAATATTATTATTATTGTCTTTTATGTAAGTCCAACAATTAAAACCCAAGCCCACATTTGTGTACCCACACCGGTTAACCCAACTCAAACCCACTAACCTAACTTTCCTTAATCTGCTAATTGCCCAGTCTCGAACTCCCTCTCACGTTCCCCCACAAACCTCTCTATATCCCCACTAATCCTAACTATACCCCTCATCCCCACCTTAATCACTCTAACTAATCCCTATTAATCAACATAATCACCTCATAATCACCATCAGACCCAAACAACCCCTTCATCTTCCACCTTCTCTCTCTCCTTCTGTCGCTGACCATGTAACACCCCGAATTCCAAATCCAACTGAATTCGAAGTTCCACAGGATCTTTACACTTCTCTTCGTACAATTTTACAAGAAAATTTAAACTTTACTTTACATCAGAGTTACATTTACATTTAAACTTAAACAACGGAAGCAATTTACAATATTTACATAAATAGATGTACAACACTTAAAACATTCTTTAAGCTGCTTGCATACTTTAATCTTTGTCAATTCCTTTATCCTGCATAAAGAATGTGGGCATGTCAGTTCATTCAACTGATGAGATATTATACAAGGCCATCCTCTCTATGCCGAAACAGTATAACGATTCTCAAAGCTTAACAAACCACAAACTTGTTCACAAACAAAGTTAAGGGGACTATCCTATTGATGTCGTGTGTGATTGTGCGCTTAGTCTTTAATGCAATTTATTATTATTATTAGATGACACTAATGCGCACTTGTTCGGATTCTATGCATCCCATACTATATAGGCCCGAGGACAAGTCCTTAATCTTTCTTCAACTTGTAGGGTTCGATCCCTCGCCATGACTTAATCTACTACTGTAACTACGGTAAATATCCTAGATATCCTATGATTTATGAGCCCATGTCCAGACAACCTGGAGGGGAAATCCCACGTCGTGACATGACGCATCATGCAGAGCCTTTGGTCAATTCAGACTCCGTCATAGACCATGGCACCACCCGTAATCAACAAAACACCCCACAAGCATCGCCATGGTCTCGATAATTCCGGAGTAGTGTCAACGCCAAGACTTGATGCATCAAGTAGGCAACCTATAAATCACTCTCACACCGTAGACCCGAGACCCCCTCATACTTGTGTTTTTCTCTCACTTTCATCACATCTTCACTATGTATCTAGTCCTTAATTTTACTTGAATCATGAATAAAAATCAATCTCCTAGAGTTAGCACTCCCACTATACCGGTCTTAATTATTTATACCACATGACCCAATCTTGGTCTTTTCATTTCAAATTTCATTTCAACAACTTTCTTTCAATGCCGGTATGAGGCATAGCTACACTCTAGTTCTCAATTTCACTTCATAATTACAAAATTTGAGTGTTCATACTCATACGTTCTTTTTCACAATTAACATGATTTCCATTCTTTTCTATGAACCAATCTCATATATCAAGTTAGATTTCAATTCATATATTTCATACTCAAAATTCTATTTCAATAATTCCATTAGATTCTCATACAATTGTTCATTTCCTTTACTTAATTCGAATCACAAAATTATACTTTTCATCAATCTTTAAAGTGCACACAAATTCAACCAAATGAATAAAAGTCCATAATCAACTCACTTAGATTTTTCTTCATTCAAAATAACTCTTTTATAACTTAATAAAATTTTCTTATGAAAGAAATAATCACTTTTTCATATTATCACTTTATGCAGTTCTACTCAATTTTCACCACTAATTCACTTTTATCTTAGTCAATAATGCTCTAATATTTTTCATAAGCTCTACGAAATTTTAGAATAATTACTATATTTTTTCCGGATTTTTAAAGGCCAAGAATCATTTTTTAAAACCCAAAAAAAAAAAAATCAAATATTTTAAACCTTTCTTCATTCAAAATAACTCTTTTATAACTTAATAAAATTTTCTTATGAAAGAAATAATCACTTTTTCATATTATCACTTTATGCAGTTCTACTCAATTTTCACCACTAATTCACTTTTATCTTAGTCAATAATGCTCTAATATTTTTCATAAGCTCTACGAAATTTTAGAATAATTCCTATATTTTTTCCGGATTTTTAAAGGCCAAGAATCATTTTTTAAAACCCAAAAAAAGAATCAAATATTTTAAACCTGCCGAAGCCAGGTTTCGAACCCAAGACCTGAGCCAAGTCAACCGCCACCGAATGCCAACTGGGCTAAGGCGCCAATGCAATAAGTGAAGGGTTTTTATTAAGGTGAGTTTTAGTTTCGGCTTTGGGGTTTTTTTATTCAAACATAGTAAAAAAAAGCAGGGCCTAAAGCTTCGAACCTGAGACCTCTAAGGTCAGTAGCACGCTACAGTAAACACCCACGCAACTCAGCCACTTGGTCTAAGGGGCCAGGTTGTAAAGAAAAGGGTTTGATTTATGTTTTAATCTAGTCTCTGTCCATTTCTAATTGTTTTACATAATTCCCAAAGCGTTTTTAGTCTCCTTTCTTCTCCTTTTGAAACCAAACTTTCCAGAACGTAAAATATATAAAATTACAGTAAACTAATATTTTTATAATCATTATTTACCTTATAAAAATGCATTTTTTGTCTTATTTTATGTTCTATACCCATAATTTCGACATTGAGAACGATCTATATTTCTACATAATTCAAGAATTAGATTTTTCACAAGACAACTAATTTCTTTGTTCTTTTACTCATTAGTCAACCTACAACATTTTTAGGATACCAATTCTCATTTTTCTACATTAGTATAACTTTAATTCAAACAAACAATTATCCATGATACATTTAATTAATTATTGTCTAACAAGCACAAAATCTCCATAAAGCATAACTCATAAACATATAGCATGGTAAGGTGATACATTCTAACACTTTAATTCCCAATTTAGCAATCATTCTCTATTTTATCATTTCATCTCAAACAATTATAAGTCCAAATTACTTAGTTTTCTCTTAGTAGCAATTCATTCCTAGCATGGTAACTAGATTAGAAGCATGAAAAACACCCACCTTATTTAGAGAGAAAATCAAAGAACTCCTAAAGAATCTCCTACAACAAATGAACAAAGCCTTCTCCTCCTAGATCAAGCCACAAGCCACCTCCTCCTTGATGCACTGCTAGAAATCGAGCCCTCCTTGTGCTTGATGATGATGGCCGGCCTCCTCTTGAATGAAACACACACAAACAAAGCACTCTCTAATCTTTTGCTTACTAATACCTCTCAATCTTTTGCTCTCTTATCTTTTCTCTCTTAATGAATTATTTAAGGTGCTAATGAGAAGTAATAAAGGGGTATTTATACACATTTTTGGGGTGAATGGAGGGCTAGGATTAGATCCAATGGTTAGAGATTAAGGGTTTAGATGAAATAGGGAGTTATATAAACTACCCATGATGAGTAACCAACCCCATCTCTCCCACTCTCTCCATCACAATCCGGCCACTCCTAGAGTGTGCACATTGCACATGCTAGTGCATACACGTGCCACTCTAGTGTCCCCCATTTACAAATTTATTCATGTGTTAATTGTCCATGAAATGAGTCTACACTATAAGTTAGACCATTTCAAAAGAGAATTAAAGTAAATGGGATCGCTAATGGGCCAAACTAACCATGGGCTCAAAATAATTAAATAATTAATAAATATAGTGGGCTTAAAAAGGACAAATAGGCCTAGATTTAAATTAGGTTTTTAAAGAGAATAATTTTAGAAAAATAAAGAGAAAAATTACTATAAAAATATTTTATACGAGAAATTTTACAAACGAAATCATACGTGCACAACACGTAAAATCACACAACCTTATAAATCAAATCTAGGGTGTTACAGACCATCCCGATCACCCTGCCTTGCCATCGCTCGCCTGCCTCGATAGCCTCCCACAGCCATCCCGCACCTCCACCTGACCCAATGCCTCGTCGCCATCCCCTTCGCCCTCCTTCACCCCGCTTTCTACCACCCAGTTGCCCTCCTCTCACCTCCAAGCCCCTCGCCGTGCTCTGCCACCACTCTCCATCCCACTGCTGCCTCACCACAACCACCGAGTCCTTCATCGCCGCCACTTGCAGCCCCGACCCCCCTTTCTGCCTTGTCATAAACCCCGACCCTCTCCCCTTCTTCTTCAAAACCCATAGCCGCCCCCATTCAGCCGACTACAGCACCCCGATCGCTGCAGCTATTTGCCTGCATCCGTCCATGTCATCGCTGCACCTCTGTTGCAACCCATACCGACCACCACTCTCGACTGCCTTGCTCGCCACTCGCATCCATGTGTCACCTACTGTCTCTGCCGCTTCCCAAGCCCGATGCAGCCTACAATTGAAGCCGACCTCCTGCTCCCTCTTGTTACCTCACAAATGAGCCGAACAACAGCCCCATCTCTATCACCGTTGCTGCTGTCGTGCCACTATTGCTACGATAGCTTCTGTTGTGGTTGTTGCTGTCTTTGTTTGGGTTCACTGTATCTTGCACGTGCTCTCTCCATTCCGTGGTTTGCACGTGTTGCCGCCACCACTCCGTCTCGTTCGTTCTCACCGCATAAAAGGCAAGTATCCCTTGTACACTCTTCTTGTTCTCGTACAAGCTTTATCTTGAATCCTGCAAGTAGTTTTGATTGATTTGTTGACAAAATCTCATTCCTTTCCATGTTGACTAAATCTTGACCCGCGCGTGTACATTCGATTCTTGTTTTTTTTGTACACGTAAGACAATCATGACATCCTTGTGCATTACACGAACACGTGAAAAAGAAGCATACGTAGATAGATACATGTCAAGATTGATGATTTTTATCATGTGGTAGTTTAAATATTTAATTCTATAATTGTTGAAGTAGAAATGGAAAGTTTTCATATCGGTAATTGTAGATATACGCTTGAACCACTAGCCGTGAATGCTTGTTAATATTTCGTAGTAGTATATGCATTTTGTACATCTAAATTTTCATTAAGTAAATTTACCATGTTGCTACCCCGCTGCCTAGTCAGTATTGTAGTGAACTTTTGACCCTGTTTCTGTTAGAATTTGATCAACCTTTATGAATGAAATTCAGATCCCGTTAAATCTAGTTTCTGGAACTTTCGACGGATCTGAATTTCGAGTTATAGAAAGTAAGTTATTGTATTTCGTACCACTGGGTTTATAAATTTCAGATTGTTAATTATGAGCATGATTGCCTGTTTCACTAATTGAAACACCTTATTAATAGCAAAATTTAAACTCGAAATTTATTTGAATGCTACTAGACATGATTGAGAGCCTTAATATATTTTTTATGAGATTTTTGGATAGATTTCCAGATCCATTATATACATGTAAACTTGACCCTAAACTGCTTTTTGAACACTAGACCAGTAAAGACATAAACTTTTGACCTAGTAGCAGTTAAAATCACTTAGAGCAATTTAAATAAAAGTTGTATCCCTCTGTGTGAGGAATCCAAACCACCTAAAGGATTCTCAATCCGACTTATAGAATGTAAAATATTTAAGTTTTACCGCTGTACTGTCGAAATTCCAGATTTGTTGTTTATAATTACACTGCCATGTTAGGTTAATTGGAACTGTAGGACAACTTAACAATTTAGACCTGAGAATTTTAAGAATGTTAATTACCAATGTCAGGAACTTAATTATAATTTTTGCAAGAGTTTTAGTTAGGTTTTTAGATGAATTATCCATATAATAACTTGATGCTGAGTCGCTGCCTGCGCAGTAATCTCATAAAGAACTAGCTGGTAGACCATATTTCTGTAGTTGAAATGTATCGTGTAGATATGTGTTGGAACCGGCAGGAAATCTAGTCTCTAGAACCCCTGACGGAACCTGATTCTTTTTCCTATAGCTATAGGAAAGTGAGTTTTTGTACAACAACGTTGTGCTGTCCAGAATTGTATATTTATGTTTTTAAAATATGAACATGTTATTTTCGTATTCAATAATTGAATTGATACAGTAGATAGATCGAATGACTTTATATCATGTACTGCATGGTTTATTATGGCAATTGTTTCACTGATTATACTGACTGCCTATATACTAATTACGTGTACACGACTGCATCACATTAAAAGAATGACAAGCCAGGGTAATAATGGTATGACCAAGTAGTGGATAATATAGGGAACTATACTCGGAAGGGAGCTCGTGGTTTTTCTACCATTACTGAATGGCTGCATGACTAAATGACTGAATAACTGAATAACTAAATGGTTAAACACTGTATATTGTTCATTGAACATTGATACTGAATAACTGAATCATGTTTCCTGTTTATGTGTCTTCCCGAGTACATGACCTATAGCATTCATCACTAGAGTCTAAACGTTCACATGGTTGTATGCACCCGAACCTGTGGTATGGGACGCAGGATTACGTGCATTAGATAGGACTGATTAAATGAATAGACTTAAGATTAACATTGAGCATATGTATATTCATGTTTACATGTTGCATGTCCTATTTACAAGTTATATGGTTCCTGTTTACCCATTTTGTGATTACCGTTTACATGTTACATGCTTCAGCCTACTAGTTACATGATTCCCGCTTACATGTTTATATTCCCTCGTTACATGACTTATTTTCTGTATACACATGGTTCCCTGTTCCTTGCTATATTCCTGTTCTTATTTCATTTTACTTGTACAACTTGCGGCTCGTTACTTGCTCTAACGGGTTTTCCTCTTCCCAACTTGAGATGATGAATTTACAAGCGTGGGAGAAGAATTGCCAGAAGGAGTTAGCGACAAGTATTCTAAGAAATGGAGATGAATTTCAGTCTGCTTTACTTGCTTTATACTATGTTTCTAGTTTCTATTACCAGCACTTCATACTTTGTATTCCGGACATGTTGTGCCGAAGTTTATTCTTTCTGGATGTTGGTTATTTCGTGGACTACTACATGAATTATTCATGTTATTCATGTTTATGTGATTATAAATTGCCTACGTGGTTGTGTTTATTTTCATATTATTGAGTTGATTATGACAGCTTATGAATGATGTGATTATATCATTTGCTGGGCCTTAGTTGCATGCCCTTATTTCCGTATAATGGGAAGCGGGGCGTGACAGGATGTGTGAGTGGTATAAGAGTTTATATATTAGGTTGCCAATGATTTAAGAGTACCTACAAGCTATAACACTTTTGGTGAGGTTGTGCCCTGTGGTGGGGCTATGATTAGGTTTTGTCTTAGGCGTCTAGTACACGTAGGTGCACGTAGGCGCATATGGGGCTGAGCCGGGCACAAGGCGTTACAATTGGTATCAGAGCAAAGATCGTTTGACTAATACCTAAGTAGGTGTACCGTGAACAAGCCACCAAAAACAATGATAACGGCTCACCTTGATCAACACTTGATAACCCTAGAGTTCACATCTACTGCTATATATAGCCCCCAAGAAAACCATAAAAGATAAACACAAATACTGTAACACTCCGAATTCCATACACAGAAAATTCATAGCACACCCAAAAATCTTTTGCTTCAATTGAGTACATAAACATAATATAATATAGGAAAATACAGAAATCTTACTATAAATCCAATGCTCTTGGATTTATACGATAACGGCCTCAGGATATCACACGCTATGCCAAGGCCTCAAGCACTTTTATATGCACAACAAAATCTATGGGTTCGTCAGCTGTGAAGGCCGACGATAGGAATCACAACAACTTTAATTAACTCCAAAAAAACATACATAGCATAATAAAAATAAAATTGGAATTGATGTAATAAATGTAAATAGAAAGTAGTCAATTATACAATGTCATATGAGTGAGTGTAAAACAAATTTACTAAAACATTAAACATATACTTATTATGAAAACATGCACGATCTAAATATGTTATTATAATGCACGCTTGTTTGGAACAATATGCTGCCCATACAATATAGTTTTTAAATGCAAGCTACTAGTGTTTCTTCTCTGTACATGGTTCAATCCATCGCTGTGCAATACATATTCTTGTATTCTACAATGTTTCTGATATTTATCTAGTGACTAGCAAGGTTGAAGCCCTTGCGGTCCATCTTCATTACTGCAGTTGGATGGTTGTCACCACTCCGCCTGGACCTTGCAATCTCTCTCCTGTCCGAACTATGGCCCGAACCCTGTGGTCTTTCTCCACTCCGAACCATAGCCTGAACCCTCCGGTCTTTCTCCGCTCCCGGACCTCACAAAAAGTCATCACGAATATAAAGGCGACCCTGCAGGCCTTGTCCTGCTCCGCCGAGAGACGCAGAGTTAAACTCTTGCTCCCCATTCATATCCGATAACATAGAACATCGACAGACGCTTAAGGGTCCATCCCCTAAGTTCCAACATGAGTGTACGGCCTATATATCCGTCTCCCGTTCTTAACACTAGATCCCAGAAATTAACAGTCGAGATAATGCCGAATGTGTTTCCTTGACAGATGAATACAACTTCCAATAATTATATAAATTTCAATACATGTCAAAAAATGGATCTCTTAATTTCATATGAAACTTAAATGAGTCTACTACAACATTGTAGTTAAGAACATCAAATTTTAACCACAATTAATTTTTTTAACTTTATTTGCAAATCAATAGGTTTAGAATCCAAAAATTGCAGCCCTTGCTACTTATAAAAATCATAGAAAATTTCACTCCTTGGAAATTGGATTTCTTAGATTCGAAAGATAGATTAATGAATCCACTTCACATTCTTAGTTTTGAGTTTCCTCAAAATAATGCATCTGAGAGATTAAAATGATAAAAAACTGAAAGGTATACAAATTTTCAGAATCCAGGCAAAACTGTCAATCAATTTTAAGTTCAAATTTATTACAAATACTAAACGATATCCAAAACTCATGAAATTTTGTGAACATATAGTATACATATACTAGATGCACATATAAAAAGTCCAACTTCCAATTCCATATATTTGGAGAGAAATGATTTTTTGGAAGTAAGTATGATATTCAGCCAGAATTATGAAATAAGTTATGTTTCTTTTCTAAACTAGTAATGTGTTCGGATTTTATTAAAATACCAAATGACATCCAAAAATTATGAAATTTTGAGGAGATGTTATAGACACATATGGAATAAACATATACAAATTTTAGCCTTATATTCTATCTAGTTAAATAGATATGATTTTCGAGAGTGATACCCAAAATCAGGACAGTAACTATAAAAAGATTCTAAGTTAATCACATCATAATTTCATACGATTAATTAACAACAATTAGCACATATAATCAATCAATCTAAGCATGCATAAACATTCAATATAACATATATAGATTATTTAACATACATACATTGTACAATATAAATAGAATTGGTTAAAGTTGTTACCCACTTATTCGTTTCTGAATTTGGTTGTTTCTACATCTCGAGTTGATGAAGATAGCAACCACACGAACGACGACAAAAAAAAAAACGACAGCAAGCACGATGATGATAACGGCACTACGGGTAGCAATTGTTCGTTGTGTTCGGAAAGAGTAATAAAATTGGAATTATATATATATATATATATATAAAGAGAGAGAGATTTTGAGAGTTTGAAGAGTGGAGGCAGAGAGGGGGATCAAGTAGGGGTCAGTGAAGAAAGAGATGGGGCGTGGGACTTATTGGGTTTTGGTGGAGACAGGGTGAGGGAGATGATCGGGAGGTGGCGAGGAGTAGCAATGGTGATGGAGGAGGTCGGGGGGTGGCTGCCGAGTTGCGGGATGGTGGCAATTAACGATGGTCGGGTTCGGGCTGTAGAAGAGGTGGAAGAGGGTGGCTGTAGTGGAGTTTTAGTGGAGTGAGGATGAGTGTGGAGCTCGAGAGGTTGTGTAAATGGAGTTGGAGTGGTGTTGTCGGTGGTCGGGATGGCTAGGGTGAAAGAGGAAGCTTCGACTTCGGGGTGAGGTAGTGTTCGGTGGGTGTTGGAGGAGTGTATGGCTATCATTGCCCGGGGTGAGGGTGGCGAGGCAATCGATGGATGTGCGGTGGTGCTTTGGTGGTGTTGGTCGACTGCGATGGCGTGCGGGTGGTGCTTTGGTGGTCGGGTGGTGAGACAACGAGGAGGAAAGAAGGAGAAAGTGGGGGACTTGGCTGTGGGTGGCGATGGAGACTCGGTGGTGGTCGAGATGGATGCTTGGGGTTCAAGTGAAGGTGGTGGCGAGATGGATGCTCGGGGTTCAGGTGAAGGAGGTGGTATGGTGGAAGAGCTTCAGTGGTCGGTGAGTGTGGAGTTCGGGTGTACAGTGAGGAGGGGAGCTCGGGGTTTGGGTTTAGTTGGTGAATGAAGAAGAAGAGAAAGAAGGCAGGGTGAGGTGGAGATGGAGGTGTATGCATGTGTATATATAATATACATAAAGGGGGAGAGAGAGTGAGTGACTGTTAAGTGAGAAGAAGAGTGATTTTAGGGTTAAGTATTGTAACACCCCGAATTCCAAATAAGTATGAATTTGAATTTCCACGGGATCTTTACACTTCACTTCGTACAATTTTACAAGGAATTTTAAAAAAATTATACAACAATGTTTTACATCAACGCATCGGAATTATAAATTACAACATGAT
Organism: Hemerocallis citrina; assembly: GCA_017893485.1. Lineage (NCBI taxonomy): Eukaryota > Viridiplantae > Streptophyta > Magnoliopsida > Asparagales > Asphodelaceae > Hemerocallis > Hemerocallis citrina. The sequence goes on along the minus strand of CM030368.1, from coordinate 185,997,943 downwards.
ACATGAAATCAATAACAATTTGAACATTTCTTTAAGCAACATTCCTTCTTTATTCTTTTCATTCGATTTGTCCTGCATAGAAACTGTGGGTACGTCAGTTGCATACAACTGACGCTAAGATATAATACATCAATTTCTCTTACTTGGAAAGTACACACTTGTTCACAAACAAAACTAAGGGGAACTATCTTATTAATGTCGTGTGTGAATGTGCACTTAATCTTAAATGTTGTTATTTATTATTTCATGACACTAATGCACACTTATTCGAACTTATGCATCATATTCTACATAAATCCGAGGGCAAGCCCTTAATCGTTCTTCATCTTGTAGGGTTGGATCCCTCGCTATGAGTTAAATTACTATGGTAACTACGACAAGTATCCTAGATGTTCTATGAGTTACGAGCCCATGCCTAGACATCCTGGAGGGGAATCCCACGTCATGACATGACGCATCATGCAAACAACCTATGGACATTTTGCCTCCGTCACGGAACGATGGCACTACGTAGTCACCAAACACCCCACAAGCATCGCCACGGTCCCGATAATTCTGGAGATGTATCCACGTCATGACAAGCCGCATCATGCAGACAGCCTGTTAATACTCTCACACCATAGATCTGAGGCCCTCATCCTTGTGTTTTTTACTTACTTTCATCACATCTTCGCTATATGTCTAATCCTTAGATAATTGAATCATGAGTAAAAATTAACACTCTAGAATTAGCGTTACCTCTATATCGGTCTTAAACATTAATTGTTAACCACGACCCAATCTTGATATTTTATTATCACATTTATCTTACAAAATTTCATTCATGCCGATGTAAGTACTTAGCTAAAACTCTAATTTCAATTCTCTTTTCATGTTCATCAAAATAAGTGGTTATACTCACAAAATTTCCACATTTCATCATACTCTTTTTGTTTCATTTTCCATGCACGTTTGCATACTTTAAACAACAATTTCATATTTAACTACTCAACTTTTCCATGTCAAAAATCTCATTTTTAATCTCTACACAAAAGTTCTTTATATTCAAAATATTCCTTTTCTTTAATTAATCAAGTCGTAATTCAAGAATGTTTATCAAGTTCTTCTTCTCAAAATTCTTCTAATTCTCATTATATTATGACAAATGTTGAGAAATAATTGTTATGAAATCTAGGTAATTTTAAAAGAATTATAGTTTTTTTTTCTCAATTTTTTTATACACTTAAAATACTCCAACAATATCAAAATAAGTTTAAAAAAATCAAAACTAAAAATAAAAGGCCAAGGCCGGATTTGAACCCAGACCCCCCCACCTGTGAATAGTTTCAGACCCAAAGCGCACCCAACACCCAGAAAGGCAGAGTGACTAACCGATATGAAGGGGACTTAAATTATATTTAAGGTCTGGTTTTGGGATTTGATTAAAAATGAAATTTTCATAAAAAACAGAGTCACTTGCGAGACTCGAACCCAAGACCAACACCCCCATCTGCTTTAGAAACAGATCCAAAGCGCACCTGAAGACCAATATGTCTTGAGTGACTAACCGATATGAAACTGGTTAAGTGTTTTTTGGATAGACCGTACTATATCTACTCTTCCTTTAATAAACTTGATTTTTCAATCAATTTGTACTTCATAAAAATCTAAATCTTTTTCCCAGAATGTATTTTTTTGAAAAATAATTTATTATATTTTCTTAGATTTCCCAAAATTCTCATTTTTAACCGCATAGTAGACTATTTCTCTTATTCTTTTGAAAAGTGGATCATTATACATTTTTTGACAATGAAAATTCCTTTTCTAGATGAATCTTTTTACCTACTTGTTCCCCATTATTCACAATGTGTTTATACAATTTTTCATTCTTTAACATAATCAAAGCCCTTAAGTTAATCTTATCTTTACAAAACTAACACATTTTTTTCATGTTTCAAAGAGATCATAATTGACAATCTAGTGAATATAATATTACCCATACAATACAATTAAAATCAACACTTATTGCAACTAATCAATTTAATTCACAATCCATGGATATTATTTTGCATTCTACAATTCATTCATAAACACAATCTTCATATAATCATGATTCATCAATTCATATGTATTCTAGCATGCAAAATAACAAAGCATCATAACAAATCTAAATTAACACATTTCAATTCATTATGCTAACTTTCTCATATATTCAAACAAAAGATTTCTCTTTTCCTTACTAGTCTTTTCAAGCAAGTATATGGCAATTTTTCTATTTATTTTTGACATGTTCATAAATTAGAATCCTAGCATGACATCTATATTAGAAGTTAGAGAAATCACCCACCTTTTCAAGAAACAAATGAAAAACTCTTAAAGAACTCCTTGAAAGCACGACCGTCTCCCCTAGTTGCGAGCCTTCTCCTCCAAGCTTGTGCACGCCGAGCCTCTCCTTGCTAGTGTACCGGTTCCTTCTCCTCCTTCATGTGTTAGCCGGCCACCCAAGTATAAGAGCACACAACACACAAACACTCAAGCTTTTCTCACACAACTCTTTCTTTTCTCTTACACAATTGCTTATTTTTCTTTCTCTTACTCTTTGAAAATTCTAAGTGTAAAGAGAATGAATGGCCAAGGGAGCTATTTTATACACAACTCAAGCTCAAATGAAGGGTTGAGATGAGTTTGGATGGAGGGTTTAGATGCATTTGGGAGTTAGAAGAACCTTCCACCATCACATAACCACCCCACCACTCTCCCCATCTCTCCCATGTTGGTTCTTGATTTTGATGATCACAACACAGTGCATCATGTGTCTATATTATACAGCTAACATTGCAGTGAAGAGACTAAAGACAGAGACTAAAGACAATTCTAGCTGAACAAACAAACAGCTCAAACAGATACAGATGAAGAAGACAAGGATCAAGTTTCAACTCAAGACTCAAGACTCAAGACTTCAAGCTCAAATGTTTTATAAATATTGTATTTTATTTCTTGTTGAGTCTTAGTATGATGTAAAGCCTTGTCAACACACACACACACACACATACTCAAAATTTCATCATGCGTGTCTCTTAAAACCCCCAAAAATAAGTCAAAACAGTTTGAAGAATTTTAACTTTTAAGTACCAGTCGACTTAAGCTCTTGCCAGTCGACTGCCAAGTACAAAACTGTTTAAAATTATTCAAACTCTGATCAGTCGACTCATATGGCAACCCAGTCGACTGTTCAAGAGTTTTTGATCGTTTTCTGATTTTCAAAAACGAATTTTTTTTCAAACTCAAACGGTTTGATCCGTTGGTTGACAGTTATATAACTGCTTTCCAACGTTCAGAAGATCAAAACTCTTTATATAGAGTTTCTTCTCAAACAGAAAAACTTACTTGATTTCTTACATACATCCGAGCACTCTTGAGAAAAACAAATTAAGTGATTTTCTGTAAAGAACAAAGCTTTCAAGTTCACACACTTTGGTTCTCTACATTCAGTCCAGTATAGCATTGAATTCGCTTTGGACTGAGTATAGAAGTCAACCTATTCTTTTAGCCACGTGCATCAACACATACTACAACAAGGCTATAGGTTGATTGTAAAATTCCTCTTGTACTCTTGCTCTCGGTTGGAGAGTGTTTTTGACTCTTGGTTGTAGAGTCGGTGTCTTTTCACTCTTGGTTGAAGAGTGGGTCTGCTTTCTCTGGTTGAGAGAAAGGACTACGGGTTAGACAAGGTTGTTGTCGTAACGCCGTAGGGTATTCTTGTAATTTTTCAAGAATAGTGAAAATCTCAAGTGGGTTGCTTGGGGACTGGATGTAGGTCGGGAGGACCGAACCAGGATATATCTTGTGTACTCTGTGATTGATTATCTTGTGACTGCATTTACTTTTGTTAACTTAAGTTCTGCAAAACTTGTCTGGCCAGTCGACTCAGCTTCGTATCAGTCGACTGATCAGTCTCGTATTAGTTATACTTTTTACTTCATCAGTCGCCTGCCTTATCTATAAGTCGACTGCATCGAGAGTTCAAGTTTCTTTTTATTTGGCTATATCAGTCGACTGGTTCCCCACTAAGTCGACTGTGCCGAGAGAAATTATCTATTCCGCAATTTATTTTTAATAAACACTATTCACCCCCCCTCTAGTGTTTGTTGCTTAGCCTACAGGATCCAATATCCCACTCCAAGCCATGGCCGGCCAAGTCCTCTCATACACATTGCACGCGCATGTGCAATGCACGTGCCTCTCCATGCATACTACAAATTAGTTTGTTTATTTAATTGTTAATTTAATTGTTACTTGATCAAGTTTACACTACAAGTTGTATTAATTATTAATATAATTAACCAGTTGGCTAATTAGGTGGGCTAAAATCCATAGGCTCTTTTAATTAATTAATTAATTAATTAATTTATGTGGGCCAGAATTAGACTATTAGGCCTAAGAATTAATAATAGGCTTTAATTTTAAAAGAGAAGAAAAATGTTTATTCATGATATTAAAATAATTTTTTAAAGATAAAAACACACATTAATTTGCACGTGCAAAACACGTAAAAATAAATGAAAAATTTTACCTTTAATTATTTTGAAAATTCAGGATGTTAGAACACTCCCTCCTTAGAATAGTTCCGTCTTCGGAACTACACTTAAAGGGTGATAGAACAAAAACAAAGAAGATGAAAGAAAGAAAAATACAATCAAACAAAGGGCTCGGGATGATCCTTCAGCATCCTCTCATCGGATTCCCAAGTAGCATCTTCAACCAACTGGTTTCTCCAGACTACTTTGACCTTCGGTATCGTCTTGTTCCTCAAGACTTTCACCCGAAGATCCACGATCTCAACCGGACGCTTAATGTAGCTCAGATCTGGCTGCAAACCCTCCGACACTTTGGGCAAATGGTGACTTGGATCTAGAATATAACCTCTCAACATAAACACATGAAAAACATTGTGCACCTGAGATAATTCTTCCGGTAACTCCAACCGGTAAGCAATTTTTCCAATCTGCTTCAATATCTTATATGGGCCTATGAACCTTGGGGCTAAGTTCCCACCTCTGCCAAAACAAATCACACATTTACTAGGTGATACCTTCAGAAAGAGAAAGTCACCTTCCTCAAACTCAAGGTCCCTCCTCTAGTTATCGGCATAACTCTTCTGCCTACTCTGAGCACCCCCAACCCCTTCCTGATCAGATCGATCTTTTCAGAGGTCTGCTGCACAATCTCGGGCCCAAACATCTGCCGCTCCCCCACTTCAAACTAGCAAACAGGCATTCTGCACTTCCTGCCATACATAGCTTCATACGGAGCCATCCCGATACTAGTCTGAAAACTGTTGTTGTAGGCAAACTCCACTAGAGCTAGATGCCTCTTCCAACTGCCTCCAAAATCTAGAACATAACACCGAAGCATATCCTCAAGAACTCGATTGACTCTCTCAGTCTGTCCATCAGTCTGAGGATGGAAGGCAGTCCTAAAATTTGTCTTAGTACCCAAAGCTGCCCGAAGACTCCTCCAGAAATGCGAAGTAAACCGCGCATCTCGATCAGACACAATGGTCAACAGAACACCATGAAACTTGACGATCTCTCCAACATATAGCTCGGCTAACTTGTCCATAGACGAAGTGAGTTTCATTGCCAAAAAGTGAGCTGATTTGGTTAGTAGATCGACTATGACCCAAATCGCATCATTACCCATCGAATTCTTGGGCAAACCCGTGATGAAATCCATGCTTATGTTATCCTACTTCCACTCCGGAATGGGTAATGGTTGCAACAAACCTCCGGGCTTCTGATTCTCGGCTTTCACCTGCTAACAAATCTCACACTTCGCCACAAACTCAGCCACATCCCACTTCAGACCTGACCACCAGAAATGTTGCTTAATGTCCTTGTACATCTTGGTACTCTCAGGGTGTACAGACAAAAGAGTAGCATGCGCCTCCTGAAGAATACTCTACCTCAAATCTAATTGATCCGGAACACATAGCCTCTCTCCAAACCACAACACCTTATCCCTGATCTGAAACTCTGAAAATCTGCATGCGCCATTCGGCTCCTTCATCTTTCGAATCTTTGCATCTTCCTTCTGACCTGCTATAATCCTTTCATTCAGCGTAGGCTGAATCCTCTGCTGAGCCAAAGATGCTCCCAAGCTTTACATAACTACTTCAATACCTGCCTGATCCAACTCCTTTGCAAGATGCCTCTGGGTCGTGATCAAACTAGTCAAACTGTTTTTACGGTTAAGTGCATCAGCAACAACATTAGCCTTCCTCGGATGATACTTAATCTCAGAACGAATGTCCTCAAGTACTTCCAGCCATCTCTGTTGCCTCAAATTCAGTTCCTTCTGCTGATAGATGTACTTCAAGCTTTTGTGGTCCGTGTACATGTTTAATTTCTCACCGTACACGTAATGCCTTTATTGCTTCAAAGCGAAGATAATCGCAGCCAACTCTAAATTATGAGTCGGATAATTCTTCTCATGCGGTCTTAGTTGCCTAGACCCATAAACGATTACCTTTCCCTCTTGCATCAAGACACAACCAAACCCATAATGTGAAGCATCGCTGTAAACATCATACTCAACACCTGATCTAGGCAAAGCCAAAATGGGAGCAGTAGGCAGCTTCTCTTTCAACTCTTGAAAGCTTGCCTCGCACTGCTCAGTCTACTTGAAATTCACATTCTTCTTGGTCAGACCAGTGAGCGGCACGCACAGCTATCTGAGCATAGCCTTGAATAAACCTCCTGTAGTATCCAGTTAGCCCAAGAAAACTTCTGATTTCCTTCACTATAGTAGGCCTTGCCCAATCCTTCATTGCTTCTATCTTCTGAGGATTAGTTGCCACTCCCTCCTTACAATGGATGTGACCTAGGAATGCCACTTCAGATTTTCAGAAATCGCATTTGGATAACTTGGCATACAACTCATGCTCTTGAAGCTTCTTCAGAACCTCAGCCAGATGCTCAGTGTGCTCCTCCTCCGACTTGGATTTCAAAAGAATATCGTCAATAAACACTATGACGAAAGAATCAATAAACAGCTTCAGAACTTAGTTCATCATGTCCATAAAGATTGCAGGTGCATTCGTCACTCCAAATGGCATAACTAAGAATTCGTAATGCCCATGTCGAGTTCTGAATGCAGTATATGCACATCTTCCACTTTCACTCGAACCTGATGGTATCCCGATTGAAGGTCTATTTTGGAGAAAACAGCTGCTCCTTATAGACGATCAAACAAGTCATCGATTCGTGGAATTGGATATTTATTCTGAACAGTGACCTTATTCAGCTCCCGATAATCGATGCATATCCTTATCGACCCATCCTTCTTCTTCACCAACAGTATCGGTGCTCCCCAAGGTGACGCACTCGGTTGAATAAAACCTTTTCCCAAAAGTTCCTCAATCTGCCGTTTAACTTCATCCTGCTCTACAGGTGTCATCCTATACGGTGCCTTGGAAATAGGTGCACTTCCTGGTTGAATAGTGACGTTGAACTCCGCATCACGATGCGGGGGTAACCCGGACAAATCTTCCAAGAACACAGTCGGTAATCCTGAACCACTGGAATCTGCTGCACCTCTACAGAAACCTTCTTCTTGCTGATAGCTGCCACCAAACCTGAACATCTTTTCTTCCCCTGAAAAGTGACTATAGGACCTCCTAGAGCCTTCATTGTTAACTCCTTGGTCTTACACTCGATGTTTGCACTGCACACCGACATCCAATCAATGACAATGATAACATCGACCCCTAGGATATCAGCTAGATCAGATCAATCCCAAAAATTTTGTCTCCAATCTCGATCTCGCAGTCTGCATAATACCGATCAGTGGTTAAAGTCTCCCCTGATGGAGTAGCTACTGCTAGGATCTTGCCTGGAACGACCTTCAGTTCGACTCCCAAGACTTTTAGCAGATTTAGGAGATACAAAAGTATGAGAGGATCCAGTATCGAACAGAATAACAACTTTCTTTCCATTTAATAAAAGTTCTCCTATTTCATAACACACTCCCGTTACATAACAATCTTTTACTAAATAAAACAGGAAAAAAGAACAACAGAAACTTCTAAACATTCGCCCCCGTACCAGTAATGATGTGATCCACTTCATCAGCGTCGGCCTCAGTCAAAGCGAATACTCGCCCCTGCTGGTATGGCTTCTTCCCAACTTGCTGCGTTGATCCCTTCCGGATGACATCTCGCAGCTTGGGACATTGAGATATGTAATGACCTGTCTCTTCATAATTGAAACAAGTCACCGTAGCAGGTCTCTCCCAACCATTTCCGGGTCTTTCAACTACATTGACAGCGTTCGCCCCCGTAGGTTTGAACCTTTGAGCAGGCGGATGCCCCCTGACATTCCTAGAAACTGCGGGCCTCTTCCTGACATTCCAATTGTTCCTCCATTTCTGGGCAGCATGAAACTGCTCCATATCCTCCTCTATAGCTGCAACTCGCTTGACTAACTTGTCTCCTGATACCAAGGGGTATCATTCTTGATCTCAGACTCGGCCTCAATCCGTGCTCGAACTTCTGAGCTTTCTTCGCCTCGTCCATCACAAGTTTAGGTGCATACCTCGAGAGTTGAGTAAACCTTATCTCATACTCCCTGACAGACATACCTCCCTACTGTAGTGCCAGGAACTCCATCACTTTCTTCTCTTGGACATCAGATGGAAAGTAGTGACCACGGAACTCTTCCAAGAATTCTACCCAGACGATAACACCATTTTCCATAGTTCGCTTCATAGATTGCCACCATACAGCTGCATCCTTCTCAAGCTGCAATGTAGCCAGCTTTACCTTGCTTCCTTCTGGAGTTTCCAAGACTTCAAAGATAGTCTCGACTTTCCGAATTCAATTATCAGCTGCATCTGGATCTGACTTCCCTTCAAACACTGGCAGCTTCATCCTCTTGAATGATTCCAAAAGTTTGATCACCTCAGAAACTGGATTTGCGGGCATCCCCCTATGGTTTTGGTTCATGGGAACGACATTGAGGGTCTGATAGACTCTAGCCAACTCCGTTTCCAAGTCGAGTCCACAACTGGGCCCTTCTCCATTCCTTGATCTTCTTCCAACCATACTCTGTTTCAAAAGATCCATTAAATTTGAAGTAGTAAACATGAATTTAAATCAACTCTTTCATTACATTGAATTCAAGCTTTGTACATACAAATTTAAAACGTCGTCTGACATCAAGTGAAAAGCATTGAGAAGATACAACATTCTAATCCCTACAGTTCCTCTTGGTTTTCCTAAGCTCTTCCCGTAGTTTGCTACCTCTTCCTTCAGCACATCATACATGTTATTTCTTTCTTCGAGTACCCAAACACGATGACTGAGGATTGCTATGTTCTCCATGAACTTTGTACACTGGGCCTGCAATTGGTCTGCTCTCTCCTTCTGAGTCTCCACTTGTCTCTGAAGAGATTCGATGAGACCGCTCGGAACTCGCTCTTCCTTGTCGGCTGAAATGTCTGACGAGTCCGGAGGCAGAGTGATCTCTCGGGACTCAGGCCACTCTCCTTCATATTCCTCGGGATCTTCTTCGTTAGAATCTCCTTATCCGAGGTAGTAGTCCTCTTCGATTATGTGCCAATCGTCATCGCCTGCAGGTTCGTATTGGTTCGCCATCTTTAGGGACGGAGAAGAAGAAGCATCAATCATAGAGCAACACAAATGTAAGCAGCTTACATTTAAATCTCTATACCCAACTCACACTCTAATATCCACTCTAGGGTGTCGTTCCTTATAAATTTGTACTACTTGGAAGCGTGGCTCTGATACCACTCTGTAACACCCCGAATTCCAAATAAGTCGGAATTCAAAGTTCCACATGATCTTTACACTTCACTTCGTACAATTTTACAAAGAATTTTAAAACTTTTTATACAACAATATTTTACATCAACACAACGGAATTATAAATTACAACATGATACATGAAATCAATAACAATTTGAACATTTCTTTAAGAAGCATTCTTTCTTTAGTCTTTTCATTCGATTTGTCCTGCATGGAAACTATGGGTATGTCAGTTGCATACAACTGACGCTATGATATAATATATCAATTTCTCTTACTAGGAAAGCACACACTTGTTCACAAACAAACCTAAGGGGGACTATTTTATTGATGGCATGTGTGAATGTGCACTTATTGATGTCGTGTGTGAATGTTCACAAACAAACCTAAGGGGGACTATTTATTATTTCATGACACTAATGCACACATATTCGAACTTATGCATCCCATTCTATATAAATCCGAGGGCAAGCCCTTAATCGTTCTTCGCCTTGTAGGGTTGGACCCTCGCTATGAGTTAAACTACTACGGTAACTACGACAAGTATCCTAGATGTTCTATGAGTTAGAGTCCATGCCCAGACAGCATGGAGGGGAATCTCATGTCATGACATGACGCATCATGCAGACAACCTATGGACATTTTGCCTCCGTCACGGAATGATGGCACTACGTAGTCACCAAACACCCCACAAGCATCGCCACGCACCCGATAATTCTGGAGATGTATCCACGTCATGACATGCCGTATCATGCAGACAGCCTGTGAATACTCTCACACCGTAGATCTGAGACCCTCATACTTGTATTTTTCTCTTACTTTCATCACATCTTCGCTATTTGTCTAATACTTAGATAATTGAATCATGAGTAAAAATTAATACTCTAGAATTAGCATTACCTCTACATTGGTCTTAAACATCAATTGTTAACCACAACCCAATCTTGTTCTTTTATTATCACATTTTCCTTTCAAAATTTTATTCATGCCGATGTAAGCACTTAGATAAAACTCTAGTTTCAATTCTCTTTTCACGTTCATCAAAATAAGTGTTTATACTCACAAAATTTCCACATTTCATCATAATCTTTTTGTTTCATTTTCCATGCACGTTTGCATACTTTAAACAACAATTTCATATTTAACTACTCAAATTTTCCATGTCAAAAATCTTATTTTTAATCTCTACACAAAAGTTCTTTATATTCAAAATATTCCTTTTCTTTAATTAATCAAGTCATAATTCAAGAATGTTTATCAAGTGCTTCTTCTAAAAATTCTTCTAATTCTCATTATATTATGACAAATGTTGTAGAAATAATTTTAATGAAATCTAGGTAATTTTAGAAGAATTCTAGTGTTTTTTCTCAATTTTTTTATACACTTAAAATACTCCAACAATACCAAAATAAGTTTAAAAAAAATCAAAACTAAAAATAGAAGTCCCCCCCCCGCGTGAACAGTAACCGACCCAAAGCGCACCCAACGACAAGAAAGGCCAGAGTGACTAACCGATATGAAGGGGACTTAAATTATATTTAAGGTCTGGTTTCGGAATTTGATTAAAAATTGAATTTTCATAAAAACAGAGTCTTTTGCGAGACTCGAACCCAAGTCCAACACCCCCGTCTGCAATAGTAATAGACCCAAAGCGCACCCGAAGACCAGTAGGTCTTGAGTGACTAACCGATATGAAACTGATTAAGTGTTTTTTGTATATACCGTACTGTATCTACTCTTCCTTTAATAAACTCGATTTTTCAATCAATTTGTACTTCATAAAAATCTAAATCTTTTTCCAGAATGTATTTCTTTGAAAAATAGTATATTATATTTTCTTATATTTTCCAAAATTCTCATTTTTAACCACATAGTAGACTATTTCTCTTATTCTTTTGAAAAGTGGATCAGTATACATTTTTCGACAATGAAAATTCATTTTCTAGATGAATCTTTTTACCTACTTGTTCCCCATTATTCACAATGTGTTTATACAATTTTTCATTTTATTATAATCAAAGCCCTTAAGTTAATCTTATCTTTACAAAACTAACACATTTTTTTCATGTTTCAAAGAGGCAACATAATTGAAAATCTAGTGAATATAATATTACCCATACAATACAATTAAAATCAACACTTATTGCAACTAATCAATTTAATTCACAATCCATGGATATTATTTTGCATTCTACAATTCATTCATAAGCACAGTTTTCATATAATCATGATTCATTAATTCATATGTATTCTAGCATGCAAATTAACAAAGCATCATAACAAATCTAAATTAACACATTTCAATTTATTATGCTAACTTTCTCATATAGTCAAACAAAAGATTTCTCTTTTCCTTACTAGTCTTTTCAAGCAAGTATATGGCAATTTTTCTATTTATTTTTGACATGTTCATAAATTAGAATCCTAGCATGACATCTATATTAGAAGTTAGAGAAATCACCCACCTTTTCAAGAAACAAATGAAAAACTCTTAAAGAACTCCTTGAAAGCACGACCGTCTCCCCTAGCTGCGAGCCTTCTCCTCCAAGATAGTGCACGCTGAGCCTCTCCTTGCTAGTGTACCGGTTCCTTCTCCTCCTTGATGTATTATCCGGCCACCCAAGTACACGAGCACACAACACACAAACACTCTATCTTTTTCTCACACAACTCATTCTTTTTTCTTACACAATTGTTTTTTTTCTTTCTCTTACTCTTTGAAAATTCTAAGTGTAAATAGAATGAATGGCCAAGGGAGCTATTTTATACACAACTTAAGCTCAAATGAAGGGTTGAGATGAGTTTGGTTGGAGGGTTTAGATTCATTTGGGAGTTAGAAGAACCACCCACCATTACATAACCACCTCACCACTCTCTCCATCTCTCCCACCGGCCAAGTCTTCTCATACACATTGCACGTGCATGTGCAATGCACGTGCCTCTCCATGCATACTACAAATTAGTTTGTTCATTTAATTGTTAATTTAATTGTTACTTGATCAAGTCTACACTACAAGTTGTATTAATTATTAATAAAATTAACTAGTGGGCTAATTAGGCGGACTAAAATCCATAGGATCTTTTAATTAATTAATTTATTTATTTAAGTGGGCTAGAATTAAACTATTAGGCCTAAGAATTAATAACAGGCTTTAATTTTAAATGAGAAAAAAAATCTTTATTCATGATATTAAAATAATTTTTTAAAGCTAAAAACACACATTAATTTGCACGTGAAAAACACGTGAAAATAAATGAAAAATTTTACCTTTAATTATTCTGAAGATTCAGGATGTTACAAGTATAGTGAATCTGTAACACCCCGCAAAATTGGAATTGACAATTTTGCCCTCGGGTATTACGCACGTGCATTTTTTAACGTTACAGGTGATATCTGTAACGCATTTCGATATGTATTTTGATTTCCGACTATTCATAAATTTCTCGTATTAATTTTATGCTATTTGAGTCAATTGAAAAATAATATTTCAATCTTAGTATTTTACGTGCTTTTTACGTGTTTTTGATGCACGTATCGATTATGTGTCTCCACCGTTACGTGTAATATCTTCTGTGTGTTTAAATTATTTATTTTATGTATTCAAATCCATTTTATAAAATGAAAATTCATTTCTCCCTATTTTGATTAAAATGATTTTGTATGTGTAATGCATGTGTTTTCTACGTACGTAGTGACTACATCGTGGAATGTATATAAAATTAATAAATATATTTTCTTATATTTTATTTTTATTATCTTTAACATTTTTCTGTTAATAACGTCGAATTTCGTATTTTTGATATTTTACGTGCGACGCACGTGTTTGTTTCGGTACACGTATTTAAGCGTATTTGTTTTCAAAATATATTTTTTGATGTGTCTATATATTTTATTTGTGCATGAAACTTTATAGATTTTAATTAAACTAATTTTTATGTACATATTATGTATATATACAATTTATGTTTTTAAAAATAATTAATTTGTGAAAAGTGTGTCAGTGCACGCACGTGCACGTGTTTGGGATTGAAGAGAAGAGTCAAGCCCGGTCTGTTTGTGATGGAGGGAAAGAGGCAAATTTTGAATTGATTTGAGTGAAGTTAGTGGTGTTGCTAGTGGGAAGTAGTTTTAATAACTACTCTACTAGTTTCTGTATAAAGTATCCCTACTCTTTCATTTCTCCTCATCTCTCCTTGCTTTCTTCCTCTGTGTACTTCCGAAACCATGCAAACCAAGCCAGCAAACCCTTTTTATCTTTTGCTTTCTCCATAGATGTATCTATATATATAGATATATATGTACATATATACAATCCATCACTGCTTTCACATTTCTTCCTCTTTCTCTCTGTCCTTATCCGAAAGCAAAAGCAAACAACCCAGACCAAGCCACTGTCCTTGTCTCCACCTACTCACCATCTACATACATACCTAGCCCATTCTAATATATATATATATATATATATATACACACACACACACACACACACACACACACACACACACACACACATATATATATGTTAGAGAAAAGTGAAGAGGAGATGTTTTGTTGTTGCCTTGCCGAAATGATACTTATGTTGTTGCTCGCTGTGCTAGCCGAAATGGAGTATTGGGGAGATGCTTCCTGTGCTTGGTTGCCGAAATGAAGATGCTTCACCGTTGCTTTGCCGAAGCGGATTTGGGGGAGTTTTTCTTGCGCGCGGATTTTGAGCAGCTAAGCGGAGTTTCTAGGAGCTCTTATTTTAGGAGTTCATTTGAGTACATCACAATTTGGGTGGGTGTTTCTAAAATACTTTCTAATATTATGAGTACAAAATTTCATGCTAGATATTGTAGAAATTAATTTGTTAAATTTTGATTGGCATGGTAGTTGTAGATTACTTAATTTTGATTATTTTATGTCATGATGTGTTAATTTAATGTTGTGATTCGTATAAACGATTGAAATGATTGTTAAACTAAGAAGTGAAAAATGATGTATTATTTAGGAAATTGCTAGAGTGAGATTTGGTGCATGTTAAATTAATAGTATGTCTTTTAGTGCTAAGTCAAATAAGTATGCATTCTGATGTACAAAATAGGAAACTGGATAGTCGTACTACGATTGAACAAATTAATAGTTTGAAAGTGAGTAGACTTTAAGTAATAAAGTAAAAATTCGTTAAGTAAGATGCATCAAAGTGCGAGTGTAAAAAAAACTGATAGCAGTGAACAATACATACATCTGATGAAAGAAGATTGTGATTTTGTACTAAAAATAAAGTAGGCGCAATAGCGTATTAAACAAGTAAAGAATATTATATAAAGAGTATAAGCTTCACTTGTGTTCAAAAAAATGCATAATTGACTACTTTTGATGAGAGTGAAATGTAATGAGATATATCAGATAGAAATAATCAGTATGATTTGAAGCCTCTGCGAATGTGTGCTTAAGAAGAAAGAGCAAAACTTGAGTCGAGTCTCTTCAAAAAATTCATTTTTTTGGAAATGTGAGTTTTACTCAAATCCGTAACCCAGAGCTCAAGTATATTATAAATTACTTCTATATCAGTTAGACACCTTGTCCTTAGTGGTCAGCGGGTAGGATTTGGGAACATTACTGTTCATGTGCGGCGGAATTTGGCTTGGTTCGAATCCGGACTTGGCCAAAACTTTTTGGAAATTGATTTTTTTTGTTATTATTTTGAAAAATTAAGAGATTTTGCTTTGAGAAAATATTAAAATTATTCTAAAAATATTTAGACTTCATACAAATTATTTCTACATTATTTGGATATATTTTATGAGATAAAAAAGGAATTTTACATTAAAGAACGCGAATTTATCGATTAAGAAAATAAGAAGTTATCTTGAAAATTGTGACTTTTGTATAATTAAAGAGAGATGAATATTTGGATTGAAATTAGATTTTTCTCTTAATCAGATTTTATGATTATTAATACTTGATTAAGATTATTTGAAATGCATACAACGTTATAAGTGATTAAATTGATTAAGAGGTTGAATTGACTTATGTTGTGTTATGAGATTATAAAAGAAATGTTTTGAGAAAGAGTTTATGAATAAAAGAAATTGAAAGATTATTTGGAGATTGAATAAGAAATATTGTTGATCTCTAGGAAGAGATAGTTGTTAGAATATAGAGGCTAAGCGAATTCCTAGTGACCGGTAGTTTTTATTTATGATTTTGAGAGCTAACCAGTGTGGGTTGAGCATCTCTTGAGAAGTAGCCAGGTTGGCTGACGGTCTCTTTTGTTTGATTTAAGTCCGGCAGGGTAAGTTAGCTCTAGGTTGTGATGATTTTCTTTTAAACAAACTAAAATTATAATGATTAGATACATAGTGAAGATGTGATAAAAGTAAGAGAAAAACACGAGTATGATGGCCTCGGAGCTACGGCATGAGAGTATTCACAGGCTGTCTACACGATGCATCGTGTCATGATGTAGATATGTCTCTAGGAGTCTGTACCGCAAGCGACGCTTGTGGGGTGTTTGGTGACTGCGGGTGGTTCATGTCTCATGACGGAGGCTGAATTGTCCATAGGTTCTACACGATGCATCGTGTCATGACGTGATATTCCCCTCTAGGCTGTCTGGACATGAGCTCGTAACTCATAGAACATCTAGGATACTTACCGTAGTTACCGTAGTAGTTTAAGTCATGGCGAGAGATTGAACCCTACAAGATGAAGAACAGTTAAGGGCTTGCCCTCGGACCTGTGTCATATGGGATGTATAGAATCTGAACAAGTGCGCATTAGTGTCATCTATTATAAATAACTGCATTAAGGACTAAGTGCACCACACAGCACAACATCAATAGGATAGTCCCTTTGTAGCTTTGTTTGTGATCAAGTTTGTGTTTGCTAAAGTATTTGAGAATCGTTATACTGTTCGGCATAGCGAGGATGGCCGTGTATAATATTTCGTCGGTTGTAAGCAACTGACGTGCCCACGTTTTATATGCAGGATTTGGAGTTTACAAGAAGATATAAAGATGATTTGATGCTGTTGATTAATTAAATGTTAAAGTTATTACAATTGTACATTTGTTAATGTTGTATTTTATTTATTCCGCTGCTTGTTGAGGTAAAAGACTTTGATGTAATTATTATTGAAATAAAGTTTTAAATTCCTTGTAAAATTGTACGAAATGAAGTGAAAAGATCATGTGAAACTTCGAATTCAGTCTTATTTGAAATTCGGGGTGTTACAGAATCTGTGAATGTAGGGGAGTTGGAAGTAGGGAAGGTGAGTTAATGCAGGCTGTAAAATATGGTTGGGAAATGGGGGTTGGCTGTTGGATCAAGGAATTAAATTCGGATTAGAGATATGGTTTAGGGGTAGAGTTTGGATTTAAACTTAAATTGAATAATCGGGAAAATTAGAATGGATCAGAAAATATTTTGGTTGAGTTCAAATAGATCAAAAATGAATTCAAAGACAAAACTGCATTCGAGAAAATAGAAATATATTTATAGGTGATCAGAATACAATATGCGTAAAATATTTACATAAATAATGTAAAAAACACATGTGTATAACACATGCGGGGTAAAATTATCATAACACAATTTTGTGGGGTGTTACAAATACAGCTTATTGGACCCAAAACCTGAAAGCCCAAATAACATACAACGCCGATATCGGTCGACCGCACTTTGGGTCGGTCGACTGCACCGTGTCGTGCCAACACCTAAGGCCTGGTCGTTTGACTGTCCTGCTCTTTCTTGGAACACTGTGTTAGGTTTTGAAGGCAATCACAGATTAAATACATAGTGGATAAATTACAAAATTATCAAAACCTAGCCATGGATCCATGTGAAAACCATAAATCTTGTTTATGAGTTATACCATAAAGATGGATATGATGTCTGCACAATATGCCGATCACAGCAGTACAATATTGTGGTGCCTCTACGGTATCCATACGAACAGAATGAAAATTGGCTCTCCCTCAGATCGCGGTCCTAACTATGGGAAGAGGATGTTCCTCCTCACGATCTCTCTCTCTCTCTCTCTCTCACTTTCTGTGACGGCTAGGTTTTTTATTTTATGTGTCTTTTCCACAAATACATATCATATATATAGGTGCAGAAAATCTTCCTAAGAGAGTAATGAGCTTGTTGGACTCACAATCTGACCTAGGTCAGATTCTTGTGCAGGCCTTTCACTTCAGTTGGCCAATTTAATCTAATTAAATGTTTAACCAATGTCAGGAGTCCAAGTCTACTTGGATTCCCAATTGAATTCATCTTATGAATTTTTTTTTTTTTGATGTGAATTATGAATTTAAATCCCAATTTCAATACATTCTAAGTGTGTGGCCCTGTAATATCCCGTAATTTTTAATACAATATTTTGAATTAATAAATAATTTTTAAACAGATAATTTAATTATTTTGAATTTTCGTAAAATTGACATTTTCACATGTGCAAATATTTTCAAAGTGTGAATTTAGAATTATGAGTTGATGAACAACTTCTATTATTTGTTATTGGGTATATTTGAATTTTGGGGATTTTTCTGAATAAAGAAAACAACTTTTGTAAATTTTTGAAAGAAAGGGTTTTTTATTGTTGTAAAAAGTCGTTTAAAGGTGAAAATTGAACTTAAAAATTGTTTGGCTGCATTTAGGGCCGGCTATCCAGTAGAAGGCTCTAAGGAATTAGATTATATCCATATTTGATTGATTTAATTGAATAATATATAATTACGCAATTTTGAGATTGTTGGGGACTTTATTGAAAATATTCTTCTGGGAGAGAAAATTTAGAAAAATTTGTTTGGAAAATCTAATATTTATTAGTAGATAATAATTCTAATTTTACAGGATTTTTACGAATATTTTATGGCTTATTTGCAAATATTATAAAGAGAAGGAATTTTATGTAAAATGGCCACTTGGGGGTAAAAAATCCAAAATTTCAAATTCTGTGCTGCACATGTTGGTCGGCCAAAATCAAGAGAGTTAGGGGATTTAATTTTATTCTATATTAAATTGATTTGATTTACTAATAATTGGAAGAATCCATATATATAAATAAATAATTTTCTTGAGGAATATTTTTTGTAAACTTTGTAAAAACCATAAAACCTAGATCCTGGCCTATTTAGGGGCAGCAACAGCCTCCATCCCCTGTTGTGAACTCAAAATTTATTTTTCTCATTATTTTCTTGGAGTTTAAAACTTGAATCTTGGACTTTTGGAAGGAGAAGGAAGAGGCTTTTCTTTACTACAACTATTGTTCTTCAAATAAGTCTTTTTTGAGGTGGGTGATGCTTTCTTACCTCTTGTTTGTTATATGATTGTAAATTCTTCAGGTATAATGCACGATTAGAAGTTTCATGATTATGAAATATGATGGGTGAATATAGATTTTAATGAATGAATAACTAATCAACATTTTTCATGAAGAAATATGAAGTTATGAGTAATTTTCCATGAATAAATAGTTGATGAATAAAATACACAAAGATCTTCACTTTCTTATGCCATGCTTGAATAATCATGTTCGAATTGAATGTGTATGAGATTTGTAGAATTGACATCTAATTACTATAAATCTAAACATTGTTTGTGTGAGAATTTCTTGATTTGTGGATTCATATCTTGTATATATAAGATGCAAATTGAATAATGATTTCATACATGCACATGGATGAGTAGAGAGTTGTTAGTTGTTGTTTTCCCTGTTTTGTTCACTGTTTTGGGGTTGGAGATGAGCTTCATGGTTGTTTTGGAGTTGAACCAATTGAGAAATGGAAGGACTTGATGTTTAGTTGAGTAAATTGCAATATGTTGACCAGTGAATGTTTATTTCGAAATAGATCTCAGTTTTTAAGCATGTTCCTTCTACAGTAGCCCTACCTCCAACCTTGAGCCATTTTTGTGACTTATTAAAGGCCTCCTTCCTCCGTTGCTTCAGAAAAGAGAAGAGCGCCAACGGCAACAGCTAATTCAGCTAAATTAATGGGCAACTCTTCCTCTCCTCCTTGCTACATTTGGTATGTAGAATGTACACGGTTGGGTAGTAAGAGGACAAGGCACTGGGCACATCTCATGGAGGGAAAAATAAAATGTAGTTGTGTTTTTGTTGTTCGCCGCCTCGACGCATTCACTCGGCTTATTCTAGTTTAGGAATAGAAGGATTTATTATGCTAGAACTTCTTGATCTCACGTTCATATAACATACCCATGAGGAAGAGGACCGAACGGAACCTTAGTGGCTAGGTGTTGCCGCTAATTTCGGTGTGGGGGCAAACAGATAGAACTTGTGGATTCTTGGGAAAACTGAATAGGAAAACCTGCGTACCTGTTCCGTCGGGCCTCGATCGTCGTTCCTACCGTGCACCTGCAAAAAGTGCGAGACACCGGGGTTGTTCCCGGCGATGCACCCTCCGATGCTCAAGTCAGTAATCTGGCAGATTATGAAAGAGCGTAAAGACTGGCGAAATGTTGATTACCTCGCAATGGAGATGGATGGGGGGTATTTATAGGCGTCTTAGGGACTGGATTAGGAATGTAATCCCCGTGATTAGATAAGTAATATCCCTTGTAATCAGATAAGGAAAGTAATCTGATAAGGTATATTCCCCCTAATCAGTTAAGGAATTTAATCCCTGATTCCCAGTGGTAGGATGGACGCGAATCAGGGCCGTTGGTTGAGGTTAATCAGGGACCTTGATTCTGTCCCGATGGAATGGGTGCGTAACGGGTTAAAACCCGCACCCACTTTGAGGTGGATCCATTCGCGGGTTATTGGGTTTTTGAGGCGAAGACCTGACACCCAGTTTGGTCCCTTGGGTTGGTGAAGTTAACGTTTTACCCCTGTACTTCAAGATTCGTGTTCCGTTTGGACGATTCCGATTTAACCCCATTTTTAGCCATATCACGAGCCCCCCACTCCCGAAGATTGATGTTTATTCAGACT
Source organism: Hemerocallis citrina (assembly GCA_017893485.1). Taxonomy (NCBI): domain Eukaryota; kingdom Viridiplantae; phylum Streptophyta; class Magnoliopsida; order Asparagales; family Asphodelaceae; genus Hemerocallis; species Hemerocallis citrina. The sequence goes on along the minus strand of CM030368.1, from coordinate 185,977,198 downwards.
TCGAGGAGTAGTTTCACTGTTTTCACTGGCTATCAGGGTTGTATCGGGAACTAAAATGGAGCATTGCTGAATCGCGAAGGAGGCGGTATGGTGATTTTTCCTGCAGATGGAACCCTTGAACCGTCGTCGTGCTCTTCTTAGTTAGCGGTTTGCACGTCTCTGATTGTTGGGTGTTGGTGCGAAGGACGTCGAAGTCATGCTCACGACGCAGTCGGCGCCGCGGACATTCGGCGAATGACGCCGAATTCACTCGGTGCCGAACTCGCCCCCGTAAGAGGGTCGGGAACACGAGCGCTCGGCGGGTAGGTGCCGAGCCGAATTAGCGCCGAACTCACGCCCGTAAAACGATCGGTGGCACGAGCGTTCGGCGAACTGTGCCGAGCTGAAAAGGTGCCGAACTCACTCCCGTAAAACGATCGGTGGCACGGGTGTTCGGCGAACTGTGCCGAGCTGAAAAGGTGCCGAACTCACGCCCGTAAAACGATCGGTGGCACGAGCGTTCGGCGAACTGTGCCGAGCTGAAAAGGTGCCGAACTCACGCCCGTAAAACGATCGGTGGCACGAGCGTTCGGCGAACTGTGCCGAGCTGAAAAGGTGCCGAACTCACTCCCGTAAAACGATCGGTGGCACGGGTGTTCGGCGAACTGTGGCGAGCTGAAAACGTGCCGAACTCACGCCCGTAAAATGATCGGTGGCACGAGTGTTCGGCGAACTGTGGCGAGCTGAAAACGCGCCGAACTCACGCCCGTAAAACGATCGGTGGCACGAGTGTTCGGCGAACTGTGGCGAGCTGAAAACGCGCCGAACTCACGCCCGTAAAACGATCGGTGGCACGGGTGTTCGGCGAACTGTGGCGAGCTGAAAACGTGCCGAACTTACGCCCGTAAAACGATCGGTGGCACGAGTGTTCGGCGAACTGTGGCGAGCTGAAAACGCGCCGAACTCACGCCCGTAAAACGATCGGTGGCACGAGTGTTCGGCGAACTGTGGCGAGCTGAAAACGCGCCGAACTCACGCCCGTAAAACGATCGGTGGCACGAGGGTTCGGCGAACCGTGCCGAGCTGAAAAGGTGCCGAACTCACGCCCGTAAAACGATCGGTGGCACGAACGTTCGGCGAACTGTGCCGTGCTGAAAAGGTGCCGAACTCACGCCCGTAAAACGATCGGTGGCACGAGCGTTCGGCGAACTGTGCCGAGCTGAAAAGGTGCCGAACTCACGCCCGTAAAACGATCGGTGGCACGAGCGTTCGGCGAACTGTGGCGAGCTGAAAACGTGCCGAACTCACGCCCGTAAAACGATCGGTGGCACGAGTGTTCGGCGAACTGTGGCGAGCTGAAAACGCGCCGAACTCACGCCCGTAAAATGATCGGTGGCACGAGGGTTCGGCGAACCGTGCCGAGCTGAAAAGGTGCCGAACTCACGCCCGTAAAACGATCGGTGGCACGAGCGTTCGACGAACTGTGCCGTGCTGAAAAGGTGCCGAACTCACGCCCGTAAAACGATCGGTGGCACGAGTGTTCGACGAACCTTGCCAAGCTGAAAAGGTGCCGAACTCACGCCCGTAAAACGATCGGTGGCACGAGTGTTCGGCGAACTGTGGCGAGCTGAAAACGCGCCGAACTCACGCCCGTAAAACGATCGGTGGCACGGGTGTTCGGCGAACTGTGGCGAGCTGAAAACGTGCCGAACTAACGCCCGTAAAAAGATCGGTGGCACGGGTGTTCGGCGAACTGTGCCGAAGATTCGGACTTGTTCGTTTCTTTTTGGGCGGAGTTTTGGCGGTTCTGGCGGATGTAACCCCCTGCGCTTCTGACAGATGTGACGTCGTCTGAGTTTTCTGACAGATGTGACGCCCATTAACGCTGCCTCCTGGGCTTCTGTCAGACGTGACGTCCATTAATGCCGCCTCCTGGACTTCTGCCAGGCGAGGTGGTCATTAATGCGCCGTCTGGATCAGCGTGGAGAACGAGGTGACGTTTGGGGTCTCCTTTTGTCGTTTTGTGGGGGTGGGCCTGCGTTAGAGGCCCATTTACCTCGATTGAAGCGCTGGCTCCTCTATAAAAATCCTTACCCCTCCTCATTTTTTACTTTCCAAGCTTTTTGTTTGCGTCTGAGTCTGCTGTGAGAGAGCTTCAGGTGATCACTGACTGTTTTCCGGCGAAGTTTCCGACGAGTTCCCCTTCCAAGGTAACCGTTATATTTATCTTCTAAACATGTCTGTTTCCCACACTTCTTCTTCGTCCGAGCCCTCCCTCGGAGCTGATGGAGCTCCAACTTCGAGTCGAGCTGCCAAGGGCCAGAAGGTGTTCGGCAAGGACTCCATTGTGGAGGATCCGAAGCGCATGGGGGCGTTCGGACAGCTGCCGGGACCGTTGACGGGGCTCCATAGGGTTCGAGAGATCCCAGAGGATAAGGCGGAACGGATAGTGTACGGGAGGGCGAGGTCGTTTGAGGAGAACGCGGCGAGGGAGACAACGGAGGTCGATGAGACGGTGTCGATTCTCGCCGAGGAGGATCTAGGTTCGATCCGAGACTGCTTCCAGATCCCGCAGGAGTACGAGCTTATGCTGCCGGGCCCCGGGGTTAGGGCCAACTCGCCGTTGCCGGTGACTATATGTTGCTGGCCGGTCGACGCCTTTATCGCCGGGGCTCGGCTACCTCTCCATCCGTTCGCGGTGACGGTCTTAAATTGGTTCGGGGTCAGCCCTATCCAACTTATGCCGAACGCCTGGAGAGTCATAAACGGCTTCGTACTTCACTGCCAGGCGGAGGGGATCCAGCCGGAGTTGAATGTGCTTCGGACCATCTATCAGCTGCACCAAGGGAATAGGTCGGCCTACCGGTACTATCTGACTCCGAGGCATGGGGGAGGCTTGTCGTCTGTCCGGACTCTATCAAGTTCTGGCGCGAGAAGTATCTTCTGGTGCGTAGCGCGGAGGCCTGGCCTATTCCCGTTGGTTGGGTGGAAGGTGTTCCGAAGAGGGTGAAGGCGATGCCGGCACTTCGACCCGAAGACGAAGACGCCATACGGGCGCTTCTTGATCGGCCGAAGTATGACTAGAGGGAGTTGACCGAGGACGTTCTGTATGAGGGAGGGCTCGTTCATGTCAACCCCAGTACGCTGCTTTTATTTACTGTCTTCGTTTTCATTTTACTTCCTTTTCCTTGTCTTGTTCCGAGCTTAACGACTTGACTTTTGGCACAGAGCAAATGGACTACCAAGCAGTGCTGGCGTTGAGGACGAGCCTTGCCAACAAGGCTCCGAGGAAGAGGAAGAGGGTGGCGTCGAAGCAGCCGGCGCCCAAGGCTCCGAAGACTACGCCGGTGGCCGAAGAAGTAGAGATCTTGGAGTCCCCCGTGGTTGAGGTCGGGGCCGCTTCGTCGTCTGCCAGGGTCGGCGAGTTGCCCGTCACCGAGGTCCTAACCATGGTGACGCCGCCGTTGACGAAGATGGCCGAGGAGCTTCTGACCGAGGCTCATAAAAGGATCCACGTCCCGGACTGGCAGGTTCGGAAGCACGACGGGTTCCTCGGTAATTCCTTGGCGAGCATGGAGGCCGTCAAGCACCTCGCCACGCCAAAGGATCGTGCGGCAATGGAGGCCGGACGAGAGGGAGACGACATCATCGAGATAGCGCGCTCGGCGGTGTCGGTAAGTGCTGAGCCGAGCCCCCTCCTCTTCATGCCGACCTTCTTAAGTTTGTAATTTTTGTGAATTTTTGCATTCTATTCGCAGATCGTTGTTCACTTCGGGCACCTTACCGAGAGGTTGGCGGCCCAGGAGAAGGAGATGAAGAAGGAGAACGACCAGGCCCGGAAGGAGAGGGACAAGATCCGGGGCGAGCTCGACAAACTCGAGCTGAACTTTGAGGCGAAGTCGGCGAGGGCAACCTACCTCGAGGACCGGGTCAAGACGCTGGAGGACCAGCTTCGGCAGCAGAAGGAGGAGGGGGCCAAGCAGATGGCGGATGCGGCCGAGGCCCAAGCGGCGGCAGAGAAAAAAGCGGAGGAGGCGACTTTGGAGAAGGCGCAGGGCTACCTCGCCGTGAACATGGCCAAAGCTTTCGCCGACGCCCTCGCCCGGGTCACGGCGGCCTACCCCACTGTTGACGTCTCGGGTTGGCGGCTTTTCCCGGGGTACGTCGAAGGCTTTGACCCCGAATCGGAGGGGGAAGAAGAAGAGGAGGAAAGGGGCGACGACGAGCCCTTGGTCGATCCAGCCGCCGGAGCTCAGGGGTCGGTGGTTACCCCCTTGGCGACGGTTGCCCCTTCGGAGGCGTCGCCCTCGACCCCTTCTCGCCGCCCCGGGAAAGAGGTCGAGCACTGATCCCGTCTGTTTTTTTTTTCTTTCCGTCTGTTCTTTTTTTTTTGTGTAACGCCTAATAGCGGACTGGCCACCGCTACTTTTCGTAATGAATGAAAAACTACAACTTTTTGGGCTCGGCTTCTTGCACTTGTCTGTTGTATGTTGAGTGTTCGAGAATTTGTTCACTAGAACCCCCGAAGTCTAGGACTTGGGCCATGTCTGAACTTTTGTTGCTCGTCTGTATTTCTTTTCAGCTCGCCCTGGTAGACCAAGAGATCGAGCGTGCAGGGTCGGATGCCAAGGTTCGAGCCGAGGCCGGGCTCGGGGCGACAAGGTTGAGTCTGGCGAGGTGTAGAGAGCGACTTTACGAGGTCGAGCTAGGACTGCGCCGAGCCGAAACCGAGCGAGGCCAGCTTCAGCTTATCTTAGGGCAGCGGGACAGCGATATCCGGTGCCTGGAGGGCAGGATTGCCGAGATGACTGCCTCGGGTGAGGGCGATGCCTCGCCATCTGCCTTCACTAGTAGCCTTCGGACCAAGTGTTTTCGCCACACGCTGTCCAAGGTAACTGCGGAGAGGGACGACCTGCTTTCGGAGATTCAGCATTTGCAATCTACGGAGACTAAGTTTCGGACGGAGGGGGAGGAGCTGACAACTAAGGTGGCCGATCTCACGGCTGAACGAGATGAATTGGCGGCCGAAGTCGATGTTTTGAAGAGAGCCACCGTTGATAGGAGCATCGAAGTCACCCATCTTCGTCATCTCATCGCGAGCCATGTTGGAGTTCCGACCCCGGCCGTACCGGCCTGCTTTGAGGCCGAGGCGCAAGATGGTTCATTGAGGGGTCGGATCTCCGAGCTGGAAGCGGAGGTGGCTCGCCTGAGGCCGCGTTCGGGGCCGATCAATGTGAGGAGCACGTCATGCACCCGAGCAGAGAGCGAGCGTGGCATCACCTTTTACGAGATGGCGACCCGCGAGCGCCTCGGCCATCCGAGCCCGGGGGACGCGCAGAGCTCAGTGGCCATTTCGTCGAGCGGTGCATCCGTCGGCGTGACTGCCAGAAGCAGTGCCGAGGACACGTCTCAACTTGCCGGCCTGGGATCGGGTTCCGGAGGCAAACGTCGCCGACCTCAAGTGTCCCTGAAGAGGAGCATCCCTGTACCTCGGAAGCGTTGATGGGTCCGGGTTCGGTGTCTTGTAATCTTCGCTTTTCAGCTTCTTGTAATCGTTTAGTGTCTTGTAATATTGATGTATGTAGGGGTTGTTTTTAATAAAGTTGGAATCGATTTAACTGTCGTCATATCGTAGTTGCTCAATGTTTGCTCTGATTGTGGAGTCGTGGAACCGAGGTCTGAGACTTGGTGTTTTTGATTGATGTTGACCGCCGAACTTAAGCGTGTAATACGGTCGGTGGCACGAACATTCGGCGAACGGTGCCGAGCTGAAAACGTGCCGAACTCACGCCCGTAAAACGATCGGTGGCACGAGTGTTCGGCGAACTGTGGCGAGCTGAAAACGTGCCGAACTCACGCCCGTAAAACGATCGGTGGCACGAGTGTTCGGCGAACTGTGCCGAGCTGAAAAAGTGCCGAACTCACGCCCGTAAAACGATCGGTGGCACGAGCGTTCGGCGAACTGTACCGAGCTGAAAAGGTGCCGAACTCACGCCCGTAAAACGATCGGTGGCACGAGCATTCGGCGAACTGTGCCGAGCTGAAAAGGTGCCGAACTCACGCCCGTAAAACGATCGGTGGCACGAGCGTTCGGCGAATTGTGCCGAGCTGAAAAGGTGCCGAACTCACTCCCGTAAAACGATCGGTGGCACGGGTGTTCGGCTAACTGTGGCGAGCTGAAAACGTGTCGAACTCACGCCCGTAAAACGATCGGTGGCACGAGCGTTGGAGTCCGAACCTCTGTAAGATCAAGGGCGTGGGAGCAATTTCGAATGGCGAACTACCCCTAGCTCGCCTAGGAGCGAACTTTCGGAGTAGAGTCGAACCAAGTGTTGGACTCCGTACCATTCAACGGCTGTGGGAGCAATTCCGAATGGCGAGCTACCTCTGGTTCGCTCGGAAGCGAACTTGCGAAGTAGAATCGAGCCAAGTGTTGGACTCCGGAACCATCGTAAGATTAAGGGCGTGGGAGCAATTTCGAATGGCGAACTACCCCTAGCTCGCCTAGGAGCGAACTTTCGGAGTAGAGTCGAACCAAGTGTTGGACTCCGTACCATTCAACGGCTGTGGGAGCAATTCCGAATGGCGAGCTACCTCTGGTTCGCTCGGAAGCGAACTTGCAAAGTAGAATCGAGCCAAGTGTTGGACTCCGGAACCATCGTAAGATTAAGGGCGTGGGAGCAATTTCGAATGGCGAACTACCCCTAGCTCGCCTAGGAGCGAATTTCGGAGTAGAGTCGAACCAAGTGTTGGACTCCGTACCATTCAACGGCTGTGGGAGCAATTCCGAATGGCGAGCTACCTCTGGTTCGCTCGGAAGCGAACTTGCGAAGTAGAATCGAGCCAAGTGTTGGACTCCGGAACCATCGTAAGATTAAGGGCGTGGGAGCAATTTCGAATGGCGAACTACCCCTAGCTCGCCTAGGAGCGAACTTTCGGAGTAGAGTCGAACCAAGTGTTGGACTCCGTACCATTCAACGGCTGTGGGAGCAATTCCGAATGGCGAGCTACCTCTGGTTCGCTCGGAAGCGAACTTGCGAGGTAGAATCGAGCCAAGTGTTGGACTCCGGAACCATCGTAAGATTAAGGAATTAAAAACAGAGACGTAGTAGCAAATACGAAAGAACTTTATTTATTAATATCTAATGGTCGGCTGCTTCTAAAGTTGCTAGCCGTTATTACAATGAAAAAAGAACAAAGGAAAAATTACTAGTAGCAGGAGAAGGGTGGTCCGACATCTCGAGTTACTTAGATAGGCGTGGCTGCCTTCTCTTGGTATTTCAAAAGATGGTCGGCGTTCCAAGTCCTGGGAATTTCTCTGCCTTCAAGATCTTCTAGCTTGTATGCACCGGGGCGGATCACTTTGGAGACTTTGTACGGTCCCTCCCAATTTGGGGCCAGTTTGCTTTTCTGTCCGGGGAACGAAATGGCCCGTTTTCGGAGGACCAGATCCCCTTCTTTCAAGTCGGTTGGGCGGACCCGTTTGTTGTAGGCGAGTTCGATTCTTCTCCGGTAACTTTGCTGCCGTATGGCTGCCCTTTCCCGGATTTCGTCTATCAAGTCTAGGCTCGTTCTGAGCTCCCTGGCATTCTGTTCTTCTTCAAAGGCTATCAGGCGAGGAGAGGGTATCCCAACTTCTAGTGGGATGAGGGCCTCGGACCCATAGGTGAGATTGAATGGACTCTCGCCCGTCGGGGTTCGCTTCGTGGTTCGGTAATTCCACAACACATTGGGCAGCTGATCGACCCACAATCCCTTGGAGCACTTGTCGAGTCTCTTTTTGATGCCGGAGAGGATCTGTCGGTTGGCGTTCTCAGCTTGGCCATTTGACTGGGGATGAGAGACAGAGGAGAAGCGGTGTTGTATGGCTAGGTCTTCACATAAGGCTCGGAAGGCAGCTCCAGCAAACTGCGTACCGTTATCTGTAACTATGACCCGAGGAACACCGAATCGGCAGATTACATTTTTCCAGAAGAATTGAACGACTCTATGTTCGGTAATTGTAGCCAGGGGCTCGGCCTCTATCCATTTTGAGAAATAGTCGACTGCTACGACTAGGAACTTCAATTGTCCGGGGGCCGGTGGAAATGGCCCCAGTAAATCCATCCCCCACAATGCGAAGGGGATCGGACTCGATAGGGAGGAGAGTGGTGCTTGTGGAAGGCGTCGGATGTCGGAATACTTCTGGCAGGAGGTGCATTGCCGAACGTGTTGTTCGGCGTCTCGGAGGAGAGTGGGCCAGTAATACCCGTAGTTTAACACTTTGCGCGCCAAGGCTCTGGAGCCGGAGTGGGCTTCGCCGACGCCCTCATGGAGCTCCTGCAGGGCGTAGTCGGCTTGTCCGGGGGAGAGGCACCTTAGGTAGGGTCGTCCGTCCACCTGGGTGAAGGAGCGCTTATACAGAATGCCTTCGATCAATATATAACGCTCGGCTCGGGTCCTTATCTTTCGGGCTTCCTTCGGATCCCTTGGGAGGAGTCTGTCTCTTAAAAACTCGACGAGGGGCTTCATCCAATTATCTTCGAGGGGGAGTGGCAGTGTTTCGACGGAGTTGAAAGCCTCGTCCTCTATGCTTGGCTTGAGGAGGACTTCTATCAGAACAGTTTGTTCGAGGCCTTGCAGGGATGAGGAGGCTAATTTGGACAGGGCGTCGGCCTGGGCATTTTCTTCTCTGGGGATTCTTCGGATGAGGGCCTCCTCGAAGAGCGCCATGAGGCTCTTTACTTTAGCCAAGTACTTTACCATCCTGTCATCGCGGGCTTCATATTCGCCGAGGACCTGGTTGACGACCAACTGAGAGTTGCTGAAGATCTGCAGGCGTCGCGCCCCTGCGTTTTGGGCCATCCCGAGGCCGGCTATGAGTGCCTCGTATTCGGCTTCGTTATTCGAGGCTTTAAAGTTTATCCGGAGGGAATATTGGAGGACAAAGTCGTCTGGGCCCGCAAGGATGACTCCTGCCCCGCTCCCCTCGTTGCAAGAGGATCCATCGACATATACCGACCAGATAGGTGGTCCCTTCGTTGTTTGCTCGGAGTCGGGGATAGTTGTTTCAACTATGAATTCGGCCAGTGCCTGCGCCTTGACTGCGGTCCGAGGCTGATAAGTAATATCATGTTGGCTCAGCTCGATCGACCACTTCATGAGGCGGCCGGAAGTCTCTGGCTTGTGAAGGATCTGTTTCAGCGGCTGGTCGGTAAGAACGACCATCGAATGAGACTGGAAGTATGGCCGAAGCTTTCTCGCAGCCATTATCAGGGCGTAGGCTATTTTCTCAATTTTCGGGTATCGGAGCTCGGCGTCCCGGAGCACTTTGCTGACGTAGTAAATGGGCTTCTGAGTTCTTTCTTCTTCCCTGACCAAGACCGCACTTAGCGTCTGTTCGGAGGCTGCCAAGTAGAGGTAGAGGGGTTCGCCCGGTATGGGTTTGCTGAGAAGAGGCGGATTGACGAGGTAAGCCTTAAGCTGGTCGAAGGAGTCTTGTTGTTGCTGCCCCCACTCGAACCCCTTAGCCCCCCTCAGGGCTTTGAAGAACGGGAGGCACTTCTCCCCAGACTTCGACAAAAAGCGCCCAATGGCGGCTAATCGACCAGTCAGTTTCTGAACTTCTTTGACGTTTCTAGGCGGGGCCATATCCAGTATGGCCCTGATCTTCTCCGGATTTGCCTCTATTCCTCGCTGGCTAACCATGAAGCCGAGGAACTTGCCTGATGAGACGCCGAACGCACACTTGTTCGGGTTGAGTCTCATATTGTGCTTTCTCAAAACATCAAATGCTTCTTGGAGGTCGGTCACGTGATCAATGCCTCGGATGCTTTTCACAAGCATGTCATCCACGTACACTTCCATGTTTCGGCCAATCTGGGCCTGGAATACCTTGTTGACGAGGCGTTGGTATGTTGCCCCTGCATTCTTTAGACCGAACGGCATGACTCGGTAGCAGTAGAGTCCTTGGTCGGTCACGAAAGATGTCTTCGGAATATCCGGGGGGAACATCCTTATCTGATTGTAACCCGAGAAAGCGTCCATGAAGCTGAGGAGCTCATGTCCTGAGGTTGCGTCAATCAGAGTGTCGATGCTCGGCAGAGGGAAGGGGTCTTTAGGGCAGGCCTTGTTAAGGTCAGTGAAATCAATACAGATTCTCCATGTTCCGTTGGACTTTTTCACCATCACTACGTTTGACAGCCACTCAGGATAATTTACTTCCTGTATGAACCTGGCCTTCAACAATTTGTCCACCTCCTCTTTGATAGCGAGCTGACGTTCGGGAGCGAACTTGCGCCTCTTCTGCTGGACCGGTTTGGACCCCGGATCAACACTGAGGCGGTGGACCAAGAGTTCTTCGGAAGTACCGGGCATGTCTGCAGCTGACCATGCGAACAGGTCTTGGTTGGCTCGGATGCATTTTACAATATCCGCGTATAGTGCTGATAGGAGGGTCTTGCTGACAAAGAACCTGCGGGTCGGCTCCTGCTCCGAGAAGAGTACCTCTTCCAACTCGTCTACCGGCTCGGAAGTTGGCCGAGCAGCATCTTGGGGGATCTCGAGTGTCTCTAAGGAGAGGACGGGTCCGAGGGTGGAAGTCATATAACACTTGCGGGCCTGTTCCTGATTGCCCCTAACTTCTCCCACTCCGGCCTGAGATGATAGGCAGAAGGGACGGCCTCAAGGGCGGCCAGGCCGGGCCGACCCAAAATGACGTTGTAGGCCGCTGGGACATCTACGACCATGAAATCCATCGACTTCGTGCGGGTAGTAGGAGTTTTGCCGGCCGTGACATCGAGGGTGATTACCCCTTCAATCGTTACCGGTACTCCCGTGAACCCATGGAGCGTGTAGCCGGCGGGCTTGAGTCTGTCTCGGGAGAGTTTCAGCCCCTTGAAGGCGTCGAGGAAGAGGATGTTGACGGAGCTACCGTTATCCACTAAGATCCTCTCGACTTTGAAATTGGCCATGTGAAGGCTGATGACGAGTGCGTCACAATGAGGGGTGCAGACGCCCTCGAGATCTTCGTCAGAGAAGGTGACGGGCACTCCGAGTCCTTTAGGAGGAGGGGTAGTTCGGACCGAGTTTACCTCTCTAATAAAAGCTTTCCGAGAAGAGTTTGAGGAGCCCCCCATTGGACCCCCGTGGATGAGGTGGAGGACTCGTTCTTCCTCAAACTCTGGCGTCTCTTCTCGTTCCGGACGTTTGTTAGCCCCCCGAGGCTGGGGAGGAAGCTCGGCTTGGTCCTTTCTCACGAATTTTGCCAACTGCCCTCTCTGGATAAGGGCCTCAATCTCGTTTCTTAGCGCACGGCAATCGTTGGTGTCGTGCCCATGGTCCCGGTGATAGCGGCACCATTTCTCTCTATCTCTTCTCTTAGCGGGGGTGTTCATCTTCGGAGCAGGAGGTAAGACCCCTTCTTTTTCGACTTCCATGAAAATGGTGGAAATGTTTGTGGTGAGGGGAGTAAACTTCTCGAATCTAGGGGGAGGCCGGCACTGACCAGCATTATCCTTCTGGGACTTTTTTGCTCCCTCTTCTTCCGTTCCCTTCCTCTTAGACCCGGAGGCAGTTCCTTCCCAGTTGGGCTGTTCCTCGGCCTCTTCAGCTCGGATGTATTTTTCAGTGCGGAGGAGGAGGTCAGAAAAGTCGTGCGGCGGTTTCTTGGCGAGGGAGGAGCGGAGGTTGGAATTGAGGATATTGGATTGGAACGCCGCGGTAGCGACGGACTGGTCGAGGGACGCGATGGTTCTGGCTTCAGCTGTGAACCTCTTCACATAGTCCCTCAATTTCTCCCCCTTTTGCTGACGGAGGTGCAATAGTGAGATGCTGGTCTTCTCGGCCCTTCGGCTGCTGACGAAATGGGTGATGAACAGGGTTTCGAACTGTTCGAAGGAGAATATCGATGCCGGGGCAAGGCGAGAGTACCATTTTCGAGCTGGGCCTTTGAGAGTTGCAGGGAATGTTTTGCAGAGGAGGGCATCGGAAGCTTGATGGAGGAGCATCAAAGTCTTAAAACTTTCGATGTGGTCAACTGGATCGGTCTCCCCAGTGTAGTTCTCGAACTGGGGAGGTTTGAAACCGAACGGGACAGGGGCATCTACTATGGTCCGGGAGAATGGGGATCGGCTAGGACGTAGTGTCCTCCCCCTACGCTCCTCTTCTCGGTTCATCTGTCCCAAGAGCTTTTCCACCTCGTTTAGACGGCGGTTCATGGTGTCATCTCTCCGACGGTGATCTGCCGTGCCACGAGACTCGTCTTCGTATGAGGGAGAGCGAGGGCTGCGGCGATGGTAACTTCGAGAACGACGAGGACTTGGGGTGCGGCTGGAATTGGTAGGAGCGGGTCGAGGGGAAGGGGACCGTTGGCGAGGGCTCCGGATCGGAGGAGGGGATGGGGCCCTCGGCTCAATGGGGTTCTGACGGAGGTTGAGGGCCTGTTGTACCATTGCTTGGAATTGCTGGAACTCGGCACGGGTGATGGGTGCCTCATTGTTCCTAGGCGGCTGCCGACCTGCTGGAGAGTGCCTCCTCCGATAGTGATCGGGGGAGTCCTTTCTCCCTCTTCGGACGGGGGACCTCCTGTGCTCTCGGTGTCGGGGGGATCGCTCTTGCTGCCGGGAGGCTTCCCCCCGAGCCCGCTTTTCATCCAGATGGCGACGAAGGTCATCATCTTCCGGGCGTTTGGGAGGAGCATTGTGGCGACCAGAGGCTCGGGGGTGATGGGAGGCCATGGAGGCACTGGAGGCGTTGTGGATGGAGATGTTCTCTTGGTGAAGAGGCTGTTTCTGGGGGTTAGGCCCCTTTGGATCAGGAGGTGGAGGGTTCCGTTGGAGCGGCTCTTCCATGGTAGGAGGGAGTTGCCCTTGTTGCTGAGTGGGATCAGGAAGGACTTCTTGCTGGTCAGGGTTGGGCACTCGGTTGGAGCCCCTAGATCTAACTTTGCGAGGCGGCATGGCAGGAGAAAACCTGTTCACCGGGAAGAGGAGAGGTCCCTATTCGTTAGTTTCCCACAGACGGCGCCAATCTGTTACCGCTAATTTCGGTGTGGGGGCAAACAGATAGAACTTGTGGATTCTTGGGAAAACTGAATAGGAAAACCTGCGTACCTGTTCCGTCGGGCCTCGATCGTCGTTCCTACCGTGCACCTGCAAAAAGTGCGAGACACCGGGGTTGTTCCCGGCGACGCACCCTCCGATGCTCAAGTCAGTAATCTGGCAGATTATGAAAGAGCGTAAAGACTGGCGAAAGGTTGATTACCTCGCAATGGAGATGGATGGGGGGTATTTATAGGCATCTTAGGGACTGGATTAGGAATGTAATCCCCGTGATTAGATAAGTAATATCCCTTGTAATCAGATAAGGAAAGTAATCTGATAAGGTATATTCCCCCTAATCAGTTAAGGAATTTAATCCCTGATTCCCAGTGGTAGGATGGACGCGAATCAGGGCCGTTGGTTGAGGTTAATCAGGGACCTTGATTCTGTCCCGATGGAATGGGTGCGTAACGGGTTAAAACCCGCACCCACTTTGAGGTGGATCCATTCGCGGGTTATTGGGTTTTTGAGGCGAAGACCCGACACCCAGTTTGGTCCCTTGGGTTGGTGAAGTTACCGTTTTACCCCTGTACTTCAAGATTCGTGTTCCGTTTGGACGATTCCGATTTAACCCCATTTTTAGCCATATCACGAGCCCCCCACTCCCGAAGATTGATGTTTATTCAGACTTCGAGGAGTAGTTTCACTGTTTTCACTGGCTATCAGGGTTGTATCGGGAACTAAAATGGAGCATTGCTGAATCGCGAAGGAGGCGGTATGGTGATTTTTCCTGCAAATGGAACCCTTGAACCGTCGTCGTGCTCTTCTTAGTTAGCGGTTTGCTCGTCTCTGATTGTTGGGCGTTGGTGCGAAGGACGTCGAAGTCATGCTCACGACGCAGTCGGCGCCGCGGACATTCGGCGATTGACGCCGAATTCACTCGGTGCCGAACTCGCCCCCGTAAGAGGGTCGGGGACACGAGCGCTCGGTGGGTAGGTGCCGAGCCGAATTAGCGCCGAACTCACGCCCGTAATACGATCGGTGGCGCGAGTGTTCAGCGAACGGTGCCGAGCCGAAAACGTGCCGAACTCACGCCCGTAAAACGATCGGTGGCACGAGCGTTCGGCGAACTGTGCCGAGCTGAAAAGGTGCCGAACTCACGCCCGTAAAACGATCGGTGGCACGAGCGTTCGGCGAACTGTGCCGAGCTGAAAAGGTGCCGAACTCACGCCCGTAAAACGATCGGTGGCACGAGCGTTCGGCGAACTGTGCCGAGCTGAAAAGGTGCCGAACTCACTCCCGTAAAACGATCGGTGGCACGGGTGTTCGGCGAACTGTGGCGAGCTGAAAACGTGCCGAACTCACGCCCGTAAAACGATCGGTGGCACGAGCGTTCGGCGAACTGTGCCGAGCTGAAAAGGTGCCGAACTCACTCCCGTAAAACGATCGGTGGCACGGGTGTTCGGCGAACTGTGGCGAGCTGAAAACGTGCCGAACTCACGCCCGTAAAACGATCGGTGGCACGAGTGTTCGGCGAACTGTGGCGAGCTGAAAACACGCCGAACTCACGCCCGTAAAACGATCGGTGGCACGAGTGTTCGGCGAACTGTGGCGAGCTGAAAACGCGCCGAACTCACGCCCGTAAAACGATCGGTGGCACGGGTGTTCGGCGAACTGTGGCGAGCTGAAAACGTGCCGAACTCACGCCCGTAAAACGATCGGTGGCACGAGTGTTCGGCGAACTGTGGCGAGCTGAAAACGCGCCGAACTCACGCCCGTAAAACGATCGGTGGCACGAGGGTTCGGCGAACTGTGCCGAGCTGAAAAGGTGCCGAACTCACGCCCGTAAAACGATCGGTGGCACGAGCGTTCGGCGAACTGTGGCGAGCTGAAAACGTGCCGAACTCACGCCCGTAAAACGATCGGTGGCACGAGTGTTCGGCGAACTGTGGCGAGCTGAAAACGCGCCGAACTCACGCCCGTAAAACGATCGGTGGCACGAGGGTTCGGCGAACAGTGCCGAGCTGAAAAGGTGCCGAACTCACGCCCGTAAAACGATCGGTGGCACGAGCGTTCGGCGAACTGTGCCGTTCTGAAAAGGTGCCGAACTCACGCCCGTAAAACGATCGGTGGCACGAGCGTTCGGCGAACTGTGCCGAGCTGAAAAGGTGCCGAACTCACGCCCGTAAAACGATCGGTGGCACGAGCGTTCGGCGAACTGTGGCGAGCTGAAAACGTGCCGAACTCACGCCCGTAAAACGATCGGTGGCACGAGTGTTCGGCGAACTGTGGCGAGCTGAAAAAGCGCCGAACTCACGCCCGTAAAACGATCGGTGGCACGAGGGTTCGGCGAACCGTGCCGAGCTGAAAAGGTGCCGAACTCACGCCCGTAAAACGATCGGTGGCACGAGCGTTCGGCGAACTGTGCCGTGCTGAAAAGGTGCCGAACTCACGCCCGTAAAACGATCGGTGGCACGAGTGTTCGGCGAACCGTGCCGAGCTGAAAAGGTGCCGAACTCACGCCCGTAAAACGATCGATGGCACGAGTGTTCGGCGAACTGTGGCGAGCTGAAAACGCGCCGAACTCACGCCCGTAAAACGATCGGTGGCACGGGTGTTCAGCGAACTGTAGCGAGCTGAAAACGTGCCGAACTAACGCCCGTAAAAAGATCGGTGGCACGGGTGTTCGGCGAACTGTGCCGAAGATTCGGACTTGTTCGTTTCTTTTTGGGCGGAGTTTTGGCGGTTCTGGCGGATGTAACCCCCTGCGCTTCTGACAGATGTGACGTCGTCTGAGTTTTCTGACAGATGTGACGCCCATTAACGCTGCCTCCTGGGCTTCTGTCAGACGTGACGTCCATTAATGCCGCCTCCTGGACTTCTGCCAGGCGAGGTGGTCATTAATGCGCCGTCTGGATCAGCGTGGAGAACGAGGTGACGTTTGGGGTCTCCTTTTGTCGTTTTGTGGGGGTGGGCCTGCGTTAGAGGCCCATTTACCTCGATTGAAGCGTTGGCTCCTCTATAAAAATCCTTACCCCCTCCTCATTTTTTACTTTCCAAGCTTTTTGTTTGCGTCTGAGTCTGCTGTGAGAGAGCTTCAGGTGATCACTGACTGTTTTCCGGCGAAGTTTTCGACGAGTTCCCCTTCCAAGGTAACCTTTATATTTATCTTCTAAACATGTCTGTTTCCCACACTTCTTCTTCGTCCGAGCCCTCCCTCGGAGCTGACGGAGCTCCAACTTCGAGTCGAGCTGCCAAGGGCCAGAAGGTGTTCGGCAAGGACTCCATTGTGGAGGATCCGAAGCGCATGGGGGCATTCGGACAGCTGCCGGGACCGTTGACGGGGCTCCATAGGGTTCGAGAGATCCCAGAGGATAAGGCGGAACGGATAGTGTACGGGAGGGCGAGGTCGTTTGAGGAGAACGCGGCGAGGGAGACAACGGAGGCCGATGAGACGGTGTCGATTCTCGCCGAGGAGTATCTAGGTTCGATCCGAGACTGCTTCCAGATCCCGCAGGAGTACGAGCTTATGCTGCCGGGCCCCGGGGTTAGGGCCAACTCGCCGTTGCCGGTGATTATATGTTGCTGGCCGGTCGACGCCTTTATTGCCGGGGCTCGGCTACCTCTCCATCCGTTCGCGGTGACGGTCTTAAATTGGTTCGGGGTCAGCCCTATCCAACTTATGCCGAACGCCTGGAGAGTCATAAACGGCTTCGTACTTCACTGCCAGGCGGAGGGGATCCAGCCGGAGTTGAATGTGCTTCGGACCATCTATCAGCTGCACCAAGGGAATAGGTCGGCCTACCGGTACTATCTGACTCCGAGGCATGGGGGGAGGCTTGTCGTCTATCCGGACTCTATCAAGTTCTGGCGCGAGAAGTATCTTCAGGTGCGTAGCGCGGAGGCCTGGCCTATTCCCGTTGGTTGGGTGGAAGGTGCTCCGAAGAGGGTGAAGGCGATGCCGGCACTTCGACCCGAAGACGAAGATGCCGTACGGGCGCTTCTTGATCGGCCGAAGTATGACTGGAGGGAGTTGACCGAGGACGTTCTGTATGAGGGAGGGCTCGCTCATGTCAACCCCAGTACGCTGCTTTTATTTACTGTCTTCGTTTTCATTTTACTTCCTTTTCCTTGTCTTGTTCCGAGCTTAACGACTTGACTTTTGGCGCAGAGCAAATGGACTACCAAGCAGTGCTGGCGTTGAGGACGAGCCTTGCCAACAAGGCTCCGAGGAAGAGGAAGAGGGTGGCGTCGAAGCAGCCGGCGCCCAAGGCTCCGAAGACTACGCCGGTGGCCGAAGAAGTAGAGATCTTGGAGTCCCCCGTGGTTGAGGTCGGGGCCGCTTCGTCGTCTGCCAGGGTCGGCGAGTTGCCCGTCACCGAGGTCCTAACCATGGTGACGCCGCCGTTGACGAAGATGGCCGAGGAGCTTCTGACCGAGGCTCATAAAAGGATCCACGTCCCGGACTGGCAGGTTCGGAAGCACGACGGGTTCCTCGGTAATTCCTTGGCGAGCATGGAGGCCGTCAAGCACCTCGCCACGCCAAAGGATCGTGCGGCAATGGAGGCCGGACGAGAGGGAGACGACATCATCGAGATAGCGCGCTCGGCGGTGTCGGTAAGTGCTGAGCCGAGCCCCCTCCTCTTCATGCCGACCTTCTTAAGTTTGTAATTTTTGTGAATTTTTGCATTCTATTCGCAGATCGTTGTTCACTTCGGGCACCTTACCGAGAGGTTGGCGGCCCAGGAGAAGGAGATGAAGAAGGAGAACGACCAGGCCCGGAAGGAGAGGGACAAGATCCGGGGCGAGCTCGACAAACTCGAGCTGAACTTTGAGGCGAAGTCGGTGAAGGCAACCTACCTCGAGGACCGGGTCAAGACTTTGGAGAAGGCGCAGGGCTACCTCGCCGTGAACATGGCCAAAGCTTTCGCCGACGCCCTCGCCCGGGTCACGGCGGCCTACCCCACTGTTGACGTCTCGGGTTGGCGGCTTTTCCCGGGGTACGTCGAAGGCTTTGACCCCGAATCGGAGGGGGAAGAAGAAGAGGAGGAAAGGGGCGACGACGAGCCCTTGGTCGATCCAGCCGCCGGAGCTCAGGGGTCGGTGGTTACCCCCTTGGCGACGGTTGCCCCTTCGGAGGCGTCGCCCTCGACCCCTTCTCGCCGCCCCGGGAAAGAGGTCGAGCACTGATCCCGTCTGTTTTTTTTTTCTTTCCGTCTGTTCTTTTTTTTTTGTGTAACGCCTAATAGCGGACTGGCCACCGCTACTTTTCGTAATGAATGAAAAACTACAACTTTTTGGGCTCGGCTTCTTGCACTTGTCTGTTGTATGTTGAGTGTTCGAGAATTTGTTCACTAGAACCCCCGAAGTCTAGGACTTGGGCCATGTCTGAACTTTTGTTGCTCGTCTGTATTTCTTTTCAGCTCGCCCTGGTAGACCAAGAGATCGAGCGTGCAGGGTCGGATGCCAAGGTTCGAGCCGAGGCTGGGCTCGGGGCGACAAGGTTGAGTCTGGCGAGGTGTAGAGAGCGACTTTACGAGGTCGAGCTAGGACTGCGCCGAGCCGAAACCGAGCGAGGCCAGCTTCAGCTTATCTTAGGGCAGCGGGACAGCGATATCCGGCGCCTGGAGGGCAGGATTGCCGAGATGACTGCCTCGGGTGAGGGCGATGCCTCGCCATCTGCCTTCACTAGTAGCCTTCGGACCAAGTGTTTTCGCCACACGCTGTCCAAGGTAACTGCGGAGAGGGACGACCTGCTTTCGGAGATTCAGCATTTGCAATCTACGGAGACTAAGCTTCGGACGGAGGGGGGGAGCTGACAACTAAGGTGGCCGATCTCACGGCTGAACGAGATGAATTGGCGGCCGAAGTCGATGTTTTGAAGAGAGCCACCGTTGATAGGAGCATCGAAGTCACCCATCTTCGTCATCTCATCGCGAGCCATGTTGGAGTTCCGACCCCTGCCGTACCGGCCTGCTTTGAGGCCGAGGCGCAAGATGGTTCATTGAGGGGTCGGATCTCCGAGCTGGAAGCGGAGGTGGCTCGCCTGAGGCCGCGTTCGGGGCCGATTAATGTGAGGAGCACGTCATGCACCCGAGCGGAGAGCGAGCGTGGCATCACCTTTTACGAGATGGCGACCCGCGAGCGCCTCGGCCATCCGAGCCCGGGGGACGCGCAGAGCTCAGTGGCCATTTCGTCGAGCGGTGCATCCGTCGGCGTGACTACCAGAAGCAGTGCCGAGGACACGTCTCAACTTGCCGGCCTGGGATCGGGTTCCGGAGGCAAACGTTGCCGACCTCAAGTGTCCCTGAAGAGGAGCATCCCAGTACCTCGGAAGCGTTGATGGGTCCGGGTTCGGTGTCTGGTAATCTTCGCTTTTCAGCTTCTTGTAATCGTTTAGTGTCTTGTAATATTGATGTATGTAGGGGTTGTTTTTAATAAAGTTGGAATCGATTTAACTGTCGTCATATCGTAGTTGCTCAATGTTTGCTCTGATTGTGGAGTCGTGGAACCGAGGTCTGAGACTTGGTGTTTTTGATTGATGTTGACCGCCGAACTTAAGCGTGTAATACGGTCGGTGGCACGAACGTTCGGCGAACGGTGCCGAGCTGAAAACGTGCCGAACTCACGCCCGTAAAACGATCGGTGGCACGAGTGTTCGGCGAACTGTGGCGAGCTGAAAACGTGCCGAACTCACGCCCGTAAAACGATCGGTGGCACGAGTGTTCGGCGAACTGTGCCGAGCTGAAAAGGTGCCGAACTCACGCCCGTAAAACGATCGGTGGCACGAGCGTTCGGCGAACTGTGCCGAGCTGAAAAGGTGCCGAACTCACGCCCGTAAAACGATCGGTGGCACGAGCGTTCGGCGAACTGTGCCGAGCTGAAAAGGTGCCGAACTCACGCCCGTAAAACGATCGGTGGCACGAGCGTTCGGCGAACTGTGCCGAGCTGAAAAGGTGCCGAACTCACTCCCGTAAAACGATCGGTGGCACGGGTGTTCGGCTAACTGTGGCGAGCTGAAAACGTGCCGAACTCACGCCCATAAAACGATCCGTGGCACGAGCGTTGGAGTCCGAACCTCTGTAAGATCAAGGGCGTGGGAGCAATTTCGAATGGCGAACTACCCCTAGCTCGCCTAGGAGCGAACTTTCGGAGTAGAGTCGAACCAAGTGTTGGACTCCGTACCATTCAACGACTGTGGGAGCAATTCCGAATGGCGAGCTACCTCTGGTTCGCTCGGAAGCGAACTTGCGAAGTAGAATCGAGCCAAGTGTTGGACTCCGGAACCATCGTAAGATTAAGGGCGTGGGAGCAATTTCGAATGGCGAACTACCCCTAGCTCGCCTAGGAGCGAACTTTCGGAGTAGAGTCGAACCAAGTGTTGGACTCCGTACCATTCAACGGCTGTGGGAGCAATTCCGAATGGCGAGCTACCTCTGGTTCGCTCGGAAGCGAACTTGCGAAGTAGAATCGAGCCAAGTGTTGGACTCCGGAACCATCGTAAGATTAAGGGCGTGGGAGCAATTTCGAATGGCGAACTACCCCTAGCTCGCCTAGGAGCGAACTTTCGGAGTAGAGTCGAACCAAGTGTTGGACTCCGTACCATTCAACGGCTGTGGGAGCAATTCCGAATGGCGAGCTACCTCTGGTTCGCTCGGAAGCAAACTTGCGAGGTAGAATCGAGCCAAGTGTTGGACTCCGGAACCATCGTAAGATTAAGGAATTAAAAACAGGGACGTAGTAGCAAATACGAAAGAACTTTATTTATTAATATCTAATGGTCGGCTGCTTCTAAAGTTGCTAGCCGTTATTACAATGAAAAAAGAACAAAGGAAAAATTACTAGTAGCAGGAGAAGGGTGGTCCGACATCTCGAGTTACTTAGATAGGCGTGGCTGCCTTCTCTTGGTATTTCAAAAGATGGTCGGCGTTCCAAGTCCTGGGAATTTCTCTGCCTTCAAGATCTTCTAGCTTGTATGCACCGTGGCGGATCACTTTGGAGACTTTGTACGGTCCCTCCCAATTTGGGGCCAGTTTGCTTTTCTGTCCGGGGAACGAAATGGCCCGTTTTCGGAGGACCAGATCCCCTTCTTTTAGGTCGGTTGGCCGGACCCGTTTGTTGTAGGCGAGTTCGATTCTTCTCCGGTAACTTTGCTGCCGTATGGCTGCCCTTTCCCGGATTTCGTCTATCAAGTCTAGGCTCGTTCTGAGCTCCCTGGCATTCTGTTCTTCTTCAAAGGCTATCAGGCGAGGGGAGGGTATCCCAACTTCTAGTGGGATGAGGGCCTCGGACCCATAGGTGAGATTGAATGGACTCTCGCCCGTCGGGGTCCGCTTCGTGGTTCGGTAATTCCACAACACATTGGGCAGCTGATCGACCCACAATCCCTTGGAGCACTTGTCGAGTCTCTTTTTGATGTCGGAGAGGATCTGTCGGTTGGCGTTCTCAGCTTGGCCATTTGACTGGGGATGAGAGACAGAGGAGAAGCGGTGTTGTATGGCTAGGTCTTCACATAAGGCTCGGAAGGCAGCTCCAGCAAACTGCGTACCGTTATCTGTAACTATGACCCGAGGAACACCGATTCGGCAGATTACATTTTTCCAGAAGAATTGAACGACTCTATGTTCGGTAATTGTAGCCAGGGGCTCGGCCTCTATCCATTTTGA
The DNA here is from genome assembly GCA_017893485.1 of Hemerocallis citrina. Taxonomy (NCBI): domain Eukaryota; kingdom Viridiplantae; phylum Streptophyta; class Magnoliopsida; order Asparagales; family Asphodelaceae; genus Hemerocallis; species Hemerocallis citrina. Next base: position 185,955,534 of record CM030368.1, on the reverse strand, counting down.
GAAATAGTCGACTGCTACGACTAGGAACTTCAATTGTCCGGGGGCCGGTGGAAATGGCCCCAGTAAATCCATCCCCCACATTGCGAAGGGGATCGGACTCGATAGGGAGGAGAGTGGTGCTTGTGGAAGGCGTCGGATGTCGGAATACTTCTGGCAGGAGGTGCATTGCCGAACGTGTTGTTCGGCGTCTCGGAGGAGAGTGGGCCAGTAATACCCGTAGTTTAACACTTTGCGCGCCAAGGCTCTGGAGCCGGAGTGGGCTCCGCCGACGCCCTCATGGAGCTCCTGCAGGGCGTAGTCGGCTTGTCCGGGGGAGAGGCACCTTAGGTAGGGTCGTCCGTCCACCTGGGTGAAGGAGCGCTTATACAGAATGCCTTCGATCAATATATAACGCTCGGCTCGGGTCCTTATCTTTCGGGCTTCCTTAGTGGCTAGGAAATAGAGATTCTGCAAGGAAGAAAAATTGGATTATCTTCCGATTCAGAAAATGGAAAAAATGGGGGCAAAGTCAACCTAACCACTTACTGATGCTGTTTATTTCTGGGAGACGTGTGGATGCACCAGGTGTGAGTTCGGACTCAATTTGTATTGAAGGAGAATGCCGCTCGTCTGCCGACCTTCGGTTGACCTTCTGGGACCAACGATGAGCTCGGAAAGATGTTGAAGGCTGGGCTCGGATCGGAAGGGTCGGATCCGAGGTCTTGTGTACCTGCAGACGGTCCTGAAACACCGGGGTTTGTCCCGGTGGCGGACCCTCCGACGCTCTAGTCAGTCTCTGTGAGAGAGTAGCAATAACTAGGTATATTTAAGTGGCAAAAGATTCATTACCTCAAAAGGTGGGTGTGGGTCTAGTATTTATAGAGAATCCCAACCGGGTTTGGTTCCACTTGGGGGCCGGGTCTGGATCCGAAAGCTCGTGGGCCTGACGTGGCAGAAGGCCCAGGGGGGTTAGGGCGGACGTGGCAATACCAGGAGTGGTATAGGGCTGACGTGGCGAAACCCTTGGTGGTATTTGGAGTTGACGTGGCTGATCGTGGGTCTCCTGTGCTTCGGGGGGAATCAGAGGGCCTAGGCTGCGCCAGGTCATCCTTCTGCTTCGCCGGGGAGGGGGGACGGCCTGTGGTACTGTCACGGGTCGGACTCCGAGGACTACCAAGGCTCGTCGGCACGAGGAGGCCAGTATGGTGAGGGCAAACAGGAGGTTCGGCGCCGACCCCGAAGTGGTTCGGGGCCGAGCTAGATAGTTATTTTTACCTTTTCGAGTGGGAATTGTATTGGGCCCTGGTTGGGCCTCAGGCCATTTTTACCCTGCCACACAAGCCCCCCACTCCTGCGGGGGGTGCGGGAGCTAGCCGTGGAGGAGTGCTTATGGTTGTAAAAAGAAATGGGAGGGCGAATCACAGGGCCTTCCTGGTGGTGCTGCCCTGAGGCTTGGATAGGCCCTCGAGCTAGTCGAGGGTCTACATGTAGGTGAAGGCGATGGTGAACCGTTGTCCCTTCCGGAGAAGAGTACCCGGGTGCCAGACCGAACCTCGAGCTGGCGAGGGATTATGGGCCGGTAAGGGTGAAGGCGAGCCGTTGTTTCTTCCTGAGAAGAGTACCCTGGTGCCAGACCGAACCTCGAGGCGAGGGGGAATTATGGGCTGGTGAGGGTGATGGCCAGCCGGTGGATCTTCCGAAGAAGAGTACCCAGGTGCCAGACCGGACCTCGAGCGGGCGAGGGATTACGGGTCGGTGAGGGTGAAGGCGAGCCGTTGTTTCTTCCTGAGAAGAGTACCCTGGTGCCAGACCGAACCTCGAGATGAGGGGGAATTATGGGCTGGTAAGGGTGATGGCCAGCCTGTGGATCTTCCGAAGAAGAGTACCCAGGTGCCAGACCGGACCTCGAGCTGGCGAGGGATTACGGGTCGGTGAGGGTGAAGGCGAGCCGTTGTTTCTTCCAGAGAAGAGTACCCTGGTGCCAGACCGAACCTCGAGATGAGGGGGAATTATGGGCTGGTAAGGGTGATGGCCAGCCGGTGGATCTTCCGAAGAAGAGTACCCAGGTGCCAGACCGGACCTCGAGCTGGCGAGGGATTACGGGTCGGTGAGGGTGAAGGCGAGCCGTTGTTTCTTCCTGAGAAGAGTACCCTGGTGCCAGGCCGACCCTCGAGATGAGGGGGAATTATGGGCTGGTAAGGGTGATGGCCAGCCGGTGGATCCTCCGAAGAGGGGTGCTCTGGTGCCAGACCGGACCTCGAGCTGGTGAGGGGATTATAGGTCGGGCCGTTTGTGGGCGAACCGTTGTGCCTTGGGGCTGTTTGAGTAGGGTAGTCTGTTGTTTTCGCGGAGCATTTGGGGGCGCCCTGGGATCTGTGCAAGATCCTCATTTCCTAGGTGCGTTAATGGCGCCGCCTAATAAATGTATGGCAAATGGTCTTCTGTCGTTTGGTTTTCCCCATGTCATAAAGGCCGGCCCCTGGGGGAGGCTATAAGTACCCCCCTCCCTCTTTCTCGTAGTGGTTCAGATCAAAGCAAGGGTGGTCTGTTCAGCCCTTAAAGGTGTCTGCTTCGGCGGACGCCTGTCTCTTGATAATTTTTACCCCCGGTAGTGTCGTAGAGGTAGTTTGCAACAGGGGGGATGAAGGGCGTTCCGGGCCGGTTGTTTGCAACTGCGAAGGTTTCGTTGCTGGAGTAGGCTGGACTTTTGCAGTTGCATCAACTGGCTCGGAATGGTGCACTTCTTTCGACCTCTGTGTGTTGATCTGCTTTCGACCAGGGTGCTTGCCGAGGGGGGCGTCTTGAAGCTTTGGGCCCCGGGTAGATGAGTCGTTCTCCGATTGGAGGCTGACTACTCCGCGTCCCAATAGGGCTCCAGGTTGAGGCAGTTTCTGTCTCACCCGGGAACAGTTCGGGTCTTCGGCCGATGACGCTGTAAGCCCCGAGCTGCTCACGGGTGAAAGGGGAACCGACCCAGTCTCGGAGCCCGGGGCATCTGTCTGAGGACGGCACCTTAAATCTTAAAAATAAAAATGTTCCCTCCTCCGAATACTTCTTCAGTGCTGACCTCCTCGTCTGGCTGCCAGCCTGTCAGTGGGTGACGTCAGCATCGCACGTTTTGAGGATGTGGCGCGAATTCCTAGGCGGCAGTTGCATGTCGGATAGGTGAACAGTACTCGCGGAAATCGAGGAGTCGCTTTTATCTCCTATAAATATTTCCCCCTCTCCCCTATCTGCCCACTCCTTTCTTTTTCAAAAAAAAAATTTTTCAACCCTTCAACGCTCCTCTTTGCATCTTGCTGTACCAGGCTCGTCCTTCCAAAGTAGCCCCAAGTGAGTTGGCAAGTCTACTTAGTTTAGGCATAGATGGACAGGGCTCAGTCTGGCTCATCAGCGTCGACGTCTAGGGGGGAAGTGGAGCCTATCTCTGACTCGACGTCCTGGGAGGAGCCCGTACTCGAGGAGTCAGTGTACGTTGATGAGTCTTCTGACATGGTTTCGTGGGAGGAACCGGTGGTTGAGGAGGAGGTACATGGTGCGAGGCTGTCGCGCTCTCGTCGTCCCTTCGTGGTGGAGAGCAGTGAGTCGGAGGAAGCGACTGATGGTTCGGACGACGTCCGTGTTTTGGAGTTGGTTACCGAGGGAGAGAGAGGTGAGGGCGGCATTGTAGGGAGATCCACGGTTCAGGGGGCTGGTTCGAGTTCCATGCTGACTGATCGGGGGCCCTTATTAACTCCCTCGCCGGAGCGAACCGAGAAGAGGAAGAAGGCTCCGAGGAAGGCAGGGTTGGGGACTGGTGGTTCGAGCCAGGGGACAGGTTCGCCCGTGCAGCCGAAACATTTCCGTCAATATCCTGACGACCTGTCCGACCAGGAGCTCTTTGGTGTGCAGGCCTCTTCGCCGAGTCGGACAAGAGTGTTGATGGACGCGATTCTGACCGTCTTGGATGGCGGGGACCTGGAGGTTTTGCAGCTGGCGTACCACATAGGTCCTTGTTACGAATTGATGCTGCCGAGCTCTACTCTTCGCCCAACCGATCCCCTGTCTGCTTGGTATTGTGTCTTCCCTGTGGACGCGTTTATTTCTGGACTGAGGCTGCCGGTCCATCCGTTTTTTCGGGAAGTGTTGAACTGGGCCCTCTTGGCGCCGATGCAGTATGGGCCGAACTCTTGGAAGCAGATAATCAGTTTTGTACTGATGTGCGAGGAACAACGGGTACCCCTGCGCTTGAACGTGTTCCGAGCGACGCTGATGATTAGTTCGGCGGCCGAGGGGGTTTACTATATCTCCCCCCGGAGCAGGAGGAAGGTTGTTCATAGCCACCCTGACTCTATCAAGGATTGGAGAAAAAAATATCTGGTGATCCGGAGTGAAGAGCCCTGGGACATTCCGACTCGATGGAACTACTCCAAGCCGAGTTATCCTGCGCCGGGGCAGGGGGATCTGACGGTCGAGGAGTGGGGATTTGTCGAGCGTCTCCGTTTGTCCCCTAGTATTAATTGGACGAAGGTGACGGAGGTTCGCCTGGCGAGCGTTGGACTGAGCCCAACCGTTCTCCGTATGTAGTTGTTTCTTTTCCTTCGATCCTTTCGTACATTCTCGCTCATTGCTCTTAATGGTTTTTTCTGCAGATATGGATGAGGCATCGATCCAAGCAAGGAGGCTCGCCATGAAGAAGGAAAATGCCGAGAAGAAGAAGGCGGAGGCGGCGAAGAGGCCGAGGGAGCCGCCTCTTGTTATCTCGGAGGTACCGCTCGAGCCGACTTTTAAGAGGACTCGTTCGGAGACGGGCAAGGGGGTGCCCCTTTGAGGGGTAAGGGCCCGGCGAGGGCATCCGATCTTGACAAGGGGAAAGGTCCCTTGGTAGGGGTCGAGGAGGAGGACCCGGTGGTGGAGTTACTGCGGCAGCGGTGGGCGCCGGACTGGTCAGTTCGGATGGGCGACTGTCTGACCGAGGAAGCCCAGGCCGTAGAGGTGGTGGAGAAGCTGGCAATGCCTCGTGATCGCCAGATGATGGAGAACGAGCCCGTGGAGGTGGCTTTCACGTGCCTGGCGCAGGCCACCGTGTCGGTAAGCTTGTCGACCTCCTCCTTTCTGTTTGGTCTTGCCTCAGGAGTTTTCTTCTTATCTGCTTCTTTCGGTTGCAGGCTTGTATGCAGGGAGCTAACGTGAAGAATCTCTACGAAGCGTCCCTGTTACAAGAGCGTGCTCGGGCGGACAAGAGCGAACGAGAGACGAAGGAGACGCGGATCGAGCTCGAGGGTTCGCGTCAGAGGGAGCAGCAGATGAAGCTGGAGCTCGAGGCCAAGGACACCGAGTGGGGGAAGAGGGTGGCCTCCTTGAAGAGGAAGTTTGCCAAGGAGAAGGGGGAGTTGATAGCTGCATTCGCCAATGAGAGGAAAGAGCTGACGGATGCGGGCCAGCGGATGGTGATAGCCGCCCAGGATGAGTGCTACGCGAAGGCGCTCAGTCACGTGAGGCATTTCTATCCGACCCTCGATCTGTCGAACTTCGAGTACGACATGGAGATTGATGGGACCCCGAAGATTCCTGCCGGAGAGGGGCTTGTTGACAACCCGGCCGTCGATCGTCCTGTGAACCCGATTGACGCCGAGGAGGGAAATCGAGTTGTATAGTTTTGTCTTTCTTTCTTCTTTCCTCCTTTCGATTGTATTTGCCTCCCGCGGACTGGCCCCCGCCTTTTTGTGTATATATAAAAAGGTAATTCGGACTTGCCAAGGGTTTTGACGCCGGTCGTTTCCGGATCTCCCCGCTTATGTGCTTCGAGTTGGCTCACTTCGTAGGTTGCGGCTTCCCTTCCCGAGGTGGGCCCCCGTCGTTCCGACGTGGCGTGCCGCTCGAGACGAGGGGAGTATTTCTGTAACGGCCTTTGCCCCGGTTGACAGTATACAAAGTGATGAAGGGGATGTGGCTCGGCCTTATTGTTTCGCGAGGAATCGGAGTGGGGCGAGGTGACGCCTTGGCGGTCGACCCTCTAACCGGGTATTAGGTCGGGTCTGCCGAGGCGTTTGGAGTATGATACAATGAGATTTCCTTAGTATAAGATAGGGGGGCCGTTAAAACGGTCCTATACAAAGGAAAGCTTTACAAAAGGTTTACTTCTAGCTAAGTTAAAGTCTAGGCTTGCTCTTTGCAGGAGTTTACTGGGTGCTAGGCGTCAAGGGGGAACCTCTCTGGCTCGACGGTAGGTCCGGGGGTAGGGCCGTCCTTCTTAGGTTTGAACATGACGGCGTTCAGGGGGAACATTGCTCCTCCGTCGATGGTCATGCAGTACGATCGCGTTGCTTCTTGGCTGCCTCGGACGACGCCGACCCCTTGTGGGGTGGAAAATTCGAGCTCCGGACGGTAGGACGAAGGCATCGTTTGGAGGGAGCATAATCTGGATCGGCCGAGTATGGCGTTGTAAGCTGTCTTGGCGTTGTGACAATCCCTCCTAGCATGACAGGGACGCCGTAGAACCCATGTAAGGTGTATCCGGCCGGTTGGAGCTTGCCTCTAGGTAACTCCAGTTTCTCGAAGGCTTTGAGGAAAAGAATGTTCACCGAGCTGCCGTTGTCGACAAGGATTCGGAGGACTTCACACTTAGCCATGCGGAGGCTAATGACGAGGGCGTCGCAGTGGGGGAGGCGAACGCCTTCGAGGTCCTCCCTTGAGAATGAGACTGGCGCGGTTTGTAGCTCGGGAGAGGGATCGCCTTGGACAGTATTCATCTCTCGGATGAAGGCTTTTCGGAAAGTATTTGATTCCCCTCCTATTAGCCCTCCATGGACTCAATGTAAGATAAATGGTGTGTCCGCGGCTCCCTCGGACTCGGGATCCCGACCCGGTATGCGGCTCGGAGGGGGGTTCGGGGGCGAGTGTATCCCGCTCCTAGTTTCTCGTCGACCCCGCGGGACTTCTCGGGTGAATTCTCGGAGGTATCCTCTGGAGATGAGTTCCTCAATCTCGTCTTTCAGGGCCCGGCATTGATCTGTGTCGTGTCCATGGTCTTGGTGGAAGCGGCAGTAGAAGCGCTGATCTCGGTTCTTGCCGTTGTTAGGTCGGGGAGGTAGTCGAACAATGCCTTTGTCTTCAATTTCTAGGAGGATGGCGGATACGTTGTGCGTCAAGGGAGTGTATTTCTCGACGCGGGGGACCGGCGGGACCTTCTTCATGGCCCCCGGTTCCCTTGGAGCTTTCTTTGATGGTTCGACTTCTTCGGTCTTCCGCTTTCCCTTCCCGGTGGCATCCCTGGTATCTTCGGGGTTAAGGGCCTCCTCTGCCCTAATGTATTTCTCGACCCTACCGAGGAGGTCGGGGAAGTCGACGGGAGGTTTCTTCGCCAGAGAAGCCTTCAGCTGTCCGTGACGGACGTTGTGTCGGAACGCCGCTGAAGCGACGCCCGGGTCGAGGGAGGAGACCGACCTTGCCTCAGCGGTAAATCTCCGGACGAACACTCTGAGTGATTCCCCCTCTAACTGTTTGAGTCCGAGTAACGAGGCGCTGGTCTTTTTGGTCTTCCGGCTGGTGACGAAGTGGGCGAGAAAATTGCCCTCGAGTTGGTCGAAGGAGTAAACGGAGCCAGGGGCGAGCTTCGAGAACCACTCACGAGCGGGACCCCGAAGGGTGGCAGGGAAGGCTCGGCATAGCAGGGGATCCGAGGCGCTGTGAATCATCATGAGGTTTTTGAAACCCCCCATGTGATCAGCAGGATCTCCCTCGCCGTCGTAGGTCTCGAACTGAGGGGGTCGGAAATTCCGGGGTATTTCCGCTTGGAGGATGGGGGTGGAGAAGGGAGGACGGACAGGTCTGTACCCCTGAGTCGCTCTTTGGCCGCCGTCCCTTATGTGATCGAGGCGATCCTCCATCCCTTGTAGGCGCCTTAGGAGAACGCCATCATCCTCAGGCTGGATTATTGAAGGGCGGGACGCGCTGGCTTCGGCGTCCGACCTTGTTTGGGGATGGGGGGTTTCTTCCCTGGGGGTCCGTCGGAGGGCTCCCAGAATTTCTCTTCGGAAGTCTTGGAACTCCTTGTGAGTGACGGGGGCTCCCTCGACTTGGTTTGGTTGGTCCGAGGGTTGTCTTCCGACTCGGCTGAGTGCGGATCTTCGTACCTCGGGCGGCTGTCTCGGACGGTTCGGGACCGGGTTGGAAGCGGCCCTTCCCCTGCTACGGGTAATCCTGCGGCTGAGGATTATTCCCCGGAGGTCGGGCTGGGCTGGCCGGCCGACGCTCCTTTGGGACTCCCGAGGGAGAGCCCTGTGTTTCGACGTGCGTGGCTTGGCTTTATCAGTGGGTGGGGGCGAGTCCCGTTGGTTGACGGAGGAAGCAGCCCCCTTGCCTTTGGAGGCCATGAGGGTTCGGCTGTCGAGGTCTTTTGAGGGTCTGGATCGGATCGGCTTCTGGAGCAGCTGTTCCCACAGACGGCGCCAACCTGATGCTGTTTATTTCTGGGAGATGTGTGGATGCACCAGGTGTGAGTTCGGACTCAATTTGTATTGAAGGAGAATGCCGCTCGTCTGCCGACCTTCGGTTGACCTTCTGGGACCAACGATGAGCTCGGAAAGATGTTGAAGGCTGGGCTCGGATCGGAAGGATCGGATCCGAGGTCTTGTGTACCTGCAGACGGTCCTGAAACACCGGGGTTTGTCCCGGTGGCGGACCCTCCGACGCTCTAGTCAGTCTCTGTGAGAGAGTAGCAATAACTAGGTATATTTAAGTGGCAAAAGATTCATTACCTCAAAAGGTGGGTGTGGGTCTAGTATTTATAGAGAATCCCAACCGGGTTTGGTTCCACTTGGGGGCTGGGTCTGGATCCGAAAGCCCGTGGGCCTGACGTGGCAGAAGGCCCAGGGGGTTTAGGGCGGACGTGGCAATACCAGGAGTGGTATAGGGCTGACGTGGCGAAACCCTTGGTGGTATTTGGAGTTGACGTGGCTGATCGTGGGTCTCCTGTGCTTCGGGGGGAATCAGAGGGCCTAGGCTGCGCCAGGTCATCCTTCTGCTTCGCCGGGGAGGGGGGACGGCCTGTGGTACTGTCACGGGTCAGACTCCGAGGACTACCAAGGCTCGTCGGCACGAGGAGGCCAGTATGGTGAGGGCAAACAGGAGGTTCGGCGCCGACCCCGAAGTGGTTCGGGGCCGAGCTAGATAGTTATTTTTACCTTTTCGAGTGGGAATTGTATTGGGCCCTGGTTGGGCCTCAGGCCATTTTTACCCTGCCACACTTACCTTTTCGTATATTTTGTATGAGAAGGGATCATGACTGCGTTTTGATGTTATTCAAGTATTTATGTGAAGAATTTCTTTAAAATCATCTCATTTAAGTTATGACTTCAAAATTGGGATTTTTGTGAAGTTTATGATAGATTTGATTGATGCATGAACTGAGTTGTTTTGGCCAAAGATACATTTATTTTGTCACAGGTTTTCATCAATTGTAATCATGTATTCAAAGTTTTAAACACGTATCAGTTTGAGAATCTGCAAATCAAAGAGGTTGCTGCAGACTGCGTGTCGGTCGACTGTAGCGTGTCTGTCGGTCGACTACAGTTCTTTTTACGTGCAGTTGCGGTCGATTGTCACGACAGAATGTCGACACTTGGTTACTAGCAGTCAACTGCAGTATTTTCTACTGTGACTGTCAGTCAACTGCCATGACTTGAGTTGTAGTTTTTTCTTGAGTGCTGTCAGTCGACCTCAACTTTTACAATTGTAGTCGACCGTCGAACCCTATTTTGCTATGAATCTTTCTATTTCTTGAACGATTGTTTCTTCAAATTTGCAAACGATAATTTCCCTATTTTTTCGAAGTGATTAAGCACAGATTACACCAGTTTCACGGAGTTTGAGTTCCATTTGTGTGGTTTAGAAAGTATATGTTTTCGAACTTAAAGAGCATTCTATTTCAAGTTTATTCTCTACTGTTTGTTTCAATTTTATTCGAGTTAGTTTTAGTTTTCTGGATAACTATGTGGATATGGTTGTACATAGAGGTACTTGGTTTTGACTATTGGTTTTGAAGGAAATTCTTGTGATGAGTTACATGATTTTGGAATTTCGCATTACAAAGAAATGCCTGAGATAATGTTTTTGAGTTTTGAGACTATAGAGGTTGAGTGGGACACCCTAACATGCAGGCGGTTGAGACTGTGTGGATATTTTGGCTAGTGGGGCATTATTGTTGAATTAGTTAAATTAAGTCCGACAGGGTACACCAACCTTAGGGGGAATTGTGACTTAACTAATAATAACAATAAACCTAAGGACATGCACTAGTTAGAGTTGTGATGAAATAAGAGCAAACAGGGGTAGGGGGGCCTCATATGACCGGACGGTGGAAGATAGTCTCAGGAATTACCGGGGTGTGATCACGGACGGTGTGGGATGAATCTTTGGGATTACCGGGGGTCAAGGCGACGCTCATGGGATATTTGTGTGATGAGGTACCATTGGCGGACGGTGTGGGTTTCAATTTCTGAAATTATTGGGGTGTGAGGGTGTGTACCCAATATCACGGACGATGGAAAAGTTGATTCTTAGAAATTACCGGGGCATGACACTAGATACTCACAGAATACTCTAAATATTAAAGTAATCACCGTAGTAGGATTAGTTGCATAACGAGGAATTAATCCCTATAAAGTGGAGAACGATAAGGGCTTGCACCAGACCTTTGTAGAATGGGATGCATAGAATCCGATAAGTATGCATTAGTAATCATCATATGTAACACCTCGAATTCCAAATAAGTCTGAATTCGAAGTCCCACGGGATCTTTATAGTTCACATCCTACAATTTTACAAGGAATTCAAAACTTTTTATACAATAATGCTTTACATCAACGCAGCGGAATTATAAATTACAACATGATACATGAAATCAATAACAATTTGAACATTTCTTTAAGCAGCATTCCTTCTTTAGTGTTTTCATTCAATTTGTCCTGCATGGAAACTGTGGGCACATCAGTTGCATACAACTAATGCTAGGATATAATACATCAATTTTTCTTACTCGGAAAGCACACACTTGTTCACAAACCAAAACTAAGGGGGACTATCTTATTGATGTCATGTGTGAATGTGCACTTAATCTTAAATGGAGTTATTTATTATTTCATGACACTAATGCACACTTGTTCGAACTTATGCATCCTATTCTACATAAATCTGAGGGCAAGCCCTTAATCGTTCTTCATCATGTAGGGTTGGATCTCTCGCTGAGTTAAACTACTACGGTAACTACAGCAAGTATCCTAGATGTTCTATGAGTTACGAGCCCATGCCCAGACAGCCTGGAGGAAAATCTCACGTCATGACATGACGCATAATGCAGAAAACCTATGGACATTTTGCCTCCGTCACTGAACGATAGCACTACGTAGTCACCAAACACCCCACAAGCGTCGCCACGGTCCCGATAATTCCGGAGATGTATCCACGTCATGACACGACGCATCATGCAGACAGCCAGTGAATACTCTCACACCGTACATCCGAGGCCCTCATACTTGTGTTTTTCTTACTTTCATCACATCTTCACTATGTGTCTAATCCTTAGATAATTGAATCATGAGTAAAAATTAACACTCTAGAATTAGTGTTATCTCTACATCGGTCTTAAACATCAATTGTTAACCACGATCCAATCTTGGTCTTTTATTATCACATTTCTCTTTCAAAATTTCATTCATGCCGATGTAAGGATTTAGCTAAAACTCTAGTTTCAGTTCTCTTTTCATGTTCATCAAAATAAGTGTTTATACTCACAAAATTTCCACATTTCATCATAATCCGTTTTGTTTCATTTTCTATGCACGTTTGCATACTTTAAACAACAATTTCATATTTAACTACTCAAATTTTCCATGTCAAAAATCACATTTTTAATCTCTACACAAAGGTTCTTTATATTCAAAATATTCCTTTTCTTTAATTAATCAAGTCATAATTCAAGAATGTTTATCAAGTTCTTCTTCTCAAAATTCTTCTAATTCTCATTATATCATGACAAATGTTGTAGAAATAATTTTTATGAAATCTATGTAATTTTAGAAGAATTCTATTATTTTTTCACAATTTTTTTATACACTTAAAATGCTCCAACAATATCAAAATAAGTTAAACAAATCAAAACTAAAAATAAAAGGTCAAGACCGGATTCGAACCCAGACTTACGCCCCCCGCCTGTGAACATTAACCGACCAAAAGGGCCAGAGTGACTAACCAATATGAAGGGGACTTAAATTATATTTAAGGTCTGGTTTTGAGATTTGATTCAAAATTGAATTTTCATAAAAATAGAGTCTCTTGAGAGACTCGAACCCAAGACCAACACCCCCGTCTGCTACAGTAACGGACCGAAAGCGCACCCGAAGACCAGTAGGTCTTGAGTGACTAACCGATATGAAACTGGTTAAGTGTTTTTTGTATAGACCCTACTATATCTTCTCTTCCTTTAATAAACTCATTTTTTTTCAATCAATTGTACTTATTCAAAAGATCTAAATCTCTTTCTAGAACGTATTTCTTTGAAAACAGTATATTATATTTTCTTAGAATTCCAAAATTCTCATTTTTAACCACATAATAAACTATTTCTCTTATTCTTTTGAAAAAGTGGAACATTAATACATTTTTCGACATTGAAAATTTTCTTTTCTAGATGAATCTTTTTATTTACTTATTCCCCATTTATTCACAATATGTTTACACAAAATTTTCATTCTTTAACATAATCAAAGCTCAAGTTAATATTATCTTTACAAAACTAACATATTTTCTTATGTTTCAAAGAGACAACACAATTGACAATCTAGTGAAGATAATATTACCCATACAATACAATTAAAATCAACACTTATTGTAACTAATCAATTTATTTCACAATCCATGGATATCATTTTGCATCCTACAATTCATTCATAAGCACAATTTTCATATAATCATGATTCATCAATTCATATGTATTCTAGCATGCAAATATATTACTTAAACATCATATCAAACCTTAATTAAGAAATTTCAATTCATTTTGCTAACTTTCTCATATAGCCAAACAAAAGATTTCTCTTTTCCTTACTAGTCTTTTCAAGCAAGCATATGACAACTTTTCTATTTGTTTCTAACATGTTCATAAATTAGAATCCTAGCATGAGAAGTTAGAAAAATCACCCACCTTCTGAAGAAACAAATGAAAAACTCCTAAAGAAGTCCTTGAAAGCATGACCATCTCCCCTAGTTGCGAGCCTTCTCCTCCAAGCTAGTGCACGACAAGCCTCTCCTTGCCAGTGTACTGTTCATTCTCCTCCTTGATGTGTTAGCCGACCACCCAAGTACAAGAGCACACAACACACAAACACTTAATCTTTTTCTCACACAACTCTTTCTTTTCTCTTACACAATTGCTTCCTTTTCTTTCTCTTACTCTTTGAAAATTCTAAGTGTAAAGAGAAATGAATGGCCAAGGGAGCTATTTATACACAACTCAAGCTCAAATGAAGGGTTGAGATGAGTCTGGATGGAGGGTTTAGATGCCTTTGGGAGTTAGAAGAACCACCCACCATCACATAACCACCTCACCACTCTTTTCATTTCTCCCACTCCAAGCCATGGCCGGCCAAGTCTTCTCATACACATTGCATGTGCATGTGCAATGCACGTGCCTCTCCATGCATACTACACATTAGTTTGTTCATTTAATTGTTAATTTAATTGTTATTTGATCAAGTCTACACTACAAGTTGTATTAATTATTAATAAAATTAATTAGTGGGCTAGGCTAAAATCCATGGGTCCTTTTAATTAATTAATTAATTAATTTAAGTGTGCTATAATTAGACTATTAGGCCTAAGAATTAATAATAAGCTTTAATTTTAAAAGATAAGAAAAATGTTTATTCATGATATTAAGATATTTTTTAAAGCTAAAAACACATATTAATTTGCACGTGCAAAACAAGTGAAAATAAATGAAAATTTTACGTATCATTATTTTGAAAATTCAGGATGTTACATCATATGCATTTGTGGTTTTCTTGACTCATTTTATGCAATGTTTTCTATTTTCTTACAGTTGACACTTAGTCTAGCTTCACTTGATGTTTTATGCTTCATTTATTGTTGTTCCATCTATTATTGCCATGTTGTTCATATTTTGCTATTATTATTGTCATGTATTAATTATTATTGTTTGTGACTGCGAGGTTGGAAAGTATCACTATTACTATAGTTGACGTTAGTTGCATTTAACTGACGTGAGCACTTTTCATTCAGATTGTGCAGGTTTACAGTAATGGGTAAAGTTGAATTAAGAAAGAGTTTGGAGTTAACTGAAATTTGTAATTTATCATGTTGTAAAGAATTATAATTTAAAGTGTTTGAATTTCGCTATGTTGTAAAGAGATGATGTAATAAAAAGTTATCATTTTTCCCGTATTTGGGTGCTATGTTTATGATTACAATTGAAGTTGATTCTAGAATTTTGTGCCACTTATTTCTAATTTTATTATTGGAAATTTGGGTTGCTACAGAGTTGGAATTAGAGCAAGCTCCAATTAGTAATACTAAACATGGTATAGGGAAACAAAATTAGGGAGGACATTAGAAGTGTGGGTACCTCGGGTAGACATTAGAAGTGTAAGTACCTAGGTGGACATTAGATATGTGAGTTTTTTGTTTTAATCATAAATGCTTGTAGTAAAATTTGAATTATTTGTATGTCTAGATTCGACTAAAATTTTCTTTATCGTAAGTTCGTCTGTTTTCGCATAAATAGAAGATGAATGAATTGTTTTCTCCTACTGTTATAACTTACGCTTAATTATTTTTGTTATTAGTGACGTTAAATTGGGATAATTTTTTTAGTTATTGACTTATCTATTTTTGTACAAATCTAATTATAATTATAAAGTATGTTTTGCTAATCTAGCCTATTTGTTCTATAAGTTTTGTGTTTTATGGAAACAAATTTTGTTATTGAAGTTTGGAATGTGGCGAATATAGTTTTTTATTTTTCGGTTGGTGTTTCCAGTTTATAGTTCTGAATGATGTAATGTTTGATTTTTAAATGCCGGTGAAGCACTAAAAAACACCACTGAATAGTTCGTCCGTTGTAGTGTTATAATGAAGTTGTTGTTTGAAACAACGACTAATGTTCGTTAAAAAATACAAGTTTTTAACAGAGAGCAAAAGTCGTCGTATAAAACGAACAATAGCCGTTGTTTCAAACAACGACATAGATTATGAAAAGTCATTGTTTGAAACAACAGTTGTTGTTCGTTCAAAAAGACAGTGAGTGAGAGAATGGAGGTGAAGAGTTATTTGGGGGTGAAAACCCCAAAATACCCATCTCTCACCTAAGTGAAGAGAAGGAGATGGGCAGGGGAGATCACATCCATTGGATCAAGATGGATCAAGAAGATGATCTTGATCCAATGACCAGAGTTTCCGTTTGCAACGGGTATGTGCAATCATACACATTTGCAATGAAATATTACTATATATTGAGTTTTGATTCTTTTGCTTGCCGAAATCTAATTCTTCCACCACGTGGCATCTAGCCAAATTCTAATTCCTCCGCCACATGGCATTTTGCATTTTTAGTTTTAATTTTAATTTGGTTTTTTTGTGTTTTTCATTTTAACCACATGATAAAGTATCTATCACCCCCCTTGAACTATATCCTTTATGCAGAAAATCTCACTGAACTTTTTTATGTGCAGAAAATCACACTCAAGTATAGTTGCAAAAAACTCACTCCGACGGAGTGAGCTTTCTGCTAAAGTTAAATGAGGTTTTTTGACAATAATGAGAAAGATGCATGATGTTTTCTCAACCAACTTGTAAAGATGAATGTGATTATCTAATACAAGTAGAAAAGTTAGATGTGGTTTTTTGAAAATATACTTCAGATAGGTTTTTTGCAACCATACTTGAGTGTGGTTTTCTGTGTAAAAAAAGTTCAGTGAGGTTTTCTGCATAAAGGGGATAGTTCAAGTTGTTTTTTTTTTTTTTTTTAAATTTAGTCTTAATTCATAGATATTTCGATTTTCACATCTTCATTTGTTTTGTTAGCATGTTATATGAGAAAAGTTGACGATATATAATAAGGTATCTAAATTTGAAACACTTCAATTAACTCTTAAATACATGACAAATGTAACGTTATATGACTCTGGAGGGCTACAACCTAATTCTATCATATATATTGATTTTGTTAAATTTGAACATTACTACTAACGAAATAAAATTATTAATATTATTATTATTAAAAATTTAGTCAAAAACTCATGATGTCTCATCTTATCATATCATGTAAAAGTAATCTATATAATAAAACACAAAGAAAAGCTATCAAGTGGCTCTCCTTCAATAGTAAAAAAATAAATGGTCCATATCTAAGCTCCCAAAAGACATTCCCCCCCCCCCCCCCCAAAAAAAAGTTTTCCCCAAAAACTCAAATTCAACTCCTTTATTTATTTAATTATTTCTCTCTCTCTCTCTCTCTCTCTCTCTCTCTCTCTCCCCCCCCCCCCCCCTATTCAAATCAGTTTGCTCCTTCTATTCCTTAAACTAGAGAGCTCCAATTTATCTCTCTCTCCCCAAGGGTTTTTAAGCCGCTAACTCCAAATCTCTAAAACCATTTACTTAAACCTTCACTTCCATTCCATTGGTGAAGCCTCCATCGTCATCTCAAGCGCGAATCTCAAAGCAAATCCAAATCCAAATCTAGTATCGAACCCCAATCAAGAGGTCGTTGCCGATATTTGACCTGCTGCTAATTTCGTATCGGCGACTCCCCTCCGCCAAATTGAGGGTGAATATCAAGCAACTCCGTATCAGCGACCCCCCTCCAGTGAATCGAGAGCCTCTACATGCGATGCGGTGACTCTAACTTCATCTCATTAACCGAATTCTCATTCTAATTTTTAATTTTGTGTGCGCAGGGGATTACTCAGTTTTTTGCCGACTCAAATTTTGTGTGTGCATGGGATCTAAGTTCAGAGAGGTATGATTATTTTATTTTTCGGTTTAAATTTTTTAATTTGGTGATTTATTTGATGAGTTTTTATTGGTTTTGATTTAAGGTGTACACAAGTGGGAGATGGATTATTTAGTTGCCTTAATTTGGACTTCCAAACCAAAGCAGGACATGTAAGCTGATCAAAAACCTAAAATAACTTGGCAAATATGCAACATTAATTTTTTTACTGCAAGGAAATATACTATCGTGAAGTGTTCCCTTCACTGGTTATTAGAAACCATAGATAACATAATATATAAGAACTTTTAGTGTATGTTTGGATATATATAGGATTGTGATGACTGAGTTCACCAGTGAAGGGTGCAAACTCTCCACTCAAGAAAGATAGCTAAAGTAAATTTGTTATTGATCCAATTTGATTTTTTTATAAGGTGTAATGGGAAGACAAAGTGGAGGTAAAAGAAATAATTAGCATGAATTAGAGTTTTGAAAACTTCATGTATTACATTCTGGTTGAAATAATAATAAGAGGTATTTCAATTACAAACTGAGTATCAGACAAACAAATGTTTAGATTATTGGTATTGTAGATACCTTCACACCTGCACTTGGGTTACCATTATATTTAGACATTCTCATAGTAGTTATGGGATTAGAGTAAGCTCTATAAAACCTCTATGTTCATGTCCTTGCATAACTATTACAAGCATCTAAAAGGGATGTTGAAGTTTAAAAAAACTCTATGCAGTGTTTCCAACAAACTATATGCATTCCAGGTAAGTTCAAGATAATGATCAAGAAGGCAATGGTTGAGCTTAAAGGTAGATATGCTGCTTCCTCATATAATATGTTACCCACTTCAATTAATTTGCTAGACCTCTAAAACTATTTTATATAATCAAACAAGTGCACTGTTCCAAAGACGTGCCGTAGGCACGTGTAACCGGGCAAACCTAGTAATTAGTATAAATCTAAACATTGCTTGTGTGAGAATTTCTTGATTTGTGGATTCATATCATGTATATATAAGATGCAAATTGAATAATGATTTCATACAAGCACATGGATGAGTAGGGAGTTGTTAGTTGTAGTTTTCCCTATTTTGTTCACTGTTTTGGGGTTGGAGATGAACTTCATGGTTGTTGTGGAGTTGAACCAATTGAGAAATGGAAGGACTTGATGTTTAGTTGAGTAAATTGCAATATGTTGACCAGTGAAGGTTTATTTCGAAATAGATCTCAGTTTTTGAGCATGTTCAAGTTTATATTCTCTATGAGAAGGGATCATGACTGTGTTTTGATGTTATTCAAGTATTTATATGAAGAGTTTTTTTTAAAATTCTTTTCATTTAAGTTATGACTTCAAAAATTGGGTATTTTGTGAAGTTTATAAAGGATTTGATTGATGCATGAACTGAGTTGTTTTGACCAAAGATGCACTTATTTTGTCACAGGTTTTCATCAATTGTAATCATGTATTCAAAGTTTTAAACACGAATCAGTTTGAGAGAATCTGCAAATCCAAGAGGTTGCTGCAGACTGCGTGTCAGTCGACTGCAGCGTGTTTGTTGGTCGACTGCAGTTCTTTTGAACGTTGCGGTCGACTGTCACGACAGACTGTCGCCACTTGGTTACTAGCGGTCGACTGAAGTATTTTCTACTGTGACTGTCAGTCGACTGCCATGACTTAAGTTGTTGTTTTTCCTTGAGTACCGTCGGTCAATCGCAACTTTTACAACTGTAGTTTACAGTCGACCGTCGAGCCCTGTTTTGCTGCGAATCTTTTTATTTCTTGGGCGATTGTTTCTTCAAATTTCCAAACGATAATTTCTCTGTTTTTTCAAAGTGATTAAGTACAGATCACACCAATTTCATAGAGTGTGTATTCTCAAATTTTAACAGAGTTTGAGTTCCATTTGCGTGGTTTAGAAAATATATGTTTTCGAACTTAAAGAGCATTCTATTTCAAGTTTTTTCTCCACTATTTGTTTCATTTTTATTCGAGTTAGTTTCGGTTTTCTAGATAACTATGTGGATATGGTTATACATAGAGGTACTTGGTTTTGAAGGAGATTCTTGTAATGAGTCATATGATTTTGGAATTTCGCATTACAAAGAAATGCCAAAGATGATGTTCTTGAGTTTTGAGACTCTAGAGGTTGAGTGAGACTCTAACATGCCGGCGGTTGAGTGTTTGTGGATATTTTGGCCAGTGGGGCATTGTTGTTGAGTAAGTTGAATTAAGTCCGGCATGGTACACCAACCTTAGGGGGAATTGTGACTTAACTAATAATAATAATAAACATAAGGATAGGCACTAGTTGGAGTTGTGATGAAATAAGAGCAAACGTGGGTAGGGGGGCCTCATATGACCAGACGGTGGAAGATAGTCTCAGGAATTACTGGGGTGTGATCACGGACGGTGTGGAATGAATCTTCGGGATTACCGGGGGTTGAGGCGATGCTCATGGGATATTTGTATGATGAGGTACCATTGGCGGACAGTGTGGGTTTCAATTTCTGGAATTATCGGGGTGTGAGGGGTGTGTACCCAATATCACGGACGATGGAAAAGTTGATTCTCCGGGATTACCGGGGCATGACACTAGATACTCACAGAATACTCTAAATCTTAGAGTAATCACGTAGTAGGATTAGTTGCATAACGAGGGATTAAACCCTATAAAGTGGAGAACGATAAGGGCTTGCACTGGACCTATGTAAATAGGGATGCATAAAATTCGACAAGTATGCATTAGTAATCATCATATGCATTTGTGGTTTTCTTGTACCATTTTATGCAATGTTCCCTATTTTCTTACACTTGACACTTAGCCTAGCTTCACTTGATGTTTTATACTTCATTTATTGTTGTTCCATCTATTATGGCCATGTTGTTCATATCTTGCTATTATTATTGTCATGTACTCCCTTCGTTTTCACTTTAAGTGATATTCGGAAGTTTTGCACACAGATTAAGGAAGGGTAAGATAAACTTTTGTTTCCCTCTACACCCTTATTAATAAGTCTCCATGATTTAATTACTAATTTTTTTTCCAATACAGATTCTGATTTCAAAAAATTGTAATTAATGTTTTCTCAATACAAATGGTGAGTTGGCATTAAATTTTTGGAGAAAATAAAATCTAGAAAGTTGAAACTATAATTTTCTAAGAATATTTGATAGGATTAAGATGAGTAATTAAGATAAAATTTCAACATAAATAAGGGTTTTCTTGGGAAAAAATGGGAAAAAATTGGATAATATCACTTAAAGTGAAACAAGAAAAAAACCCTAAATATCACTTAAAGTGAAACGGAGGGAGTATTAATTATTATTGTTTGTGATTACGAGGTTGGAAAGTATCACTATTACTATAGTTGACGTTAGTTGCATTTAACTGATGTGCCCACTTTTCATTCAGATTTTGCAGGTTTGCAGTTATGGGTAAAGTTGAATTAAGAAAGAGCTTGGAGTTAACTGAAAATTGTAATTTATCATGTTATAAAGAATTGTAATTTAAAGTGTTTGAATTCCACTGTGTTTTAAAGAGTTGATGTAATAAAGAGTTTTAATTTTCCCTGTGTTTGGGTGCTATGTTTATGATTACAATTGAAGTTGATTTGTGAATTTTGTGCCACTTATTTCTAATTTTATTTATTGAAAATTCGGGACGCTACAGACCCTATAGATTCCTATTACGTTGACAGTAATACTAAAATAACTCGGAAGGTTATTTCTAGTATTACAAACAGTGAGCGGTATCAAGCAATACATCACTGCTACTCAAGTAAAGAGAATGTCAATTATTTGACATAACCTATCTGTGACCAATGTTACCATGTAGTCTAATACCTTTGTCCAGATATCTTAATTGACCATAAGGCATAGAGCGTGTCACCCTTGTGTAGTTCAATCTTTGGTTTCTTTATGTCTGAGCAGATTTACTAAAACAAATGAGATCAGTATCTTATATTGACTCATTTGAGTACGACCATACATTTTGCTGTCTCACTCAATCAAGGGGCTCATAGATATCCCTTCTGTTATGTAAGAGAGACAAATCTTATCTAAGTCACTCACATCCCTCCATATGATTTGTAGTATATCCAATAGTCAACTTTATAATCACCTTATTTCAGGCAACATTTGACGGCATTACAACATATAACTTATCATGTAGATAACCGTAGTGGCTTCAAGTCAAAAAACTACGTACACCATGGTCACTGTGAGAACCACTTATGACACTCACTTAACGATCCATGCAACGGTCTCTTGGTGGGTCAGTCCAGTACATTATTACTCTAATATGTACCCATGTGAAGACTTGATATCTCATATCTATGACCCGTGAGAATGGTCATTAGTCTACGCACACAATAGTCTCCATGTATTATCGTTGTCATAATTTAAAATAACATTTGACTAAGGACATTTAAGAACAGTGTTCTGATTTCAGTCAATAAGATCTTACAATCAATCCATGTACTTGATATCCTTTGACATTGAACTTACTATTCTAAAAACTTCATTATGTTCATTTAATTCACAATAAATAATAAAATAAATGAAATGCATAAATATGAAATAAATGTCATGATACAATATAAACTAGTAATGTCAATACACAACTGGCCTCTAGGGTATACACCAACACCCTGTACACTCGAAGAATGCCTAGCAGCCTAGTTGCAGTCGGGTGTGCGGTCGACCACACTCCAGGACGGTTGACCGCAACTCCTCCAACTGCCTTTCTTCTAGTTGTTTTTGCCTTCTCTTGCTTTCTTCATCTTCTGTTCTTCTTCTCCACCTTCAACCACTCTGTGCCTACGTGTATTTGAGGCCACAATCCTAACAATCTTCTACTTTGACCAAATACTCAACGCCTCAAAGTTATTGTAATCTCTACTTCGCATTATCTCAATCAGTCTCGCACTTTCATGAAAGGCCTAAGTACTCACAACTCTCATGAAGAGCACATCTGCCACTCCACAACGTGGAGTGCATCAACCACCCCTTATTACCTCATAAAAAATGTGCCACACCAATTATATAGAGCACAAATAACAGAGAAATATCTATCGGATTCCGAGTTATAAGACTCCCCAACTCGCAAAGTCTCCATTAACATTGAACAGGGTTCAAAACCTCTCAATACACCCTCTGCACTAGAAGTTTTCGTAGACGACACCTCCACAATAAATGTAGACTGCTTAACCCCCACAGCCTTATTTTGGTTGCCCTCATCGACATCACTTCGCATATCGATAACAGTGCTCTTTAACTCACAAGAGCGACTTGAAGCTTCATCTGCCATATCGCAAAGTACCATTACCGCAGCAACATCTTGCTATCTAGGATCACTCTCATGGCTAGCAGCTCCTACTAAATTAGTAACCTCCCATCCACAACTGAAAGAACTCAGTTGCATCCCACACACCATACTACTCGATTCCGGCTAAGAGTCAACTACAGAAGAAATGCCCCTCACGTGTTTAAACAAATACTATGTTCCCTTACGCTTTTCTTTTGCAATCATCATTGAACTTGCAGGTATGCACCACTCTCCACTACCAATTGTAGTGGACATACTCTCTTTGTCTAGCCTTCCTAGTGAGATAAAATTTACCTTCACATCTGGAATATGCCTTTTCTCCCGCACGACAAAACTCTGACCATCATTGGCTTTCACGCGAACAATACTAACCCCATGTACAAGACACTTGTAACTGTTCCTCACGATCACATCTCCAAAAGAACCCTCATAGTAGTCATCACCACCCATCTCTTTGAAGTGCAATGAAAATAAGTTCCTGAATCAATACACCAATCTTGCGTGTCTAACTCCTCCCTAGCTGATAAGTATAAATCTTCAATTTTATCAGACACCACATTGACTCCCTTTGGTTTTGATTCCTTTAGTTTTTCTCGCATCCTCTTCATATAGGCCTTACAACTGCGCATCATGTGACATCTCTTGTAACAATACTAACACTCAGGTCCATGTCCCTCATAGTTGCCATCAGACCAACTCTCAGATGAACTACTCTGATCCTTTCTTCTTCGACTGCTCTTAGTTCTCCCACGTCTCTTCTTAACTATCATTGTGGAATTTTTAGAAGATGATGATGAAAATCCCTCGTTTCTCACCCTTTTCACATCCTCGTTTAGAATGATACTCACCATATCCTGTAGAGTCGTCGAATCTGTCATAATGCCTGTAATAGTCTGTTCCACCGTACCATAATTATCAGGCAAAGTATATAGAAGTAACAATGACAGTCCCCTCTCTAAAAACTTCAATCTCGAGCTTCCATCTGGTTATGAACCATACAATAATTGTTCACATGTTCTGCTACTGACCCCCCTCCCCTCAACTTCATATTAACCAACTTCTTCAGATTAAGAATTTGATTAGATGCCGACAGTTTCTCGTACATATCCGTGAGAATCTCCATAGCGTCCTTTGTGGTCTTTGTCTTCGAGATTTGAAATAATGTCTTCCTATTCAACCCCAATTGAATCAGCCCTACCACCTTCTGATCCAAACGATTCCAATGCTCTAAGATCTTCGCATCCTTATTTGTACCTTCTGGCTTCTCATCAAACAACGGACCATCTAGATCTTTCTGATGAAGATACGCTATCATCTGAATCTTCCACATTGCGAAGTCACTCCCATCGAACCTCTCGATCTTCGACTTGCTATCGGCCATCCTGAACCTAGTACTCTGATACCACTTATTGTAGAATCTGCCACAACCTGTATTGCTAATAGCGGAACATACACACCACAAGCAACAAAAACTTTCCAAGACTAGATGAACCAAAAACAAGCCACTACGATAATCGCAAGATTTCACAAGAACACAATAATTTACAGAGATATCCAATACTTCTTATACCCCAAGAAATACAAAAAATGCAAAGAGATTACAACTCTCAATCTCTCTTTCTCCTTTGAAACACTCGACACACACCTCTCTTAAAGTTGAACAATGATAATATCTCACCTTGATCAACACTTGATAACCCTATATATATATATATATATATATATATATATATATATATATATATATATATATATATATATATATATGTATAGCCCCCAAGCAAATCCTAAAAGATAAACACAAATCTTATTGAACACAAAACCAGAAAGCCCAAATAACATACAGCATTGATGTCCGTTGACCGTACTTTGGGTCGGTCGACCGCAACGAGTCATTCCAACACCTGAGTCCTGGTCGGTTGATTACACGGTCGACTGTCCCTGCTCTCTGTTGGAACCCTGTACACTTGAAGAATGCCTAGCAACCTAGTTGCGGTTGGGTGGTCGGTCGGGTGGTCGGTCGACTGCAACTCCTCCAGTTGACTTTCTTCTAGCTGCTATTGCATTCTCTTGTAGTCTTTGTCTTCTCATCTTCTTCTCCAACTTCAAGTACTCCATACCTACGTGTATTTGAGGCCACAATCCTAACACATGTGACCACCAAGCGGCAGCTCTGTCGTTAAACTTGCATGTAATCAACTTCACCTTATTCTCTTCAACAACGTTCATCAAATTAAAAACTTCTCTACTTGATACTCTCAATCATAATAGCCTACAACACCGATGTTTTCGTGGAACCCCGAAATATCCTCCTTGATGCGGTATTCGTAGGGCCGGCCCAACACTTATTGAGTCCTAAAGCGAACTCCAAAAATGAGGCCTTTTAGAAGTTTATAATAATATTTTGTTAAAATTAATATATTTTATTAAAATGTTATCTTTCGGGCTTTTTGAGATGCAAAATCATTTATTATATTATTGTAATCAATTTCACTTAACATTTCTTTTTCAATTGATAATAAAGCCAATCCATTTAATCTTTGTTGAGACATTGTTGATCTTAGATAAGATTTTATTAATTTTAGTTTTGAAAAATTTCTTTCCGCCGAAGCAACAGTTACGATATATGACTTGTGGGCCCACAAGTCCGATCGCTCCCTCTCATCTCTCCTCTATTATTTCACTCAATTTTACATACTTAGTTGAGCATTGGAAGGAGTTAGATTGGGCCTTTCTTTGTCTTCCATTTGTTCGTGTCAAGATGAGAATACTTTTTGATTGGGGGGTTGAACCACTATGGTGTGTCTTGCCACTAAAGCCTCATTGGACTGTAATAATCCCTTAAAGCAGTGAATACACGCCTCACATCCGACATGCCAATTCCATAAATCCTTACTCATTTCTATTTATTTCATTTACTGTTTCATATCGTGACTGAAATTGTTATTATTTATAAACTAGATCTAACAATCTAAGGAAATATTGACTTCCTTAGATCTTTGCATATAGTAGTGATACCTTCTAGCTTCTCTCAAGTTATGTAGAACTAATTGTTAGCTTTTAAGATGCTACCGACAGTAGCTTTATCTATTTACTGCAAGTTGATGACTAATTATTCGGCAACTTTATTTTTCCCTTGCATGTATAAGTTATCTTAGTCTGACTTTTACAGAACTGAAAATTAGCGATCTCTTCATAGTGTTGTAAATCTATTTGCAACATACCACAGTCAAGGAAAAAGTTTTGAAAAAAAAAAATAAATAAAAAATATTGGCCTATTAAACTCATTCAACATGCACTGAATTGATAGCCAAAACAAGGAAGACATAACAAATTAAAAACACCACCCTAATCAATATTTTCCTTTTCGAGGGTTCAAAATAAAGATTAGAATCTATACAATTTAACATTCTAGAACTAGAAACTAGCTGTAACTTAAAATAAAACCCAAGAAGAAAGACAAGCACATTCAAATTAACAATGAAAAAAAAGACCCAAAAAGGTCTTATCTAATAACGAAAAAAGAAAAGGGTTTACCTCTTTCAATCTTCTTTGATCCTTAAATCTCAAAAAACCCATTTTGCTCCACCTGAAACCAAGATCAAACACATCAGCAAAATACCCCCTCGAACCCACAAAGAGACCCAAGAAAGTAAACTAACCATCCATATGGGCAGACTGTGGGAGACTGGGAGGGAGCGATCGGACTTGTGGGCCTCACTGGCTGCACTCGAGCGCGACGAGCGGAGCGGGGAAGCGAAGCGGAGCGGCCGAGCGGGGAAGCGACGCGGAGTAGAGAGAATTTCGTAGAGAGGGAGACTAGAGAGAATTTCGGAGAGAGAGAGATCAGAGATGTAAGATGGCTGGATTGGGAATTTGGGATTTGGGGGATTTTAATTGAAATTTAGTTAGAGGCCTTTCGGAAATCAAGGAGTCAATTTTGGAAACCTAAGGAAGGTGAATAGGCAATATAGGCGGGAGTCAGTAGCTTATTATTCCAAGGAGGCCTAAAAACAAGGGGGAAAATTGTGAAACTATGACAGATTAGGCATATGACAGAATAATAAAAAAGCAAAAATGGAGGCCTAAAACAAGGAGGAAAATTGGAGGCTTAAAGCAAGGGCTTTAGTTGCTTCCCCCTTGGGCCGGGCCTGGGCCGTACCCGCCATTGCGATATGGTTGATGGCCGGTATGATGGTTGAGGTTTTGTTGGCAAGGTGGTGCTTCCCAAACTCTTTAACCAAAGCCGTCTATAAAATAGTTACTAAACTTATCAATAGGTGCGCTCTTTGTTCCAAGTGATTTCGACAGGTAATGGTCGGACACGCCTTGGATCAAATGGATTGAAAAAATCTGTACGAGCTCGGCCTTCAGTTGATATGGTACCCACGGAAGTCATCATTGATCCTGATCTGTTGGTCTCTTACAGTACGCAGGAACTCACCTTTTTCAACAACTTATGGAGAACATCATGATCACTGCTGAAATGATCGTTGTCTTAATGTTTGTAGTTGGCACCAGACATCCCAATGAATGACTATTGGGCTTTGATACCACCCAACACAAGATGGAAGATAGACTGGTTGCTTGATCTCATACAAGCTTACCGACTTGAATAAACAAGAGTGCTTTCGCACACAAGAAAGATAAATTGAAGAAAAAGTTCTTCATTTTATAGTTGGATGAATAATGAAATATAATAATACATGATAACTCCTAACCAATAAATAGATGAACTAAACTTGCAAAGAAAAGAAAACAAACAAACCTAATCTTTAAGGAAAAAAAATAACTAAAAATATCTCTAAACTAGGAATGTATAAAAGATACAATATTTTAGGTTCGAGATATATTAAGAAATATGCTGAAAAAGATGTCAAATATGCCCAAATTGAATGTGGCATTTTCGCTTGCGGATGAATGGCCCGTCGATCACCAATTACCCAATAGAGTGTTGGATGTCCCCGCGGCCGACCGTGATTATGACCGCCAATGCGCAATTTGAGTCAGAGAGAAAACATGTCACGCCCCTGCTTCCCAAAAAGGAATACGGAATACGGATACACAACAAAGTTCAGCGAATGGTTTGCACCATTCATGAGCTGTAAGGATCTTTACAACAATACATAGGAATAAACAAGAAATAGACAGGAATAACCATCCACGCATGCATGAAACAAATTAATATAACGAACAGAATTACTTGAAACAAAATATATAATTCTCAAATAACCAGATCTGGAAACAACAAGTAATAAGTTCTCGGACAAAAATGCCCAATACAAGATACAAGTAGTAATAGATACAATTTATTCAAGACAGGAAACAAAGTCAAGCAGGCAGGAACTCTAGCCAAGCCTAGAACACTTGGTCACTTACTCCATCTGACAGCTGGTCACCAAAGTCTGTAAATTTAACAATTTGCAAGAAAAAGGGAAAAAGGAAACAATACGTCCGTTAGTGCAAGTTACGGGCTGCATGTAGTGCAGATAACAAGTATGAAAAATAGATGAACAAAAATACAGAGAAATGATAAGTAGCAAGTACTGAAGTAAGCATCGAAGGGATGTGACAGCAAAATAGAGTAACTAACTGTTAATCAAGAACAGAATCAAGTAACATGATAAGATAACAGGGTGCAGGTAGCATGTAACAAGTATCGAGTAGCATGCAAGTAAGTAACAAGTAACACGTGTCAAGTAGCATGTACAAGTAATAGGAATGTGCAAGTGATCATGTTATTCTCAAGTCTTGTATCTAGTCCTATCTAGGTAGAACTTCATGCATCCCAAAATTTACCACATGGTTGCTACATTCAGATAAGTTGCTTTTAGATTTCGTAGTGGATTATATAGGGCCGTGTACTCAGGTTTCAAGTATCAAGTAATCACATATCAGGTAGTTAAGTATCAAGTAGTCAAGTGTTAAGTAGTCACGTGTCAAGTAGTCAAGTATCAAGTAGTCAGGTATCAAGTAGAACCTATAGATCCCCTCTGAGTACACCTCTCCTATAGGAAAGCATGTAGTCGGGTAAGCAAGTGGGAAACACGGGCCCCCTTTCAAGTACACATTTTTGTATTTTCCACTACTAAAATTTTCCCTTGACCCCAGCTTGATTACTTGTTATTATTATTAAAGCATGCATGAACGTGCACGAATAAGGTAAGCAAACATGGAAAGACAAGGGACAAGTTCAAGTTGGATAGAAGACGTGAACGGGTGACAAAACAACTTATAATAGTTGGAAATAACGAGACTTTCAGTTCTGGACAGCAAGACATTGCTGCACCAAATCTGAGATTTCCGTTACCACAAGAGTGCAAAACTGGATCCCTAAAAAATTCTAGAAAATAGACTCCCTGTTGAATCCAGTGCATATACACAAGTCATATAACGACTACATAAAAAAGGTTCAAAACAGCGTTTTGCACAGAATTTAGGTTCAACCAGAAATCACAAAGTTTTATTTATAAGTATGAAAATGACATTAAAAAACACTAATTAAATCTAAGAAAAATCTGGAAGGTTCCCTAGCATGTCTAGTACTAGCATAGCAAATTTCATAAAATTCCATTACAGATAGCATAGTCAAATTAATTTGGAAAACAAAATGATGCAGCAAATCTATATATCTAAAATTTTAGACACAACAGTACTAAAATGGTGATAAATCACAAAATAAAACTCAGAATTCAAATCCGTCAAAAGGGTTATAACATAGACATACCAGACTATATTTTATGTTCACTAAGTTTTAATCAAAAGTGACTGGAATCATGTTGAAAATAGAGTTCTTCACTAAACAACATGCAGTTGGGAAATATATTGGTTTGTTTCACAAGCATGAAATAAGTTATAAAATTCATTAAACAATTCTACAAAAATTTGGGTGTGATCCTAGTTATGTCTACTCATACTTAGAAAAATATTAAGTCCAAATTTTACTTTTAGCATCAGTTTTAAAATAATAAATCATGCGGCAACTTTATAAATCAGAATCTGAAAATTACGATATAGCTGCAGTAAAATAGCGATAACTCACACATCAAAAATCAAAATTGGGATCCATCGAAAGTTCTGAAAATAGATATCAAGGCCTACGAATCATATTCACAAAATAATTTATTTTACAGACCTTACAGGTCTAAATTTTTGTACCAAATCAGGGCAGCAACAAAATGAAATTTCTTTCAAGCATGTAATCAAACAACTCATCTACAGTAGATCCAAATTAGACTATGATGTAAAACATGATATATTAGATATTCAAATCAACATGACATGGGTATGTACCTAATCCACAACGAGATAGCACATCTAGCACATCAATCATGTAACAAAGATTCACAACATACAATAGATCACGAACAAGTATATACACATCAAGAAGTCTATCTAGATCTAACTTATTTTATGTAGTGTGTGTGTGTGTGACAACTTATTATGATGGAACATGACTACGAATGGATCAAATGAATGAGATCAAAATTTATCAAAGAATAATCATGAGGGTGAACACAAAAGTGAAACCTTGACCACATGTGGTATTTGAACTTATATAAGAGCAAAAATAATATATTGCCTTGGTGAAGATGATGAATTTGACGGAAAAGAATAACGGAAATGGATCCCGAACGACGAACAAAAACACAAAGATCACGAACCACAGGGGGCTTGCAGGATAGGACAGTCGACGGCACACGGTAGTGGGGCGGCGGCAGGCGGCAGTAGAGGTTGACAGCGATGGGATGCAGGAGAAGGAAGTCGACGGGGCTCGGGTTGGGGGCTTGCGGGTTGAGGAAGTGGAGGGTGATCGGGTGGAGGTGCTGCACTCGGGAGGTGGCGCGAGGACGTCGGGGCGGCGCGGTGAGCGCGCGACGGCAAGGGGCTCCGGTCGACGGGGGGTTAGGCGGCCGGCGGAGGTCGGGGTGTGCACAGGGAGATGGTGAGAGAGAGAGTTGGAGAGAGAGAGAGAGATTGTTTTTAGGAGATAATGACTGTAGGAAAAAAAAGAAACAAATTTGGTTGGATTTAATGAGAATTTGGTAGGTTAGAATTTTAGGAATTAAGGGGGA
Organism: Hemerocallis citrina; assembly: GCA_017893485.1. NCBI lineage: Eukaryota > Viridiplantae > Streptophyta > Magnoliopsida > Asparagales > Asphodelaceae > Hemerocallis > Hemerocallis citrina. The sequence continues at coordinate 185,925,155 of CM030368.1, read as the reverse complement.
GATAATGGGGGAAGAGATCTGCTAGTTAGACATATAGGGGTGAACGCGAGGAGATATTTGAGGGAGACTGGGTAAAAGAGGGTATTGGGTAGGGGGTTTAGAATCCAATAGGGAGAATTATAGGGTTTAAACATGGTTGATTGGTTTAGAAACTGGATCCAATAGGGCATAAATCAAATAATAAACAATTAGGCCATGAAATACATGATTTAGACTTAAACAAGATCATCTAGAGATAATAGTTAGCAGAAAAAATTAAATCAACAAATTGAAAATAACAGAATTGAATTGACGGAAAAGAAAGAAAAAATAGTTTATTATGAACGAAGAAAAGATTACACGCTTCAGAAAGAACAGAAGAATACAATTAGAACAACTACCAGGACAAAAAAATTAAATACATACAAAAATACAAGAAAGGGAAACATAGGGGTTACAACTTCGATGCTCTTGGTCGACCACCCTGTTGACCGCTGCTAATACTACTTGGACCACCTGGTTGACCCTAGCTGATGCTACTTGGAGTTGCTGAACTATGCCCCACATCATTGTGAATGCCAACAATAGTAATAGTGGTGGTAAAAATAAACACGGTTGGCAAAATAAGATAGCTAGTTACAACATGGAACACTTGCGACAATATAACAAACAAAATTTCAGCAAACAAGCATTGCTCATTATAAGATTGCCGGTGGAGGTAGAGATTGTGGTATTGACAACTTAGCGAAGACACTGGGAGAAGGCTAGGGAGAGAGAGAGAGAGAGAGAGAGAGAGCGAGTGGCTTCGACAATGTGAGAGGACACTGGAGGAAGGTCAAGGAGGGGAGGGTGGAGAGAGAGAGAGTGATAATTTTTTTGGGAAAAAAAAAAAAAAAAACAATAAAAGCTAGAACCGCTCATATTTAGTTGCCTCCTTCAACCAGCTAAAATAACATAATTACTTTAAAAAATCCATATATTTAGACTTTCTCGCTTTGCCAACTCGTCAACTGAGATGTCTTGTGGTTTTACTTAAGTTACTGTGATATCATCAGTCTGGCCACATCGCGCTATATTTACTAGTATCATGCACGTGGAGGAAGAAGGAAAAAGACAAAAAAAAACCTACCAACACGTGCGCTGCACGTGTTTTTTTTCGCACGTGTGGAAAATGGGGAGGGGAATGAAAAGGACCCCAAAAAAATCTAGTATTATACACGTGCGTTGTACGTGGAAAAATGGGGAGGGGAATGAAAAGGATAAAAAAAAGCAACACGTGCGCTGCACGTGTTGACAAAATGACAGTTGGTTGCACGTGGGGAAAATGGAGAGGGGGAATGAAAAGGACAAAAAAAAAATCTAGTATTATACATGTGCGTTGCACGTGGGGAAAATGGAAAGCTGAAATGAAAAGGACAAAAAAAAAAGAATCTACCAACACGTGCGCTGCACGTGTTAACAAAATGACACAATGACAAATGACACTAACCCCTTCTCCCATCTCTAATATAATAATATTATAATGGGAGAAGAGCTTAGTGTCATTTGTCATTGTGTCATTTTGTCAACACGTGCAGTGCACATGCTGGTAGATTTTTTTTTGGTCCTTTTCATTCCCCCTTCCTATTTTTACCACGTGCAACGCACGTGTATAATACTAGATTTTTTTTTGTCCTTTTCATTCCCCTCTCCATTTTTTCTACGTGCAACGCAAGTGTATAATAGGAGAGATGCATGCTGAGCTGTATGTATCTTACGCCCAAACACTCCGTCCCACGCAGCCCAGATCATGCCAGCCTACTCACTCCAAACCGCAGACAAAAGAGGAGAATTTCGGAAACTACGAACACGTGATGCTTTCTCTCAATTCTCCCGGTAATTTCCCCCCATTCGTCCCCTTTCCTTCCGTTACGGAATCCAGTGGCATTCCGTAATTTCTCCCCTCCCAACATCCGCCCCTAAAATTTATGTACTAATATCATGCCGGAAAACCAAGCCCATTTCCGTAGTTTCTCCCAACTCTGACCTACGTCAACCATTTAAAAAGATAAAGTCACATGCTCCACGTGCTCTTAGAGTTTCTGTACACGAACCCATCTCAGCCATTGATTCCATTACGGCGCGCATCGCAAAGCGTCGCATGCGTTTTTTTTTTTTTTTTAAATACCGTGGCCGTCTGCATAAGAGCGGCGGTGTGCTCACCACGAAGTACACGACACAAAAAGTAAGAGACAGTAATATACCTAGAATTAATTAATTTAAAATAATCATTTAATAATAAATATTAAGAAAAAGAGAGAGAGAGAGAGAGAGAGAAAGAGCAGGAAGAAAGATAGAAAGAGAAAAGCGAAAGAGAAGGAGAAATTGGACGAGATCTTCGTTTAGGTCGAAGATTCGGGTCTGATTCGAGTCCGATCCGAGTCAAATCTCATGATCTATGGTATGAGATCGCTTACCTTTGCTTCGTTTGATTCTGAGGTGTTGGTCTTGGTTTGTTGAAGAATTAGGGTGTTGGATTGTTATTAGCTGGAATGGATGAATTCGCTGCTAAGAATCAGTTCTTGTTACTGTAGATTTTAAATAGATTTTTTAAAGAATGTTTTTAGATTTTTTTTAAGAAAAAAAGAAATTTTGTTTGGTGTTGAATTTGTATGTGTTTTGATCTTGTATGATAAGGTGATTGATTGCAAGGACGTAGGAAGTGTTTTTTAAATCTTTTTATTTGGGGATTGATGCTTGGTTTAATTCGTATGGGAAATTCTTTAACTAGAAATTTAATGGACTACATGATAGGTCGAGGTGTTAATTAGCGTTGGTTGATAGAGAAAAGTTTAATGTGAATGATTGTAGTGTTCTGTTTTAGCTCAATGAATCGGTATCAGTTTGGTTGGATTTGTAGCTAATTTTGGGTAAAGGAGCTGTCGTGGTTACTGGCTAGAAAGAAAACTGTATCATTGCTCATTGAATTAGATATTGGTTCGAAATAGTCATAGACAAGATTAGATTTTTTGATGTATGTTCGTGGTTGAACACAAAATAATGCATAGACCTAACAAGGTTATATTTTTGGGGACCTCCGGGAATTACTAATCATCCAAATTAGGAAATGGAAATCATGGCGCGAAACATTAACCTTTTCAAACCAGCGGAAATTGCAGCAAACCCCCCGTACTATGGCTCAATTGCATAAATTTCTCTTTAAGAAAGTGGCTTAATTGCTTAATTGCATCATACATAGTGGTGATACGGCTCAACCAAGCTTGGGATAGTCTGTGTTAGACTTTGTCATGGGTCATCCTATCCACTTTCAAGCCGAGCCTATGGGTAAAGGATCATGGTACGGAGGGGGTAGGATTAGTCGAAACACTCATTTGAGTTTTATGCGTGTGTAGAGATAGAGAGAGAGAAATTTATATATAAAATCATTAATTACCTGCATAGTTAAATATAAGAATAATAATCAAATTAAATTCCATGAATTGAGGAGAGTTTAAACAGAAATTGATGGGTTAATAAGTAAACGTTTTCATTTGTAAGATATGGATAAAAAATGTGTATGATCTTTAGTTTAAGAGATTTCGATCGTGAACCCACCAAAAATAGATCGCGTATTCCAGATCGTGGTTCGTACGGGAGTGGGATAATTTGGTAACACTGCTCCATTACTCCGTCATGGCTGATCATGTCTAGTCTATGTGTGGGTGTATCGTTTGATCTGCACCTGTGTCATCTTGTGTTCCGGTAGTTTTACCAGTGATTAATCTAATATATGAACCACATATTGTGCTTGAGCAATAGAAGTCTTAGCTTGGGTTCGACTTCCATTACTTTAATTCATCGTTGAAATATGATGTTCCTTCGTTTAATATAAAGAAATTAATTCGAGTTTCTGAAGACGGAGGAATATTTTCCATATATCTCCACCGTATTCATTACACGAAGCAATATTAAAATTAGATTCGTATCACGTCGTGAGAAAGTGAATTTGAGGACAAGTGCTTTTTGAAATGAAAGAGTGATTCAGCCATTTGTCAGGTCTTGTGTCAGTAGTTTTACCAGTGATTAATCTAATATATGAACCACATATTGTGTTTAAGCAATAGAAGTCTACGCTTGGGTTCAACTTCCATTACTTTAATTCATCGTCGAAATATAATGTTCTTTCCTTTAATATAAAGAAATCAATTCGAGTTTCTGAAGACGAAGGAATATTTTCCATATATCTCCACCGTATTCATTACACGAAGCAATATTAAAATTAGATTCGTATCACGTCATGAGAAAGTGAATTTGAGGACAAGTGCTTTTTGAAATGAAAGAGTGGTTCAGCCTGATGAATATGTTATTTTTTATTTTCCGCGGGGGGGGGGGGGGGGGGGGGGGTTAACAATATATTTATGAATATTAACAAACATGCTGGATTGTGGGTTTATTTTCTTCTGCCAGATCTGGACCAATACTTCTTGCCAAAGTAAAGTTGCACAATTTTCATAAGAATTTTATACATATATATTGTTATTTCCTTTCGTGGCAAATTAGTTTTAGTTTTTGTAGGTTTTAGTGAAAACTTGTGCACATAGCATTACCCTTGTGTTGGTGCTTTCAAGCGATCATTTTAACTGAGCTGTAAGTTATCTTGGAGATTTTCATCTGGTTCTAAATCCTTTCTCAAGCAACAATATATAGTATACGCCTCTCCATGCAATTGCCCAAATAACATAGAATTGAAGGTGCAGAGTTATAGCTATAGCAAACATATTATAAATTATATAATAGTTTAAACTAAGGGCATCCTCCTCCCAATGTTCTGGCCAATGGTGGGCCTTAGCCTAGGTATCCCGAAGTTGATGGGCCTAGGCCCGGCCCCTGCCCTTAGTGTGGCCTGCTGAATCAGGGACCTTGGCCTCCGGCCTAAGAAAGGGCCAGGCCGCGGTCCCTTTTTACATCCTTATTCTTGTCCTCAACTTTTTTTTATTTTTTATTTTTGTATCTTTTGGAACAAAGCCATAGCCACACACACACACACTTACCCCATATATATTAATTGGGAATTTTTTGGTGCAAGCGGGATTCAAACTCCCGACTTACTTTCTCACCCGCGGATCTAGTGGACCACGCTGACACTTGCAAGCCTCAACTTATTGAAGTTACTTTGGCCTCCGGCTCAAGAAAGGGCCAGGCCGCGGTCCCTTTTTACATCCTTATTCTTGTCCTCAACTTAGTTTATTTTTTTATTTTTGTATCTTTTGGAACAAAGCCTTAGCCACACACACTTCCCCCATATATATTAATTGGGGATTTTTTGGTGCAAGCGGGATTCGAACTCTCGACCTCTTTGGCTCTTTCTCACCCGCCGGATCTAGACACTTGCAAGCCTCAACTTATTGAAGTTACTTTTTGACATGCCATTCCATCCTGCATTAATTTATGGTCAGTATTATCAAATTCAGCAATACATACTAAACTCAGTTGGCCACTGCATGCTCCGAGTTGTGGGTAGCCTATCTGGCTATCCCATATCATTAAAATCAAAACAAATTACCTGTGCATGATATGATACAATAAACTGTAATGCCATATATAATTTACAAGATTCAGTGAGTACATTATTTCTCGATATTTTAAATAATGATGTTTTCCCACTTTTGCAGGCTGCTCCAGTCAACATTGTTGTGGGTTCTCATGTATGGGTTGAAGATCCAGTTTTAGCTTGGGTGGATGGGGAGGTGTCTCAAATTAATGGCCATGACGTCCATGTGCAAACTACTAATGGGAAATCGGTGTGTTATCTTGCACTTACCTGTAAAGTTTCTTTGTCGAGTTCAATTCTAGCCTAGTATGCCTAGTATGCCTGTACCTGTTTAAGGTATTGCTTGATAATATTATTATACTTATTCTTATGGACATTTTCTTATACCTTTTAAGTTTTTAGAACTATATCAAGTTCCTTTAGTTACTTATTAAGGCAAAGATGAATTTTTGCTCCTATTAACTAGCTGAGTTCATTAATTATCAAAAATGCAATTGTGGGTGCCAAATTGTGTAGGGATGGTGCCGAGGATTCATAATATATATATATATATATATATATATATATATATATATATATATATATATATATGGGTAAAAGGGATATGAGAATATATATATATGGGTAAAAGGGATATGAGCAACTTGCTCATTTAATAAATGAGCAATTGATTATGTGGCATGCATGTGATACATTGGACAATTAAGCCTTTTAAGGCTTTTCCAATCACATGTATGCCACATCATCAATTGCTTATTTAGTAAATGAGCAAGTTGCTCATACCCCTTTCTCTCTCTCTCTCTCTCTCTCTCTCTCTCTCTCTCTCTCTCTCTATATATATATATATATATATATATATATATATATAGTGGTGTGGTGTGATGGGTGAGATGAAAATGTTTTTTGAGAGATGAGCGATTTGAGTTATTCGAATCTAGATCACACCATTCACATCACTCTACATGTCATCAAGATGATGTGTACAAATTTTCAAGCAATTCAGAGACCTCTAGCCTATGCATCAAGGCGTTCAAATAAATGCATATATATGTATATTGCATCATCTTCATGACGTGGTGAACGCTTTGATGCATGGGCTAGAGGTCTCCAAATCGCTTGAAATTTTGTACACACCATCTAGATGATATGTAGAGTGATGTGAACGGCGTGATCGAAATTTGGATGATTCAAATCGCTCATCTCACAACAAAACATTCTATCTCACCATCTCATATTAACGCTACTCTCTCTCTCTCTCTCTCTCTGTATATACACACACACACACACACACACACACACACACACACACACACACACACACACACACACACAATTCAGTCCATTAATTTTTTTAATGATGCATGTCGATCTAGGTAAGCAGAACAACTTGCAATTCCTATGCGAGTAGAAATTATAAGCAAACTGATTTGAAGCTATTGTTTCATATAACTAATTTAAACTTCAACTAGCCTTTAAAAAGCAGAGCTCTCCCAGTCTCCACAAAGAGATGAACATGGCACCAGAAACATTGAGTTTAGATAAGACATTGGCTTGTAATTACTTCAGTTTTGTTTCTTGGCTGAAGCCATTTAGATTATATTCCTTTATCAAAAGACATTAAGTTCATTTCTGCTATATGGTTGCTGATGATCAGGGCATATCCACTTTGAGGATACTTTTGTTGCTAAGTAGTATATATAATACATATCTTCAGAAATGGAAAAATTGGAGGAAAGTAGAAAAGGAAATCTATATATTGTCAGAGTTGATTAAGTGAGGTAAGTAAACTGAAGTTGTCATTCTTTGTTTCACATAGCTGTATTTTATTCCTCCATTTTTCATGCAAGTGGTAGGATTCATTCAAAAAACTATTCTAATTATTGGGCATAGTATACTTAAATCATCATGTTTTTCGTAGCAGAGGATAGGTATCCTCTCATCATTGCCAATTTTATTACAAAATATATTATTTCTGATGGTCTTGTAGAATTGTGTCTTGAGGCCCTACTATATGAATTTCAACTAAGTGCACATTTGCCTTTTTTTTTACTTCCTCTAATTTCAACTTTACTAATGTTTTTCATATATAAAATTTGGATCTTTAAAATCACTGTGGCATTTTAGTATTTTAATAGGCAGGAAACTTTCCTAACTGTATACAGTTGCAACTTCCAATAGCTTTCTAAGCATACCTTTTCGTTAAATAACTAGATTTGTCCGTGGGCACGTGCCTACAGCACGTATTCAAAACGATACAGCATATGAAAAGCCTTGTAAACAGAAAATCAACAATTATGCAGCTCAAGTTTGAATAGTATGACGATAATTAGTTGTAAATAAAAGTCCATGTTTCCCTATATATATATATATATAGAGAGAGAGAGAGAGAGAGAGAGAGAGAGAGAGAGAGAGAGAGAGAGAGAGTATATATATATATATATATAGAGAGAGAGAGAGAGAGAGAGAGAGAGAGAGAGAGAGAGAAATAATTAAATAAATAAAGGAGTTGTTTTGGGAGGGATTTGAATTTGAGTTTTGGGGGGGGAAAAATGTGTTTTATGAGATAAGATATGGACCTTGGATTTTGGGGGGATTGAAGGAAAGCCACTTGATAGCTTTCTTTGTGTTTTATTATATAAATGTGTTTAATTTTTGTGTATAGGTCATTGCAAATATATCGAGGGTATTTCCCCAGGACACAGAAGCACCACCTGGTGGAGTGGATGATATGACAAAACTGTCTTATCTGCATGAACCTGGTGTTTTGCAAAATCTGGCTGCTAGATATGAACTCAATGAGATCTATGTATGTTTTTTTGTTTCTCCTCTGCTGTCTATATGGTAGGTAAAATTGCGGGAAAAAGTTCAGCAACACTCATATATTCTTTCATTTTTCCAGACATACACTGGTAATATATTAATAGCAATAAATCCCTTCCAAAGATTGCCCCATCTATATGATACACACATGATGGAGCAATATAAAGGAGCAGGATTTGGAGAGCTAAGTCCTCATGTCTTTGCAGTAGCTGATGTGGCCTACAGGTGATTTTCAGTGTATATTATGTTGCAATATGCACTTACTGCAACTTTTACTGATGCATATCTTCTTATAAAAAAATAGGGCAATGATAAATGAAGGAAAGAGCAACTCCATTTTGGTCAGTGGAGAAAGTGGTGCTGGTAAAACAGAGACAACAAAGATGCTTATGAGATATCTTGCCTACTTGGGTGGACGCTCTGGAATAGAAGGGCGGACTGTTGAACAACAAGTTCTAGAAGTAAGTCAAGAACTGTTATTGCTTGGAAATTGGGAAATACTTTGGAGGCAGCTTGAACTATTTATATACTGCTGTGTCCTTTTTCGGTTTTAATGTGTCACTTCACTTAATAGTGATGTACTGGCTTTATATGACAGTCAAATCCAGTCCTTGAAGCATTTGGGAATGCAAAAACCGTCAGAAACAACAATTCAAGGTAGACATTTGTGATGGAGATCTTTCTGATATATAAATATGATTAATGTAGCGTACATCATGTCTCCTACTAATAGGAATATCCTTTACATTTACATTATTGTTTCTATATCTTATTTGGTATGTTGTTAATGATGTAAATTATCTGAAGGAAACTAACTGTTTTCTTTCCTTAATGGAATCTCCATGAAGTCGGTTTGGCAAGTTCGTTGAGATTCAATTCGACAAGAGTGGAAGGATATCTGGAGCTGCTGTAAGGACCTATTTGCTTGAAAGATCTCGTGTCTGTCAAATTAACAGTCCAGAAAGAAATTATCATTGCTTCTATCTTCTTTGTGCAGCTCCACCTGAGGTAACTACACAATAATTTTTTGTTCCTTGAATGATCTTAATGAATTAACCATTAACATACATTTGAAAATACAACCCCCCGCCCTCCTTCCTCCACCTTTTAAAAAAAGTAAGAATAAAGAAGTCCATATTCTACCTATCTGAAGCATCAATTTTGGCTGACAGGAAATTGACAAGTATAAATTGGAAAACCCAAGATCTTTTCATTACCTTAACCAGTCTGATTGTTACAAACTGGAAGGGGTAAATGATGCTCATGAGTATTTAGCTACCAGAAGAGCGATGGACATTGTTGGAATGACTGAGCAAGAACAGGTTGGTTACTTGTTAAGGCACATGTCCTTGTTAAAGTCATTCATTGTCTTCTTTTTTGTATATATAGTATTGCTAAATCAACTATCTACAGGATGCAATATTCAGAGTTGTAGCTGCAATTCTTCATATCGGGAATATTGAATTTGCAAAAGGGCAAGAGATAGATTCATCCGTTCTCAAAAATGAGAAGTCAAGGTTCCATCTTAATATGGCAGCGAAACTTCTCATGTACGTTATAGATTTTGTTCAAATCGTGGTTTACATTGAAATATTCATTAATGGAAGATCTTCTTGACCTTCAGGTAGCTGAACTTGTTTAATAACATGTTCTTTGGCAGGTGCGATGCCCAGGGTTTAGAAGATGCTCTCATTAAGCGAGTGATGGTGACACCAGAAGAAGTCATTACCAGAACTCTTGATCCTGATTCTGCCATTGTCAGCAGGGATGGTTTAGCAAGAACAATATATTCACGCTTGTTTGATTGGTAATGGTCATGCAATATCCTTATAGTACCCGTGTTTTGACTTTTTATAGGGACAACCAGTAATTTTGTATTATATATGATGTACACTTAATATTGTTATGTCTGTTATGATTTTACAGGCTGGTTGACAAAATCAATGTATCGATTGGGCAGGATCCAAATTCTAAGTCTTCCATTGGAGTTCTTGATATTTATGGGTTTGAAAGTTTTAAATGCAATAGGTGAACTTAATTGCTGATAGCTATCATCCTGCTACTTCATGATTTTTTGGTTTTAATTTAGTTCAATTCAATGGCCACAGTTTCGAGCAATTCTGTATCAACTTTACGAATGAGAAGTTGCAACAACATTTCAACCAGGTTGGTTCCCTTGTTGTTCCACACTTGGTGCTACTAATCATTTATGTGATTTTTATGTCGTGTTCACATCGAAACTCCATTCTGCAGCACGTCTTCAAAATGGAGCAGGAAGAATATACGAAGGAGGAGATCAACTGGAGTTACATAGAGTTTGTTGATAATCAAGATGTGCTGGACTTGATTGAGAAGGTACATATGATATATGCTGCACTTTGTTGTCAAAGAAAGTCATCGGTCAAATCACGACATCATTTGAATGGTTTTATAGTTGTAAACTATTAGAAGTTTTAATCATGGTTTTAAAACTTGGGATCGGGAGCGGGATCGGGTTTGTCCAAGTATTTATATTAGGATTGGTATCGGTTGGATCGTAGTATCGGATTGGTGTATAGGGTTTTCTGGGTTGGACATTTTTTAAAATTTAAAAAAATTATCTAATATGTTTCTATAATTAAATTGTTTTTTACAAAACAATAATTATTTTTTAACTAATTGATGACTTTAAATATATTTGTTAGATATTATATTCCCATATTGGGTATTGTGCTAATTTTGTATTTTGGTTCACTCCTATATATAGGAGATATTGTACCCAGTTATTTCTCAATTCAATATTCAGTATTGTTTTCATCTCTCTGATTTATCTTAACATGGTATCAGAGCCAGTTATACAAAATTTTACTCCATTGAGTTTCTCCATCAAAACTAAAATTCCAATAGCCAAAAAAAAAAGATTGTCGTCAACAACCTCCCGTCATCCTCACTCTCATCATCAACAGCATCGTCGGCAACATCATCAGCAGCATCTCCCTCCCCAACCTCTTAATCCCAACCTTCTGCCGTCGACGTCTCTCCCGTCGACTCCTTGCTGAAATCCTCATCCGAATCCTCGTCGACTCCTTCTCAGACCCGCCGCCCTTCACCCATCCTCTTCTCCCGTCGCCTTCCCCTTTGACCTCGAAACCCATCCGCCTTCAGCCTCCTCATCTTCCCGTCGAACTCTGTCTCCCTCCTAAGCCGCCCTCATCTCTCCTCTAACCCACCGCCGAACTCCTCTAATCCGCCGCCCTCATATTTCCTCTCAAAACCCTAACCCTAACTTTTCTGTCTCCTCTTAATCCCAACCCAAATCCATATACCCAATACCCTAAATCCCTAACTAACCCGACCCGTTTAACCCAATACCCGAAACCCATATCCTCTATCTCCTAACCCTAAACCCACAAACCCATATTTTTTTTCCTGTTAAAAAAAATTCGAAAAAAAATAAAAAAATTACAGGTACTACAACTACCACTGGATGGAATCTCAGTCTCTTCCACATATTTCCGCCTCCGACTTTTTCGCTGTAACCGCCTCTCGTTCCTCCAGATTCAAACCGCAGCAGCACCACCTCCAGTTTGCCTCCGGCCTCCTACCTTCTCCCAACATCATTCTTCACCCTACCCCACCTCTACTTCCGCCACCGGTAGCACCACCCTTCTCCCTACCCCGATCTAGACACCAACATCTCTCTCCACATTATGCTCTCAGTCATAACAGCGCTAGTCTTATTTCTCCTCGCAGTGTTTCTTCCCTCACATCCTCGGCCATGCCCGTCACTCTAGCCTTGTCGTCTCCTGCTGATTGGGCTAATCTTTGGCAACGCCTCACTCAGCTGGAACTACAGCTCATGGGTCAGTCTATCAATACTGGCTCCTCTGCTCCTGCACTTTTTGCCACTCCCGGTATGAATTTATTCTGGATTTTAGATTCTGGTGCATTACATCATCTCACTAGTAATCAGACACTGTTCACCACCTGCACAGCACTTCCCTCTCACTCTTCATCTCTACACACAGCTGATGGTTCACCACTTTTTATTACACAGTCAGGGACAATTAGCTCTTCCACTTTCACATTACCATATGTTCTTTATGCTCCTCATTTATCAATAAACCTTATCTTTATTAGTGTGTTGTGCGATAGTGGTCTTGTCATTACTTTTGACTCTTTAGGTTGTTCTATTACTGATTCCTCCACCAGTGTGGAGTTTGGACGTGCTAGTCGTCAGGGTCGTTTATATTATCTAGATTTTCTTCGTGCACATCACTCTCCTTTTAGTTTTGCTGGTATTGTTTTTCCGGATGCTGATCTGCGGCACAGACGTTTAGGTCATATTAGCGGATCACGACTCTAGACTATAGCTCGCAGTGGTGCCCTTGGTTCTCTCACTTTTAAACATTTATCTGATTGTCAGGGTTGTCATTTGGCTAAACACATTGCCCTACCCTTTAGTCACAAAAGAACTTCTGAAATCACTCATTCTTTTAAACTTGTTCATTCTGACATATGGGGACCCTTTTCAGTACCTTCGTGGAAAGGCTACCTCTATTATGTTGCCTCCATCGATGACTTCACTAGACATACATGGGTTTTTCTTATGTATCAGCGATATGAGATACCTGATATTTACTGGTTCTTTACAACTATAATTCACACTCAGTTCGGTGTGTCCATTAAGAATTTTCGATCGGACGGTGCACGTGAGTACACTTCCATCACTATGAGATCGATCCTTTAGTCTCACGACACCCTTTTTCAGCAATTATGCCCTCACACATGAGCAGAATGGTGTAGCTGAACGCAAGTATCGTCACATTCTTGAGACAGCTCGCGCTCTTTTACTCAACTATTTCGCTCGTTCTTTCTGGGCTGAAGCTATCAGGACCTTTGTTAGTCTCATCAACATTACTCTCTCATCTGCCCTAGCTAGTATGACACCTTATGAGGTCTTTATCACTCACCTCCCGACTACAGTATGCTCCGTATCTTTGGGTGCACCTGTTACGTCCTTCTCCCTTCTACTGAGCGCACGAAGCTCTTCGCTCGTGCTGCTAAGTGCGTTCACCTAGGTCTCAGTCCCGAACACAAAGGTTATCGTTGTTTTGATCCATCAGCGGGTCGTGTCCGCATTTCTCGACATGTATCCTTTGTGGAAGACTTCCCTTACTACCCGACTTTCCTCGAGGTTACTAGATTTCTCGATTTCCCAGTTGTTGCTAGCCCCCCGACTTCATCTTCCTGCATTTCTTTTGATCTCACTCCTCTGGCTCCATTCACATTTCCTGCAGTCCTTATACCTGTTGTTCCCCTACCGAAACACCACCTGCATCCCCACAGCAGCCAACACCCACCCCACCTACTTCCCCACCAACACATGCACCTACTCCACCGTCCTCACCTCCACACCCTGTCAGTCCACCACCTCTTCGTCAGTCTACCCGTTCCAATTCTGGTATTCCTCCGGCACGTTATACACCTGATGCCGCTGGTCTTTCTGATCAGTTTGGTTTTGCCACCCTAGTTTCCTACTCACCACAGTTTCATACATATCTCACTGCTATACACTCTACACATGAGCCCAGAACCTATCAAGACGCAATTCAATATCCTGAATGGAGGAAAGCTATTGCAGAGGAATTCAGTGCATTTGATTAGACTGGCACTTGGGATGTTCCTCTGCCAGATGGCGTTTAGCCTATTAGCTGCAGGTGGATCTTCAAGGTCAAATATCAACCTGATGGATCTATTGAGTGGCATAAGGCTCGTCTAGTAGCCCGAGAATTTGCTCCAGAAATACCTTCATCAGCAGTTCCATATGAAAGACCTTGGCAGACTACGTTATTTTCTGGACCTAGACATTGCTCATGGATCTCTGGGGATACTCATCTCTCAACAGATTTACACATCAGATATTATCTCCACTGCATGCCTTTCTGACAGTCGATCAGCCGATACACCCTTAGAGCTTCATGTGAAGTTTCGTCCAATTGATGATGAGCTCCTTCCTGATCCCACTAGATACAGACAGATTGTCAGGCAACTTGTCTACTTATGCATGATCAGACCCGATATTGCTCACGCAGTCACTGCTCCTACATCAGTTTACTACGGTGCTCTTCTTCGGATTCTCAGATATCTTCGAGGTACTATTACTCGCTCATTATTCATGCCTGCTACATCTAAACTAGAGCTGAGTGCATATTCAGATTCAGATTGGGCAGGTGATCCTACTACCAGACGGTCTACCACCGGTTTCTGCCTAATTCTTGGTGATTCACTGATCTCATGGCGAAGTAAGAAACAGGCAGTTGTTGCATGTTCTTTGACTGAAGCTGAGTACAGAGCAATGACAGCTACTACTAGAGAGATTGTTCATGTTTGTTGGCTTTTATCAGATATGGGTGTCACTCTTTTAGGACCTACTTCTCTTCATTGTGATAACCGGAGTGCACTACACATTGCAAGCAACCCGGTCTTTCATGAGAAAACGAAGCATATAGAGATTGATTGTCATTATGTTTGTGAGCGCTTTGAAGCAGGGACCATTTCTCTTCATTCTATTAGCTCATCACAGCCGACGGCAGACTTCTTCACCAAATCTCATACTATTCAGAGATTTCGATATTTAGTAGGCAAACTCTCACTGTTTGACCCACCATGAGTTTGAGAGGGAGTGTTAGATATAATAGTTCCATATTGGGTATTGGGCTAATTTTGTATTTGGTTCACTCCTATATATAGGAGATATTGTACTCAGTTATTTCTCAATTCAATATTCAGTATTGTTTTCATATCTCTGATTTATCTTAACAATATTTTTTTACAAATTTAATATTTTCAATTATAGACTTGGAACATTTTAATTAGTTTTGGAAAATTATTATGTAGAATATAATTCGAACCGAATCGGGGAGAGGTGCTTTGCTTGCTTCATTTTCCTATTCTCTTTGATCGTAGAAATGACATAAAAAGAAGATTGTCAGAACCAGTGCCATCTTCAAGGCGAAAGAAAGGAGATTGCGAAGCTGAACAATAAAAATAGGTAGACCAAATAATTAAAACTTTATTTACATACAAGGAAAAAATAAAATATAAGCTAGATATGAAATGATGTTTATTACACAATATAAATCATTACTTGGACTTTGATAAGAGGATCCACATGAACAGAAAATTCAAATATTGGAACTGTTTAATCATAGGATCGGTGGTTTGGGGTTGGGATCAAGCTGATCCATCTGATCAAATTGCTAACTTGGCCGATCCTCTAGTTATCTTGCTGATGCCGAGATTTAGGGGTCGTGTCGGAGCGGCCCCTTGAAAAACGATCCGGATCGGGACTAGCTTATCTTTAAAAAAGTGATTCATGTAAAAAGAAATATAAAAATGAGTTGGGATTTATATTAATAGAAGACTTGTGTCATTTTGTAAGCAATATGCTCCTTCGCGGTCTTTGCCTTCTCATTGTGAAATAGTGACTTCCTACTCTGTGACAACTGAATCTGTCCAAGTGCTTTCTGTCCAATCTATTCTAAGCCGCCAACGCAACCGGATCGTCGTCCACCCCTTCTGGCATTCCGCCAAACAATGGATCATCTAGATCCTTATGTCGGAGATACGCTATCATATTTATCTTCCACATTGTGAAATCTATTCCATCGAATTTCTTGACTTTATTCTTATCCACCTTCTCAATCAACGCTACCAATCTGGTGCTCTGATACCACTTTGTAGAAATCTAACTGCGGAATAACTCACCAATGAGATGCAAAATAATAGAATCAAAAGCAAAAGAACAAAAGTAATCAAAAGCAATCACACAAGAATACGAGATTTTTTTGAGGTTCACCCAATACAATGGCTACTTCCACGCGCAGAGGCACTCCTGCGATTTTCACTAGAAATATGAAGAACAAATTTACAAATCTCTCAAGAACTCACTCTCAAGGTGTAGGGTTTCTCTTTATATCCCTCTCTCTCTTACGGCTGATAGATCTCACTAATATGATAGAACAATGTTACCCATTACCCTAAAACCGTACTCAATACAATATATATAGGTTTTATAAGATTTAATCTCAGCCGCAGATCAATCAGCATCGAGCGGTCGACCGCAAATTTGGACGGTCGACTGTTCATATCCTTCGACTTTACATGTATCCAACAGAGAGTGAGACGGTCGACTGTGCGGTTGACTGTACATGTCGGTCGTGTGTGCGGTCGACCACAACTCTGCGTGCAGCTACTTGCTGATGTTGACCTACTTGTTCCCACTTCGACTCTTCTTCTCATTAATCTTCTTCAACCCATAATCGTGTATTGGATCCACAAACCCCAACAATTCAATTCGTTAAATTTAATATATCTGCTTACAGTTCAATCTTATAATGCGATAACAATGTGAATATGAATTATCTTGCAGAAACCTGGTGGAATTATTGCACTTCTTGATGAAGCATGGTAAGTGATAAATACTCTCTTCATCCTTCCATTATTATCAATTGATCTTGATATTACGAGTAGATTAAAAGTTAGCTATAGTGACTAAAATTGTTACGTGTAAACATATTTATATATACTTTCTAATTGGTGTTTTTGTACTTATTTTTGTCTTGATGAATCTTGCAGCATGTTTCCTAAGTCGACCCACGAGACATTTGCTCAGAAGCTGTACCAAACATTTAAAACTAACAAGCGATTTATAAAGCCAAAGCTTTCCCGTACTAATTTTACTATTTCCCATTATGCAGGGGAGGTATGCATTATATACTTGCAGTTCTTTACCTCATTTAATGAGAATGGGTTTGGTAATTTAAGTACAATCTCATCTTATATAGGTACCATATCAAGCTGATTACTTCATAGACAAAAACAAGGATTATGTTGTGGCTGAACATCAGGATTTGTTAAATGCTTCCAAATGTTCTTTTGTGGCTGGTTTGTTTCCACCACTTCCTGTGGAGACATCCAAGTCTTCCAAATTTTCTTCTATCGGGTCACGCTTTAAGGTATAGTCTATTTATATTTTTATCATGTGCTATGAATGTTGCTCATTTGATTTTTGAGTTATTGCAAAGAATTTATATCTCTATCAAGAGAACCGTTCTGGAGCCAACATCATTTATATAGTACAGTTCATATATGAATTACATGGGTTTGATGTGACTGTCCATACATCATATAATTAATTTGATCCTATATTAGTCTATATCTCAGATATCCTTATCCATAAAATTCATGTTAGATTAATACCTGTCACGTTAAACTTTCTACAAGTATATTCTGAAATCTCACTATAAAATCTTTGTGCATATTTAGGTGATAATCTATAATCTTCATATTCTAATTAATCTGTAGATCATTTCCTTTTTAATCTACCTATAATTTAACTATCTATTAATTGATGGTACAAATTAACAAAAACTAGTTTAGAAAAATCTTGATCATAATCCGAGCAATTTTGGCAATGGTAGTGGTTATTATTCATTATTCGATCCTGATGAATAAAGTGCATACAACTTCTTGTTGGTATCATTGCATGGGATGTGTAAATAAAGGAGGAAGGTGAAGATAATTACTTGGGATGAAGTATGATTAGGCACTATGGGAAGAAACTCTGTTGCTCTAAGGTTCAAGAGCAATAGGAAAAAGTTAATAACAAAAGAAGAGTTGAATGTTGTGTTGGGGAAATATAGACGATGTCACTATCTTATATAAAGCATAATTGGGCATTGTTTGGAAAACTAGTTGATAGTTTTCCTTCCTTCTAATAACTGATTGTCAGTTTTCCAACTTAAGGGTGCCAATTGTGGGATTGGGAGAAGCATCACGGGCACAACCGTTAACTGACATCTGGAGTGAAGGTAATACCTAGATTATAAATTTGTCAATAGAAGCCGAACAGTCTTGACAGCGTCCATGGCCCTACTCATTTTGAACCTGATGGATACGGTCAATCTTCAACCTTTTATTTTGCATGAGCTGACATCTTAAGATAAAACATAATAGCTTGAAGCCAAGCTTCAAATAATAGGATTACTAACTTGCACTAGAATAATAGGCTCATAGAATTTGCAAGAATGTCAGTCAGAACAATGCATGAATTAGGATAATGGAAATGCATTATTGTTTATTTGTGGTGTATAACGGCAAATGTTATACTTGGGTAACCAGTCGCATTAGGTGAAGCTCCATTATCCAGTCGTTTGTCTATATTAAGGAAACACATGATACGGATGCAAATTTGTTCAACTGTTTCCTTATGCAAGAATTAAGATGCTACCTATGACTGCTTCTTCAATCATCCAGGTGGTTATGTTGAAGTAACTGCCTTGGGAAAATCATTTCACCAATTAATTGTAATTATATAACAAGTCCAGCAGCACATTCCTTTATAAAGTTTTCAAGTTATTTAAGGAAGTATATTTTCCCTGATTCCATCTCTCATATGGATATAAATATTTATATATATATATATATGTCATATTATTCATATTCTTTGAGTATTTCTTGTATGCTTCCGATATTTTCTGTGCATATATCCGTCTGCCATCTCTGCAGAATTTTTGGATTTCATTAGATTTTATTCTATTAATTGCCATATGGATTGTCAATAGCAGTTAATAATAATAATAATAATAATAATAATAATAATAATGATAATGATAATGATAATGATAATGATAATGATAATGATAATATAACTTTTACCAGAAACATTTTTCAAGTAGTTATGTACAAAACTTCTATAGAATATATTATGCTAAGACCATTTTTTGTCAAATGATTTTTCTTCTTTTTTCTTTTTAAAATAAAAAAAGGAGAGCAAATGTAGGAGGTAATCTCTCACTTTTTCTTCATCCTATATTTGAACAAAAATCCTATCCCTTAATCAAATCCAAAAAACCGTGCAACATAATGCATATGTTATTCGATGAATTTTTCAAAAATAGTTTTTTGTTTGCTCATTTTTTTTGAAAATGCAATACTGCATAGGGTTATACTAGTATAATATAAGTAGAAGTTACAACAAAATGGTTACTCCTCAATATAAATTCTGCAAAAGAATTCTAAGAATTGTTGCAGGCACGCTCCATAAGTATGTGTTGTTGCATTGTTATGCTTTTGTCATTTTGGGGAAAAGTTGCATTGTAGTGCTATTCTTATAATCCAACATCCTATTGATTAATTTATCTTGCCTATTTTTCTTTATCAACCAATATGTCGTTCTAACCCCATTTTTTACGGAAAATACATATATGTTAAAAATGATATTGTTCTGTTTATTTAATTTCCTGAAACTTTATATCTGAGTTATTAGAAAGATGTTGCTTATATTGACTTTCAAACTTTGAATCTCAGCTTCAACTTCAGTCGTTGATGGAAACCTTAAACTCTACGGAACCTCATTACATCAGATGTGTGAAGCCGAATAATGTCCTCAAACCAGCTATTTTTGAGAACGCCAATATTATTCAACAGCTACGCTGTGGTGTAAGTATCTAGTATAGTGATTACCACCTACTGTTTACTTTTTCTTGATCAGTTTTACTTTGACTTGGACTTTCTGATGATTTGTAATTGTATTTAGGGTGTTCTTGAAGCAATTAGGATCAGTTGTGCTGGATATCCAACCAGAAGAACATTCTACGAATTTCTTAATCGCTTTGGTCTTCTTGCTCCAGAGTTTTTGGAAGGAAAGTAAGTTCTGTCTTGAAAATTTTGTTTTTCTTACTCAATGCTATTATTACCGAGCAAAAAGGTTGACAGCTTCATCTGGTTTTATGCATCCATGAATAGCTTTGACGACAAGATCGCATGCCAAAAGATACTAGATAAAATGAAACTCCAAGGTTATCAGGTAAATTTACCTTCCATTATGCATCAGATTGTCTTTTATTTGAAGTCACCACGTGAAATAGATAAATGACACAATTATTTCTGAAGAGCAATTCATAGGTCATCATCATGCTTCTAAGACCTCTTAAGGTTGCACTGCTAAAGTTAGTAGTGAGGATTTATCTGAGCATCATAATTCTTTCTTTTACTTGACAGATTGGTAAAACCAAGGTGTTCCTGAGAGCTGGGCAGATGGCGGAACTGGATGCAAGAAGAGCTGAGGTACTGGGAAGAGCAGCCCGATGTATTCAAAGACAAATACGAACATATATCGCTCGCAAAGAATTCATTATGCTACGCAGGGCTGCTATTTATTTGCAATCTCGTTGGAGAGGTATTGGTCTTCACTGAGGAGCCTTTTTTAATGAATGAGACACTTGGTTCGTTTTTCTGGGTCACAATTTTCGGTTTTGATTTAACTCCTTGAAAGTACATTTTTGAGGGTTTCATTAGGATTCAAACAAATGTTACTTAAGCAACCAACTATTTCTGCATGTTTATTTAAAGAGCATCCTTTTCTATTTTGTGTAATGCAGGAAAGTTGGCCTGCAAATTGTATGAAAGCTTGAGACAGGAAGCTGCTGCAATTAAAATTCAGAAGAATTTGCGACGATATATTGCTAGGAAGTCATACGAAAGTCTTCGACTCTCTGCAGTTATATTGCAGACAGGCCTTAGGGCAATGAATGCACGCAATGTGTTTAGGTTCAGAAAGCAAACTAAAGCAGCTATCTCTATCCAGGTAATTTTTCCTTCTGATACTTAAAAAAAACTCATATTTACATTATACTATATACTGTCTTATGTGCAGTCAACTTAAATATTGTCTTGTGTTAATTAAATTGGTGTCTCTCCCATTATTTACAGTCTCGCTGGCGATGTCACAGAGATTATTCATACTATAAGAATCTGCAGAATTCGACATTAACTTACCAGTGTGCTTGGAGACAAAGGATTGCAAGGAGAGAGCTCAGAAAGCTTAAAATGGTGGCGTTTTACTTTCTCATTTGTTATTAGAGAGTTGCTTCAATCTAAAATTAAATATGTTACAACTTTCTTTGGTTGTTGGTTGGTGCGATTATTAGATATTTTCCAAATGTTTTCAGGCTGCAAGGGAAACAGGGGCTCTTAAAGAAGCAAAAGATAAACTGGAAAAACGTGTTGATGAGCTAACATGGCGGTTGGAGTTGGAAAAACGAAAAAGAGTATGCAGTTGTTTCTTATTATATTCCTGGTGTTATGAAGATGGCAGTATGTAAATATTATGATTTCATTATTAGTCATCAACTAGTCATGGTAAAATTATTAATTTTCATAATGCAGACTGATCTGGAGGAAGCGAAGGCTGCAGAAATTGCTAAGCTGCAAGATGTTTTGCATGAATTACAACTACAAGTAGATGAAGCAAAATCCCTTCTTATCAAAGAAAGAGAGGCTGCACGGAAAGCCATTGAGGAAGCTCCACCAGTTATCAAGGAAACCCCCGTCTTAGTTCAAGATACAGAAAAGATTAATTCACTGACTGCTGAAGTGGATCAGTTAAAGGTTGGACTATTCTACATATTGTGTCTCTTTAAGTTCCATGACATATGAACAGAAATTGAAGAAACAAGGCATTTACCTAATTCATTGTGTCAGCTTTTACATGAATCCTTCATCTTCATGGAATCTGATAAGAAACATCACAATTTAACATTTTAACCACTCTACAATTGTCATATTTAACTGACTGGTCTTCATGACTTCATATAGATTTTGTCAAATGTTATAAGAACTTGAACCTAGTTGTTTGGCTGAGTCCAACACTTAAATGTAGGTTCAAACTTCATATTCTGACTACTGGTCAAACACTGAGGATAGGATCAAGATTAATTCACTGACTGCTTTATCCAGCTACTTGAAAGATTGGCCCCAGCAATGTACTTTATTCAAAATATTCATAAAATTTATTAACCGAAATCTGACTTTAAGAATGTGAAAATAATGACAGAAGCAGCAGTAGTAAAGCCTTTATCCATGTTCATTAAGGTCCATTTACCTTGATCCTCTTCTTCCAATAAGTTATATATGTTGAGTTTAACCCTCAACCCGAGATAAAAACAAAGAAACGAATCAAAGAAACAAAAGCCAACAACCTAAAAAACACGAGATTTGTTCGAGGTTTTCCAAATGCAATGATTACTTCTCCGCGCAGAGCAACTCCTGCAATTTTTAACTAGAAAATATGAACATAAACATATTACAATCACGCAAGAACTCACCACCCAGGTTTAGGGTTTATCTTCTTCTTGAAATAACTCACTTAACCATAATATATATATATATATGTATATATATATATATATATATATATGTATATATATGATTACAATAGAATATATCTCAGTCGTAGGTCATCAACGCCGTCGCGTTCGACTGCGAAAGGAACATCCCGAGCAAGTCAGAGAGCAGATGCGATCTACTGCCCTCCTGGCGGTCGATTGCATTAAGTCACCTTCAAGTCAGAGAGCGAATGCGGTCGACTGCCCGTATCGGCAGTCGACTATCAATTCAATTTATGCTGCTGTTGCTCCATCTTGTTGCTTGCTGCGCTTCTTTCTTCTTCTTCAACCCTGTTATCGTGTATTGGATCCACCAATCCCAACATTCTCTCACTTGGAGACATATACACGAAGTTTCTAACCTGGTTATTTCTCTTTTAGCCTATTCTAGACCTGTGCTTCTGCGAGTCTCCCATCAATCAACTTGGAGACAATCCGATAGCGGAATAGCAAAACCGAAGCTTCTTGCTATCCAATATCTTTGTAAACATGTCCGCCAGATTATTAGTGCCAAGAATCTTCGGTAGCTTCAATCACTTCTTTTCAATTGCCATCTTGATAGAGTGATACCTTATTTGAATGTGTCGAGTCCTAGCATTGAACGTCGAATTCTTTGCCAAGAATACTGCACTCTGACTGTCATACACCATAGATCTCCTATGGGTTGCCTTCTACACAACTGACCCATGAGATTCAAAATCTATGCCCTTCGAAGACTCGGTGTCATATACTTTGACTCTGTAGTTGACTATGCTACAACCTTCTGTAACAGTGAAGCCCAACTCACTGCTACACGGCTACACCTCCATCTGTGAACACATATCCTTGTACTCCCACAACTATCACGATCACCGCTAAAGTCTGCATCGACATAAGCATGTATATGCAAAAAATCACCCCCAAAACATAGAGAATGATATGAAATACCTGCAAGATATCAAGAATCCACTTCACTGCATACCAATGCTTTTTATCTGAATTCCTCATATATTGGCTAACTCCCTGCATGTGCGATATCTGGCCTTGTAGACATCATCACGTACATACGATTTCCAACGTCTACGGCATAACGAACTGCATTCATCTCCTCAATATCTGCATCCGATGTAGGATACAAATCTATAGATAACTTGAAATGTGCACCTAAGGGTCCAGTAACTAGCCTCACATCATATATATTGAATCACTTCAACACTTTTTTCACATAGTCCGCTTGTGAGAATCAAAGCTTCTTACTTTGTCTGGCTCTGCTGATTTTCATGCCAAGAATTTGCTGTCTCCCCTAGATCTTTCATAGAAAATTGTGAAGCTGTCAACTTGTTCACGTCATCAATTTTCTTCATACATGAACTTGCTAACAACATCATCCACATATAAAGCTAAAATTACCGTATCGTTGTCGCCATATCTACACACAGACACAATGATTTGATTCGCACCTTTCAAATTTATTTCCTTGCATGAAACAATCGAACTTCAAGTACCATTGCCGTAGTGTTTGTTTGAGCCCATATAGACTATTCTTCAGTCGACAAACCATGTCTTCTTTTCCTTTGACTCCAAAACCCATAGGTTGCTTCATATACAACTTTTATTCTTCATCACCATGGAGAAATGCTGTTTTGACATCCAACTGTTCTAAATGCAAATTTTCCACTGGCGCTATACTGAGCAAAATTCTGATTGAGATCATCTTCATAACTGGAGCAAAGATCTCACTGTAGTCAACTCTTTTTTGAGAAAACCTTTTAACAAGAAGTCTCACCCTGTACCTTTTGCTACCACTTACCTAATCCTTCACTGATTCTGAAAATTCATTTGTTTATAAGTGCATGCTTCCTGCAGGTAACTTAGTCAACTCCCAATTTAATTCTGTGTCAAGGAGTTCATCTCATCCCGCATGGCAGACTCCCATTGAATTCGAGCACTATCTTTCTAAACCTCTTCATGAGTCTCTGGCTCGCCTGAATCTGTGTACAAAACATGCTCGTAAACTGTGCTGGCTGATGTATCATATTTCATTGTCAGCATACTTTTTCGTATTGACATTCTCAAAGCAGGTACCGGTTCACCAGCTGATTTATGATCCCCAATGGCTCTGGCTGTACCCGTTCGTCTTGAATATCCTGCTCAATCTTATTAGGCTCCTTCTGAGCCTCATGTGCTGTCAATGGTCTTTACACTTGTTGCTACACTATAGGCCTGCCACTGGGATGGTCTTCAAAATTTGAATCTGAATCTAAGTCTGGATCTGAACCTGCTGAATTGCCATGACATGTGTGTCTGTCTTTATATTGAAGACCACATTCTAGCTGCAAATGACATTTTTATTCCCAAAATCTCAAAGGCTGTAACCTTGCTCATTGTCGTCATAGCCAATGTCGACATTGAATTTTGAATCTAATTTCTTTCTTTCTTCCTGTCAATTAGTAAATGGGCAATACAACCTTAAATTCTCAATTGCGAATAATTAACAGGTTTTTCAGACCACAGTTCTTGAGGTATGCCCTCATTAAAGGCACTAGACGGACAACGGTTGATCAAATACACTGATGTATCCTCTCTAGCTGCCCAAAGATGGACATGAAGACCTGCATGAAGTCTCACGTATCTCACCCTTTCGTGTATCGTGCGGTTATTTCTTTCTGCTACTCCATTCTATTTTGGAGTTCTAGGAACTGTCTCGATTCCTTGGACACCTTCATGTGCTAAAAAGTCACTAAACTCTTTGTTTGTGTACTCACCACCGTTGTCTAATTTTAATGCTTTCACCTTGCAACCCATCTCATTCTTAACTCCGGTCTTTCAATCTCTAAATGTCTCAAACACCCTGGACTATGTGAATGTCTCAAACACCTTGGACTTCTAACGCATTGCAATAACCCAAACTTTTCTAGTAGCATCATCGATAAATGTGATAAAATATCTCTTACCATCATTAGAGAATTTTTGAGTCGGACTCCACACATCTGTATGTACAAACTCTAGCTTACCAAGATTCTTCTCACACCCACTTATACGAAAGCTAACTGTCTTTTGTTTGCACATTCTACAATTCTCTCAGAAATCCATCTCAACTTTCTCCAGCCCTGATAAAAGATCACTAGAACAAAGTTGCTTGATACATTTTTCATCAGGATGCTCTAACCCGACAT
This sequence comes from Hemerocallis citrina, assembly GCA_017893485.1. Classification (NCBI taxonomy): domain Eukaryota; kingdom Viridiplantae; phylum Streptophyta; class Magnoliopsida; order Asparagales; family Asphodelaceae; genus Hemerocallis; species Hemerocallis citrina. Next base: position 185,899,461 of record CM030368.1, on the reverse strand, counting down.
GCCATAAGATTGGAGGAGAATTACATAATGTCGTGGCAATGATTTTACCTGAATCATCTTCTCTAACTAAATAGGTAGAACGTGCCAACACATTTTCCTTTTGCTATCAACTTAGCACCTATTGTAATCTTCCACTCTCCATGTTCAGATGTTGTCTTAAGCTCTTCTGAATTCAATTTGCTGATTGAGATCAAGTTTTTCCTCAAGCCTGGAATGTGTCTCGCTTCATGCAAGATTAGTTGCCCACCATTGCGAGCTTTCACTGTGAGTCATTTTTCAACAATGGGGCAGCTATGCACATTCTCAACTGTGACTGAACCGAATCACATGTCATATAATTTTCAAAAGTATCCCTCATGAGTGTACAATAATAAGCAGTACCTAAGTCTATAAATCAGTTATCTTGCATCATAACAACTCCAACAAATAAACACAAATTATCTAAATGAGTTTAGTTGCTTACCACATTGGTTCCTTATGACTCAACTTGTTGTCTCTTCTACTTTTCGCATTGGTCTCTTCTGTGTTCTGGCTTATGACAATGTCAATACTCGCCTTTGCGATTTCATACTTTTGAGTGTGACCTATGGTATGTGCTTTTCGATCTCCCTATGTAATTGCTTCTCTCACGGTTCTCACCTGACAACGTGAAGTTGCTAGATGAAGATTTTCCATTTCTCTTGCTTTTCACCTCCTCATTCATGACACTGCTCACAACATCCTTCAGAGTAGTCATAGTCATAGTACTTGTAATAGTAACTATTGGGTAGAGTAGATAGCAATAACAATCCCTGTGTTCGTTCCACGAATTTCAACCCTGCTGATTCTAATTATTATAAACCATAGAGAAATTTTTCATATGCTTCGCCACTGAATCCCTGAATCCCTCTCTGACAACTTCTTCAAATGAATGATTTGTTTCGATGTAGATGATTTCTCATACATATCTATGAGGATCTCTATTGCCCTCCCTTGCGGTCTTTGCCTTCTCGTTGTGGAATAGCATTTTCCTACTCATTGATGTCTGAATTTGCCAAAGCACCATCTGATCGAAACGGTTTCAATCCGCCAACTCAACTGCATCTACCTCGGCTCCTTCTGGTTTCGTGCCAAACAACGAATCATCTAGTTTTGTCAGAGATACGCTATCATCTGGATCTTTCACATTGTGAACTTCATCGAAAATCTCGATTTTCCGTTTGTCTCCCATCTCTAAATATCAACCTGGTGCTCTAATAACTCGGGTTGAGAGTTATTAGCAATAATATAGCCTACGTAGATACATTTGAGTGGGAGCAATTAGATGGAGGTGGCAGTCATTCCTCATCTCCATCCTTGTGCTATAAATCTAAAGTTTCTAAAGTTTCTAATGGAGAATTTGATTTGACGTGGAGTTCCATTTCCTAAACTTATTGGGTTTTTTTATGAGATGTTTCTAGAATACCATATGAGCATGTGTGTAGCTCCTATGTGCATGAGTGGGGGCATTTGTTATGCGGTAATCTACAAACGAATCCCAGATTCTCAATTGAATTACCATGTTTAGTGAAATATAAGCATATAATTCTAATGGGGGAAGAGTTTTTGTGGGTATCAAATTCACATGATAGGGAGAATTTCCTTTGAATGAGCCTTGTGAATGAGCCTGCTAATGTTCAATGTTCTAAATGGCGTCCGCCTCGGACGCCTAGGCGGCGCCTAGGCGCTCAAAAAGAGGAGAACGAACCGCATATGCAATGGGCGGTACTCTAGGCGTTGAGATGGCAGTTAGGCGTACAAGACGCCGCCGAGGCGGTGCCTAGGCGGTCGAGGCGGTCGAGGCGGCCGAGGCGGCGCCTAGGCGGCCAAAATCGATCAGGCGGCTGACAGATTTTTTTGTAATTTTTTTTAATTCTTAAAATAGTCTCTTCATCTTCAACAGAAAAAACCCTCTTCATCTTCAACAGTAAAAAGCCTCTTCATCTTTACATTAAGTTGTTACTAGTTCACGTTATATTTGAAATTTTATATGACTGATTATTGTTTATGTCATTATGAATCTAAAGTTTATACCATAATCGTTGTTGAACTTCTAAAATCATTCTGGCCTAGCATCACTTATGAATTGTGATGCATTTAAAAGATTTAGACTATAAGCAAAAATAGAGAAATGTAACTTTTAAAAGGTTAATATATGAATATTTAAAAAATAAAAACAAAACGCTTAGGCGCCGCCTAGGTGCCGCCTAGGCGTCCTAGGCGGTAGGCGGTCCTTGGCCAAACCGCCACCGCCTGACGCCGTTTACAACCTTGCTAATGTTGGATTCCTTTGTAGATTAAGAAACCTTTCCTATTTGGATTACTGCATTTAGCATCAAATAGTAATGCATGATTTTTAGAAAATCACATTTCTTGGACTTTGACATTCCTTGTGTTCCTGTTACCAAGTGCCCTTCATATGACAATATGAATTATAAAGTCACAATCTTCTATGATCCACTTAATCTCAGTTCTTTTTGGTTACCGACATCATAAATTTGTTTTCATTAAGAAACCTGTCTTTAGCTAAAGATGTGCTTGAGTCTTATAAAATAAAGGGCAAAAGTGATGAAACCACCTCAATTTTCCATGTTTAATCAAGAAACCTGTTAGGAATTTGGCCTCAAATACATGTAGGCACTGAGTACTTGAAGTTGGAGAAGAAGAGGAGAAAGAAGTAAGAGAAGACAAACAGCGAGTAGAAGAATGCAGTCTGGAGAGTTGCGGTCGACCGACCCAATCTGCTGAGAGGTCTTCGAGTGCACAAGTCCAACAGAGGAGGGGACGGTCGACCATGCAGTCGACCGGTCGTGTCTCAGGTTTGGCTTTACACGTTGTGGTCGACCGACCTTGGGGGTGCGATCGACCAACCTCGGCGCTGATTGTTTTTGGGCTTACAAGTTTAAGGCCCAATTGCTAGATTTATGTTTATCTTTTAGGGTTTACTTGGGGGCTATATATATGGCCGTAGACTCTAGGGTTAGAATCAACTGGTAACATCAATTTGTGTGATCAAGAGGTGAGCCGTTATTATTGTTCAACTTCAAGAGGGAATTTTGCCGAGTGTTTCAAGGGTGAGAGAGAGATTGAGAGTTGTAATCTCTTTTGTAATCTTTGTATTTCTTGGGAAATAAGAATTATTGGTTATTTCTGCATATTGATTGTGTTCTTGTGAGATCATGCATATATTGTGGTGACTTGTTCTTGGTTCATCTAAGTCTTGGGAGTTTCTATTGCTTGTGGTGTGTTTTCACTATTAGCACTACGAGTTGTGGGGTAGATTCTTCAACAAGTGGTATCAGAGCAAGTAGGTTTGAGATGGCCGATAGCAAGTCGAAGATCGAGAGATTCAATGGAGTGACTTCGCGATGTGGAAGATTCAGATGATAGTGTATCATCGTCAGAAAGATCTTGATGGTCCATTGTTTGATGAGAAGCCGGTAGGTGCAGACAAGGATGCGAAGGTCTTGGCGGATTGGAATCGTTTGGATCAGAAGGCGCTGGGGCAGATTCAGTTGGGGCTGAGTAGGAAGGCATTATTTCATATCTCGAAGGCAAAGTCCACAAAGGAGGTTATGGAGATTCTCACGGATATCTATGAGAAACCGTCAGCATCTAATCAAATTCTTCATCTGAAGAAATTGGTTAATATGAAGTTGAGGGAAGGGGATTCAGTAGCAGAACATGTGAACAATTACTGTATGGTTTATAACCAGATGGAAGCTGCAGGTTTGAAGTTTTTAGAGGGGGCAGTCATTGTTACTTCTATCTACTTTACCCGATAGTTGTGGTACGGTGTAACAAACTATTACAGGCACTATGACTGATTCGACGACTCTACAGGATGTGGTGAGTAGCATTCTGAACGAGGATGTGAGGAGGGTGAGAAACGGGGGATATCTATCATCTTCTAGAGATTTCGCAGTGTTTGTTGTGAAGAGACACGGGAGATCTAAGAGTAGTCGAAGAAGAAAGGGTCAGAGTAGTTCATCTGACAATGGGTCTGATGACAGCGATGGGAAACATGGGCCTGAGTGCCGGTATTGTCACAAGAAGGGTCACATGATGCGCAGTTGCAAGGCTTATATGAAGAAGCTGGAGAAACCGAAGAGAGATACCCCAACGGAAGCTTAAGTGGGGCTTGTTGAGGATCTATGCTTATCAGCTCGGGAGGAGTTGGGCACTCAAGATTGGTTTATTGATTCAGGAGCTTCTATTCATTGCACTCCGAGAGGTGTGATGACTATAAGGAGGGTTCTTTTGGAGATGTGATCGTGGGGAACGGTCACCGGTGTCCTGTACGTGAGGTTGGTACTGTTCGCGTGAATGGCAATGATGATCAAATTGTTGTCTTGCGTGAGACAAGACATGTTCCAGACTTGAAGGAAAATCTTATTTCGATTGGAAGGCTAGACAAAGAGGGATTATCTTGTGAGATCTTGCATATTGATTGTGTTCTTGTGAGATCTTGCATATATTGTGGTGGCTTGTTCTTGGTTCATCTAAGTCTTGGGAGTTTCTATTGCTTGTGTGTTTCCGCTATTAGCACTACGAGTTGTGGGGTAGATTCTTCTACAAAACCACCTTTAGTCTATTTTCGATCACATGACCACCTTGATGATGTCATATCTTAATTTAATGTTTTCTTAGGTATGGGAAAAAGACCTTTTTGTCCTGTATAAACTAAAATATTTAAAACCATTTCCCTTTGTCTTTTCTCCACCTTCCAGCGCTGCCTCCAACAACTCATCCTCATTTCTCATTCCTTTACTCTTTTCTCCATTTTCGTATCACCCTAATGTCTGAAAATTTGACGAGTTTGAGAGAGACAGAAAAATGAGGGTGGGTTGTTGGGATACGTGCAGGGATGTGTAGAAAAGAAAAGGTGGAGAGTTTTTGAATATTTTAGTGGATAAAGGGCAGAATCGTCTTTTCCCATACATAAAAAAGCATTAAAATTGTTATGACGACAGCGAAGGTGGTCATTTGATCGAAAATAGACTTAAGGTGGTTTCTTTATTAAACAAGGAAACTTGGGGTGGTTTCATGAATTTTGCCTAAAATAAATAATGCCAGTCGTTTATAGCTAAACATAAGATGTAGCAATGTCTCATGGCCAAGTCTAAATTATCTATCCAATGATGATTGTGGAGTATTCAGAAAATTTCATGTATATCTTCGCTATCCTGAATAAATTTGACATGGGCATCCTCTTTTCCTTGTTTTAGTAAATGGCAGAGCCATTCCACCATGTTCCATTATTAGGTGAATGACATTTCACATCCAGTACATCCGAATATAATTAGATTCAATATCCGCACTAGATTTGACTATGTTGACACAAAAAGTCATAATAATATCCTGGAATTGTAGTATGCACCAGCTTTCCTAGAATTTCCATCGAGTAATGTGTATATCATATCAATACTCAGTTATCATGAAGGTCTATGTTTGTATCATTTTTTATATTTTTTGGGAACTAGGCTGTAGCCACATGTGCACATACATAACTGTTATGTTATGACCCAAATTGCTCTTAGGGCCCATTGGGCTTAGTATCTTCATATATGTAATACTTAGAATCAAATGAATACTAATCAACATTTTTGCCGGACAAGAGAGATATCTACTTACCACACTAACGGCTTGAGCAATGTCGGGTCGAGTACACGCCATCAAGTACATGAGACTCCCGACTGCACTTGAATATGGAACCTTTTCCATATATTTCTTCTCATCATCGGATTTTGGGCTTAAAGCGGCCGAAAGCTTGAAATGCGCCGCAATAGGTGTTGAAACAACTTTCGCTTTCTCCATGCCAAAACGGCGTAGCACTTTCTCGGCAAAACTCCTTTGTGAAAGAAACAACTTTCTTTTGGACCTATCCCTTGTGATCTCCATCCCGAGAATCCTTTTGGCGGCCCCCAAATCTTTCATCTCAAATGCCGAACTTAGTTGCTCTTTCAACCTCCTAACTTCTTTCAAGTTTGAGGATGCAATCAACATGTCATCCACATAGAGCAACAAGTAAATAAAATCTCCACCATCCAACTTCTTGAAGTAAACACAACTGTCATAATTGGAACGATGGAAATTAATACTCACCATGAATGAGTCAAACTTCTTATACCATTGCCGCAGTGATTGCTTAAGGCCATAAAGGGACTTCTTCAAAAGACACACACGGTCCTTCTTTTCCGCAACCTCAAAACCCTCCGGTTGGCTCATGTAAATTTGCTCCTCCAAATCACCATGCAAGAAGGCAGTTTTCACATCCATTTGCTCCAATTCCAAATCCTTCATTGCCACCAAAGAGAGCAAAACTCGAATGGAGGTGTGCTTAACTACAGGAGAGAACACATCATTGAAGTTCACACCTTGGACTTGACTGTACCCTTTAGCCACTAGCTTTGCCTTATATCGAAAATCCGCGAGATTTGAGCCATCAATCTTCCTCTTAAACACCCACTTGCAACCCACAATCCTCTTACCACTCGGAGGCTTCACAAGAGACCAAGTCTCATTTTGTTGCAAAGATTGTAACTCTTCATTCATAGCGGCAACCCAATTGGCCGCATCTTTAGAAGAAATGGCTTCCTTGTAGGAAGATGGCTCACAATACTCCACATCCTCTGCAATTGCCAAACAGTAAGCAAAGTCGGAGTATCCATACCTTGTAGGTGGTCTTGTTTCTCTTCTAGCTCGGTCCCTTGCCAATGCATATGGTTGTACCTCTTCTTGGGCTTCCTCCAAATTGACATCATCATGTGAGATCAAATCATCACCTTCTTGGACCGGCACCTCAAACTCCACCTTCTTCTCAACCTTCTCATTCTCCTTAATAGTCGGCTCGGGTGCAACATCATTTGCCTTCAACATGGCCGACTCATTGAAAATGACATCTCTTGAAATAAGGAATTTGGATGATTCGGGACACCACAACTTATACCCCTTCACATTTATGGGATACCCAACAAAAATACACTTCTTCGATCTAGGTTCCAACTTTCCTTCATTCACATGTACATAAGCGGGACAACCAAACACCTTTAAATTCGAATAATCGGCCGTCTTACCCGACCACACTTCTTCGGGTGTCTTCAACTCAATTGAAGTGGTAGGAGATCGATTCACCAAATAGCAGGATGTGTTAATGGCTTTCGCCCAAAACTCCTTACCCAAACCCGCATTTGAAAGCATACTTCTAGACCTTTCAAGTAGTGTCCTATTCATCCTTTCTGCAACACCATTTTGTTGTGGAGTGTGGACCACCGTCTTGTGCCGAACAATCCCTTCAGCCTTGCAAAAATTGTCAAACTCACGGTTGCAAAACTCCAAACCATTATCGGTTCTCAACCTCTTAACTTTCCTTCCTGTTTGGTTCTCCAAAAGTGACTTCCATTCTTTGAAGGTGCTAAACACATCACTTTTCTCTTTCAAGAAATAAACCCAAACCTTCCTTGAGAAATCATCAATGAAAGTAAGCATATAACGAGAACCATTACCTTTGGAAGGCTCACGAGAAGGTCCCCAAAGATCCGAATGGATGTAGTCAAGTGTTCCCTTGGTCGAATGAATGGCCGTGGAGAAGCTCAACCTCTTATGCTTGCCAAATACACAATGCTCACAAAACTCCAAGTTGCCCGTGCTTTGACCACACAACAAGCCTCTCTTGCTCAAAATGGTCATTCCTCGCTCGCTCATATGCCCCAATCTCATATGTCAGAGCCTAGTAGCATCCTCATCCGACATAGTGCCTGAACGTGCAATGGCGGCCGAGCCCGTGACCGTGGAACCTTGTAGGAAATAAAGAGTTCCAATTCTCTTCGCCTTCATGATTGTGAGAGCTCCTTTAGAGACTCTAAGGACTCCACCTTCACTTTGGAACTTACACCCCTTTTCTTCAAGAGACCCCAAAGAAATCAAATTCTTAGACAAATCGGGTATATGCCTCACACCCGTCAACGGTCGGACCTTTCCATCGTGGAACTTAATTGTCACCGAACCAATTCCGGCAACCTTACACATATTGTTGTTCCCCATGAGAACCTTACCATCCGTAGGCTCATAAGTCTCAAACCAATCTCTATTCGGAGTCATGTGTTGCGAAGCACCCGTATCCATCACCCAACAATGCATATCATCAACATTAGTATCTGTCACACAAAGAGTATCAACCGTGTCACATTCGGCCACATTGGCCTCCTCCGAAGAAGCACCTTTACTATCTGCCTTTTGTTTATTTTTGAGCTTGAAACAATCGGCCTTAATGTGTCCCTTCTTCTTACAATAGTTGCACGTCAAATTCTTGTGCCTAGATTTCGAACGGGTCCTTGTATCTTTCGAGTTTCGGTCCCATGATCTACCTCGATCAACAACTAAACCAACACCTTGGCTCCCTTTCTCATTATTGGTCATCTTACTATCAATGTGCAACTTGGCTTGCAAATTGCTCTTAACATCCTCTAGAGAGATTTTATCTCTACTATAAATCAACATGTCTCTAAAAGCCTTGTATGATGCGGGCAATGAGCATAATAATAAAAGGGCTTGGTCCTCATCCTCCACCTTAACATCAATCTTACTTAAATCATTCAAAATAGATGCAAACTCCGTAATATGATCGGAAATTGATGTACCTTCAACCATGCGAAGAGTGTAGAGGCGCAACTTCAACCGCAGTCGATTGGTGAGGGACTTCTTCATGTAGATGTTCTCCAACTTCTCCCACAAAGCCTTAGCGGTCTTCTCCGATAGGACCTCTTGCAATGTCGAATCGCTCAAGCACAATTAGATAATAGAGAGCGCTTTATCATCCATCTCTCTCCATTTCTTATCCGGCACCGCATCAATCAACTTTTCTCGACCAAAAATGGCATCCTTAACGCTTTGGCTCGACAAAATCGCTGCCATACGCACTTGCCATAATGCAAAACTCGTCTTCCCATCATACTTCTCAATATCATATTTTCCCGACATATCCATACAAATTTCTTGAACCCAAATCAACAAAACACCAAGATTTTCTCCCCAAAAATTGATTACTTAAATCACAAAATCAAACCTTCCTTCTTGATATCTTTCTCCTCCGGTGCTCCCGACGACGAAGACCAAGACTCCCGACGAAAAACTGGACTGAGAAGACCTCTACTGATCTGATCGGTCGGAGATCTGGGACGATTCTGGGACTGATCTGAATGGTCGGTTGGATCTGGACTGAACTGGGACTGATTCTGGAACTCGGGAGAAGGGATCTGGACTGGACTGGACAGGATCAGATCAGATCTGGGGAGGACCGGAAGAAGGGATCTGGAGAAGAGGAGTTTTGGTGTTGGCTCTGATACCAGTTTGTTAGGATTGAATGGGTTGTGGATTGTTAGGGTTTTGAGAAGATGGATGAGAAGAGAGGAAGAAGAAGATGTCGGCTGTTCAAGAAAGAATTAGGGCAAAAATGTTGATTAGTATTCATTTGATTCTAAGTATTACATATATGAAGATACTAAGCCCAATGGGCCCTAAGAGCAATTTGGGTCATAACATAACAATAACCAATAAAGGCATTGATGCAAGCAGACTCGCTCCCCTGACCTCTTGCTCACTAACTAAGAAGCTTACCACCAGAACAAGGGGCACTCACATTGTATTGTATTTTTCTTTACTAGTTGCAAATTGGTTTGATGGTCATCCATTACTTGGATCTTGGTATTGTAGAATAGGTAACCTTAGCTGTTTTTTTGCTACTAGTTTTCGTATCATAATGTCTGTTCATGTTTTAGTCATGTTGTTTATTAAACTTTATATATAATGAGCATAAATGACATATATATTCTCTGATTTATTTATTGAAATAGTATAGATTTCAAGATCTCTATTCATGTCTGCGCTGTTTCATATTATTATTGTTACATGTATCTCACCTTTATCATGCAAACTGAGAACCCTTGTTTTCCATCATGAAGCAGCAAATTTAGAGTTGAAACATTATATATATGTCTTACCATTGAAAGATTCAACTGATCTAATCTGCATGTGTATATATCATGTTCTCTCATTTTTTATTTGTAACAGGCTTTGCTTCTATCAGAAAGGCAGTTAACTAATGAAGCCAAAAAGGCATATGCTGAAGTTCAAGATAAAAATAGTGAACTCATCAAGAAACTTGAAGATGCTGGAGCCAAAAATGATCAGTTTCAAGATTCTGTCCAAAGGTTCTTTTTCTATTCATTTTTGCAGTGCAAACTTTATTTAATATATAGAGTCAGTATATGCTTAAAGCACGTCACTAAAAATAGAATGTGCAAGTAATACATTGTTGAATGGCCACTGCAATTTCGTCCTTCATAGGCTTGAGGAGAGAGTTTCCAACCTTGAGTCAGAGAATCAAGTACTTCGTCAACAGGCACTTGTCATTTCACCTACCGGCAGAGCATTATCTGCGCGTCCAAGAACTACTATTGTTCAGGTTCTCACTAAAATGATATATGCTTGCCATTTATGCTCTTCCAAATATTCATGCTAGCTCTTTTGTTTCCTTTTTTCAGAGGACTCCTGAAAATGGTAACCTTCTGAATGGCGAGACAAAATTTGCTCTGGTAAGTGCACATACTCTGGGATCATATTTCCTTTTTCCACATCTTGACTGTTATAATATATTATGCTTCTGCAACTTAAATGTCTTGTAGGATATGACTCCTGCTGTCAATCCCAAGGAGGTTGAAAGTGAGGAGAAGCCGCAAAAGTCTCTCAACGAAAAGCAGCAGGTATTCTAGGGAATTACTTTTCTGCTTCAGTAAGCAGTTGAGAATATAATTGCTTTCTCGAAAGCTGTCATATAAGCTTTTCAAATAAGAGTTAGTTTGGCTATGTTGCTCATCTCTAAGTTTAGAAATTTACATGAAATGATTCAATCTTTTGTCTCACTGCTAAATACATGGTTTAGACACTAGAATGAAATGATTCAATCTTTTGTCTCGCTGCTAAATACATGGTTTAGACACTAGAAAGGTTAACCATCAAACGTAGATGGCCAGTAAGTTGGTAAATAAGTTTTCTTAATACTTCTGTTTAATGAGACTAGAGAAGGCATAGCTTTAAAATTAGAGAGATGGAGAGAAGCTTGAGAATTTTAAGGAATTTAGAATCAGTAGGACTGAAACAGAGTATATGTATTATAAGTTTGGCGAAACCTAGAGAGATGACGAGTGTAGTTTGCGTTGAGGGCCAAAATTTGCCTAGGAGTAATCACTTGCAGTATTTTGGATCGATCATAGGATTGGGAAATCGAACAGGATGCTACGCATAGAAGTAAAGCAGCTTTTAGTTAAGATGCAGAAATGCATCGAAAGTATTATGCGATGGGAAGATACGTTTGAAATTAAAGCGAAAATTTTACAGGACATCTACACAATCAGCCATGCTATTGTATTAGAGTGTTAGGCAGTTAAGAACACGTGCAAAATATGAATGTATCCGAGATGTGGATGCTAAGGTGGATGAGTGGAAACACACTGACAAACAAAATAAGAAATGAGGCATACAGAAGAAAAATGAAAGTAGAAATTGTCCTAATTGAAGATAAAATGTGGGAGGGCCGATTGAGATGGCTTGGCTACATACAATAAAGATTAATAAGTGTCCCTGTTAAGAAAGTTGATAGGATGGTAGTTAGGGGAGCAGAAAGCACAAGGGTAGACCCAACTCCCGTTAAAGCTGTTAATAGGGATTTGATGTCTTAATTTTAAAGAGGAGGTGGCCCTCAATAGAATTGGCTGAAGGGAAGGATTCATGTAGCCAGTACCAAAAATTTTGGGATATAGGTTTTGTTGTTTTTGTTGTTCTGGTAATGAAGGAATAAACCTCAAAGTTCTAGAATTGTGGAAGAAAAAGAAAACTGGTGCAAGTAGAAGAAACTAAGATTTATGAAGTTATAATTTGGCACTGATGATGCCAAGTCCTGATTATAGTTGTGTGCTTCTTTTGTAATCAATCTGTGCTGCATGTCTGCTATTCTCATCAAATTTTTTTCTTCAATTGTTGTAGGAAAACCAGGACTTACTGATTAAGTGTATCGCACAAGACCTTGGCTTCTCTAATGGGAGGCCTATTGCAGCCTGTGTGATATACAAATGTCTTCTTCACTGGAGATCATTTGAAGTTGAAAGAACTAGTGTTTTTGACCGAGTTATTCAAGCGATAAGCTCGACTATTGAGGTAACCTTGACCTCCTACATTTGCATTTGATATCTTATACAAGGAATATCTTGCACACTACACTATAGAGATATAATGAGTTTTATCCCCCAGATGTTCTTATGTCATTCAATCAATCAGTGTTTTTTTATAGGTGTTATCTGTGCTTTTTGTGTGTATCAGGTGGGGTCATTCCCCACCCTTCCCTAAATATTGGGAGAAAAATCCTTTTACTAAGGTGATTTGTAGTTAGCTTTGTGCTTATTGCCTTTTATCCGCCAGTCCCAAGCCTTGGTAACTCACCCCATGTTCCTCTATTCCAGGAAAAGTGAAGACTGAAATGCAAAAAACGGGGGCTAATTTACCACTATATACCCTCACCTTTACCCTACTCCACAACTTGTTGAAGAATCTACCCCACAACTCGTAGTGCTAATAGCGGAAACACACAACAAGCAATAGAAACTCCCAAGACTTAGATGAACCAAAAACAAGCCACCACTATATATGCAAGATCTCATAAGAACACAATCAATATGCAGAGATAACCAATACTTCTTATTCCCCAAGAAATACAAAGATTACAAAAGAGATTACAACTCTCAGTCTCTCTCTCTTCTTTGAAACACTCGGCACAATCCCCTCGTGAAGTTGAACAATGATAACGGCTCACCTCTTGATTACACAAAATTGATTCTAACTCTAGAGTCTATAGCCATATATATATCCCCCAAGTAAACCCTAAAAGATGAACACAAATCCAGCAATTGGGCCTTAAACTCGTAAGCCCAAAAAATAATCAACGCCGAAGTCGGTCGACTGGACCCCCAAGGTCGGTCGACCGCAACGTGTAAGTCCAGACCCGAGAGCTGACCGGTCGACTGCACGGTCGACCGTCCCCTCCTCTGTTGGACCTGCACACTCAAAGAACTCTCAGCAGATTGGGTCGGTCGACCGCACCCCCGGTTGGTCGACTGCGCGGTTGACCTCAACTCTCCAGACTGCATTCTTCTGCTTGTTGTTTGTCTTCTCTTGCTTCTTTGTCTCATCCTCTTCTTCTCCAACTTTAAGTACTCAGTGCCTACGTGTATTTGAGGCCAAAATCCTAACATTCTCCCACTTGGACCAAATACATAACGTTTCAAAGTTATTGCAATTTTTACCTCGCATTATCTCTGCCAATCTCCCACTTTCATGGAAGACCCAAGTACTCTCAACTCTCATGAAGAGCACCTCTGCTACTCTATATGGAGTGCACCAACCTCCCCTCATCGCCTTATGAAGGATGTGCTCCACCAATCGCATAGAGCACGAATACCGGAGAAACAACCTCTCGTGTCGGATTCCGTGTTATGAGACTCCCCAACTCGCAAAATCTCCATCAACACCGGACATGGTTCAAAACCTCAATGCACCCTCTACGTTAGAAGTCTCCGTGGACGACGCCTCTACAAAATCCACAGATTGTTCAACCCCTACAGTCCCATTTCGGTTACCCTCGTCGACATCACCCCGCATATCGATACCAGTGCTTTTTATCACACAAGAGCGACTTGAAGCTTCAACTTCCAATTCGCAAAGTGCCCTCACCGTAGCAACGTCTTGCCCTCTAGGATCACTTCCATGGCCAGTAGCTCCCACTAAATTAGTAACCTCCCCCCCACAACTGAAAGAACTCTATTGTGCCCCACATAACCTACTACTCAATTCCGGCTGAGAGTCAATTACAGTAGAAATGCCCCTCACGTCTCTAAGCAAACACAGCGTTCCCTCACGCTTCCCTTTTGCAGTCACTATTGAACCTGCAGTTATACACCATTTTCCACTACCAACTGTAGTGGACAACTCCTTGTCTAGCATTCCAATCGAGATAAGATTTTTCTTCAAGTCTGGAACATGCCTTGTCTCCCGCAAGACAACGCTTTGATCATCATTGGCTTTCACGCGAACAGTACTAACCCCACGTACAGGACACCTGTGCCCATTCCTCACGATTACATCTCTAAAAGAACCCTCCTCGTAGTCATTAAACACCTCTCTCGGAGTACAATAAAAAGAAGCTCCCGAATCAATATACCAATCTTGAGTGCCCAACTCCTTCCGAGCTGATAAGCATAGATCCTCAACAAGCCCCACTTGAGCTTCCTTTGGGGTATCTCTTTGGTTTCTCCTGCTTCTTCATATAAGCCTTGTAACTGTGCATCGTGTGACCCTTCTTGTGACAAATACCAGCACTTAGGTCCATGTTCCTCATCGCTGTTATCAGACCTACTCTCAGTGTTCTAAATGGTGTCCGCCTCGGACGCCTAGGCGGCGCCTAGGCGATCAAAAAGAGGAGAACGAACCGCATATGCAATAGGCGGTATTCTAGGCGTTGAGATGGCAGTTAGACGTACAAGGCGTCGATATGGCGGCACCTAGGCGGACCAGGCGGCCGAGGCAGCTGAGGCGGATCAGGCGGCTAACAGATTTTTTTGTAATTTTTTTTTAATTCTTTAAAATAGTCTCTTCATCTTCAACAGAAAAAAGCCTCTTCATCTTCAACAGAAAAAAGCCTTTTCATCTTTACATTAAGGTATTACTAGTTCACGTTATATTTGAAATTTTATATGACTGATTATTGTTTGTCATTATGAATCTAAAGTTTACACCATAATCGTTATTAAACTTCTAAAATCATTCTGGCCTAGCATCACTTGTGAATTGTGATGCATTTAATCCCATGGCCTGGCCATTTTCTTCAGGAAGATTAGTTGCCCTTGATCGCAATAACTCCAATAAATTGTTTGTTTCATCCCTGCAACCTCCGTTGTCAAGATTAAGAATCATTCAATCATATTAGGATAAAGATTAAAGAATTCACAAAATGATTTAAATTACAAGCACCAAAGTTCCAATTTCACAAAAAGATTTAGACTACAAGCAAAAATAGAGAAATGTAACTTTTAAAAGGTTAATATATTAATATTTAAAAATTAAAAACAAAACGCCTAGGCGCCGCTTAGGTGCCGCCTAGGCGTCCTAGGCGGTAGGCGGTCCTTGGCCGAACCGCCACCGCCTGACGCCGTTTACAACCTTGCCTACTCTCCATTCTGATCCTTTCTTCTTTGACTGTTCTTAGATCTCCCACGTCTCTTCTCAACCTACATTGCGGAATCTCTAGAAGATGATGGATATCCCCCGTTTCTCACCCTTCTCACCTCCTCGTTCTGAATGCTACTCACCACATCCTGTAGAGTCATCAAATCTAATAGTCTGTTCCACCGTACCATAACTATCGGGTAAAGTAGATAGAAGTAACAATGACTGTCCTCTCTCTGAAAACTTCAAACTTGGAGCTTCCATCTGGTTGTAAACCATACAGTAATTGTTCACATGCTCTGCTACTGAAGCCCCTTCCCTCAACTTCATATTAACCAATTTCTTCATATGAAGAATTTGATTAGATGTCGACGGTTTCTCATACATATCCGTGAGAATCTCCATAACCTCTTTTGTGGTCTTTGCCTTCGAGATATGAAATAATGCCTTCATACTCAGCCCCAACTGAATCTGCCATAGCGCCTTCTGATCCAAACAATTCCAATCCGCCAAGACCTTCACATCCTTGTCTGCACCTACCGGCTTCTCATCAAACAACGGACCATCAATATCTTTCTGATAAAGATACGCTATCATTTAAATCTTCCACATCGCAAAGTCACTCCCATCGAATCTCTCGATCTTCATCTTGTTATTGGTCATCTCGAACCAACTGCTCTGATACCACTTGTTGAAGAATCTACCCCACAACTCGTAGTGCTAATAGCAGGAACACACCACAAGCAATAGAAACTCCCAAAATTTGGATGAACCAAGAACAAGACACAACAATATATGCAGTATCTCACAAGAACACAATCAATATGCAGGGATAACCAATACTTCTTATTCTCCAAGAAATACAAAGATTACAAAAGAGATTACAACTCTCAATCTCTCTCTCACCTTTGAAACACTCGGCACAATCCCCTTCTTGAAGTTGAACAATAATAATGGCTCACCTCTTGATTACATAAAATTGATTCTAACACTAGAGTCTACAGCTATATATATAGTCCCTAAGTAAACCCTAAAAGATAAACACTAATCCAGCAATTGGGCCTTAAACTCGTTAGCCTAAAAAACAATCGGCGCCGAAGTCGGTCGACCGCACCCCCAAGGTCGGTCGACCGCAATGTGTAAGTCCAGACCTGAGAGCTGACCGGTCGACTGCACGGTCGACCGTCCCCTTCTCTGTTGGACCTGTACACTCAAAGAACTCTCAGCAGATTGGGTCGGTCGACCGCGCGGTCGATCGCAACTCTCCAGACTGCATTCTTCTACTCACTGTTTGTCTTCTTTTGTTTCTTTGTCTCATCCTCTTCCTCTCCAACTTCAAGTACTCAGTGCCTACGTGTATTTGAGGCCAAAATCCTAACACAACTATATGCCCCAAAGTTTTTCTTTTACAGCAATATATCCTCAAGTTTTTTCTACTTGACAACCTTAAACCCTCCGTTAGCAAACCGTTAGTATTTTGAACGGAATATTCCCACATGCACAACATGTAATTTCTTTGGTCATTTTTTCCCTTTGAAATTACTTGAAGACCTTGCTCCCTCCCCCTTTCTCCAACTCCAAACCCTAGAAGTCAAACATTAACTTAGACCCCACACTAATTCCAAATATTCACTTCCTCACCCATTCATATGTCAAAACTAGAATCCTATTATTCAATCAATGTCAAAATCAAAATTTTAAAGCCAATTATAAAACTCAATGCATTAATCTTCTCTTCTTTACTTTTAAAACCAAAACCTTAACATCCAATCAATCTCAAACTGAAATCCTAAAACCGATTCAACAATTAAAACCTTCATTTTCCCTTCTTTATGCATTAATTTATCAAAAAGGAAACTCTTAACATTTAATCTATGCCAAATTCAAAACCCCAAAACCCATTTTGAAAATCAAAATTCAAATCTTTCATTCTTGACCCATTAATTTCTCTATGTAGGAAACCCTAACCCCTAACATATGATTAAGTTTAATCTATGTCAAACTCAAAACCCTCAAACTCATATTCCTTTTTTTATTCCTCTCTCCCCCCCCCCCTCTCTCTTTCTCTCTCTCTCTCTCTTGTGGAAATGGTTTTTGCATGTTAGAGAAAGAGGGAGATGAACAATCAACGGTATAGGAGTAATTTTTCGAAGTTGTAAAAGAAACATGAGGGTATATTGTTGTTAGGAAATAACTTTGGGGTATGTAGTTGTAAAGTAGGGTAAACGTAAGGGTATATAGTTGTAAATTTTCCAAAAACTAGCCTAAAATTTTACTAAAAAGCAGAAAACTTCCCTCAATTAATTTTATAGTTTAGTAACTACCACAAAGTTTTCTTTTCCAATCAAACTGAGAAAGTGAAAAAAGAAAATGCAAAAGGAACTTTATAGTTAAAATCATATTAGCAATTGATGGTATACCCCCCCCCCCCCCCAACCCACCCCACACACACACACAAAAAAAAGAAGAAGAAAAAAACAAATAGAAATAGAAAAGAAAAGAAGTATATGTGATGAGGACATCGGTTCTGTTTTATTTTAATTTTGAGATTAACCATATGTAGTTTATTTGAGAGATTTGTTTGAGAGATTTGTTTTAGATTTGTTTGAGATTTATTTTGAATTTGTTTTGAGCCTATATATAAGCCTTGAGAATAATGAGAAGTTATGCTATTCTTGATTAAAAAAATTATTGTGTTAAAGTTATTGCTTTTCATCTCTCTTTTTGTTTGAGACAATTGAGAGAATTATTAGGGGGTGTGAGAAGTCCTAATAAAATTTTAGGGTGTGATAAACTCTAAAACTATCCCCAAATTTCCAAATTAAAATTCCAAACCCTAATCCCCAAATCACTTATAACCCTAATCCCCATCTTCCTATTCATCTTCTCCCTCTTTCCCGATCGTCGACCACCACGACCGACCAACACCCATCGCAAACCCCCACGTCTTCCCCGTCGATCCCTCGACCCCACCGCCGCTCAACCCCGTCGACCCCTTGCCGACCTCCTTCCCCCGCTCGTCGCCACCCTCCCGCTGTCTCCTCGACCTCCAATGCACACCCCTATCGTCCCTCCAGCCACCATCTCCCCCCCCCCCCCCCCCCCCCCCCCCCCCCGTGACGCTCCTCCAACCGCCATCTCCCTGCACCTAGCCTCACCGACCACCTTCCCCGTCACCACTGCCACCCCGTCGACTATCCCGTCACTCGCCCCCGCTTCCTTCCATCGCCAGCAACCCCGAGACCCCATTTTCTCCTTGTCGTCGTCGATCACAGCCCCTCGACGCCCCCCTCGCTGCTCCTTCACATCTCGGTGCCGCCCCTTGCGGCCTCCATCGACGGCCGCCCGCACCCCTAGCGCCACCTATTGTTCAAATACAACAACTTCATGACGCTTTCATCGCAACTCGGTAAACTCTTTCTACTTCTCATTTATTTGTGATACTATCCATCATCTCTATAATATTATTTGATTTATTTGTCGTCCACAAATTTGAGTGTGTGTTCTACTTGCCTATTAGTGTACAAAGCTTTATTGAATTTCTTACATGCTAAGAACGATTAAGTATTAATGTTAATTGATAGGATTGAACTTTTAATTGGGCTTGTTAAACTATTTCACATCTTGAAAATCCATCAAACCAATTAATAGTTATAATTTCTAACTTAATCTGCATTACGTGTTGGTAAATTTAATCCTTTAAAATTCTTGGAAATTCTCTATTTAAGGTTTAGTTTACATCAATATGGATGTAAGATATCTTATGGCATGACAAGAGATTGTCTCTCTTGGTCTCCTAAATGATCTCCAACTTCAGAGTGATCGCGGAGGGGATTTACCCTCCACCATTCCATATGATGATATATTTTTTTCTGCTCATGTGTAATACTATTTTCTTCAGTTGCTAATCTTTGATATATCCTTCCTTTTAAAGACCCAGGATAATAATGATGTACTATCGTATTGGCTATCCAATTCGTCTACCTTGTTGTTGCTCTTACAACGGACATTGAAAGCAAGTGGAGCAGCTAGCCAGACGCCACAAAGGAGGCGGCCTTCATCAGCGTTGTTTGGGAGGATGTCTCAAGTAAAGAAAGCAACCCTCTTTATTTAATGTAGCTTGGGCAAATGATAAGTGATACATTTCGTAATACCTTCTTTTCAGGGACTTCGTTCATCTCCTCAAAGTGCTGGGCTTCCTTTCCTTAATGGGAGGATACTTAGTGGATTGAATGACTTGCGCCAAGTTGAAGCCAAATATCCAGCTCTGCTCTTCAAGCAACAACTTACAGCTTATCTTGAGAAGATTTATGGAATGTTAAGAGATAACTTGAAGAAGGAGATATCCCCATTACTTGGATTGTGTATCCAGGTATTGGGATTTCTTTATGTTCAATGAATGATTTCAGTTAAATATATAGGAAGTCTCAGATAATTATTCCTGTAAAATCTTCCAAATTATGCTCATATCAGTCAGTTGATTTCTGATTCAGGCACCAAGAACTTCCCGAGCAAGTATGGTTAAAGGGTCACGTTCTCAGGCAAATGCCATGGCCCAGCAAGCACTGATTGCACACTGGCAAAGGATTGTTAAAAGCCTCAACAGCTATTTGGGAATATTGCGAGCAAACTATGTGAGCTTTACTATACTGCTTGTCCTATTGCAACAATATAACAACTTCACTGAACATAAGGAAACTTTATTTACAGGTCCCACCATTCTTAGTCAGGAAGGTGTTTACCCAAGTGTTTTCATTTATAAACGTTCAGCTATTCAACAGGTGATTCAGTTGTGATGTTAATACTGATGATTTTACACTCGGTGTTTCTTAAGTAAACTATTTTAAACTGGTTGTATTTCATTATAGCCTCTTGTTGCGGCGGGAGTGCTGTTCCTTTAGCAACGGGGAGTATGTGAAAGCTGGATTAGCTGAATTAGAAAGGTGGTGCTTTGATGCAACTGAAGAGGTAAGCATATTTTATCTTGTATATCAAATGATCTTGCTGAAGACTCTTTCCTAAAATACATTTGTACACAGTATGCAGGTTCATCCTGGGAGGAGCTGAAGCATATCAGACAAGCTGTTGGATTCTTGGTATACTGTTTTGCTTTAGAGCACTGATCTCAATGATCCATTTTTTCTGTATGTTATTATCTTAATCCATTTCTTTTGTATTCCAGGTTATACATCAGAAGCCCAAGAAAACACTGAAGGAAATAACGAATGATTTGTGCCCGGTGGGTTACTATAATTTCAAGCTTGTGGTATATCAGAAGTTAAAATGACATGTGATTTGTTTCTCATTTGATCTTTCTTATATGTATGTTCCTTGCTATCAGGTGCTCAGCATTCAACAAATATATAGAATCAGTACTATGTACTGGGATGATAAGTATGGCACACATAGCGTGTCTTCAGAGGTGAGCTCACTTAAATTTTAATTTACTGCTTGCATTCAAGACCTCGTGGAATAGAATAATATCCCTTCACTGCTATGCTTTGCTGTCATTGAGTAGGTTATCTCAACTATGAGAGTCATGATGACTGAGGACTCAAACAATGCTGTTAGCAGTTCCTTCTTACTGGATGATGATTCCAGGTAACTTTTCTCAGCAACCTATTCCTTTAGTTTATTTGGCAATATGTATGCATGTGAATGAATATTTATGTTTATGTGTTGCAACTAGAATGTTGGCTAGTTAGTAGTTACATACAGATTGTACATATCAGTCAACTGAGGCCATACTTGCATAGAGTTTCACCCATTTTGTACTCAAGTTCCGGAGCTATGTTCACTTAATTTTCTTTATTTAATTACTGGATAGTAGTTGGGATATAAGCCCACTCGAGATTTATAATTAAAGATGTTGCACTTGCATTTGCTTGTTCTTCTTCGTCTATTTGCAGTTAACATGGTAAATTCATTAAGATATCACTTGTTTTAAAAAATCTGTATATCTAATTGTTTGTGAAATGAGAGGGAGAGAGAGATTGGCCACTCAAACTTTGTTAATAAACACATACAAGAGTGATTTGATTGAAGGAAAGAGGCCAAACCCGCTTACCTCCTTATAGAAGTCACTCGATTCTTGAGCTCATGCACATGTACTTCCTCTACAATCCTAATCGTATTGTTCAATCCATGCATAGTTTACTCACTGATTCTATTTCCACTGTTACACTAGATTGACAACAACAGAAATTAAGGAACACATGAATCACAAGCCATGAGCCCACAACAATACATGCATATTTTTTTGTGAAATCGTACATGCGCACTTTTTTTTTGGAAATTATGTATAGATATGATTCTCAAGGGTTGCTATTTACTCCTTTGTACTTGATACAGCATACCATTCTCAGTGGATGATATCTCCAAGTCGATGGCACAAATCGATGCATCAGATGTTGACCCACCTCCATTGATCCGTGAAAATTCAGGGTTTTCATTCTTGCTGCAGCGGACAGACTAGTGGTTGGACTAGTACAGCTGAGCTTTCGCTTAGCAGTACTCAGCATATCGATTCAACTTCTCTTCAGCCTGTGCATAAACTTCCACCTTTCATCTGTATATTATATTCTCATCCTACCAATTCAGCCAGGCGTATCCCAAGGATCAGGAGATTTATATAGGTTTTCTTTTCTTTTGTTATTTTTGTAATATTTAATTTATTGGTTGGTTTTTCTCTTCATTTGTTTTGGAGAACTCAGGTCTGGTTCTCATTGGGTTCTACAAGTGTATGTGGTGTGCTGTTGTAGAACCGGCGTGCTATATAATTGACGATTGCAGCCGCCTTTTAAAGGCAATATTCTTTATGTGGAAAGTTATTTGATTGTATTATATAATTTTTTCATGGTGGAAATTTCATAGTAGTTTGTAAGTTTGTAGTAATTAACTTTGCTGCTATCTATTTCCATTACAGTATACGACAGTCTTTGCTTATGCCCCCGAAGTACAAGTATTTAGCACCCAATTTATTTACAGGTTTAACTCCGATTGTCTTGACTTCGTTCATTTGTTTCCTTACTCGTTATGAAATTTTTAATCGGTATGTGATTTTATTGATATCAATAGCAAAAAGTGTAAATATATCACACTTTCTATGTGTAGTTATTGTATAATACTAACCCTGTTAGATTCTGAGGATTCACTTTAGAGGACTACTATTTTTTCGTTTTTTTTTCTCCTGAGTTAATAGATGACAAATGCCGTCCTTAAGATCACAAGTGAGCAAATGAGAAAAGTCACAGTAAGCGATTCAGCATTTAGTTCCATATGATTTAATGGAACTTACCATTTAAGCGTCATGATTCTGCTACCAATGTACACATGGATGGTTTCATGAGCTTCAGTTTTGACCTTGTTGGCCAACTTTCGTCATGTTGCGCTTACCCACTCCTACACTGTAATACTTTCATGAGAATATCTTACCTCTTGGTTCCTCAACCTTCTTTTGGGGTTTGCTCTCTACATAACAGTGAATTGTTTGTGCCACCTTTCGAATCTGGATTTTCTTTATTTTCTGAGGTTTGATTGCTAGTTAGATTCAACGCCATCACACATCTTCTTGTATGGTACCCATTCTAAACCCCTCAATCCCAAACCCTAACAATTCCTCATCTAAAGACGAAAAAAAAGATGAGAGCTTAGATGGATCCCCAAGCAACCAAGGGGCAAAGAACTTTGATGACGAAGCGAGGAAGGGATGAAGAAGGAGACCATCGACCGGAATACAGAGGGGATCATGGGATTGTCACCGGCAACCCCCTGAGAGGGAGGGTGTGATCAACGATGATGGATACTCAAGGGGACCATAGAGATCGGTTGAGGATGGAGTAGAAAATACCGTGAGAGAGGCATGGTGGAGAAGCCAATACGTCGCTCACCAGAACTGGTTAGAGATGACAACCGACTAACCGAGTTCTGTCGAGCCATAAGAGATCCTATGCAGAGGCTATGAGGAGTGGGAGAAAGGGGAATGATCTAGAAGGGGCACAGCGAGAATGAAGCTCGACGGGTTTATGGGACATGAAGAGGAAAGAAGACGACGAGGGGGAATGGGTTCTGGTTCACCCTAGGAAAGCCAAGAGATTATAAATGAAGATCTCGTCCACCTCGTTGTCGATGAAGGTTGGGAAAGGACAACAATGTCATAAAAGTGCAGAACGGCACACGATCCATAAGTGTAGGAATCAATGGTTTTACTAAGCGTGCAAACAACACAGCCACATCTTGAAGGCATGCCCGAAAAACAAAGTGATCGGGAATTCTCAATCTAAATGGGTACCACGTGACGAGGAACCCACTGAGTCTCTAAAGAGCAAGACAGAAGAGAGCTTCGCCGGGGGTCGGAAGGTGATTAAGGCAAGTATTACTCCTACTCCGATCATGGGGGAGTTTGAGGAAACCCTACGGCGAGCTCAGTCAACAACCTATTGACCTTGGACACCTCGGCGACACCGACATGGAAATGGGAGGTTCAAAGAGTGACACAAGATGTATGGATGGTCTTTTGCAAATGTGAGGAGAGGGTTAAAGAGGTGTTATCGCTGAGTGGACTAGAAGGAGATGACTATTACATCACATTTAACCGTTGGTCTAGAAGCTTCCGGGCGTTAAAGGTGAACCTCCTACCGGTCGTTTGGATTTAACTATATAACTCACCGTTCCATTATTGGGTGTGATAGGGTTTTTAGAACCTTGTGAACAGTTTCGGGACATACTCTACAAAACATACTAAATAGCGATAGAGACAAGACCAATTGATACTATAGTTTGGTAATCAACTATCGTAGGAGAACAAGATGCAATTACAAACTCTATAAAACATTCTCTCTGAATTTGGTCGGGATCGTGCTGGAGAAGAAGATGAGCGAAGGTGGTGGTTAGAGTCCAACAATATCTTATCGGTTAAATGAATGTACAGATAACTAAATGGTGGTGGTTTGCCGAGCACAGAGGATAAAACAATATAAAAGACACATGCACCGATAAAAGTGATGGTGTTCTAATGGTTGGTAGTAAACACCTCCATTCTTTCCCAAGAGAACCAGAGGAGGAGAAATATTCCAATGGACACTTGTTGTTACAGATGTAACTTAGGAGAAGATGACACAATTCACATTTTTTTCAATTGCCCGAAAGCTAGGTTAGCTTGGAAAGTAGTTTGTTTGGGGTTTGGACTTGGGGCCAATGAAGAGTGAGAGTGACTAGGAAGGATAAAAGGGGGGCTTAGGACATTATGGTAGCAACTATTTTGTGGATCTTATGGCTTAATGTCATGCCCCGCTTCACAAAAACATGGAATACGAGCGCGTGACGAAGCACAACAAATGATTTTAACATCATTTATAAGCTGTAGGATCGACTCAGCATCACAACAAGAATATAACAAGACATATATAACAAAGCATGCATGAATAGTTTATTAAACAATAGAAAACAATTGAAATAAATAATAATATCCAAATAGTTTTCAAGTCTGGATCAAAGGTAAAACCCGGGAACACAAGTCCGTTACAAGTTTTAAGTAACATCAATGAAATAACTCAAATACAAAATGAAATGATTAAAGAAAGTTTTTCCAAGCCAGGCCTAGAACGTCTGCTCACCAATTCCAGCAGGCAATTCGTCTCCAAAGTTTGCTTAATATAAATAAAAGGAGAAAATGGAGAAAACAAGAGAAATGCCCTTAGTGCAAGTTAGAGCCACAATTAGTAAAAACAAGTACAAGAATTACGGAACAAAATTTGGAACCAAGAATGTAATAGGGATGCAACAAGTAGTGGGGATTCAAGAAACTAGCTAGCAAGAAAGACAACTCAAGTGACCAGATTGGGTAACAAATACTAATGGTAGGACAAGTGCTAAGTGAACATGTAAAGGTATCAAACATCATGTGACAAGTATCAAGTACAAGTATCAAGTAACAAGTCTCAAGTCTAGTGTCAAGTTGTCAAGTACAAGTATCAAGTCTCATGTATCATGTAGTCAAGTATCAAGTAAGCATGTATCAAGTTCAAAGTTTCATGTATCAAGTCTTGTGATTATTACTATCTAGGTAGCACTTCATGCATCCATACTTTTACTACATGATTGCTACAGTCAATGCAATTTCGTTTAGGCCTAATAATGGAGTCTATAGGTCGGTGTACTCAGGTATCAAGTATCAAGCAGACACGGTTCATGAATACGAAAATAAATAACAGGTTCACGAAGCAAGTTCGTGAATACTAACAGGTTCAAGACCCACACGGTGGGTTCATGAATACAACAGGTTCATGAGCCAAGTAACTAGCTCCATGAATACATCAAGGTGTAGCAAGTTCATGAACCGAGTACCAGAAAACATGAGCCCCTTTCCGAGTACACTTACCTATATTGTCCACGACTATGGTCTTTCCCTTAAAACCCGGCTTATTATTTATTATTATCATCAAGCAAGCATGCAAATGTGCGAAACAAGTCAAAGTAACATAATCAAGAACATGGAATAAATCTAAACTAGATAAGATACATGTTCGAGGGTCAAAACAAATTAAAATATCAAGAACAACGAAAATCTCAAATCTGGATAGCATGAGGTTGCTGCACAAAAACTGCAATTCCCGTTGCTACAAGATAGCAAAAGTGGATCCGTCAGAAGATCTAGAAACTATACTCCTGCCCAGTTCCAACGCATACAATTAAGCTACATAAAAGTTGTGGTAACATGTGTCAAAACAGCAAACTATACAGCTTTTGTGTTCGCCAGAATTTGTGAAACTGAGTTTATACATATGAAACAGGATTCAAACATTATTAATTAATTCTGAGAAAATTAGGGGATGTTATCTAAGGTGTCCAGTAACAGCATGCAAAATTTCAAGTCATTTACTTACTGGTAGCATAGTTAAAATAATTTACAAACTAAAGAGGTACAGCAGTTTTTGTGAATCTGCGACTACCGACACAGCAACAGTAAACTGCGATATCTCCTAGACCGTAACTCGGAATTCAAAAATTCTGGATGCTATTGACAACTAGAGATTCAGAGATACATTTCATGTTCAGGGCTCAAGTTCAGTTTTTGATTTTAAAGAGGTCGAAACAGCAAGTAAATTTCAGGACAAGTGTGAATGTATTTCATATATAAGTTGCATGATAATTGATTATTATGAGTCTGGATTAATGTGTGATACAAATATGGATGTAATCAAATCAGCAAGCAACATCTATTTCTCAACTCAAGAAAAGCAAGATCATCACATACATGATACAATACACATCTACAAGTCTAGGATTTCTTAATTTCATGTGCTCAAGTGACTAGGAGATAAATGAGTCCAACTAGTTTGTAAATATAACAACGAAAGGGTTGTGACTCTTAAGATTATGGAATCGAAGATGAATAATTCGATCAACAAATGATGAGACAAGAAGGAGTCACAACTACAATCTATCTGCAGTATTTTCAATTAAACACTTGCACTAGAACAGAAATTTGTACAAAAAGAATACTTGCCTTTAGGACGACGATTAGATCCAATAATTTGGGAGTAACGAGATCGAAAATCCCGGACGAAAATTCCCAAAAGCACGTGCGAAGAAACCAACAGCAACTAAGAGAACCCCATACCGGATTTGCCCAGAACAACAAATGGGGGTCAGATCCACTGCGCCCAGAACACGGAATAGCGAACTCACCCAATGGAAAACCTCCTATGCAGTGGATCGGGGGCAAACACGGGACGAGTCTGGATCTGCTGTGGCCGAACACAGGACAGCGGGAACGACCAATGGTCTCTTGTCTCCCCCCTTACTATGGCAGAGAGAGAGAAAGAGAGAGCGAGATTGCGATGTCGGCATGGCTGGTTGGCGACCCAGGCGGCGGCGAGGTGCTCTGTTTCGTGGGTTCGAAACAGAGTGAGGAGAGCAGGGGGAAAATGGGTTCGAGGTGTTGGCGGTGGCTGGTAGAGGTCGTGGGTGAGGAGGATGGCGAGGATGGGTGCAGGGGATGGGGGCGACGACGATGGGTAATGGCAGAGTGAGTTTCAGTGGTGAGATGGGTTTGAGAGTTGGATGAAGGTGAGGGGGACGATGGTGGCTGGCGATGGGGTTGACGAGGGGAGTGGCTAGAAGGTGGTCGGAAGGCGATGACGAGGCGGCGACTGGGTAGAGGTTGAAGGCGAAGGCGATGAAGATTGGGTTTACGATTTGAGCGGAGGAAGAAGACGGAAGGGGAGGAAATAGCGGCTGGGTTGTTTGGGTTTAAACAGTAATAGCGTTAGGGTTAAAATTAGGTTAGGGTTATATAGGGGATTTTGGGTTATTGGGTAACTGGATAGCGGGTTTGAGGGGGATGCAACTAGAGACTTAGTCAAGATTCATTAAAAATGGAGAAAAAGAGATAGATGAGATGAAACATTCCAATTCTTCATGAAGAACGACACAAAAGAACAGAACGAACAATACAATTGAAATAAATATTGGCACCAAAATTGAGTTGAGACAAATAAAATGAGTTTATTCGAACTGGAACAAAAATACAGCTCTCAAATTGAACACAAGAATACAAGGAATGAAAATACAGTAGAAAAAATATAGATGAGGGAAATAGGAGTTACACTTAATATAAATGATGCTTGTTTCTGCAATGTTAATTGTAGATTTTCTATCATGATGCATAAAATTTTTGCTCTTATTGATGCATGGGCAGGCCAAGCAGGGGAAAGGAAGAGACTTCGCGTGGAAGGAGCGGAGTAGAGATGGTGCCGTTCGTGCACACCCTTCGATAGTTCATTGATGGATAGGGGGTTTTGTGTCGAGGGTTTACTATGCATCCTATTAGACTATGATGTTTGGGTTGTTTCTGTTAGTAGTGGATGTAGTAGGATTTTGGATATATTTTAGTTTGTAA
Source organism: Hemerocallis citrina (assembly GCA_017893485.1). Taxonomy (NCBI): domain Eukaryota; kingdom Viridiplantae; phylum Streptophyta; class Magnoliopsida; order Asparagales; family Asphodelaceae; genus Hemerocallis; species Hemerocallis citrina. The sequence goes on along the minus strand of CM030368.1, from coordinate 185,871,272 downwards.
TAGTTGCTAGTTATGTTATGTTTTATTAATCTTTCATTAATATAACCGACGACCAATTGTCCCATTCATCTCAAAAATTAAAAAAATTTAAAAATAAAAAAATCACAAACCCTAATTTTTCTAATTTTAAGGTCACGAGGACAGTGGATGAAATTTAAGTTTTCGAATCATGTAATATTGCAAAGGGTAAATTGCATAAACCCCCATGATCTATAAGGTCAACGCAATGAACCCCTTATGTTTCAGTTAACACAAAAAAAACCCCTGCAGTAACATTTGTAATTAACTACCCGAAAACCCAAATTTTGGATGCAAAATACCTTAAATACCCTCATTTAACTATAATGTAATAACTCTCTTCTCTATATTCTCACTCTCATTTTGTCGGATCTGGACATCTCCCATCAAATTTCTCATCTTGTCTGAACCCCAACCCAAATTGCCCCAAGTTGCCCCAAATTGAAAACCCCAAACACCCAAATCTTATCTGAATTGGGGGATTGGAAACCCTAAACCCCCAAATCCGAAACCCTAGTCGAGTCAAATTGATCTCGAACTATTGAATTTCGCTCTCAATCACGTCCCACACTTTTGCCTTCTTCTGCAAACGATCAATCAACCTGTCACTCACTGGATTTCACTGCATCAACTCGCTCCAGCTCCAACTGCACACAACCGGGTCTGGGTCTTTTCACTTTTAGTCCTTTAATTCTCTCTCTCTCTCTCACATATTTTGGGTCCATTTCCATCCAATTTCTTATGATTTTGATAGGATGTCTTGTTTTATTTTGGCAATATTAAAAAAATGGATTTTGTGGGATGTAGGGGTGGTTGGGAGAGGGGAGGGGACCACTTGATGTCGTATTCAATGTGGGTAGTTAAGGTCTTTGAAGACAAAAATATACTCCACTTATGAGGTGTCATTTTTTTATGAGTAATGCTAGAGCCACTACCAATTTCACTACATTTTTCTTCACTACCTTAGGTGGCACACTCCAATAGGTAGGAGATGATAGAGTAGGTGGGAGAACTCTCCAATAGGAGTATGCCACCTAAGGTAGTGAAGGAAATGGTAGTGAAATTGGTAGTGGCTAAAGCATTACTCTTTTTTTATTATTATAGTGTCTTTACACACACACACACCAAGCATTTCTTTATTAGTAAATGAACTTTACAAGAATTTGATATGCTAGAAAATTTGAAATTCTTTGGTGTTCTTGATGTTTTTACTATAGAACACTTTGTCAATAATCCTAAATACCAATTTATAGAACACTTGATGTTTTTGACACTTTCTAAATTTTTTGGGTGTTTGCACTTGATGTTTTTGAATTTTGTTTTATAGGATGGTGTTTGCACTTAATGTATATCATGGTGTACACTTTGTTAATAACCCAAAATGCCAATATGTGGGTGGAAAGAAGAACAATGCACGCTATATACACCGTAAATTGATATGTTGAGAAAGTTTTCAGAACATATTAAGAACAATGCGAAGAGGGTCTATAGGGACAACAACTTCAAAGTTTCCTATTTGGTTATGAGAATTTTCTGGTATGTTTGTACGTATAGAGTTATACATATTCATCCTAAAATTCATGTATTCTGACTTCAAATTAACACCAAATTATAATCAAAGGTTTGAGAATAATGTGAAAGAGACCCTTGGCTCCCAGATGGAAAATGGTCATCAAATAACTTCATTGGCAGAGGAAACTATGTATCACTTGGACATGGCATAGTAAGGGGTGGGGGCACTACATCACTCAGGTTGCACATAGAGCACACTGCTATCATCTCATGCACAAACCAGGTCACAGGTGAAAGGAAAGAATCCATCTAAGTAATTTGGGTGGAATGAAGTTTGTATAGATGAACATTTGGTGGAGTAGAGTGAATGAAAACAAAAACAACAAATGGATGTAATCGGTCTACCTATAACAATATTTTGATGGGTTGGTTGTAAATATACTCATGTTTTGATGGAATGGATGTAATCATGAGCTAGTACATGATATTTTGGTTGTCAATCTAACAATATTTTGATGATATAAGAAATTGAATTATTTTTTTCTCTTCCATTCAATTATGCAATTTCAGTTCATTTGTTATCAGATATGATTCAAAATATTGTATTCAGTTCTGCAACTTGAGTTATTCAATGTGTTCTTATTAGATGTGATTAAGAAAGTCATGGTGTATTGCTATCAGTCAATTTTGAATCAAATGTGGATTTTGTACCATGTACAAACTGTATCGGTTATAGACTGTATCGGTTGTGCTCTTTTTTGAAAGATGTATAGTATCAGCACAGGCAACAAATACGCATACATTCAACTGTTATAGCAGCAGAAAAATAGTCAAAACAACTTCAATAAACATTCAATTGTTATACACATACAGTCACAACAACAATGTATCATAATAGCAACAACAAAATATGAAAAATAGTTCTATTATAGATATGAAAATTGTGCTTCTATTAAATCAGACAATAAGCATTCATTCAAATAGATTCATAATATGTTGTCCAGCTACTACATGATATTTTTATACCATTACAACACTAACCACCAGTAATAAACATCACTTCAAAAAAATTGAATATCATTAACCCACATAAAGCAATACACATTGAAAATATTAACCCTATGTAGACACATTCAGTGTGTTTCAGCTTTTCAATAATCTGCCTTAGCAAGTAGTTCTCTTTAATTAACTCATCTTTCCTCAAATCAGTACGAGTTGTGGGGTAGATTCTTCGACACCAATGTGTTTTTTTACCAATCAACAGATCAATGTTCTATAAGTAGTATAGTCTTATTTCTATGGGTTTTTGTAGTCGTAGATGATAAGGTTTGGACTTCAATTTGGCTAATTGTTCATCTAATTTGAGCTCGAAGTGAGAGTAAAGAAGTTGGACTGATAGTGCAAAAAAATGCATAAGTTAATGTCTATGTGAGTGCAGTTTTGATGTCTGGATGAAAAAAAATATGAAAATCGTCACGGGATATATCAAGAGAAACCAACCATAACGAAGCAATGAAGGAACGTCAAAACCGTTGAGGATGCATAGTGCATGAGAAATAGGGTAATGTAGAAATTTTAAAAAGATTGGAAAGTTATGGTATGATTAAATAAAGAACTTTAAAGGATACTAGTAATTTACACGTGCGTTGCACGGCTTAATAAATACATATTTTTTTAAAAGTAAAAATTTAGGCACGTGTGTTGCACGGGTTGGTAGAAGGACAAATTACACTAAGGCCTTTTCCCATTATAGTAGTAGAGATTTGGAGAATGTAACTACTCTTACAAGGTTATGAGTGCTATGGTACATTTTTAGGAGAATAAAATAATGGAAGATGCATAAGAGATTCAATTAAGAGAAATGCAGTAATATTGTGTGAAAGGAGTTGAAACGCAACAAAAGCTAGGAAGATTCAGTTAGCTGGTAGGTGGGCTTAAAGGTTGGGAATTCAGATGAGAGCCACATGTTATCAGCAATTTATGCTGAGGAAATTAAAGGTGCCCACGGAAAAAATAAATTGAAAAAATATCTATCTGCTTATCCTTGTTTTTTCAAAGTTCAAATGGTAAGCTCATCCCCAAGGTGGAAGATCTCAAGGTTTGGATCCTTTGGTTGCTTTCACAGTAGTCTCAGAAGATGACATTATGACGTTGGGTAAAGCCAATGTGCCCACTTCTGTCTTAGTTGTGGTCGTTGGTAATGAGTTAGATGAACTTTTACATGAAAGTTTGATTTGTTCAATGTTGTCTAGACTGTATGGCAGAAATTAGAAAGCAAGGCTAAGCATTTAGAGCTTAAGAGGGGCTCCATTGGCGCTTAGCGGAAAAGGCTCCCAGGATATATTTTGAGCATTAAAAAAAAGTAAATATATAAAAAAGTAGAGAAAAGCATTATTAAAGAAGAATTTAAGTGCATAACTAACATGATGATTTGTAAGATTTAAGAAAGACTAATTCTACAACAATACTGTAAAAGGTGTTGGATATAAATGGAGAACACTCAACCCACACCCTAATTTTGGAGTTTTGGTGTAGTGGAGGGGTCTTTCTCATGGTATTAGAAACCTTGGTTGAATAACTTGGTGTGCATATTTAATGCAAAATAAAAATAAAAATTATGTAGAACGCTGCCCACAACCATGTCTTAATCCATAAAATGGGCATTTGTCTTTTTTCGTTGCGGCTCACAAAGTTAGGTACTTATCTTTGGTTGTGCCCTAAAAAATTGATGCTCGAGCAATGTAGGCATGTCAGGTGTAAGTAGAAAACCCCTAACCTGTTGAAGAATCTACCACAACCCGTAGTGCTAATAGCGGAAGTACACCACAAGCAATAGAAACTACCAAGACTTAGATGAACCAAGAACAAGCCACCAGTCTCCAAGTCATGTAATATGTAATGTACTTTGTATTTTTCAAATTCTATAGACCTCTAAGTCATAAAATATTTTGGAAGATATGCAGGGAGGAAAATTATAGGAACTTCCACCAAGCTCATCTCCCTCTAACTGAACTACAACATGTGAAGTACACCGCACTAATAGAGTATAACATGTCTTCAAAACCCTCCAAACCAGGTCGGTCTTCTATCCAATGTGAAACCCTCAACAAATGGATGAAAACTGATCTAAAACGAGAGAGAGAGAGAGAGAGAGAGAGAGAGAGAGAGAGAGAGAGAGAGAGAGAGAGAGAGAGAGGAATGCAAGTAAAAACACCAAAACATGATTGTGTAGAAGTGGACCTGTGTCGAGTGGCTGGAGCAAAATTCAGTGATGCCTCCATTTGAAAGCGAGGGCAAAAGAGAGGGATGCAATCGGGATGCGATCGAAAGCGAGCTTGAACAAACAGTTTGATTTCAATTTGAATCGAAATTAAGGGACTAGGGTTGCAGATTTGGGGTTTCGAGTTTCCGATTTGGGGATTCAGACAGGAGAAATTTGGGATTTTGGGTTTTGGGCTTTGGGAGAGAAGATGTAGGGATTCAGACAAAATGAATGTGAGTGAGAATAAAGAGAAGTGAGTTATTAATTACATTGTATTTAAATAGGGGTACTTAGGGTATTACGCAAAATTAGGGTTTTTGGGATATTTGACTGCAAATATTATTACATGGGGTTTACTGCGTTGACCTTATATACTCATGCGGGTTTCTACAATTTACTCTATTAATTAATTATAAATGAGTGAAGTGTAGGGAATTTGAGGTGGCAGAGCTTCCACTGGAAGATCTTACTTCTCTGAGGAAAGTTTGACATTAAAAGTTCTTCAAAGAGTGGCCGTCGGAGAAAGAAAATTTGAAAGATGAGATGAGCTTGAAATGATTCAGATAATTTGATTGGAAAGAGAAGACGAGGAGAGATGAGATAGATTAGCTGAGAGTTTTTCATTATTATATCTCTACTATTTTAATCGGAGAGTGTTGGAATTTGTAACAAACAAATCCTAACTTTGTAACTATATAGACACGTATAATAAACACATCCAAACTATTTTCAACAAATATAAATGTGCACCACACGTGTAGCCAAAATCAAAACATTTAAATATAACCTATTTTTTCTTATTCGATATATATTCATTTAATTTGATGACTTTACTTTTTGTAGACGTGCATCGCACGTACATTATACTAGTATAGTTAATGGGAGAGTTGGAGTTGCACGTGTAACGCACGGGTTTGTGTGTTGACAAATGACAACCCAAACTCTCTCATTATAATATTAAGATTATATATATTATTAAAGAAAGATAGATGTAGATAAATAATTTACATGCGTGATGTACATTTAATATATTTAAAAAAATTAAAGTAAAAAATATGGTGTAGTGAGGACTCGAACCTGAGACTTCCTTCATATTAGTTATGCACATGCAATGTACGCGTTGTTATATTTACAAATTTACAAATGACACTAAGGCCTTCTCTCATTATAATATGAGAGATAAGAGATAAGAAAAGAAGGGTATTTATGTAATTTCATAATTGGAATTTAACGGCAGAAATTCGCAAGTTCACCAGGGACCAGGGAGAGCGAATGAAGGGGGTTCTTTATTTTCAGACTAAATGTTCGTTGGAGGTTTCATGACTTTACCCCTACTAAAAAAGATGGAGATCACTTTTTTCTTTCTTTCTATTCAACAAAATTATGGTTTTCTTGTCAGTAAGTAGAAGAGATTTGCTAGATAACATTAGTAAAGGAAGAAAGCTTTACAAAGGAATTGAAAAATCGTGTTCTAAATCTACCATGTCCCCTTTCTCATATACAAATTGACAGCAGTTTTAGACGAAATGCAGACGGAAATGAGGGAGCACCAGACATCAAATGAAGAAGCTTTCGACCACCATGCCCAGAATGCTGCCTTCACAAAAAGTACAAAACTTCACAGTTGGAAGATCGTAGTTCTCGAGAGCAATCAAGAATAAGGCTTGACTACTTGATCGCTCGAACGAGGAAAATCATGCCTACTGTAGTGCAAGTTACAACTGTACAGAGTAATGCCTGTAGCAAATGACTAAAAAAACATTAGTGGTAACGACAATCTATCGACTAAAGGATGAAATATAAACATAGGGTGAATTCGTTGTACTAATTCCCTCATTTGATTGCCAAGTGATACTAGTCACTTGACTTCTTTTGAAATATGTTGAATCCCTCATCATCCAAACTATATTTAGAAACTTCCTCTGTATATAAAACAAACTAGACTTCTTTGGAGGAAAATGCTCCCAATAAACTCACAGCGCAAGCAGCAACAGCAAGGCCACCTCGCTCTCTAGGGTCCCTGTCGTAGTATTTTCTCAAATAGAGAAATGCAGCATAGTACCACATGAACGGGAAAATAAATCCTAATAGTAAACTGCATATAAGATAAATGGTTTTCTATCAGATTTTTTTTAAAAAAAGAAGAAGAAAGATAGGAGGAATAATGTATTCGGGTAGCATACTTACGAACACCATCCAATTCCACACCCAAAACACGGAAGGGGCTGGTCAAACATAGTCAGTCGTGGGTCTTCCTCATCTTTTAGTAGAACATATTTCCCACAACATTCCTTACAGTCACAATATTGCCCTGTAGTACTCAACATGAAAAAATGGTTAGGTTTTATAAAATCCATAGAGAATTTCTTAAGAGCCTGAATCAGATATTTATTTAAAACTATTGCAGAGGTAAAGAGCATCATGCAAGATATAGTGCATATAAAATCTATATAATAAAACACAAAGAAAGCTATCAAGTGGCTCTCCTTCAATCCCCCCAAAAAGTCCCAGATCTAACCTCATAAAACACATTTCCCCCCCAAAAGTCAAATTCGAATCCCCCCCCCAAAACAACTCATTTATTTATTTCTCTCTCTCTCTCTCTCTCTCTCATGAGGACATAAATTTTATTTAGTTTAGGATTTTATTTCAGTACCATATTTGTTTCTGACAATTATAACCATATGTAATCATTTTTGTATTTTTTAGATTTTGAGAATATTTTGAGATTTGTATCTTGATTTGTTTTGAGCCTATATATAGGCGTTGAGATTAATAAGAAGAGATGTCATTCTTGATTAAAAAAATTGTGTCTTCCTCTTTCTTTGTGTGATACAAGTGAGATCCAAATTATTAGGGTTTGTGATAAATCCTAATACAATTTTAGGGTTTGTGATAAACTCTAAAATCTATCCCAAATTAAAAATTCTCCAAATACAAATCCCAAACCCTAAATTTCCCAAATCAAAAAAAAAAAAAAATCAACCCTAACCCCACAGCCGCCACCTACCCCTATTATCTCCTTCGTTCTACTTCTTCCCCATCGTCCCGCCCGAATCCCTCTGCCACTCAACCTCCAACAGCCCCAGTCCAGCTCCACCTCCACGCCACCGTCTATGGCCATCTCCCATATCGAAATCACCGACGCCTCCACAACCCGACCTCGCCACCATCCTAACCCTTCCCTCATCCAATTGAGCGCCAGCCAGATCTGCTCGATCCCATCCCAGATCGAAACCCATACTGCTCCTTCCTTCCGATCGACGACCAGCGCCGCCGTCGACCGCCCAGTCGTCGACGCCCTTGCCCAGACCCGGCGCCATCAGCCGCCCCTTGGCCATTGCTCCACTTGCTGCCGAGCCTTTCTCTCTTGCTGCC